>OU342736.1:488505443-489705443 GCA_910589765.1 Avena atlantica
AAAGGAAAAATACCAGACTTGGTATATTGATCATGTTTCGAAAAAACCTTCACAAAATGACCTATCATGTTCGAGGTTTCATGGCTTTCGGTCCAAATGACCGATTGTTATGTGCTGAATCACGGCATAGTTTGTGATGTTGTGGCCCATATTATGCATGTGTGTGGACATTGGTATGGAGAACAATGTTGCAGGAGGAAGTTTTCCTTTTGTCGGACCGGGAAAAGCCCTTTTCCATTTTCCGAGCGCAAAAACGGGTCGTTTTTGTGAAGTAACCACCAAAATGCCGTTTCAGAATGCTACAGTCCCATTCCATAAAATACTAGACCACCTTACATGGACTATCTCCCACAGGGACATCTCAAACATTTTCGTCCATCCCGGGTAAAAAGGACAAATGTCTGCCGAATCGGGTAGGAAGTGGGTC
This sequence comes from Avena atlantica, assembly GCA_910589765.1. Lineage (NCBI taxonomy): Eukaryota > Viridiplantae > Streptophyta > Magnoliopsida > Poales > Poaceae > Avena > Avena atlantica. The sequence goes on from OU342736.1 coordinate 488,505,871, forward strand.
CGGTTTGTACTACAGGTACATGATCTATCGCCCGTGATTTTTTGAAAAAATCATTTTTAGACTCGCAATATGTGGTTTCTCAGAGATCCAATGCAAGTTCTAACGATGCTCGTCCCCTATCTTCATGCACACCGGTTCGACCATAGTTAGAAATTCAGATAATTCAAAACAGGCATAATAAATTTTCAAAAAAAATCTGAACAATGAAAATCCTTCGCGTGGTGTCATATTATGTTACATAGTTGAAAGGAAAAATACCAGACTTGTATATTGATCATGTTTCGAAAAAACTTCACAAAATGACTATCATGTTCGAGGTTTCATGGCTTTCGGTCCAAATGACCGATGTTATGTGCTGAATCACGGCATAGTTTGTGATGTTGTGCCCATTATTTACATGTGTGTGGACATTGGTATGGAGAACAATGTTGCATGAGGAAGTTTCCTTTTTGTCGCACGGAAAAGCCCTTTTCCATTTTCCGAGCCACAAAAAACGGGTCGTTTTGTGAAGTAACCACCAAATGCCGTTTTCAGAATGCTACCGTCCCATTCCTAAAATACTAGACAACCTTACATGGACTAATCCCAACAGGGACATTCTCAAACCTTTTCGTCCATCCCTGGTAAAAAGGACAAATGTCTGCCGAATCGGTAGGAAGTGGGTCCGGTTTGTACTAAGGTACACATGATCTATCGCCGTGATTTTTTGAAAAAATAATTTTTAGACTCGCAATATGTTGTATTCTTCAGAGATCCAATGCAAGTTCTACGATGCTCGTTCCCCTATCTTCATGCACACCGGTTCGACCATAGTTAGAAATTCAGATAATTCAAAACGGCCATAATAAATTTTAAAAAAAAAACGAACAATGAAAATCCTTCGCGTGGTATTATATTATGTACATAGTGAAAGAAAAAAACTAGACTTGGTATATATTGATCATGTTTCGAAAAAAAAACCTTCACAAAATGACCTATCATGTTCGAGGTTCATGGCTTTCGGTCCAAATGACCGATGTATGTGCTGATCACGCATAGTTTGTGATGTTGTGCCCTATATTATGCATGTGTGTGGACATTGGTATGGAGAACAATGTTGCAGGAGGAAGTTTTCCTTTTGTGCACCGGAAAAGCCCTTTTCCATTTTCCGAGCGCAAAAAACGGGTCGTTTTGTGAAGTAACCACCAAAATGCCGTTTCAGAATGCTACCGTCCCATTTTCCTAAAATACTAGACCACCTTACATGGACTATCTCCCAACAGGGACATCTCAAACCTTTCGTCCATCCCGGGTAAAAAAGGACAAAAATCTGCCGAATCGTAGGGAAGTGGGTCCGGTTTGTATACAGGTACATGATCTATCGCCCGTGATTTTTTTGAAAAAATCATTTTTAGACTCGCAATATTGGTTTCTTCAGAGATCCAATGCAAGTTCTAACGATGCTCGTCCCCTATCTTCATGCCACCGGTTCGACCATAGTTAGAAATTCAGATAATTCAAAACGGCATAATAAATTTCAAAAAATATGAACAATGAAAATCCTTCGCGTGGTGTCATATATGTTACATAGTTGAAAGAAAAATACCAGACTTGGTATATTGATCATGTTTCGAAAACAACTTCACAAAATGACCTATCATGTTCGAGGTTTCATGGCTTTCGGTCCAATGACCGATGTTATGTGCTGAATCAGGCATAGTTTGTGATGTTGTGCCCATATTATGCATGTGTGTGGCATTGGTATGGAGAACCATGTTGCATGAGAGGAAGTTTCCTTTTTGTCGCACGGAAAAGCCCTTTTCCATTTTCCGAGCGCGCAAAAACGGGTCGTTTTGTGAAGTAACCACCAAAATGCCGTTTCAGAATGCTACCGTCCCATTTTCCTAAAATACTAGACCACCTTACATGGACTATCTCCCAACAGGGACATCTCAAACCTTTTCGTCCATCCTGGTAAAAAGGACAAATGTCTGCCGAATCGGTAGGAAGTGGGTCCGGTTTGTACTACAGGTACATGATCTATCGCCCGTGATTTTTTGAAAAAATCATTTTTAGACTCGCAATATTGTGGTTTCTTCAGAGAACCAATGCAAGTCTAACGATGCTCGTCCCCTATCTTCATGCACACCGGTTCGACCATAGTTAGAAATTCAGATAATTCAAAACGGGCATAATAAATTCAAAAAAATCTGAACAATGAAATCCTTCGCGTGGTGTCATATTATGTTACATAGTTGAAAGGAAAAATAACAGACTTGGTATATTGATCATGTTTCAAAAAAACCTTCACAAAATGACCTATCATGTTCGAGGTTTCATGGCTTTCGGTCCAAACGACCGATGTTATGTGCTGAATCACGGCATAGTTTGTGATGTTGTGCCCATATTATGCATGTGTGTGGACATTGGTATGGAGAACAATGTTGCATGAGGAAGTTTTCCTTTTGTCGCACGGAAAAGCCCTTTTCCATTTTCGAGCGAAAAAAACGGGTCGTTTTGTGAAGTAACCATCAAAATGCCGTTTCAGAATGCTACAGTCCCATTTTCCTAAAATACTAGACCACCTTACATGGACTATCTCCCAATAGGGACATCTCAAACATTTTCGTCCATCCCGGGTAAAAAGGACAAATGTCTGCCGAATCGGTAGGAAGTGGGTCCGGTTTGTACTACAGGTACATGATCTATCGCCCCGTGATTTTTTGAAAAAAATATTTTTAGACTCGCAATATGTGGTTTCTTCAGAGATCCAATGCAAGTTCTAACGATGCTCGTCCCCTATCTTCATGCACACCGGTTCGACCATAGTTAGAAATTCAGATAATTCAAAACGGGCATAATAAATTTTCAAAAAAATCTGAACAATGAAAATCCTTCGCGTGGTGTCATATTATGTTACATAGTTGAAAGGAAAAATACCAGACTTGGTATATTGATCATGTTTCGAAAAAACCTTCACAAAATGACCTATCATGTTCGAGGTTTCATGGCTTTCGGTCCAAATGACCGATGTTATGTGCTGAATCCGGCATAGTTTGTGATGTTGTGCCCATATTATGCATGTGTGTGGACATTGGTATGGAGAACAATGTTGCAGGAGGAAGTTTTCCTTTTGTCACACGGAAAAGCCCTTTTCCATTTTCCGAGCGCACAAAAAACGGGTCGTTTTGTGAAGTAACCACCAAATTGCTGTTTCAGAATGCTACCGTCCCATTTTCCTAAAATACTAGACCACCTTACATGGACTATCTCCCAACCGGTACATCTCAAACTTTTCGTCCATCCGGGGAAAAGGACAAAAGTCTGCCGAATCGGTAGGAAGTGGGTCCGGTTTGTACTACAGGTACATGATCTATCGCCCGTGATTTTTTGAAAAAATCATTTTTAGACTCGCAATATGTGGTTTCTTCAGAGATCCAATGCAAGTTCTAACGATGCTCGTCCCCTATCTTCATGCACACCGGTTCGACCATAGTTAGAAATTCAGATAATTCAAAACGGGCATAATAATTTTAAAAAAAATCTGAACAATGAAAATCCTTCGCGTGGTGTTATATTATGTTACATAGTTGAAAGGAAAAATACCAGACTTGGTATATTGATCATGTTTCGAAAAAACCTTCACAAAATGACCTATCATGTTCGAGGTTTCATGGCTTTCAGTCCAAATGACCGATGTTATGTGCTGAATCACGGCATAGTTTGTGATGTTGTGCCCATATTATGCATGTGTGTGGACATTGGTATGGAGAATAATGTTGCATGAGGAAGTTTTCCTTTTTGTCACACGGACGGAAAGCCCTTTTCCATTTTCCGAGCGCAAAAAACGGGTCGTTTTGTGAAGTAACCACCAAATTGCTGTTTCAGAATGCTACCGTCTCATTTTCCTAAAATACTAGACCACCTACATGGACTATCTCCCAACAGGGACATCTCAAACGTTTTCGTCCATCCCGGGTAAAAAAGGACAAATGTCTGTCGAATCGGTAGGAAGTGGGTCCGGTTTGTACTACAGGTACATGATCTATCGCCCGTGATTTTTTGAAAAAATCATTTTTAGACTCGCAATATGTGGTTTCTTCAGAGATCCAATGCAAGTTCTAACGATGCTCGTCCCCTATCTTCATGCACACCGGTTCGACCATAGTTAGAAATTCAGATAATTCAAAACAGGCATAATAAATTTTAAAAAAATCTGAACAATGAAAATCCTTCGCGTGGTGTCATATTATGTTACATAGTTGAAAGGAAAAATACCAGACTTGGTATATTGATCATGTTTCGAAAAAACCTTCACAAAATGACCTATCATGTTCGAGGTTTCATGGCTTTCGGTCCAAATGACCGATGTTATGTGTTGAATCACGTCATAGTTTGTGATGTTGTGCCCATATTATGCATGTGTGTGGACATTGGTATGGAGAACAATGTTGCATGAGGAAGTTTTCCTTTTTGTCGAACGGAAAAGCCCTTTTCCATTTTCCGAGCGCAAAAAACGGGTCGTTTTGTGAAGTAACCACCAAAATGCCGTTTCAGAATGCTACAGTCCCATTTTCCTAAAATACTAGACCACCTTACATGGACTATCTCCCAATAGGGACATCTCAAACATTTTCGTCCATCCCGGGTAAAAAGGACAAATGTCTGCCGAATCGGTAGGAGGTGGGTCCGGTTTGTACTACAGGTACATGATCTATCGCCCGTGATTTTTTGAAAAAATCATTTTTAGACTCGCAATATGTGGTTTCTTCAGAGATCCAATGCAAGTTCTAACGATGCTTGTCCCCTATCTTCATGCACACCGGTTCGACCATAGTTAGAAATTCAGATAATTCAAAACAGGCATAATAAATTTTCAAAAAAATCTGAACAATGAAAATCCTTCGCGTGGTGTCATATTATGTTACATAGTTGAAAGGAAAAATACCAGACTTGGTATATTGATCATGTTCGAAAAAACCTTCACAAAATGACCTATCATGTTCGAGGTTTCATGGCTTTCGGTCCAAATGACCGATGTTATGTGCTGAATCACGGCATAGTTTGTGATGTTGTGCCCATATTATACATGTGTGTGGACATTGGTATGGAGAACAATGTTGCATGAGGAAGTTTTCCTTTTTGTCGCACGGAAAAGCCTTTTCCATTTTCCGAGCGCAAAAAAACGGGTCGTTTTGTGAAGTAACCACCAAAATGCCGTTTCAGAATGCTACCGTCCCATTTTCCTAAAATACTAGACCACCTTACATGGACTATATCCCAACAGGGACATCTCAAACCTTTTCGTCCATCCCTGGTAAAAAGGACAAATGTCTGCCGAATCGGTAGGAAGTGGGTCCGGTTTGTACTACAGGTACATGATCTATCGCCCGTGATTTTTTGAAAAAATAATTTTTAGACTCGCAATATGTGATTTCTTCAGAGATCCAATGCAAGTTCTAACGATGCTCGTCCCCTATCTTCATGCACACCGGTTCGACCATAGTTAGAAATTCAGATAATTCAAAACGGGCATAATAAATTTTAAAAAAATCTGAACAATGAAAATCCTTCGCGTGGTATTATATTATGTTACATAGTTGAAAGGAAAAATACTAGACTTGGTATATTGATCATGTTTCGAAAAAACCTTCACAAAATGACCTATCATGTTCGAGGTTTCATGGCTTTCGGTCCAAATGACCGATGTTATGTGCTGAATCACGGCATAGTTTGTGATGTTGTGCCCATATTATGCATGTGTGTGGACATTGGTATGGAGAACAATGTTGCAGGAGGAAGTTTTCCTTTTTGTGACACGGAAAAGCCCTTTTCCATTTTCCGAGCGCAAAAAACGGGTCGTTTTGTGAAGTAACCACCAAATTGCCTGTTTCAGAATGCTACCGTCCCATTTTCCTAAAATACTAGACCACCTACATGGACTATCTCCCAACAGGGACATCTCAAACGTTTTCGTCCATCCCGGGTAAAAAGGACAAAAGTCTGCCGAATCGGTAGGAAGTGGGTCCGGTTTGTACTACAGGTACATGATCTATCGCCCGTGATTTTTTGAAAAAATCATTTTTAGACTCGCAATATGTGGTTTCTTCAGAGATCCAATGCAAGTTCTAACGATGCTCGTCCCCTATCTTCATGCACACCGGTTCGACCATAGTTAGAAATTCAGATAATTCAAAACGGGCATAATAATTTCAAAAAAAATATGAACAATGAAAATCCTTCGCGTGGTGTCATATTATGTTACATAGTTGAAAGGAAAAATACCAGACTGTATATTGATCATGTTTCGAAAAAAACCTTCACAAAACGACCTATCATGTTCGAGGTTTCATGGCTTTCGGTCCAAATGACCGATGTTATGTGCTGAATCACGGCATAGTTTGTGATGTTGTGCCCATATTATGCATGTGTGTGGACATTGGTATGGAGAACAATGTTGCATGAGGAAGTTTTCCTTTTTGTCGCACGGAAAAGCCCTTTTCCATTTTCCGAGCGCAAAAAAGGGTCGTTTTGTGAAGTAACCACCAAAATGCCGTTTCAGAATGCTACCGTCCCATTTTCCTAAAATACTAGACCACCTTACATGGACTATCTCCCAACAGGGACATCTCAAACCTTTTCGTCCATCCCTGGTAAAAAGGACAAATGTCTACCGAATCGGTAGGAAGTGGGTCCGGTTTGTACTACAGGTACATGATCTATCGCCCGTGATTTTTGAAAAAATCATTTTAGACTCGCAATATGTGGTTTCTTCAGAGAACCAATGCAAGTCCTAACGATGCTCGTCCCCTATCTTCATGCACACCGGTTCGACCATAGTTAGAAATTCAGATAATTCAAAACAGGCATAATAAATTTTAAAAAAATCTGAACAATGAAAATCCTTCGCGTGGTGTCATATTATGTTACATACTTGAAAGGAAAAATAACAGACTTGGTATATTGATCATGTTTCAAAAAAACCTTCACAAAATGACCTATCATGTTCGAGGTTTCATGGCTTTCGGTCCAAAACGACCGATGTTATGTGCTGAATCACGGCATAGTTTGTGATGTTGTGCCCATATTATGCATTGTGTGGACATTGGTATGGAGAACAATGTTGCATGAGGAAGTTTTCCTTTTTGTCGCACGGAAAAGCCCTTTTCCATTTTCCGAGCGCAAAAAACGGGTCGTTTTGTGAAGTAACCATCAAAATGCCGTTTCAGAATGCTACAGTCCCATTTTCCTAAAATACTAGACCACCTTACATGGACTATCTCCCAATAGGGACATCTCAAACATTTTCGTCCATCCCGGGTAAAAAGGACAAATGTCTGCCGAATCGGTAGGAAGTGGGTCCGGTTTGTACTACAGGTACATGATCTATCGCCCGTGATTTTTTGAAAAAATCATTTTTAGACTCGCAATATGTGGTTTCTTCAGAGATCCAATGCAAGTTCTAACGATGCTCGTCCCCTATCTTCATGCACACCGGTTCGACCATAGTTAGAAATTCAGATAATTCAAAACGGGCATAATAAATTTTAAAAAATATGAACAATGAAAATCCTTCGCGTGGTGTCATATTATGTTACATAGTTGAAAGGAAAAATACCAGACTTGGTATATTGATCATGTTTCGAAAAAACCTTCACAAAATGACCTATCATGTTCGAGGTTTCATGGCTTTCGGTCCAAATGACCGATGTTATGTGCTGAATCACGGCATAGTTTGTGATGTTGTGCCCATATTATGCATGTGTGTGGACATTGATATGGAGAACAATGTTGCATGAGGAAGTTTTCCTTTTTGTCGCACGGAAAAGCCCTTTTCCATTTTCCGAGCGCAAAAAACGGGTCGTTTTGTGAAGTAACCACCAAAATGCCGTTTCAGAATGCTACCGTCCCATTTTCCTAAAATACTAGACCACCTTACATGGACTATCTCCCAACAGGGACATCTCAAACCTTTTCGTCCATCCCTGGTAAAAAGGACAAATGTCTGCCGAATCGATAGGAAGTGGGTCCGGTTTGTACTACAGGTACATGATCTATCGCACGTGATTTTTTGAAAAAATCATTTTAGACTCGCAATATGTGGTTTCTTCAGAGATCCAATGCAAGTTCTAACGATGCTCGTCCCCTATCTTCATGCACACCGGTTCGACCATAGTTAGAAATTCAGATAATTCAAAACAGGCATAATAAATTTTAAAAAAATCTGAACAATGAAAATCCTTCGCGTGGTGTCATATTATGTTACATAGTTGAAAGGAAAAATACCAGACTTGGTATATTGATCATGTTTCGAAAAAACCTTCACAAAATGACCTATCATGTTCGAGGTTTCATGGCTTTCGGTCCAAATGACCGATGTTATGTGCTGAATCACGGCATAGTTTGTGATGTTGTGCCCATATATGCATGTGTGTGGACATTGGTATGGAGAACAATGTTGCATGAGGAAGTTTTCCTTTTTGTCGCACGGAAAAGCCCTTTTCCATTTTTCGAGCGCAAAAAACGGGTCGTTTGTGAAAGTAACCCCCAAAATGCCGTTTCAGAATGCTACCGTCCCATTTTCCTAAAATACTAGACCACCTTACATGGACTATCTCCCAACAGGGACATCTCAAACTTTTCGTCCATCCCGGGTAAAAAGGACAAATGTCTGCCGAATCGGCAGGAAGTGGGTCCGGTTTGTACTACAGGTACATGATCTATCGCCCGTGATTTTTTGAAAAAATCATTTTTAGACTCGCAATATGTGGTTTCTTCAGAGATCCAATGCAAGTTCTAACGATGCTCGTCCCCTATCTTCATGCACACCGGTTCGACCATAGTTAGAAATTCAGATAATTCAAAACAGGCATAATAAATTTTCAAAAAAATCTGAACAATGAAAATCCTTCGCGTGGTGTCATATTATGTTACATAGTTGAAAGGAAAAATACCAGACTTGGTATATTGATCATGTTTCGAAAAAACCTTCACAAAATGACCTATCATGTTCGAGGTTTCATGGCTTTCGGTCCAAATGACCGATGTTATGTGCTGAATCACGGCATAGTTTGTGATGTTGTGCCCATATTATGCATGTGTGTGGAAATTGGTATGGAGAACAATGTTGCAGGAGGAAGTTTTCCTTTTTGTCGCACGGAAAAGCCCTTTTCCATTTTCTGAGCGCAAAAAACGGGTCGTTTTGTGAAGTAACCACCAAAATGCCGTTTCAGAATGCTACCGTCCCATTTTCCTAAAATACTAGACCACCTTACATGGACTATCTCCCAACAGGGACATCTCAAACCTTTTCGTCCATCCCGGTTAAATGGACAAATGTCTGCCGAATCGTCAGGAAGTGGGTCCGGTTTGTACTACAGGTACATGATCTATCGCCCGTGATTTTTTGAAAAAATCATTTTTAGACTCGCAATATGTGGTTTCTTTAGAGATCCAATGCAAGTTCTAACGATGCTCGTCCCCTATCTTCATGCACACCGGTTTGACCATAGTTAGAAATTTAGATAATTCAAAACGGGCATAATAAATTCAAAAAAAATCCGAACAATGAAAATCCTTCGCGTGGTGTCATATTATGTTACATAGTTGAAAGGAAAAATACCATACTTGGTATATTGATCATGTTTCGAAAAAACCTTCACAAAATCACCTATCATGTTCGAGGTTTCATGGCTTTCGGTCCAAATGACCGATGTTATGTGCTGAATCACGACATAGTTTGTGATGTTGTGCCCATATTATGCATGTGTGTGGATATTGGTATGGAGAACAATGTTGCAGAAAGAAGTTTTCCTTTTTGTCGCACGGAAAAGCCCTTTTCCATTTTCCGACACTCACCCCTATTATTAGTGCTGACTTGTGTTTTGTCCCGGTTGGTGTCTCCAACCGGGACAAAAGGTTCATCTTTAGTCCCGGTTGGTGACACCATCTGGGACAAGGTACACGCCGCACGACATAATGTCGATATAATGTTTTGCCCATATTATGCATGTGTCGCACGACATAATGTCCCGGTTGGTGACACCATCCTTTTTGTCGCACGGAAAAGACCTTTTCCATTTTCCGAGCGCAAAAAACGGGTCGTTTTGTGAAGTAACCACCAAAATGCCGTTTCAGAATGCTACCGTCCCATTTTCCTAAAATACTAGACCACCTTACATGGACTATCTCCCAACAGGGACATCTCAAACCTTTTCGTCCATCCCGGGTAAAAAGGACAAATGTCTACCGAATCGGTAGGAAGTGGGTCCGGTTTGTACTACAGGTACATGATCTATCGCCCATGATTTTTTTAAAAAATCATTTTTAGACTCGCAATATGGGGTTTCTTCAGAGATCCAATGCAAGTTCTAACGATGCTCGTCCCCTATCTTCATGCACACCGGTTCGACCATAGTTAGAAATTTAGATAATTCAAAACGGGCATAATAAATTCAAAAAAAAATCCAAACAATGAAAATCCTTCGCGTGGTGTTATATTATGTTACATAGTTGAAAGAAAAATACCAGACTTGGTATATTGATCATGTTTCTAAAAAACCTTCACAAAATGACATATCATGTTCGAGGTTTCATGGCTTTCGGTCCAAATGACCGATGTTATGTGCTGAATCACGGCATAGTTTGTTATGTTGTGCCCATATTATGCATGTGTGTGGATATTGGTATGGAGAACAATGTTGCAGGAGGAAGTTTTTCTTTTTGTCGCACGGAAAAGACCTTTTCCATTTTCCGAGCGCAAAAAAACGGGTCGTTTTGTGAAGTAACCACCAAAATGCCGTTTCAGAATGCTACCGTCCCATTTTACTAAAATACTAGACCACCTTATATGGACTATCTCCCAATAGGAACATCTCAAACCTTTTCCTCCATCCCGGGTAAAAAGGACAAATGTCTGCCGAATCGGTAGGAAGTGGGTCCGGTTTGTACTACACGTACATGATCTATCGCTCGTGATTTTTTGAAAAAAAATCATTTTTAGACTTTCAATATGTGGTTTCTTCAGAGATCCAACGCAAGTTCTAACGATGCTCGTCCCCTATCTTCATGCACACCGGTTCGACCATAGTTAGAAATTCAGATAATTCAAAACGGGCATAATAAATTTTAAAAAAAATCCGAACAATGAAAATCCTTCGCGTTGTGTCATATTATGTTACATATGTGAAAGGAAAAATACCAGACTTGGTATATTGATCATGTTTCGAAAAAACCTTCACAAAATGACCTATCATGTTCGAGGTTTCATGGCTTTCGGTCCAAATGACCGATGTTATGTGCTGAATCACGACATAGTTTGTGATGTTGTGCCCATATTATGCATGTGTGTGGACATTGGTATGGAGAACAATGTTGCAGGAGAAAGTTTTTCTTTTTGTCGCACGGAAAAGCCCTTTTCCATTTTCCGAGCGCAAAAAGGGTCGTTTTGTGAAGTAACCACCAAAATGCCGTTTCAGAATGCTACCGTCCCATTTTCCTAAAATACTAGACCACCTTACATGGACTATCTCCCAACAGGGACATCTCAAACGTTTTCGTCCATCCCGGGTAAAAAGGACAAATGTCTGCCGAATCGGTAGGAAGTGGGTCCGGTTTGTACTACAGGTACATGATCTATCGCCCGTGATTTTTTGAAAAAATAATATTTAGACTCGCAATATGTGGTTTCTTCAGAGATCCAATGCAAGTTCTAACGATGCTCGTCCCCTATCTTCATGCACACCGGTTCGACCATAGTTAGAAATTCAGATAATTCAAAACGGGCATAATAAATTTTCAAAAAAATCTGAACAATGAAAATCCTTCGCGTGGTGTCATATTATGTTACATAGTTGAAAGGAAAAATACCAGACTTGGTATATTGATCATGTTTCGAAAAAACCTTCACAAAATGACCTATCATGTTCGAGGTTTCATGGCTTTCGGTCCAAATGACCGATGTTATGTGCTGAATCACGGCATAGTTTGTGATGTTGTGCCCATATTATGCATGTGTGTGGACATTGGTATGGAGAACAATGTTGCATGAGGAAGTTTTCCTTTTTGTCGCACGGAAAAGCCCTTTTCCATTTTCCGAGCGCAAAAAACGGGTCGTTTTGTGAAGTAACCACCAAATTGCTGTTTCAGAATGCTACCGTCCCATTTTCCTAAAATACTAGACCACCTTACATGGACTATCTCCCAACAGGGACATCTCAAACGTTTTCGTCCATCCTGGGTAAAAAGGACAAAAGTCTGCCGAATCGGTAGGAAGTGGGTCCGGTTTGTACTACAGGTACATGATCTATCGCCCGTGATTTTTTGAAAAAATCATTTTTAGACTCGCAATATGTGGTTTCTTCAGAGATCCAATGCAAGTTCTAACGATGCTCGTCCCCTATCTTCATGCACACCGGTTCGACCATAGTTAGAAATTCAGATAATTCAAAACGGGCATAATAAATTTTAAAAAAATCTGAACAATGAAAATCCTTCGCGTGGTGTTACATTATGTTACATAGTTGAAAGGAAAAATACCAGACTTGGTATATTGATCATGTTTCGAAAAAACCTTCACAAAATGACCTATCATGTTCGAGGTTTCATGGCTTTCGGTCCAAATGACCGATGTTATGTGCTGAATCACGGCATAGTTTGTGATGTTGTGCCCATATTATGCATGTGTGTGGACATTGGTATGGAGAACAATGTTGCAGGAGGAAGTTTTCCTTTTTGTCACACGGAAAAGCCCTTTTCCATTTTCCGAGCGCAAAAAACGGGTCGTTTTGTGAAGTAACCACCAAAATGCTGTTTCAGAATGCTACCGTCCCATTTTCCTAAAATACTAGACCACCTTACATGGACTATCTCCCAACAGGGACATCTCAAACGTTTTCGTCCATCCCGGGTAAAAAGGACAAATGTCTGCCGAATCGGTAGGAAGTGGGTCCGGTTTGTACTACAGGTACATGATCTATCGCCCGTGATTTTTTGAAAAAATCATTTTTAGACTTGCAATATGTGGTTTCTTCAGAGATCCAATGCAAGTTCTAACGATGCTCGTCCCCTATCTTCATGCACACCGGTTCGACCATAGTTAGAAATTCAGATAATTCAAAACGGGCATAATAAATTTTTAAAAAATATGAACAATGAAAATCCTTCGCGTGGTGTCATATTATGTTACATAGTTGAAAGGAAAAATACCAGACTTGGTATATTGATCATGTTTCGAAAAAACCTTCACAAAATGACCTATCATGTTCGAGGTTTCATGGCTTTCGGTCCAAATGACCGATGTTATGTGCTGAATCACGGCATAGTTTGTGATGTTGTGCCCATATTATGCATGTGTATGGACATTGGTATGGAGAACAATGTTGCATGAGGAAGTTTTCCTTTTTGTCGCACGGAAAAGCCCTTTTCCATTTTCCGAGCGCAAAAAACGGGTCGTTTTGTGAAGTAACCACCAAAATGCCGTTTCAGAATGCTACCGTCCCATTTTCCTAAAATACTAGACCACCTTACATGGACTATCTCCCAATAGGGACATCTCAAACCTTTTCGTCCATCTGGGGTAAAAAGGACAAATGTCTGCCGAATCGGTAGGAAGTGGGTCCGGTTTGTACTACACATACATGATCTATCGCCCGTGATTTTTTGAAAAAAATCATTTTTAGACTCGCAATATGTGGTTTCTTCAGAGATCCAATGCAAGTTCTAACGATGCTCGTCCCCTATCTTCATGCACACCGGTTCGACCATAGTTAGAAATTCAGATAATTCAAAACGGGCATAATAAATTTTAAAAAAATCTGAACAATGAAAATCCTTCGCGTGGTGTCATATTATGTTACATAGTTGAAAGGAAAAATACCAGACTTGGTATATTGATCATGTTTCGAAAAAACCTTCACAAAATGACCTATCATGTTCGAGGTTTCATGGCTTTCGGTCCAAATGACCGATGTTATGTGCTGAATCACGGCATAGTTTGTGATGTTGTGCCCATATTATGCATGTGTGTGGAAATTGGTATGGAGAACAATGTTGCAGGAGGAAGTTTTCCTTTTTGTCGCACGGAAAAGCCCTTTTCCATTTTCTGAGCGCAAAAAACGGGTCGTTTTGTGAAGTAACCACCAAAATGCCGTTTCAGAATGCTACCGTCCCATTTTCCTAAAATACTAGACCACCTTACATGGACTATATCCCAACAGGGACATCTCAAACCTTTTCGTCCATCCCGGGTAAATGGACAAATGTCTGCCGAATCGTCAGGAAGTGGGTCCGGTTTGTACTACAGGTACATGAGCTATCGCCCGTGATTTTTTGAAAAAATCATTTTTAGACTCGCAATATGTGGTTTCTTTAGAGATCCAATGCAAGTTCTAACGATGCTCGTCCCCTATCTTCATGCACACCGGTTCGACCATAGTTAGAAATTTAGATAATTCAAAACGGGCATAATAAATTCAAAAAAAATCCGAACAATGAAAATCCTTCGCGTGGTGTCATATTATGTTACATAGTTGAAAGGAAAAATACCATACTTGGTATATTGATCATGTTTCGAAAAAACCTTCACAAAATAACCTATCATGTTCGAGGTTTCATGGCTTTCGGTCCAAATGACCGATGTTATGTGCTGAATCACGACATAGTTTGTGATGTTGTGCCCATATTATGCATGTGTGTGGATATTGGTATGGAGAACAATGTTGCAGAAAGAAGTTTTCCTTTTTGTCGCACGGAAAAGCCCTTTTCCATTTTCCGACACTCACCCCTATTATTAGTGCTGACTTGTGTTTTGTCCCGGTTGGTGTCTCCAACCGGGACAAAAGGTTCATCTTTAGTCCCGGTTGGTGACACCATCTGGGACAAGGTACACGCCGCACGACATAATGTCGATATAATGTTTTGCCCATATTATGCATGTGTCGCAAGACATAATGTCCCGGTTGGTGACACCATCCTTTTTGTCGCACGGAAAAGACCTTTTCCATTTTCCGAGCGCAAAAAACGGGTCGTTTTGTGAAGTAACCACCAAAATGCCGTTTCAGAATGCTACCGTCCCATTTTCCTAAAATACTAGACCACCTTACATGGACTATCTCCCAACAGGGACATCTCAAACCTTTTCGTCCATCCCGGGTAAAAAGGACAAATGTCTACCGAATCGGTAGGTAGTGGGTCCGGTTTGTACTACAGGTACATGATCTATCGCCCATGATTTTTTTAAAAAATCATTTTTCGACTCGCAATATGTGGTTTCTTCAGAGATCCAATGCAAGTTCTAACGATGCTCGTCCCCTATCTTCATGCACACCGGTTCGACCATAGTTAGAAATTTAGATAATTCAAAACGGGCATAATAAATTCAAAAAAAATCCGAACAATGAAAATCCTTCGCGTGGTGTCATATTATGTTACATAGTTGAAAGGAAAAATACCAGACTTGGTATATTGATCATGTTTCGAAAAAACCTTCACAAAATGACCTATCATGTTCGAGGTTTCATGGCTTTCGGTCCAAATGACCGATGTTATGTGCTGAATCACGGCATAGTTTGTGATGTTGTGCCCATATTATGCATGTGTGTGGATATTGGTATGGAGAACAATGTTGCAGGAGGAAGTTTTTCTTTTTGTCGCACGGAAAAGACCTTTTCCATTTTCCGAGCGCAAAAAACGGGTCGTTTTGTGAAGTAACCACCAAAATGCCGTTTCAGAATGCTACCGTCCCATTTTACTAAAATACTAGACCACCTTATATGGACTATCTCCCAATAGGAACATCTCAAACCTTTTCCTCCATCCCGGGTAAAAAGGACAAATGTCTGCCGAATCGGTAGGAAGTGGGTCCGGTTTGTACTACACGTACATGATCTATCGCTCGTGATTTTTTGAAAAAAAATCATTTTTAGACTTTCAATATGTGGTTTCTTCAGAGATCCAACGCAAGTTCTAACGATGCTCGTCCCCTATCTTCATGCACACCGGTTCGACCATAGTTAGAAATTCAGATAATTCAAAACGGGCATAATAAATTTTAAAAAAAATCCGAACAATGAAAATCCTTCGCGTTGTGTCATATTATGTTACATATGTGAAAGGAAAAATACCAGACTTGGTATATTGATCATGTTTCGAAAAAACCTTCACAAAATGACCTATCATGTTCGAGGTTTCATGGCTTTCGGTCCAAATGACCGATGTTATGTGCTGAATCACGACATAGTTTGTGATGTTGTGCCCATATTATGCATGTGTGTGGACATTGGTATGGAGAACAATGTTGCAGGAGAAAGTTTTTCTTTTTGTCGCACGGAAAAGCCCTTTTCCATTTTCCGAGCGCAAAAAACGGGTCGTTTTGTGAAGTAACCACCAAAATGCCGTTTCAGAATGCTACCGTCCCATTTTCCTAAAATACTAGACCACCTTACATGGACTATCTCCCAACAGGGACATCTCAAACCTTTTCGTCCATCCTGGGTAAAAAGGACAAATGTCTACCGAATCGGTAGGAAGTGGGTCCGGTTTGTTCTACAGGTACATGATCTATCGCCCGTGATTTTTGTAAAAAATCATTTTTCGACTCGCAATATGTGGTTTCTTCAGAGATCCAATGCAAGGTCTAATGATGCTCGTCCCCTATCTTCATGCACACCGGTTCGACCATAGTTAGAAATTCAGATAATTCAAAACGGGCATAATAAATTTTCAAAAAAATCTGAACAATGAAAATCCTTCGCGTGGTGTCATATTATGTTACATAGTTGAAAGGAAAAATACCAGACTTGGTATATTGATCATGTTTCGAAAAAACCTTCACAAAATGACCTATCATGTTCGAGGTTTCATGGCTTTCGGTCCAAATGACCGATGTTATGTGCTGAATCACGGCATAGTTTGTGATGTTGTGCCCATATTATGCATGTGTGTGGACATTGGTATGGAGAACAATGTTGCAGGAGGAAGTTTTCCTTTTTGTCGCACGGAAAAGACCTTTTCCATTTTCCGAGCGTAAAAAACGGGTCGTTTTGTGAAGTAACCACCAAAATGCCGTTTCAGAATGCTACCGTCCCATTTTTCTAAAATACTAGACCACCTTATATGGACTATCTCCCAATAGGGACATCTCAAACCTTTTCGTCCATCCCGGGTAAAAAGGACAAATGTCTGTCGAATCGGTAGGAAGTGGGTCCGGTTTGTACTACACATACATGATCTATCGCCCGTGATTTTTTGAAAAAAATCATTTTTAGACTCGCAATATGTGGTTTCTTCAGAGATCCAATGCAAGTTCTAACGATGCTCGTCCCCTATCTTCATGCACACCGGTTCGACCATAGTTAGAAATTCAGATAATTCAAAACGGGCATAATAAATTTTAAAAAAAATACGAACAATGAAAATCCTTCGCGTTGTGTCATATTTTGTTACATATGTGAAAGGAAAAATACCAGACTTGGTATATTGATCATGTTTCGAAAAAACCTTCACAAAATGACCTATCATGTTCGAGGTTTCATGGCTTTCGGTCCAAATGACCGATGTTATGTGCTGAATCACGACATAGTTTGTGATGTTGTGCCCATATTATGCATGTGTGTGGACATTGGTATGGAGAACAATGTTGCAGGAGAAAGTTTTTCTTTTTGTTGCACGGAAAAGCCCTTTTCCATTTTCCGAGCGCAAAAAACGGGTCGTTTTGTGAAGTAACCACCAAAATGCCGTTTCAGAATGCTACCGTCCCATTTTCCTAAAATACTAGACCACCTTACATGGACTATCTCCCAACAGGGACATCTCAAACCTTTTCGTCCATCCCGGGTAAAACGACAAATGTCTGCCGAATCGTTAGGAAGTGGGTCCAGTTTGTACTACAGGTACATGATCTATCGCCCGTGATTTTTTGAAAAAATCATTTTTAGACTCGCAATATGTGGTTTCTTCAGAGATCCAATGCAAGTTCTAACGATGCTCGTCCCCTATCTTCATGGACACCGGTTCGACCATAGTTAGAAATTCAGATAATTCCAAACGGGCATAATAAATTCAAAAAAAATCTGAACAATGAAAATCCTTCGCGTGGTGTCATATTATGTTACATAGTTGAAAGGAAAAATACCAGACTTGGTATATTGATCATGTTTCCAAAAAACCTTCACAAAATGACCTATCATGTTCGAGGTTTCATGGCTTTCGGTCCAAATGACCGATGTTATGTGCTGAATCACGGCATAGTTTGTGATGTTGTGCCCATATTATGCATGTGTGTGGACATTGGTATGGAGAACAATGTTGCAGGAGGAAGTTTTCCTTTTTGTCGCACGGAAAAGACCTTTTCCATTTTCCGAGCGCAAAAAACGGGTCGTTTTGTGAAGTAACCACCAAAATGCCGTTTCAGAATGCTACCGTCCCATTTTTCTAAAATACTAGACCACCTTATATGGACTATCTCCCAATAGGGACATCTCAAACCTTTTCGTCCATCCCGGGTAAAAAGGACAAATGTCTGCCGAATCGGTAGGAAGTGGGTCCGGTTTGTACTACACGTACATGATCTATCGCCCGTGATTTTTTGAAAAAATCATTTTTAGACTCGCAATATGTGGTTTCTTCAGAGATCCAATGCAAGTTCTAACGATGCTCGTCCCCTATCTTCATGCACACCAGTTCGACCATAGTTAGAAATTCAGATAATTCAAAACGGGCATAATAAATTTTAAAAAAAATCCGAACAATGAAAATCCTTCGCGTTGTGTCATATTTTGTTACATATGTGAAAGGAAAAATACCAGACTTGGTATATTGATCATGTTTCGAAAAAACCTTCACAAAATGACCTATCATGTTCGAGGTTTCATGGCTTTCGGTCCAAATGACCGATGTTATGTGTTGAATCACGACATAGTTTGTGATGTTGTGCCCATATTATGCATGTGTGTGGACATTGGTATGGAGAACAATGTTGCAGGAGAAAGTTTTTCTTTTTGTCGCACGGAAAAGCCCTTTTCCATTTTCCGAGCGCAAAAAACGGGTCGTTTTGTGAAGTAACCACCAAAATGCCGTTTCAGAATGCTACCGTCCCATTTTCCTAAAATACTAGACCACCTTACATGGACTATCTCCCAACAGGGACATCTCAAACCTTTTCGTCCATCCCGGGTAAAACGACAAATGTCTGCCGAATCGTTAGGAAGTGGGTCCGGTTTGTACTACAGGTACATGATCTATCGCCCGTGATTTTTTGAAAAAATCATTTTTAGACTCGCAATATGTGGTTTCTTCAGAGATCCAATGCAAGTTCTAACGATGCTCGTCCCCTATCTTCATGGACACCGGTTCGACCATAGTTAGAAATTCAGATAATTCCAAACGGGCATAATAAATTCAAAAAAAATCTGAACAATGAAAATCCTTCGCGTGGTGTCATATTATGTTACATAGTTGAAAGGAAAAATACCAGACTTGGTATATTGATCATGTTTCGAAAAAACCTTCACAAAATGACCTATCATGTTCGAGGTTTCATGGCTTTCGGTCCAAATGACCGATGTTATGTGCTGAATCACGACATAGTTTGTGATGTTGTGCCCATATTATGCATGTGTGTGGATATTGGTATGGAGAACAATGTTGCAGGAGGAAGTTTTATTTTTTGTCTCACGGAAAAACCCTTTTCCATTTTCCGACACTCACCCCTATTATTAGTGCTGACTCGTGTTTTGTCTTGGATGGTGTCACCAACCGGGAATAAAGGTACATTGAGTCCCGGTTGGTGACACCATCCGGGACAAGATACACGCCGCATGACATAATGTCGACACACCATTTTTCCCACCATTTTTTCCCGCCAGTTCTTCCCTCCAGTTCTTCCCGCCAGTTCTTCACTATATATATGTAGGGTTGGCCTCCATTATCATTGCACATCTCTAGACTCATATATGCAACCTCATCACTCTTTCCCATGGCTTCCACCGTAGCACTAACTCCCAGGAAGGCGGAGGCGCTTTGCGCCTCAAACTACCCCTGCCCGCCGGGCTACTGTGTCCCCGTCGGCTGGATGCTGAGCGCCGGAGGCGTGCCGGTTCCTCCCGTCCCTCTAGGTGTGGCGTGTCAGATGGCCATCATGAACCACTACTACTTCAAGCTCACGCCGGAGCAGCGGAGGAATCCCAGATGGCATCCCGACTATTTCCCTACTTGGGAAGCCTTCTTCGTGGATCGGCGTGAGAGGGCACTCGCCAGGCACGAGGAGGAGGGCCCACCTCCTCCGAACTTCAACGAGGTCGGCCGTCTGCTGTGGTGGCGTGGCCGGACTCTCTAGAGCGTCATGGCCTACGACACGGCCGCCGACTCTAGCCCCCGCCAGCGCTACCCTCAAGTCCAGCGCACTCGTACTCAACCTTCAAGGTTCAACTACGGCGACCCCGACGACGATAGCGACGACGGCCGCGGCGAGTACGACGACTACAGTGGCGAGTATTACAGGTGTAGGCAGGAGCATGACTGAATTATTCCAACATTGCAAAACAAGTTCGGCCGATTGTGGCTTAATCTGGCCATGTATCTTAATTTTCAGTTCTTCTATGTAACTTTGTTTTAGTTGCGTTATGTACTTTAATTCCAGTTCTATCCTAATCAAATTTTCTTTAAGCCCATTATTTTCCGTCCTTTTTTTTCCGCCCATTAAAAACAGAAAATGGTTTTGAATTACTTATTCAAATCCAAACATTTTTTATGTTTAAAGTTTTTCTAAATTCCAAATTGATATTAAAAAATATAAGTTAATTCATTTTTAATTGTAAATGGTTCATATTTTAAATGGTTACATTAATTATTTTTTAAAACATAAAATGGTTTTGAATTATTTATTCAAATCCAAACACTTTTTATGTTTAAAGTTTTTCTAAATTCCAAATTAATATTCAAAAAATATAAGTTAATTCATTTTAAATGGTTACATTAATTATTTTTTAAAAATAGAAAATGGTTTTGGATTATTAATTCAAATCCATACACTTTTTATGTTTAAAGTTTTTCTAAATTCCAAATTGATATTAAAAAATATAAGTTAATTCCTTTTTAATTTTAAATGGTTACATTAATTATTTTTTAAAAATAGAAAATGGTTTTGGATTATTTATTCAAATCCATTCACTTTTTATGTTTAAAGTTTTTCTAAATTCCAAATTGATATTAAAAAAATATAAGTTAATTCATTTTTAATTGTAAATGGTTCATATTTTAAATGGTTACATTAATTATTTTTAAAACAGAAAATGGTTTTGAATTATTCATTCAAATCCAAACACTTTTTATGTTTAAAGTTTTTCTAAATTCCAAATTATTTATCATTTAAAAAACAATACAAATTTAAACCCCAAAATAAAAAATAAGGCGGGAACAGAGAGAAAATACCTCAAATTTTTTGAAAACAGGGGAATATGTCCCGGTTGGAGCCACCAACCGGGACTAAAGACCCCCTGCGCGCGCGCCCCTTCAGCTGCTGAAAATTGGAGTATACGTCCCGGTTGGTGGCTCCAACCGGGACGTATGCCCCTTTAGTCCCGGTATACTCCCTCCCCTTTATAACTTCTCTTCTTCTTCTCCATCTCACTCTTCTCTGCTTCTCTGTTTCATCGACGACGCCGCCAGGCTGCCCGCTCCCTCCGTCGTCGTCAACGGCTCTGCCTCTGCCTCCGCCTCCGGCCGCCACCGCCGCGCGCTCCGTAGCGGCTCCTCCTCCTCCCGCGCGCCCGTCCCACCGACACACCTCCTCCTTCGGGGTCCGCCGCTGGGCTCCGTCGTCCAGCCGCTCTAACACCGGCCACCGCACCTCATCCACCTCCGCCCCAACCTTTGGTCGGCCGCATTTTCTCTGCCCCCACCTCGGCCGGCCGGTGCTCCTCCGACCGCACCTCCTCCGGCCTCTCCCTGTCCCCTTCCTCGGGTATGTCTCCCGCCCTTCCCTCTCTCTCTCCCCCAAATTTCCGCAAATTTGTAGTATTAGGTTGATTGGTGTTTGTAATGTAGATTGATTGGTGTTTGTAATGTAGATTGATATTGTTGTGTTGAAAGAATTTGCAATATATGTGAGTGACATTAGGTAGTTATATATAATGAAAGAATTTGCAATATATATGAGTGTCATAGGGATATTGGTATTATTGTGTCACATTTTGAATGGATAATATATGAAAGAATTTTGCTAGTTTGCTTGTCGTAATTATGTCTAATAGTTATTCTAATAATTATGTAATTTGTCACAATTTGTTGGATAATGCATTTGATAATGGATGCTTTGGTATTTTTTGCTATTAATATAGATGGCTTACGCAAAGTTCTTCATATGCATCACGTTGGGTATGTTGTGCAATCGGATTGTGGTGTTCAGATTGTGGACGTGGCAAATACTATAATATTTTTTCCCGACTAGTCCTAGTCTTAAACGGCGGTCGGCGGCTCGGGAAAAGGGGATGTCGGTGGCCGGTTCCGCAGGACATGGGAGGCGTGCAGGGACGCGTGGGGCGGGTGTATTGTGGCAAGAGAGAGGCAGAAGCTCTGTTTGCTCGGGATTCAGTTAGCGGCGCCGAGAAAGCGCCGAGAAACATCGGATAGACGGTGGAATCGTGAAAGGGTAAAACACCGAATTGTCTTGTAAAAAGGGCCAACGTTTACTGTAGATATGCACCACATCTACAGTACCAAGCCGCCACCGCCGGTGCCGGCAACACACAGGCAAGGCCCGGTGGCCCGTCCTGACAGCGCAGCGACGAGGGGAAGGTGAGGAGAGGAGGGAGGAGGCGGCGGCGATGGGAGTTTCCCTGTTCGCTCACGCGTGGGCGAGACATGGGCGAAGGGGTCACGCGGTCAAAACCATTGTGTTCGACGTAGGAAATCTCGGTCTGGCTCGGTCGCGCGTAAATCTTCCCAGGAAATTGCATGCAAAGTGACCATATTTTTTTATATATTATCATATTTTGTATTTGTATATGTATATGTATATTATCATATTTTGTACATACTATTTTTCGGCCCCGCTGTCGGCCTCCACGAGCTGCCCCGCCGTCGGACTCCACGCGCTGCCACGCTGTCGCGCCTCCACGTGCTCCTCGCCGGTGCTCCAAGCCTCGCCGAGTTAGGGTTTGCGCCCCTCGGAACCCCGTTTAATTTGTCGAGCGTGCTTTAGGGTTACTTTTCAATACAATTTAACTTGTCATATCATCATACTTGCTTGATCATTGCATCGATGCTTTAGGGTTTCCCTTTATTTTCGGTGTTTGGATTATTAGGTTTATTATTAGTTAGGTATTATTAGGTTTATTAATTAGTTTGGTATTATTAGTCTTCAGCCCTATCTTAAAAACCCTATCTTAGAAATATATTAGGGTTTCTCTGAATTAGGGTTTATATCTCTCAACACCATACCTAACTTTCTCCTTTAGCCGCTTTGACTTATTCGTTTTTCCACCTATGCAGAAAATATGGACCCACACGTCAGAGACGAAAAAAGGAAGAGTTGATCCAAGGTGTGATCCGTGGGGAAGAAAATTTAGACGTATCAACGTTTCTGAACAACTCCGGTGAGGGTGATCCTCTTTTTACCGGAATAGACGACTTGTTTGAGGTTGAAGGTGTTGCCTTCCGCGAGAGAGAAGGCGATGCCTTGTGTAATCGAGAAGACGACCGCTCCGGCGAGGTGCATGTAATATAATCAATTCATTAATTAATCATCTGCTATCTATATAGAAAATAGTAATGACAATCTTTCTTCTTTTAGCCCTCCGGATCGAAGGAATCTACTGAAAAGAGCAGACGAGGCCCAACCAAAAAGTTGCAAGACCATGAGAGGTTCAGGATCGAAGATGTCGCTGAAGACGGCAAACCGACGGCTCCCGAAGTTGTCGCAAACAAATTTGTGGCACAATGCGGAGTAATCGTTAGGGACTTAATCCCGATCACCATTAGAAATCGGAATTGGCCTGCTAATGCGGATGAAGAGGGAACATGTTTATTTGTCCCTAACCACGCCAAAGATTTACTGTGGAAGAGGCTCATGGTTAATTTCAAACTACCGAAGATAGAGCTGGATCCAAATGCGGAGGATCCAGTTGAGGACGCCTTACAACATGGGAGAGCCATGGAGGCTAAGGTCAGGGAGTGGGCTTTGAAGAAGATGGCCCAGTGTTTCACCAACTGGAAGAAAAGATTGCACCTTGACTATGTCGTGAAAGAGAAGACTCCCGATTTCAAGAATATTCAGTTTGAGAAGATAAAACCATTCTAGGCTGAGTTTGTGGAATACAAGACATCAGAAAAAGCTAAGAAAATGTCTGCAACGAATAAGCTGAATGCTGCTAACAAGAAGTATCACCATACTATGGGGCAAGGTGGCTACATGGCTGGCATTCCTAAGTGGGAGAAACTTGAGAATGAACTGCGTGCTAAAAATATCACCCCAGAGACAGACGATTGGGTAGAACATGCAAGGAATTGGTTTTACGGGCATGGGGGCACGTTGGACTCGGAAGGGGGGTGTATATATAACATACGACATAAAGAAGACCCCTTGCCAATCGAGAGGATGAGAAAAGCAGTAAAGGCTGTTAAAGATGGGGACTTCATTCCCGATAGAGAGAATGATGAGATCACACTCGCCCTTGGAAATAAGGAACATGATGGACGAACACGAGGCACAAGAGGCTCCCAACCATGGAGGACTGGGTTTCCCGAAGAGAGGAAGAAATATCCTGATAGAAGCCGCCAGAGGAGAAAGGACAGGGTGGAAGTTGAAGCAGATAGTCAGAAAGAGCGAATGCGTTTCATTGAAGAACGATTAAAGCAACAACAAGATGAAATTAACGCACTTAAAGAGCAAAGTACTACCGGCCCATCTCAGCAGCACACTGCATTCGATGCTACCAGCCTATCGAAATATCGAAAAAGCAGTGTGGCTTCCACCGAGGTCCCGGGTGATGACAATGGCGATGACGATGGTGCACCGACGATGGCTCCTGTTGGCTACCCAGTGGATGATATCACAGAGATGACACACTGCGAGCTACATGTCAAAGTTGTGAACATATCAATGAAGGTGGCGGTCGGCTATGCCTTACCAATTGGACCCACACCAACTTACCACTGTCGTCCGGTTCCAGAGGGCTACGCTGTTGTCGGGGTGGATGAAATCATGCCCACCTTTGATGTTTTGGATCTTCACTACCCTGCAGGTGAAGGGGATGTGACTGTACTGGGAGACGCAAAAAACGTCACCATTCTATGGCCGAAGGAATGTATCATGCTTCGAAATCACACGCCAAGGCCATCTTCGCCGCCGCCTCACCCGTCTCCAGCGAGGTCGTCGCCGCCGCGGCAGCCATCTTCGTCGCCTCACCAATCTCCGGCGCAGCCATCGCCGGCGCCTCAGGATAAAAAGCGTAAGCGTACCGCTACTGTGCGTCGTGGTAAGCGATCGCCGAAACGTAAACAAGAGCCTCTTCCAAAAGTACCAAAGGTTCCTCCCAAGAGAGCTTATGACTGTACTACAAATGAAACCATTGCCCTCTGGTTAAAAAGAGATTGTGGCGATCGTTGATGCGGAAACGACAGCGTTTTTCTCTAAGCTGAGGCGGCCGAAAGAGCCAGAGTTCCCCAACACCAAAGAAGAAAAAGCCAAAGTGTTGAAAATGCTAAAGACTCTTCATCAACCCGAGCCAAAGATGTCATCAGACTATGAGCGTTCTATTCTCAAGTAACATGCGGCACAAAAAGCCTCGAAGAGAAGTACTGATGCAAGCGAGAAATCTGTTGCCCAGCTCGGAGAACAAGCAAAACAGACTTGCGCCCCTCTCAAGGTGATTTCCCAAACCAATGTGGGGTCGAGCAAATATGGGGCCGAAGATCAGTATGATCTAGAGGTAGTTGCACAATACGGAGAAGCTGCTGCTGCTCAAGGTATGAGTATTGCCCAGTACTTATCCCAGTTAGAGTTCTTCCCCGTGAGTGAAGTAGCATACAAATACCAGTACGGCAAACCTCTCGTCAAACCTAAGGAGGTAAACAATCTTCCAACAAAAATGCGAAGATTGCATAACTGGTACATGCATGCCACAAAGGCCGGGGCTAACTGGATAGTGCTGAGGGTTACAAAAAAGCATCATGGGAAAGAAAAGGATGACATGATATCCATTGAATTTGATGAACTATTTCAATTATTCAATCAAGACGCCTTGGACAAATCGATTATCAGTGCCTATTGTCTGTAAGTACTAATTCTGTAATTAATTTAGTCTCCAGCTATCTCACTTTGTTTATTGCATGTATATAATCATACTGTAATATGCAGAATGAAGATTCTCGAATGCAGCAGAGGACAAATCTATGACATTGGCTTCATTGACCCATATTGGGTTCATGAAGCTAATCTCAAAATAAGCCCCAGGATACGGAGGATAGTATAGTACACGCGTTAAGGTTTCAAGAAACCAGAAGGGAAATACTTTTTCCTTACAACTTCGAGTGAGTGTTATTGTCTTGTATACACTTTCTATTTCGCTTACTCGATGTTAAGTATATAATTGATTAGTTATGCATTTGCAGCTTCCACTATATTCTGTTAATCATTCAACTTGACAAAGGGCGTGTACTAGTCATGGACTCGAAACATAAACCCCTTGAGACGTGGAAGGACATGCAGATGCTTCTCCAGCGGTAATTCTAATCATTACGACACTATATTGGCAATATTCGTGAATTTTATGATATCAAGTAATTAATAACTTCTTTTATTCGTTTTCTTCGCCGGGCAGCGCTTGGAAACGATTCACCAACAAGGCTAGGGGTGTTTGGAAAGAGGAGCTTACATTTCAACCACTAAATGTAAGCACCACTAGCTATATCCGCACATCTCTTTGATTCTAGTTTTGCTACAGTTATTATCATGCTTGATTATTATTTTGATTGAACTCTGTTCTCGTAAAGTGCCTGACGCAGGGACCAGGTAACAATCTATGTGGATACTATGTTTGCGAGTTCATCCGGCAAACGTGCGATGAGAAGGGCAGAAATTTAGAGCAACTCCACGTACGTAAACAATTTCTATAGTTTTTAATTACAAAAAAATTGTGTTTAGTTTCATTCATACAGACTGACTTCTTTTTTAAATCAGATCGAACGTCTATGGGACGGTCTTCTGCCAAAGGATCGCGTACTAGCAATTCAGGAGGAATTGGCGGGATTCTTGGATGCAGAAGTCCTAAACCCAAAAGGGGAATACTATTCGGCTGTGTATAGACAATAGGGATTGTAAAAATAGCAACTTTGAATGAATTGGCCGGTAGCATCGAATAGCAACTTTTGTATGTAGTGCATGAACTCGATCCGTGTATTGAATGTAATATTGTCATGATGATCTTGTGTAATATAAGGTTCCTTCATTGATAAGTGCGAAACACTAAATAAACAATAGAACAACCTAAATGAATTCTCTGTCGCGGCAAAAAAAGTGGCAAAAATGCTGCCGCGGCAACAAAATGTGCCAAAATGAATTCTCTGCCGCGGCAGTGAAATGGGTCAAATCTCTGCCGCGGCAAAAGGTTATTAGTCCCGGTTCGTGTTATGAACCGGGACTAATTCTCCACCCCCTCGCCCTTTGCTGCTGCCACGCGTGCACCCATTTGTCCCGGTTGGTGGGGCAACCGGGACTAAAGGTTAGGGCTTTAGTCCCGATTGCCCCGTCCCGGTTGGGCAACCGGGACCTATAGGGCTGTTTCCACCAGTGCTACCTTGTTTTGGAGAAATGGCATGTTGTATGGTGGGTGTGTGGGGAATCAAGGTAGATATGTCGATCGGGTTAGCTGGTTGGAATGACAT
Source organism: Avena atlantica (assembly GCA_910589765.1). Taxonomy (NCBI): domain Eukaryota; kingdom Viridiplantae; phylum Streptophyta; class Magnoliopsida; order Poales; family Poaceae; genus Avena; species Avena atlantica. The sequence goes on from OU342736.1 coordinate 488,533,729, forward strand.
GGTTTTTGTAACCCACATGTACTTGCCCATGCAAGTTGTAATCCTCGTGTGTTATCTCACCCAACACATTTAGTCATTGCATAATTTGTAAGATCCTGGCCAATCTATTCAACAATTCACTCAAATTTTGTTAGCGACCCAAAGGTCACTCCACGCTCAACCGGCGTATTCGGAGGCCCAAAGCCTCTCTCATCCGAAAAGCCGCGACTGAAGGGAGAGGTTTGCCCAGCTATATAAGCTGGTGCCGGCTTCCGTCAACTAGCAAGGTGGGACTAAACCCCAGGAGCGTTCCACTGGACCGTCCCCAGCCGTGCCACCGTTCAAGTGCTAACATCCCATCCACCTAAACAGGAGCAATGTAGATCGCCACACACCTAATAGTGGTGTGCATGTTGGCTCTGATACCATATGTTAGCGACCCAAAGGCTAACCCACGCTCAACCAGCGTATTCGGAGGTCCAAGGCCTCTCTGATCCCAAAAGCCGTGAATGAAGGGAGAGGTTTGCTAAGCTATATAAGTTGGTGTCATCCTCCATCAACTAGCGAGGTGGGACTAAACCCCATGCGCGTTCTAGCAGACCGTCCCCAGCCGTGCCACCTGTTCAAGTGCTGACAGATTTCAGGAAAATATTTAGAGATTTATCCTGTTCCATAGTCCTCCCACCGAGCTAGATCAACATCCACGGCTCTACCATCCAGTTCATCTAAATACAAGACAAGTTCTAGTCGACTACCATCGACTCTCTAAATAGCTCTCGGCCCCTCATCTATTACAAATCCGTTCTTTGCCCATTTGTGTCCTGTAAGCCAACCTAGAGGCCTTTTCGTCCCGGTGGTTCGAGGCTTGGCCTTGCTTAGCGGATTGTCCTTGTACCTTACTTGCCCTTGTAGCCGAGTCATTATACAGTGGGTCCTGGTCTCACACAATCCCCTTTTCTTGGAAACCTTCTTGTCCCCAAGAAGGAGCAAATGAGAATTGCTTCTTCAAAGCTTTGAGATCTCCCCAGGTAATTGTATATTCTGAAGCACCACTCCATTGTACAAGACCTTTCATGATGGTGCATAGATCTTGTTGCCATACATGGCGCTGCAGGACATGTACTGGAACCCGAAACACAACATCAACACTGGAAGTTAAAGAAGTACTTGTTGTCCTGGTTGCAAACACTGCTTCAACTGCGAAACATGAAAGACGGGATGGATCACTAGTGCAGATTTTCTCATTGGTGGCATGTCAAATCACCCCTTAGTGGCGTGTGGATGACACGCCACCACTGTTCCGTCACTGGTAACTCATACCGGTGGCGTGAGTCTTGGCATGCCTCTAGTTAGTGGAGTATCCATTTTTTGGCATGCCACTAGTTAGTGGCGTGCCATATTTTTCCACATGCCACTAGTTACTAGCGTGTCACATTTTTTCACATGCTATCAGTAGAATTTTGAAAATAAAAACATAGCCGATGTTTCATGGTTATTGATGCCAGTGAGATCCTGATTATTGATGCTTGCAAGCTAATGGTTGTTGCCGCTGGAAATGCCGACATCTGCTCGGCACTGGTTGCGCATGGGGCCAGGCTTGGAGATGGGAGAGGAGACACACGCGACACCGACGCCGATGGCGAGGAAGTGTGATTTGAGGCGTCTTAGGCCAAATCCTTTGGAGAGGGGGACGCAACCGTCGAGGTTGCTCTTCTATGCCGCTTGGTGGAGTCTCGAGATGAACGAGGTGGCGGCGTGATGGTGGAGGTATGGCATGGTGTGGTATTGAAGAAGAGAGAGGAGTGTAAGAGAGAGATAGAGAGTTGTCTCACATGGTGTGGTGTTAAATAAAAGAGAGGAGTGGAAGGGAGAGCTGTCTCTAGTTATATATAGTTTCAATCGTTTTTGAATTTGTGGACGCACGAAGTTACTACTGGTGTGTACTTATATCAACATGCCAATAATATTTGAGAATTTTTTTATTCCGCTGAAGTAAAGAGGTTTAGTTACTAATGGCGTGTACATATATGTGCATGCCACTAGTAATGCAGATACTAGTGGCGCGCTAGTAAAAAAACACTACTAGTAACTTGGCCCAATTTAGAGTTGCGTCTTACATACTAGTGGCGTGTCTACTTTCTACAAACACCAGCGGTAGGCACTTACTAGTGGCATACCAAGAGCTAGCACACTATTGGCCAAATTAGTGGCGTGTGGGTCCCTAGGTACACCACTAGTGAAATATAACCTATAAGAAAATCTTGACTAGTGGATGCAGCGACTAACGGACAATTGCATCTTATAGGCCACCTTGTCCACACATGACAATCTAGGCTCCTGCCGGTTTCCAAACTTATCGACATGCGAGTCGTGATAATATTACAAACATTATTACATCTCATACATCACATATAACATATCATAAACTTGGCCATATCACATCATATGCCCCTGCAAAAACAAGTCAAACAATGTCTACTTTGTTGTTCCATGTTTTACGTGGTTTGGGGCTTTCACTAGGAAGATGAATCATTATTATTTACGCATATATCATAGTGGTGATGAACATGTTATTTCTACTACACCTTTTCGATCGGACCCTTCGTTACAAAAAATAAGTTAACTATAGAAAAAGAGACAGACACCCGCCAGCCACTTATGCAATACAAGTTGCATATCAAACGTGGAACGAGTCTCGCATAAGCTTACGTGTAAAGTCGGTCTGGGCCACTTCATCTAACTATCCCGAAACATATAATAGTACACAAGGGAGGGTAATAACATGACCATCAATGTCCACTACATCAGTGTTCTACTCGTACCATACATCTACGCATAGATATAGCTCTGATATCACTGATGGGTTCATTGCATGGAAAAAAAATCTACGAAGTAGCAAGAGGAAACTAGAAAGATCTAATCTAGGAGATGCAAGTTACAAGTAGATAGATCTAATCTACTTATCCTCGTAGAACACGGGTGATTAACGATCTAGAGATCGCGGGTGATGTAGTTGTTCGCTTGCGCCGCTTCAACCGAGAAGATCTTGACCTTGTTGATCCTAGCATCAAACGAATGACACCTCCATGGTGTCCACATGTTCCACTTGGTGACGTCTCCTCCTTATTGATCCCGCAAGAGAGATAGAAGTTCTCCGCGATATTCTGATAGCACAACGACGGTGCAACTATGGTGGAGACAAAAATATGTAGGGCTTCGCCATGCTCATTTCCAAGGAAGGAGGGAGGTGTGTGTGGAGGGAGAGGGGAGGCGTTGGCCAGCAAGATGCTATCCCGAAACATATAATAGTACACAAGGGAGGGTAATAACATGATCATCAATGTCCACTACATCAGTGTTCTATTCGTACCATACATCTACGCATAGATATAGATCTGATACCACTGATGGGTTCATTGCATGGGGAAAAATCTACGGAATAGCAAGAGGAAACCAGAAAGATCTAATCTAGGAGATGCAAGTTACAAGTAGATAGATCTAATCTACTTATAATCATAGAACACGAGTGGTTAACGATCTAGAGATCGCGGGTGATGTAGTTGTTCACTTGCGCCGGTTCAAACCGAGAAGATCTTGACCTTGTTGATCCTAGCATCAAACGAACGACACCTCCATGGTGTCCACATGTTCCGCTTGGTGACGTCTCCTCCTTCTTGATCCCGCAAGAGAGAGAAGGTCTCCGCGATATTCTGATAGCACAACGACGGTGCAACTATGGTGTAGACAGAAATCTGCAGGGCTTCGCCGTGCTCATTTCCAAGGGAGGAGGGAGGTGTGTGGAGGGAGAGGGGAGGCGTCGGCCAGCAATATGGGTGTGTCTCCCCATGCCCCTATCCTCCTTTTATAGGCGTGGGTAAGCCCTAAACTTTCCCCCTTCCAAGTTGAGGCCGGCGGTGGCCAAAGGGAAGGAGGGAATCCTCCCCCTCCCACGCACCCACCCCTTTCTAAGCCCTAGACCGCATGGGACTAGGTGGCTGTGGCACCTTGGACCACTAGGAATGATGTGACCCAATCGGGCCCATGTGGACCCACCTCGTATGTGGACCCCACATGTTGACCCTCTGGGAACATTCTAGAATATTCCATCTCACGGAATTATTCCGAACATTTCCCTGAACCCTAAAATCAACTTTCCATATACTTTTCCTTACCTCCGGACCATTCTGAAGCTCCGTGTGATACCAAGAATCTCATCCAATACTTTGGATTAACACTTGATTGCACCATACATAATCTCAACAAATACAAGCGACACCGAAGCATTAACTGTGTGACCCTACGTGACCGAGAACATGTAGACATGGTCGAGACACCTCTTTGATCAATAACCATTAGAGGGACCGAGGATGTCCATAGTGGTTCATTCAATAAAGTTTTTTGGTTGAACCATAATGTCAAAGATTCAATTAATCTGGTATACAATTCCTTTTTTTCTCACGACATATTACTTGCACGAGATTCGATCATCAATATAACTATGCCTAGTTCAATCTTGTTACTGGAAAGTTCTCTATACACGTAATAGCATCCCCGTGACCAAATACATTAGTCACTTGAGCTCTTGGATGCTATACTATTGAGAGGACCCAGAGATATATCACTCCCCGTCATGCGGAGGAACAAATCTCATTCTTGATCCATTTAACCCAACAGACACCATCGGAGATACCTGAAAACCATGTTTGTAATCACTCAGTTACGAATTGACGTATGATGTCCACAAAGTATTCCTCCGATACCAGGGAGTAACATGATCTCATGGTCTAAGGAAACTATACTTGACATACTCAGAAAGTGATAACAATCGACTAAACGATATGATCAAAATCTATCCTTATTGTTTAGGTATATCCATCACATCATTCTCCTAATGACGTGATTCCATTATCAAGTGACAATCATGTCCATGGTTAGGAAACCATAACCATCGCTCGACTATGAAATTAGTAGAAGAGGCTCACTAGGGACCTTGTGTTGTTTACTTATTCATAATAAAATTTGAATACTAACAACTTTATTATTTCTAATACATACAATTATAGCATGAACATTAAATATTAATCTTGAACAAGGAAATATGAATAATAACAACTTTATTATTTCCTCTAGGACATATTTACAGCAACACCATCAGAGGAGTCATCAGAGTAGTCGTACGAGGAGTAGATCCCACCATAGTGTTGGCCCAACTTCCTCTTCTGGCTAGCAACAAGCTCAGATGGCTCAGCAACCTGTTTCACAAACATGCAAAAACAAGTTAAATAATGTTTTAGCTCCATTTAATTCTCTAATGCTACACATGGTTTCAGATTTCACACTATTAAATTAATTAACTCATTCATAACATCATTCACTTATCTAATTAAATTATTGAAGTCAGAAAGATATAACTCCTAGCTACAATCAAAGACATATAAAAAAGGAGGTTGACAAATGCTTCCACTAATTTATTATAACTAGAAATACACTAATTTATATTCAGTCATTAAGTAATAAAGGAAATAAGTCAGAATCACAGCAGTAAGATCAAAATTCACCTAAGTTTTCCAGAATTTCACAACAACAACTACAACCAATATATTCAGATTGAGGTGTTAATTATGTAAGAAAAAACTGACATATTGATATTTCAAAGCAAACAAATGAAACAAAATCATACAAGCAAACCCTAGTTACTAAGAGGAAGTTATAATACCAACACATTGGCATCAAACTATTTCATCCATGGGAGATACATCAAAATTATTCAAACACAAGCACATTTGAAAGGGTTTCCCCAACATAAACTAAGCCACTTGTCTCTGTTATCAATACTATGTACATTGTCATCTTGCAGATGTCACTAACCAGGGATAAACTTAATTTTACTACTATCTAATAATTTTACTTACATACAAATGGAAAGGGTTGCCCCAACATAATACAATATCAAAATTACATGCAAAGGGTTTCCCCAACAGATTATCCTCCACAAAATATAGATAGCACTGATAAGATAAACAACACTAGAACTAGCACAAAATTTAGATAATAGTGATAACACTACTATCCAGCAGATCCTTAAGTTCTATTCTAAACAACAATAGCTCTTGTAATATTAATTTAGATGAAACCCTAAGAATCTAACCCTAGTTTTTTTATTAAAGGGTTTCCCCAACAAAATACAAACACTAATATTCAACTATGGATTTACATAATTTCCCCCAAAACAAACTTGAACAACTACTAACGAAAAAAAGGAACAAAAAGGGAACTAAAAATATCTAGGAAAAATACCAATGTGCTTTCCATTTAGTTCATTTCAGACAATGGATTAACATTCCACAGGGTTTCCCCAAAAAAATTGCGCTTCCCCTCACATCTGCAGTCTAGGTCCATCTTTTTGATCTCCACTTCTATAGGTTAATCTAACTCTAATCACCAGTACCAGACGGGGATAGAGCGAGGTAAAATATGTGGAACACATACCTCATCTATCACAAGCTGCTAGGGTTGACCGACATTTCCTAGTCGGATCCGTGCTCCACATCCTGATCTAGCACGTTCACCTCGTTGACCTCCACAACTTCTTCATTCTCCTGATTCGGTACCGTATGGGAGCTAGAGCCGCCGCCACAATCGACAAAGTAGAGGCGGGGCGCGCCGTGGCCGCCGTCGTGAGCGATGAGGGCCTGCACGCCTTTTTGTCCATGTTATTTTCAGCGAGCTGGAGTCGAGAGTCAGCCTGAGCAAAGGTGGGGTAGGGAACCATGTTGATGATGATCTCGGCTTGCAAGGAGAATTTGTTGCTAAACCTGTCGATCATCTGCATGATCAGCGTCCGATCCGTGATCGGCGCACCGACCTACTCAAGTTGATCGATCATGTGCTTGAGGCGACGACAGTACTCATCGATGGGAAGATCACCACGAGGGTTGTCACGGAGGTCCTGAGAGAGATGGATGGCTCCCCCTTCCCGATTGTCGTAGAAGAACGTGTGGAGTCGAGTCCAGCGGAGAAGGCCATGCTGTTTGGATCAAGGATGATGTCCTAGAGCGCCTCCCAGACCGTGGCGTAGAACCACAACATGATTTTTCCGTTGACATGGCGCCAATCCGCATCCGCAGATGCATGGGCGGCGCCATCCTTGATGTGGTCGCGGGCATTGTAGAGTTTCAACAGGAAGAGAATGAACTTGCGCCATCGGCTGAAGTGTTTGCCAAAATAATTGACCGTGTATTTGTCTATTTGATGTAGGAGAGGATGTTCACGGCATGGATTGTCAGCGGAAATTGGGAGCCGTCATCGAGATTGGCAGAGGATGGTGCGGACGAGTTAGAGGTTTGGATGATGATCCGGAGTTGGGGAAGAGGAGATTGCTTGTCAGCGGGTTGAGAGCTTATCGAGGCATTGGTGGCCGCTGCATGATGGGTGTTTGTGGATATGAGTTCATGGGATTAATTTCGGGAAATAGTTGTGCGGGTGCGTTGCCGTTCTGGGCAGCAGAGCTGCCGCCGTCGGCCATGGGGAAGGAGGGAGGGGAGGGAAGCTTGCTCTGATACCAAGAATATAGATAGAATTGTTTCCCGTGATTGTATTACTGACCGATGTCTGGTACATATACATGGTTTAGGGATCGGGAGATCATGCGCAACACAGGCGCATGCACATATTCTAAAGAATAGCTCTACTCCGAACACTAGGAACTAAAACTGTGACATAATAGAGACGGTACAAAATATAGTGACAATTCAACAATATATATGTTTGTATGGAAAATGATATATTGACAATTCAAAAATACATATGTTTGTATGGAAAATGATACGCTTTCTCCGGGGGATCGAACGGGGTTGCTCCCGTCCACAAACAGCAATCACGCGTTACCGCACGGATCTAGGCGCACCAAACCCCACCTTTCCTTCTCTTCCCCGCTACCGCACGGCTCCAGCGCCGCCGCTCATCCACGCGTGTTCTGGCCGCCGCCCCGCACTCTAGGCACCTTGCCTCACCGCTGGGAGCCCGAGGCCCTCGTCTTCCTCGACCCCATGCCCACATGCCTCGCTCCCATCTGCGAGCAGCTCGCCTGCATCCATGGCTGCGCCATGTGCGGGGTGTGGTGTACAGTTGCGGACAAGGGCGCCGCCGTTGCCGTCCTCAAACCATGGTCGTGCTGGCCACTCTCCGTGGAGGCGCCGCCGCCCGCACTGATGGTGGGCTTCCTCGTGCAGGAAGCTCACCGTGAGTCGTCCAGGTCGCGGTTGTCGTCGACCACCCCAGGCCGCAGCAATGGCAAAGTCGGGTGGTTGCGCCGCTCGCGCTCCTGCGAGAGAACAGCAACCCTACTCACATTGGCATCGGCGTTGCTCCCCGTGAAAGCCGGCCGTGGTACCCACAGCGTTCGGAGCCGTTGCTACCGATGCCTACATGTTTTTCTATCTACGACGTACAGAGTTGCTACATATGGTGACCTGTAATGCTACCTTGGATCGACGACGTTGCTATCAGCGGCTTTTGCTACCTTTGGGCGAAGCGGGGGAACTGATTTTGCTACATACTCGTTTATGATTTTGCTACATACTCGTTTCATTTTTTGCTACATTAACGTACTCCAAATGCTACAATGTTTTTTATAAACTCTGGCTATAAATTCCGAAGGGTGTCCCACAGCGATGCTCCAGCGAAGTCAACTTTTTTTTGCTACAATAATACAAACTTTTTGCTACAATTGTTCTCTGATTTTGCTACATTAGAACAAACTTTTTTTGCTATGAAGTATCCGACGAGTACCCGGCGAAATAGGTTTTGCTACACTAGAATTTTTTTTTTGTTACGGTGTCTCCGGCGAGGTCTCTGACGAGTGGTAGTCTTTTTGTTCTGTTTTTATGCGAATCATTTTGGCTATAGTGTAGTAAAAGCGGAATATTATATAGTAAAAGCAGGATTTGTGAGGACACGCATCAGTAGAAGGATCCGCGGATCAAAAGTTTTGATTCCGGGAGACGCGTAGCACCTCCCTGTTTGTATATGAACTATAATCTCGCTTCCATTCAAGAATTCATCCGGGAAGGTCAGTTCTTTGTTGATCACTATCTCTTCCGTCTGACGATCTTTCGAACTGAAAACTGTTTTTTCAGTCCACTTTAAAAGGTCGCATTTTACGCTGTGCTAGAGTGGTGATAGGCGGTTGCATGCGTGTCAACTCTCCGAAAGTGCGACCCGGAAAAAAGAAGCGAGCCAAAATTTCGTGCAACTATTTGAATATCCATGCGTACACACTACACAGGCGCGCACAAAACGGGAAATAGAGCTGCTCCCGATCAGAACGCCAGCCGAGCCGATACCTGGCCGGAAAATATAGCTCATTAATGCTTGCTTCCGAATCTCCGATCGATCTTCAAGATCTTTGCTAGGTCGCGTCCTGGATCTACACCCGATCGAGCGCCGCCCTCTCCCCACTCCCCTCTCCATCTCCATGGCCTGATCCACTCTTCGCGAAACATCCATCCACTACAGCCATGGCGGCGCTACCTCCTCGCAGAAGTGCTAGGCTTAGTCTGCGGGATCAGGAGACTCGGGACTGGAGGACTCTCCCAGAGGAGCTCCTGGAGTCCATCGGCACGATGCTCCCGTCGCGCCGCGAGGCTGTCATCTTCCGGACCATCTGTCCGGCCTGGCGCGCCGCGTTGCCCTTCGCAAAGTACATCGCGCCGGTGGTCATGCTGCCCGAACCCGACTCGCCGGACGGCGCCGTCAGCTTCTACACCCCGGCTGACGGCGGGGCTTCGACCTTCACCAGGAACGTCCCGTCTCTGGGCGGCAAGAGGGTCTGCGGCTCCTCTGGTGGGTGGCTCGCCCTCGTCGACGAGGCCGGGTCCGGCACGCTTCTCAACCCGCTCACCGGCGCCACCGTCGAGCTCCCGCCGCCCGACCAGCGCGTGGTGGGTGCCTCTTTCAGGCTCATCATGCAGCCCAACGGGATCCCGACTGCAAGGCTTCTTTCGGAAGACGGAAATTACATCTCCGTCAGGGTGGACCAGATGGAGACGAGGGCCCTCCGCCGGATCGTGCTCTCCTCGTCGTCGCCGGGCTCTGGTGACTGCATGGCGATGGCAGTGCTCGCCGACTCGGGAACCGTCGCGTTCTGCCGTGTCGGCGTCGACGCAGCGTGGACGCTGCTCAACACCAACCTGCCGGTGGGCCCAGTCACCACCGTCGTCCACTTCCGCGGCAGCAAGTTCCTGGCTATCGCCGACGCCGGCGACAGAGCCGGAGGGATCTCCATCTGCGACGTTGCCGGTGCAGTTCCAACGGCGACGCGGGTTCAAGGTTTGCATGGAGCTCCCAAACTGAACACATACGCTTACCCCCGCACTTATCTGGTAGTGAAGGGCGTCCTGTACGTGGTGGCCACCGTCTCGGAGGGCTCCACCCTCCTCACCCATGTCTACAGGTGTAACGTCTTGGCTGCAAAGCCCAAGTGGACCAGGGTCAACAACACCCGTGGTCAAACACTTTTCACCTCCACCACCTTGACTAGTTACAGTGCCGCCGGCTATGGCGGAGCTGCAGGCGTCTCCGGATTCAGGACCAACTCCGTCTACTGCGCCAAACCTAACAGCCAGCGTGACCAGTTAGAGTTGGAGATCATTGACATCGCCAATGGAACATCGGAGTTGTTCCAACCTCATCACTATAACATTCAGGGTACATCAGGAGCTCTCTGCTGGATTCAGCCCAATCACTGGCCTCACTAAGGTACGTATGTCGACGTGTATACATGCAGCAAGTTAATTATTTCATCATGTTGTTCTTTCGGCATTATATATGATGGTTTCTAGGTTTTTAGCTAGCTTTCCCTCATCATATATATGTTTGGTGGTCATGCTGCGCCCATGAGGCAATTACTTAGTTTGCAATAATTCGTAGAAATACCAATTTATCGTTTGCCGTTATGCTGCTAGTTACTCTCTCTATCCATATTGTTTTCTTCATAAGTAATTCGTTGGTTCCACAAATTTAGGCATGTTTGATCCATAGTCACTGGATATTAGGATGGGAATTTTTTAGATATGGAACATATGTTCTGTTTCTTCAACGTGTTTTAGATATTAATTAGGACGCTTTGCCAAAAAATGCCGACATCATGTTAAGGTTCTCATGTTCTAGAGAAATCCCCATGTTTGGTGGTCTATCTACATGATTACATATCTCATATTGTGGGATGAGATGTTATATATACTTTGGTTGCAACGGTAGAGTACCATAAACTTATGGTATGACGCTATGACTTGACCGCGGATGGTTTTCTTGACATGTAGGATTTGTAGGTTCTAGAAGCCTAGGCATGTTTGGTTCATGGTTACTTATGAATATGTGATGATCAAAAATATTAAATTTGGCATATTGTTTGTTTCTTCAGTTTGCAAGCTACGTATTTGAATTGAATTTATGGGTTGAAAGTATATGTGGTTATAGATAGATACTAAATCGACCTATTTTCGCTGGATTTTATGTCGGGTTTGAAAGCTTTGCAAAAAACCGTCAACATGTTTGACGTGTCAGCAGGTTATTCCATGTTTTTTTCCACCGTGTTAAGGTTTTTATGTTCTAGAATCCCCCCATATTTGGTGGTAAACTGGTTACATGAGTACATATGTCATATTCTGCTGTTTCAAATTGCTGTGTCACTTTGATTGCTGTGCATATTTATGTTAAGGTTTTTATGTTCTACACTCTCTGCCACTTTGATTGCTGTGCATTTTTTTAGTTGTTTCAAATTTAATCTTCATAAATAAGACGGGTTTTGTGCCTTTGTTTTGAGTATCCCTGAGACAACGTTTACAAAAAAGATAAAAATAAAGGAAATAAAAGAAATTTGACATTAGTAAGTAAGTGGTCAAAATTCTTGTGCTTTAAGATGTCTATTCCCATAATGGTGGTTGCTGCGTTTTTGCTGATGATCAAAATTTCCACCATTACTCCTGTCCAAAATAATTTCTGAACAGATTATTTTTAACAAGATGATCGGACATTCAGTACTAGTTGTCAAAAGTGATTTTGTCTTGATTTAATCTGAGTTTGATTATTTCTTTCAGGTGGGAGTGCACGACTAATGGTTGAATGGTGAAGATCCAAAAAAGAACCTGCCAACCCCGGCGTGAAGAGTCATAAACTTATATCAGATAATAATTTACCGGATTATGTATTGAGATACAGTTTGAACTCAGTTCTGGTTACATGTCTCTTCTATTCCCTAAACCAAATTTATTTCAGCACTATTTCTCGACATGAGGACTTGAATAACGCATGGAGTATATGTGTTAAGTTGTTATAAAAATTGCGTACATTTGTTTATCTTGGGAAGGGTACCGTTTTGTGTGCTAGTTTACTTTCAGGCACCAATATGTCTTAGAGGTTCGCAGTTGGTTTTTATACTGTTTCAAACTCGTTCCAAATCATAATGTAGTATTCCCTTCGATCTAAATTAACTGACTTAGATTTATCTAGATACGGATGTATCTCGACATATTTTAGTGCTAGATGCATCAACCTAAGTCAATTAATTTGGATCGAAGGGAGTAGCAATTTTTTGCTCCTGAATCAGCATGCCTAAATTTTTGTACAACATGGCCTAAAATTGCGAATATATGTTTCTGTTTGGAAGGGTAAAGTTTGGCGTGCTAGTTTACTTTTCAAGCACCCCTATTCTTAGAAGGTCTCGGTTAGTATTTATAAATTATTTAAAACTTGTTCCAAATCACAATGTTGTAACAATTTGTTGCTCTAGTACAAAAAAAATAGTATTGTCTCAGTCATCCGGAAAAACTCATTTCTCAATTGGCTTCACATTTATTTTCATGCAGATCTATTTACCGTGTTGTGATGATTTAATAGTGTATTTACTTGTTCTCAAAGTTGAGAGTTATAGCAAAGCCGTCTAGTTCAATAGTGTTAGAATGTGAAGCTTTGATCCCGAGTCACGAGCTTTGTAGAAAATCTTTGCTAACAAAGATAGAAAGAATGGCATGCGGCAATGCCATGTGTGCTACATCTGTACAGTATAAGATCTCTCACCCTGCTCTACTTGATCTACGTCAAGGGAGCAAAGAGTATATCTCAGTCCTGTTTAGAAAATATAGCTTTTCACCAGAGTTGTGTCGCAATTATTTGCTACAAAGACAGAAAGAAATAGATGAAGAAATCTAATCAATGAGAATCAATAATGTCAGTGGTAGATGTAGAGAAAGTTCTAGACTACATGTTGTCTGGCTCTGGCTAGACGAGTGTCACAACAAGGAATTTGCCCATCTAGCTGTGAAGGTGAAGGAGTAGCCAAGAGCGCAATTCCCGATCGTGTTCTCGTTTATGGATTGTGACGGTCATATTAGTCCTGGACTCAACCTGCACTTTTCTTTTTAACGGTCATGTTTGACATACGATGATACTAATAGTTGAGTGTCCGTGCTTGCCACGATACTTTTAGTTTTGGAAAGTGATCCCCGGGGGATCACGTCGTCGCTTCTGCAATGTTGCAATCCACCAGCACCGCTCCGCAAGCATTAGTCGTCAAGCACTGCACCACCCCCACGGGATTTTCCGTTGGGACCGCCGTACAACAAGGAACCATGAACGCCTACCCTGTCAACACTGGCACCACGACGGTGCCAAACAGCCACTGCAGCCAACGCCACCACGCCACCTATAGCCACTGTCTTGGATCCACCGCCCCCTCAGACCTAGAAGCCCGGTACGGACCTAGAACTGCCTACAACAACTACATGGGCCAAACCACCAAGCAGACGGAGCACCCACCTACATAGTCTTTGTATCGAGGCCGCCATCGGGAACCCGCGACACGACACCACCTTTTCCCCGCAGATCTCGCCGCCACACATCACCTCACCGTCGCAATCTGCAGTCCTAGTCCACCAACACCACGTCGCAAGCATTCGCCGCCAAGCACTGTAGCACCACCACGGGTTTTGCCGTTGGGACTGGTGTACAGCCAGGAGCCACAGATGCCTTGATCATCAACGCCGACACCACCACGGTGCCAGGCGACGTCGCAAGCATTTGCCGCCAAACACTGTAGCACCACCACGGGTTTCCCATTGGGACTGGTGTAAAGCCAGGAGCCACAGATGCCTTGCTCGTCAACACCGGCACCACCACGGTGCCAGGCAGCCACTGTAGTCGCGTGCCACGCTCCCTTTAGCCGTTGTCTTGTATCCACCGGACCACCTACACCTAGAAGCTCAGGATGGACATAGAACTTTCTACAACAACTACAGGGGCCAAACCACTAGGCGGAGGGAGCCCCCACCACCATAGTTGTCACATCGAGGCCGCCGCCAAGAGCCCGTGACACCGCGCCACCGTCGCCCTGCGAATCGCGCCGCCGTCGCTACCACCATTGTCACATGGAGAAGTGAGGGGACACTAGAGGAAAAAGGGCCATCCGTTCGCGACCCCTCGGAGCATTAGTCCCGGTTGCGCCACCAACCGGGACTAATGCTGGCACGCGTCCCGGTTGGAGCGGGCACGGGGCCAGGGGGCATGGGTCCCGGTTGGTAAGGGGGCATGCGTCCCGGTTGGAGCCACCAACCGGGACTAAAGGTTTGGCCACAGCCACGTGGCGTGGCACGCACCTTTAGTCCCGGTTGCTGGCTCCAACCGGGACTAAAGACCCCTCGTCCTCTATAAATGCAACGCCCCAGCCCCCTCTGCCTCCACTCTATTTTTTCGAATGGTGTAAGGTGTGAGGGTGTGTGCTAGTTTTTTCTCATGCATGCATTGAAGGTGTTTGTTGAAATGTTTGAGTGAAAAATCCCGTTGAATTTCTCATAGAACAAAAATATAGAAGGTGTCCGAGACGCACTTGAGCTTTCTCCTCTTTATTTCCCTCGATCGAGGTTAGCAATCTTATCTTTTCTAGGTCATTGATACAATTCATGTGTCGGTGTGAATTGGTTATTTCACTATTTATGATGTCCTGTTTTTTGATAAACTTACTTATATGATGCAGATGAACGGTCGGGAATGGATGTACGGTGACCGGCGGATAGCCGGGTATATCAAAGGCGTGGATAAATTTATCGATGTGGCTACGGCAAACAAAGAGAATGGATTTATACGTTGTCCATGTGTTCAATGTCGGAACAACAAGGAGTACTCTTCCTCGAAAATCATTCGCGGCCACCTGATTATGAAAGGTTTCATGCCCAACTATAATTGCTGGACCAAGCACGGGGAAAGAGGGGTTATGATGGAAGATGGTGAAGAAGAAGATGATGATAACAAATATCATCATATGTTTCCTGAATACAGTGATACTGCAATGGAAGACAATGGAGAGGAAAAATGTGAAGAACGGGCATCAGATGAGCCGGCTGATGAACTTGGTAGGGTCATTTCTGATGCAAAGCGAGACTGTGAAACAGAAAATGAGAAGTTGGAGTTAGACGGCATGTTAGAAGATCACAAGAAATTGTTGTACCCAAATTGTGAAGATGGCAGCACAAAGCTCGGTACCACACTGGAATTGTTGCGATGGAAGGCAGAGTGTGGTCTAACTGACTCCTCATTTGAAAAGATGCTGAAAATAATGAAGCCGAAGTTTCCAAAACATAACGAACTTCCCGAGAGTACCTACGAAGCAAAGAAGACTCTCTGTCCTCTGGGATTAGATGTGCAAAAGATACATGCATGCATTAATGACTGCATCCTCTACCGCGGTAAGGAGTATGAGAATTTAGATAAATGCCCGGTATGCAACGCGTTGCGGTATAAGATCAGACGAGATGACCCTGGTGATGTTGAGGGAGAGCCCCTCCGGAAGAGGGTTCCTGCTAAGGTTATGTGGTATGATCCTATAATACCAAGGTTGAAACGCATGTTCAAAAACAAAGAGCATGCCAGGTTGTTGCGATGGCACAAAGAAGACCGTAAGAAAGACGGGGAGTTGAAACACCCTGCTGATGGGTCACAGTGGAGAAAAATCGAGAGAGACTTCCCAGACTTTGCAGGTGACGCAAGGAACTTATGGTTTGGTCTAAGTACGGATGGCATGAATCCTTTTGGGGAGCAGAGCTGCAGTCACAGCACCTGGCCCGTGACTCTATGTATCTACAACCTGCCTCCTTAGTTGTGCATGAAGCGTAAGTTTATTATGATGCCAGTGCTCATCCAAGGCCCGAAGCAACCGGGCAACGACATTGATGTGTACCTTAGGCCATTAGTTGAAGAACTCTTACAGTTGTGGGGCAAACCAGGTGTACGTGCGTGGGATGAGAACAAACAGGAGCCATTTAATCTACGAGGGTTGTTATTCGTAACCATCAATGATTGGCCTGCTCTTAGTAACCTTTCAGGACAGACAAACAAAGGATATAAGGCATGCACCCACTGTTTAGATAAGACCGAAGGTACATATTTGCATAAATGCAAGAAGGTTGTGTACCTAGCGAATCGACGATTTCTTCCGACCAATCATCCCGTAAGAAAGAAAGGCAAGCATTTTAAAGGTGAGGCAGATCACCGGAAGAAGCCTGAACTCCCGGCTGGTGATGATGTATTTGGTATGGTCGAAAAAACCTTCACAAAATGACCTATCATGTTCGAGGTTTCATGGCTTTTGGTCCAAATGACCGATGTTATGTGCTGAATCACGGCATAGTTTGTGATGTTGTGCCCATATTATGCATGTATGTGGACATTGGTATGTAGAACAATGTTGCAGGAGGAAGTTTTCCTTTTTGTCGCACGGAAAATCCCTTTTCCATTTTCCAAGCGCAAAAAACGGGTCGTTTTGTGAAGTAACCACCAAAATGCCGTTTCAGAATGCTACCGTCCTATTTTCCTAAAATACTAGACCACCTTACGTGGACTATATCCCAACCGGTACATCTCAAACCTTTTCATCCATCCCGGGTAAAAAGGACAAATGTCTACCGAATCGGCAGGAAGTGGGTCCGGTTTGTACTACAGGTACATGATCTATCGCCCGTGATTTTTTGAAAAAATCATTTTTAGACTCGCAATATGTGGTTTCTTCAGAGATCCAATGCAAGTTCTAACGATGCCCGTCCCCTATCTTCATGCACACCGGTTCGACCATAGTTAGAAATTCAGATAATTCAAAACGGGCATAATAAATTCAAAAAATACGGGCATATAAGTTAATTCATTTTAAAAGGTTACATTAATTATTTTTTAAAAATAGAATATGTTTTTGAATTATTTATTCAAATCCATACACTTCTTATGTTTAAAGTTTTTCTAAATTCCAAATTGATATTAAAAAAATATAAGTTAATTCATTTTTAATTGTAAATGGTTCATATTTTAAATGGTTACATTAATTATTTTTTCAAACAGAAAATGTTTTTGAATTATTTATTTAAATCCAAACACTTTTTATGTTTAAAATTTTTCTAAATTCCAAATTAATATTCAAAAATATAAGTTAATTCATTTTAAAAGGTTACATTAATTATTTTTTAAAAATAGAATATGTTTTTGAATTATTTATTCAAATCCATACACTTCTTATGTTTAAAGTTTTTCTAAATTCCAAATTGATATTAAAAAAATATAAGTTAATTCATTTTTAATTGTAAATGGTTCATATTTTAAATGGTTACATTAATTATTTTTTAAAACAGAAAATGTTTTTGAATTATTTATTTAAATCCAAACACTTTTTATGTTTAAATTTTTTCTAAATTCCAAATTAATATTCAAAAATATAAGTTAATTCATTTTAAAAGGTTACATTAATTATTTTTTAAAATAGAATATGTTTTTGAATTAATTATTCAAATCCATACACTTCTTATGTTTAAAGTTTTTCTAAATTCCAAATTGATATTAAAAAAATATAAGTTAATTCATTTTTAATTGTAAATGGTTCATATTTTAAATGGTTACATTAATTATTTTTTAAAACAGAAAATGGTTTTGAATTATTTATTCAAATCCAAACACTTTTTATGTTTAAAGTTTTTCTAAATTCCAAATTAATTATCATTTAAAAAACAATACAAATTTAAACCCCAAAATAAAAAATAAGGCGGGAACAGAGAGAAAATACCTGAAATTTTTTGAAAACAGGGGAATATGTCCCGGTTGGAGCCACCAACCGGGACTAAAGACCCCCTGCGCGCCAACCCTTGGTCTGCTGAAAATATTGGAGTATAGGTCCCGGTTGGTGGCTCCAACCGGGACGTATAACCCTTTAGTCCCGGTTGGAGCCACCAACCGGGACTAAAGGTCCTTTGGTTATAACCCTTTAGCCCTTCCTCTTCTTCTTCCCTTCCCCATCACTTCTCTGCTTCACCGACGCGCGCACAACCGCCCCCGACGCCGGCAGGCTGCCCGAGCTCGCCGCCCCCGACGCCGTCAGGCTGCCCGAGCCCACGCGTCGCCGTCAGGCTCCATCCGCCAGCACCGCCGCCTCCGTTCGTGCGCGCACCAGTCGTCGCCCACGACTCCATCTTCCTCGACCCCGACCGTGCTCGCCGGCGTCGATTCGCTCAACCTCGACCTCCCGCGCTCTCTCCGACCAACCTCACGCGCTCAGGGTGAGCAAGCGAACCTTCTGGATGCTTCCTTCCTTCCCCTCTCACTGTAGTTCATGCCTGCGCCGTTAGATTCCACGTTCGCCGCCGTCGGCCGTCGTTGTACCACCTTCTCCGGCAACCAACAGAGGGCGACGCCGCCAATTTTGAGTAGGCGCGGCGGCGCGGGCGGCGCTGGCGATCAGTAGGTGCGGGCGGCGCTGGCGAGCCGCGGCGTCACGCTGACGTGGCCCACGGTGGCTTGCTGATGTGGCCTAGGGCCCAGCACTCAGTGACAGTGGCTAGGTTCTGTCTTGGTAAAAAAAAACCCAACCCTTTGCTGATGTCATATTGACACAGTAATTCAATTTTAAATGATTTAATAATTCCAGAAATTGATATAAACTTGTAAATTCAATATCTTTTTATTTATAGTCAGAAAAATACAAATAATATATCAAATTGTTCAGAAAAATGAAACCTATCTATTTAACCTATAATCATGCATTGTTCAACAATTTAAATGACAAGTATAATTAGAAGAACAAATGCACCCCTCTCATATGTTTCGGAGTTTCCCCGAGTTAGGGTTTTCACCCGTCGGAACCCCGATTAAATCGTCGAGCATGTCTTAGGGTTACATTCCAATGCAAATTAACTTGTCATATCATCATACTTGCTTGAGCATTGCATCGATGCCATGTGTTGATTGTTTCCCTTTCTTTTCGGTGTTTCGATTATTAGGTTTATTATTAGTTAGGTATTATTAGGTTTATTAATTAGTTTGGTATTATTGGTCTTCGACCCCACTGGTCAGTCAATGTGGGTAGCCCCAGACCCGATTCACATTGTCAGTCACTGTGGTTAGATAAGGAATCATTAATACCCCTTAGGTGCATGTGGGTTCGACGATGTGCCTTCGCCAGGGCATTCTGAACCCTCTTAAATCGATTCCAATATGGTATTTTGTTAGTATCTAGTGTTACCTATCTGTTGGATAGTTTCCCTTTTGTAGCCTTATACTCATGTTCCCCTCTCATATGCATCGGAGGTTTCTCCGAACTAGGTTACACCCCTTGGAACTCCGGAATATTGATTTTAGTTGATTTTAGCTAGAGTTACCTATCTACTACACGGTTTCCTTTTTGTAGCTAGGTTTAGGGTTTCTCTTCATTTTTATTATTGTGTATGTATATATTAGGGTTTCTCCTTAACTTTCTCCTTTAGCCGCTTTGACTTATTCGTTTTTCCACCTATGCAGAAAATATGGACCCACACGTCAGAGACGAAGAAAAGGAAGAGTTGATCCAAGGTGTGATCCGTGGGGAAGATAATTTAGACGTATCAACGTTTCTGAACAACTCCGGTGAGGGTGATCCTCTTTTTACAGGAGTAGACAACTTGTTTGAGGTTGAAGGTGTTGCCTTCCGCGAGGGAGAAGGCGATGCCTTGTGTAATCGAGAAGACGACCGCTCCGGCAAGGTGCATGTAATATAAATCAATTCATTAATTAATCATCTGCTATCTATATAGAAATAGTAACGACGATCTTTCTTCTTTTAGCCCTCCGGATCGAAGGAATCTACTGAAAAGAGCAGACGAGGCCCAACCAAAAAGTTGCAAGACCATGAGAGGTTTAGGATCGAAGATGTCGCTGAAGACGGCAGACCGACAGCTCCCGAAGTTGTCGCAACCAAATTTGTGGCACAATGCGGAGTAATCGTTAGGGACTTAATCCCGATCACCATTAGAAATTGGAATAGGCCTGCTAAAGCGGATGAAGAGGGAACATGTTTATTTGTCCCTAACCACGCCAAAGATTTACTGTGGAAGAGGCTCATGGTTAATTTCAAACTACCGAAGATAGAGCTGGATCCAAATGCGGAGGATCCAGTTGAGGACGCCTTACAACATGGGAGAGCCATGGAGGCTAAGGTCAGGGAGTGGGCTTTGAAGAAGATGGCCCAGTGTTTCACCAACTGGAAGAAAAGATTGCACCTTGACTATGTCGTGAAAGAGAAGACTCCCGATTTCAAGAATATTCAGTTTGAGAAGATAAAACCATTCTGGGATGAGTTTGTGGAATACAAGAAATCAGAAAAAGCTAAGAAAATGTCTGAAACGAATAAGCTGAATGCTGCTAAGAAGAAGTATCACCATACTATGGGGCAAGGTGGCTACAAGGTTGGCATTCCTAAGTGGGAGAAACTTGAGCAGGAACTGCGTGATAAAAATATCACCCCAGAGACAGACGATTGGGTAGAACGTGCAAGGAATTGGTTTTACGGGCATGGGGGCACGTTGGACTCGGAAGGGAGGTGTATATATAACATTCGACATAAAGAAGACCCCTTGCCAATCGAGAGGATGAGAAAAGCAGTAAAGGCTGTTAAAGATGGGGACTTCATTCCCGATAGAGAGAATGATGAGCTCACACTCGCCCTTGGAAATAAGGAACATGATGGACGAACACGAGGCACAATAGGCTCCCAATCATGGAGGACTGGGTTTCCCGAAGAGAGGAAGAAATATCCTGATAGAAGCCGTCAGAGGAGTAAGGACAGGGCGGCAGTTGAAGCAGAAAGTCAGAAAGAGCGAATGCGTTTAATTGAAGAACGATTAAAGCAACAACAAGATGAAATTAACTCACTTAAAGAGCAAAGTACTACCGGCCCATCTCAGCAGCACACTGCATTCGATGCTACCGGCCTATCGAATAATCGAAAAAGCAGTGTGGCTTCCACCGTGGTCCCGGGTGATGACAATGGCGATGCCGATGATGCACCGACGATGGCTCCTGTTGGCTACCCAGTGGATGATATCACAGAGATGACACACTGCGAGCTACATGTCAAAGTTGTGAACATATCAATGAAGGTGGCGGTCGGCTATGCCTTACCAATTGGACCCACACCAACTTACCACAGTCGTCCGGTTCCAGAGGGCTACGCTGTTGTCGGCGTGGATGAAATCATGCCCACCTTTGAGGTTTTGGATCTTCACTACCCTGCTGGTGAAGGGGATGTGACTGTGCTGGGTGACGCAAAAAACGTCACCATTCTATGGCCGAAGGATTGTATCGTGCTTCGAAATCACACGCCAAGGCCATCTTCGCCGCCGCCTCACCCGTCTCCAGCGAGGTCGTCGCCGTCGCGGCAGCCGTCTTCGTCGCCTCACCCGGCTCTGTCGCCTCACCCGGCTCCGTCGCCTCACCAATCTCCGGTGCAGCCATCGCCGCGGGAGCCATCGCCGGCGCCTCAGGATAAAAAGCGTAAGCGTACCGCTACTGTGCGTCGTAAGCGATCGCCGAAACGTAAACAAGAGCCTCTTCCAAAAGTACCAACGGTTCCTCCCAAGAGAGCTTATGACTGTACTGAAGAGGAGACTGCGGCGATCGTTGATGCGGAAACGACAGCGTTTTTCGCTAAGCTGAGGCGGCCGAAAGAGCCAGAGTTCCGCAGCACCAAAGAAGAAAAAGCCAAAGTGTTGAAAATGCTAAAGACTCTTCATCAACCCGAGCCAAAGCTGTCATCAGACTATGAGCGTTCTATTCTCAAGTCACATGCAGCACAAAAAGCCTCGAAGAGCAGTACTGATGCAAGCGGGAAATCTGTTGCCCAGCTCGGAGAACAAGCAAAACAGACTTGCACCCCTCTCTAGGTGATTTCTCAAACCAATGTGGGGTCGAGCAAATATGGGGCCGAAGAGCAGTATGATCCAGAGGTAGTTGCACAATACGGAGAAGTTGCCGCTGCTCAAGGTATGAGTATTGCCCAGTACTTATCCCAGTTAGAGTTCTTCCCCGTGAGTGAAGTAGCATACCAATACCAGTACGGAAAACCTCTCGTCAAACCTGAGGAGGTAAACAATCTTCAAACAAAAATGCGAAGATTGCATAACTGGTACATGCATGCCACAAGGGCCGGGGCTAACTGGATAGTGCTGAGGGTTACAAAAAAGCATCATGGGAAAGATAAGGATGACATGATATCCATTGAATTTGATGAACTATTTCAATTATTCAATCAAGACGCCTTGGACAAATCGATCATGAGTGCCTATTGTCTGTAAGTACAAATTCTGTAATTAATTTAGTCTCCATTTATATTATTTTGTTTATTGCATGTATATAATCATACTTTAATATGCAGAATGAAGATTCTCGAATGCAGCAGAGGACAAATCTATGACATTGGCTTCATTGACCCATATTGGGTTCATGAAGCTAATCTCAAAATAAGCCTCCAGGATACGGAGGATAATATAGTATACGCGTTAAGGTTTCAAGAAACCAAAAGGGAAATACTATTTCCTTACAACTTCCAGTGAGTGTTATTGTCTTGTATACACTTTCTATTTCGCTTACTCGATGTTAAGTATATAATTGATTAGTTCTGCATTCGCAGGTACCACTATATTCTGTTAATCATTCAACTTGACAAAGGGCGTGTACTAGTCATGGACTCGAAACATAAACCCCTTGAGACGTGGAAGGACATGCAGATACTTCTCCAGCGGTAATTCTAATCATTACGACACTATATCGGCAACGTTCGTGAATTTTATGATATCAAGTACTTAATAACTTATTTTATTCGTTTTCTACGCCGGGCAGCGCTTGGAAACGGTTCACCAAGAAGGCTAGGGGTGTTTGGAAAGAGGAGCTTACATTTCAACCACTAGATGTAAGCACCACTAGCTATATCCGCGCATCTCTTTGATTCTATTTTTGATACAGTTATTATCATGCTTGATTATTATTTTGATTGAACTCTGTTGTCGTAAAGTGCCTGACGCAGGGACCAGGTAACAATCTATGTGGATACTATGTATGCGAGTTCATCCGGCAGACGTGCGATGAGAAGGGCAGAAATTTAGAGCAACTCCACGTACGTAAACAATTTCTATAGTTTTTAATTACAATCAAATTGTGTTTAGTTTCATATTCATATAGGCTGACTCCTTTTTTAAATCAGATCGAACATCTACGGGACGGTCTTCTGCCAAAGGATCGCATACGAGCAATACAAGAGGAATTGGCGGGATTCTTGGATGCAGAAGTCCTAAACACACAAGGGGAATACTACTCGGCTGTGTATAGACAATAGGAATTGTAAAAATAGCAACTTTCAAGAAATTGGCCGGTAGCATCGAATAGCAACTTTTGTATGTAGTGCATGAACTCGATCCATGTATTGAATGTAAAATGTTGTCATGATGATCTTGTGTAATATAAGGTTCCTTCATTGATAAGTGCAAAACACTAAATAAACAATAAAACAACCTAAATGAATTCTCTGCCGCGGCACAAAAAGTGGCAAAAATGCTGCCGCGGCAACAAAATGTGCCAAAATGAATTCTCTGTCGCGGCAGAGAAATGGGCCAAATCTCTGCCGCGGCAGCAGGTTATTAGTCCCGGTTCGTGTTACGAACCGGGACTAAAGCCCCCCCCCCTCGCACGGAGCAGATGCCACGTGTGTGGCCTTTTGTCCCGGTTGGTGGGGCAACCGGGACTAAAGGTTCGGGCTTTAGTCCCGATTGCCCCGTGCCGGTTGGGCAACCGGGACTAATGCCCCTTACCAACCGGGACCTATAGGGCGTTTTCTACCAGTGGGATATTGGAGCCGGTGGTCTGGGTGCCCCCTTTGTCGCTGTCGCCTAGGGTTGGTGAAACGGGGATGGATGTCACTATATATGAATACTTATGCGAAAATATTGAAATATAGTACCCAAGTTGTGTGTACTGCAGTCGGCACCTTTACCTCATGTCCTCCTCTCGTCTACATAATTTGCAAAAACCAAGGCATCGTCGACAAATTTGAAAAATTAAAAATATTAAATCATCACTATCGTCAATGGAGAAGATGATTCTTTTAGACAGGAATCGAAGGTGAAATATTTCCTATTTCTAGAATCTGCTAAAATGCAGGCATTTCGAGTACCTTGAAGAGTACATTAAGAGGATTGAAATGGAAGGTGGATCCCTGGGGCTCAATTTGGGACCCCTCAATTTAATGTTAGGGGTGGAGCAGGTGGGATCAACTACGGTGGTTGCTACAGTGGATCAGTTGGGATTAGTCGAGTTGGGGTTGAAGGAGTTGAAGAAATGAACAAGCAACTACTAAAACTTGTCAATTTGAAGAAGCAGGACAATCCGATGGCCGATTTTTTTTATTTTTGTGTAACGTGTCTCGGTTTTTTTATCTTCAGATTATTATTCGTTAGAAAATGTTCGAGTAAAAACCACCATGCTTTGTAATCGTAGTTATGGATGTTATGCTCTCTGGCTTAGCCTTGATTAAAATGCAACACAAATTCGGCCAAATTTCGAACGGTTCTATTTAGTTTCTTTAGTTAGTCAGTTAAGTGCAAAGTTTAGTGAGTGAGAAGAGCAGGGGAGTGAAGAGTTCAGTGTTAAGAAAAGAACAATCGACTTCCCTAAAAAAAATAACACTCGATGAGTGCTAGAAAAGGCCAGGCCCAAATAGAATGTAGCCAGGTCTAAATGGATCGTAACCAGGCCCCATAGTAAGTACTTGTAGATTCGGGAAAAAAATGTGCTCACGGTGCAATCGAACGAGGGATGTGTAGATTAAAAAAACTCGCATAACATGGAAAGAAACTCTACTTATCTTTCTACTGGTAGGCATTTGTGGTTTGAAAATCCACATGATGGTGTTCGTGTAACTTATGCAAACTTTGTGGAGAAGTCTAAAAAAAAGAAGGGATTTCTTGTCATAAATGTATACCCCTTTTGAGCTTATCGCATTTCACTCATTTTGAGATTATTGCACAACTCTTATATGAGAACTCATTTTTAGATTGTTTAGTTTGTTTTGTAGTGCCTATTTCTCATTTGTATACCCATTTCTTATTGTTGAAATTTTTGGAGAAACCATTTTAGCCTTTTGATGAACATGGACGGAATTTAAATTGTGGCACATTGCTTATGCATGCAGAAGGTGTTTTGGTTGTATGCACAAGTGTGTTACCACATTTTAGGCCAAATAAAATGGAAACTTATAGAAATAATAATATACAAACGTAAAGGAAAGAGGATGGGTTAGAGATGCTCTTAATGCGGATGCCCTAGTTTGGTTGATGCTCTTTTTATCTTGGGCGATCGTGTAAAATGTATACCCATTTATCTTGTACCCTTGGAAAGTCGATTTAGTTGAAGATGGTGACCTAGATAACAAGTATAGCTGATCTTCAAGAGTGTTATTTTTATGAGATGTTGCAACCAACCGCCAAAAGTCTTCACATGTTCATCTCTAATCCAGGAGTCATGCTTTCCAGGGTTGTTGGAGCATAAAATTTTCTTGTGTTCCTCGATATACGGGGCCGCCAAGGTGGAATTCTATAGAACTGTGTAATGTGCTTCAGTGTAAGAATGTCCGTCCCTACATATCATTGATTTCCTTCCTAGAGTGCCTTTTCCACTCAGTATCCCCTCATGCCGCGATTGAGGAAGACCAATCGGCTTAATGTTAGGAACAAAGTCAACACAAAACTCAATGACCTCCTCTGTTCCATACCCTTGGAGATGCTTCCTTCTGGCCTAGCATAGTTACGAACATATTTCTTTAAGACTCCCATGAACCACTCAAAGGGGAACATATTGTGTAGAAATACAGGACCGAGAATGGAAATCTCTTTGACTAGGTGAATCAGGAGGTGTGTCATAATATTGAAGAAGGATGGAGGGAACACCAACTCGAAACTGACAAGACATTGGACGATATCATTCTGTAACCATGGTAGATATTCAGGATTGATTATCTTTTGAGAGATTGCGTTGAGGAATGCACATAGCTTCACAATGGGTACTCGAACATAATTCGATAGAAGCCCCTGAATGCAATCGAAAGCATTTGCGTCATAATCACGTGGCAGTCATGAGAGTTTAGGTTTTGGAACTTTTCTCTGCCACATTTATTATTCCCTTTATATTCGATGAGAAGCCATATGGGACCATGATACTGCTCAGGCATCCAAATATAACTCATAACAAATATATATATAGTCTAGCTTAAGTGCCACACATGTCGTGCACGCTGTCACTTTCATACACGTGGGGAAAAGCATAGATCTATTAAAGCGTGACGAGTATTTATGTAGACTCTAGCCTAAGTGCCACCATGGCGTGCATGCTGTCACTTTTACACACATAGGGAGAGCAGAGATCTATTGAAGCACTTGAGTAGCAAGATAGATCTACTTGATTACAAAGCTCATGACCACAACAAGATCATGCATAGAGAGAGAGATATGAACACATAGCTACCGATAGAGCCCTTAGCCTCTAGGAAGAACTACTCCCTCCTCATCATGGGAATCATCAATGGTGATGGAGATGGCGATGGAGATCGATGGAGATGGCTCCGAGGGCACTTCCCTGTCCTGGCAGGGTGCCGGAACAGAGACTTTCTGTCCCTCGAATCTCCCCTTCGGTGGTGGCGGCGCTATGGAGGTTTTCGTGGATTTCTGATGGATTATCTAGGGTTTTCTCGCCCAAGGATTTTTATAGGCGAAGGAGGCAAGATCGGTGGAGGGCCAGGGGGCCCACACCCCCTGTAGGCGCCACCAGGGCTTGCCGGCGCCTGGGGGGGTGCGGCCACCCTGGTGCCCTAATCCTTCTCTTATTCGTGGTTCCGTGTTGGTCCGGGAAAATAATGACTTTGGCTTTTATCCCGTCCAATTCCGAGAATATTTATTTTCTGCCTTTCTAGAACCAAAAACAGAAGAAAATAGGCAACTAGCACTGTGGCATCTTGTTAATAGGTTAGTACCAAAAAACATATAAAACACCTCAAAGTGAAGACAAAACAAAGCAAAGTAGATACTAAACAAGCATGGAGCATCAAAAATTATAGATACGTTTCCGACGTATCAACTGGTTGCGCATGGGGCCGGGCTTGGAGATGGGAGAGGAGACACACGCGACACCGACACCGATGGCGAAGAAGTGTGATTTGAGGCGGCTTAGGCCAACTCCTTTGGCGAGGGGGACGCAAGCGTCGAGGTTGCTCTTCTATGCCGCTTGGTGGAGTCTCGAGATGAACGAGGTGGAGGCGTGATGGTGGAGGTATCACATGGTGTGGTATTGAGGAAGAGAGAGGAGTGGAAGAGAGAGATAGATAGTTGTCTCCCATGGTGCGGTGTTAAATAAAAGCGAGGAGTGGAAGGGATAATTGTCTCTAGTTATATATAGTGTTCAATCGTTTTTGAATTTGTGGACGCACGGAGTTACTATTGGTGTGTACTCATATCAACATGCCAATAATATTTGAGCAATTGTTTTATTCCGCGGAAGTAAAGAGGTTTAGTTACTAATGGCGTGTACATATATGTGCATGCCACTAGTAATGCAGATACTAGTGACGTGCTAGTATAAAAGACACACCACTAGTAATTTAGCCCAATTTAGAGTTGCGTCTCACATACTAGTGTCGTGTCTACTTTCTACAAACACCGGCGGTAGGACTTCATATAACTATCCCGAAACATATAATAGTACACAAGGGAGGGTAATAACATGATCATCAATGTCCACTACATCAGTGTTCTATTCGTACCATACATCTACGCATAGATATAGATCTGATACCACTGATGGGTTCATTGCATGGGGAAAAATCTACGGAATAGCAAGAGGAAACCAGAAAGATCTAATCTAGGAGATGCAAGTTACAAGTAGATAGATCTAATCTACTTATAATCATAGAACACGAGTGGTTAACGATCTAGAGATCGCGGGTGATGTAGTTGTTCACTTGCGCCGGTTCAAACCGAGAAGATCTTGACCTTGTTGATCCTAGCATCAAACGAACGACACCTCCATGGTGTCCACATGTTCCGCTTGGTGACGTCTCCTCCTTCTTGATCCCGCAAGAGAGAGAAGGTCTCCGCGATATTCTGATAGCACAACGACGGTGCAACTATGGTGTAGACAGAAATCTGCAGGGCTTCGCCGTGCTCATTTCCAAGGGAGGAGGGAGGTGTGTGGAGGGAGAGGGGAGGCGTCGGCCAGCAATATGGGTGTGTCTCCCCATGCCCCTATCCTCCTTTTATAGGCGTGGGTAAGCCCTAAACTTTCCCCCTTCCAAGTTGAGGCCGGCGGTGGCCAAAGGGAAGGAGGGAATCCTCCCCCTCCCACGCACCCACCCCTTTCTAAGCCCTAGACCGCATGGGACTAGGTGGCTGTGGCACCTTGGACCACTAGGAATGATGTGACCCAATCGGGCCCATGTGGACCCACCTCGTATGTGGACCCCACATGTTGACCCTCTGGGAACATTCTAGAATATTCCATCTCACGGAATTATTCCGAACATTTCCCTGAACCCTAAAATCAACTTTCCATATACTTTTCCTTACCTCCGGACCATTCTGAAGCTCCGTGTGATACCAAGAATCTCATCCAATACTTTGGATTAACACTTGATTGCACCATACATAATCTCAACAAATACAAGCGACACCGAAGCATTAACTGTGTGACCCTACGTGACCGAGAACATGTAAACATGGTCGAGACACCTCTTTGATCAATAACCATTAGAGGGACCGAGGATGTCCATAGTGGTTCATTCAATAAAGTTTTTTGGTTGAACCATAATGTCAAAGATTCAATTAATCTGGTATACAATTCCTTTTTTTCTCACGACATATTACTTGCACGAGATTCGATCATCAATATAACTATGCCTAGTTCAATCTTGTTACTGGAAAGTTCTCTATACACGTAATAGGATCCCCGTGACCAAATACATTAGTCACTTGAGCTCTTGGATGCTATACTATTGAGAGGACCCAGAGATATATCACTCCCCATCATGCGGACGAACAAATCTCATTCTTGATCCATTTAACCCAACAGACACCATCGGAGATACCTGAAAACCATGTTTGTAATAACTCAGTTACGAATTGACGTATGATGTCCACAAAGTATTCCTCCGATGCCAGGGAGTAACATGATCTCATGGTCTAAGGAAACTATACTTGACATACTCAGAAAGTGATAACAATCGACTAAACGATATGATCAAAATCTATCCTTATTGTTTAGGTATATCCATCACATCATTCTCCTAATGATGTGATTCCATTATCAAGTGACAATCATGTGCATGGTTAGGAAACCATAACCATCGCTCGACTATGAAATTAGTAGAAGAGGCTCACTAGGGACCTTGTGTTGTTTACTTATTCATAATAAAATTTGAATACTAACAACTTTATTATTTCTAATACATACAATTATAGCATGAACATTAAATATTAATCTTGAACAAGGAAATATGAATAATAACAACTTTATTATTTCCTCTAGGACATATTTACAGCAACACCATCAGAGGAGTCATCAGAGTAGTCGTACGAGGAGTAGATCCCACCATAGTGTTGGCCCAACTTCCTCTTCTGGCTAGCAACAAGCTCAGATGGCTCAGCAACCTGTTTCACAAACATGCAAAAACAAGTTAAATAATGTTTTAGCTCCATTTAATTCTCTAATGCTACACATGGTTTCAGATTTCACACTATTAAATTAATTAACTCATTCATAACATCATTCACTTATCTAATTAAATTATTGAAGTCAGAAAGATATAACTCCTAGCTACAATCAAAGACATATAAAAAAGGAGGTTGACAAATGCTTCCACTAATTTATTATAACTAGAAATACACTAATTTATATTCAGTCATTAAGTAATAAAGGAAATAAGTCAGAATCACAGCAGTAAGATCAAAATTCACCTAAGTTTTCCAGAATTTCACAACAACAACTACAACCAATATATTCAGATTGAGGTGTTAATTATGTAAGAAAAAACTGACATATTGATATTTCAAAGCAAACAAATGAAACAAAATCATACAAGCAAACCCTAGTTACTAAGAGGAAGTTATAATACCAACACATTGGCATCAAACTATTTCATCCATGGGAGATACATCAAAATTATTCAAACACAAGCACATTTGAAAGGGTTTCCCCAACATAAACTAAGCCACTTGTCTCTGTTATCAATACTATGTACATTGTCATCTTGCAGATGTCACTAACCAGGGATAAACTTAATTTTACTACTATCTAATAATTTTACTTACATACAAATGGAAAGGGTTGCCCCAACATAATACAATATCAAAATTACATGCAAAGGGTTTCCCCAACAGATTATCCTCCACAAAATATAGATAGCACTGATAAGATAAACAACACTAGAACTAGCACAAAATTTAGATAATAGTGATAACACTACTATCCAGCAGATCCTTAAGTTCTATTCTAAACAACAATAGCTCTTGTAATATTAATTTAGATGAAACCCTAAGAATCTAACCCTAGTTTTTTTATTAAAGGGTTTCCCCAACAAAATACAAACACTAATATTCAACTATGGATTTACATAATTTCCCCCAAAACAAACTTGAACAACTACTAACGAAAAAAAGGAACAAAAAGGGAACTAAAAATATCTAGGAAAAATACCAATGTGCTTTCCATTTAGTTCATTTCAGACAATGGATTAACATTCCACAGGGTTTCCCCAAAAAAATTGCGCTTCCCCTCACATCTGCAGTCTAGGTCCATCTTTTTGATCTCCACTTCTATAGGTTAATCTAACTCTAATCACCAGTACCAGACGGGGATAGAGCGAGGTAAAATATGTGGAACACATACCTCATCTATCACAAGCTGCTAGGGTTGACCGACATTTCCTAGTCGGATCCGTGCTCCACATCCTGATCTAGCACGTTCACCTCGTTGACCTCCACAACTTCTTCATTCTCCTGATTCGGTACCGTATGGGAGCTAGAGCCGCCGCCACAATCGACAAAGTAGAGGCGGGGCGCGCCGTGGCCGCCGTCGTGAGCGATGAGGGCCTGCACGCCTTTTTGTCCATGTTATTTTCAGCGAGCTGGAGTCGAGAGTCAGCCTGAGCAAAGGTGGGGTAGGGAACCATGTTGATGATGATCTCGGCTTGCAAGGAGAATTTGTTGCTAAACCTGTCGATCATCTGCATGATCAGCGTCCGATCCGTGATCGGCGCACCGACCTACTCAAGTTGATCGATCATGTGCTTGAGGCGACGACAGTACTCATCGATGGGAAGATCACCACGAGGGTTGTCACGGAGGTCCTGAGAGAGATGGATGGCTCCCCCTTCCCGATTGTCGTAGAAGAACGTGTGGAGTCGAGTCCAGCGGAGAAGGCCATGCTGTTTGGATCAAGGATGATGTCCTAGAGCGCCTCCCAGACCGTGGCGTAGAACCACAACATGATTTTTCCGTTGACATGGCGCCAATCCGCATCCGCAGATGCATGGGCGGCGCCATCCTTGATGTGGTCGCGGGCATTGTAGAGTTTCAACAGGAAGAGAATGAACTTGCGCCATCGGCTGAAGTGTTTGCCAAAATAATTGACCGTGTATTTGTCTATTTGATGTAGGAGAGGATGTTCACGGCATGGATTGTCAGCGGAAATTGGGAGCCGTCATCGAGATTGGCAGAGGATGGTGCGGACGAGTTAGAGGTTTGGATGATGATCCGGAGTTGGGGAAGAGGAGATTGCTTGTCAGCGGGTTGAGAGCTTATCGAGGCATTGGTGGCCGCTGCATGATGGGTGTTTGTGGATATGAGTTCATGGGATTAATTTCGGGAAATAGTTGTGCGGGTGCGTTGCCGTTCTGGGCAGCAGAGCTGCCGCCGTCGGCCATGGGGAAGGAGGGAGGGGAGGGAAGCTTGCTCTGATACCAAGAATATAGATAGAATTGTTTCCCGTGATTGTATTACTGACCGATGTCTGGTACATATACATGGTTTAGGGATCGGGAGATCATGCGCAACACAGGCGCATGCACATATTCTAAAGAATAGCTCTACTCCGAACACTAGGAACTAAAACTGTGACATAATAGAGACGGTACAAAATATAGTGACAATTCAACAATATATATGTTTGTATGGAAAATGATATATTGACAATTCAAAAATACATATGTTTGTATGGAAAATGATACGCTTTCTCCGGGGGATCGAACGGGGTTGCTCCCGTCCACAAACAGCAATCACGCGTTACCGCACGGATCTAGGCGCACCAAACCCCACCTTTCCTTCTCTTCCCCGCTACCGCACGGCTCCAGCGCCGCCGCTCATCCACGCGTGTTCTGGCCGCCGCCCCGCACTCTAGGCACCTTGCCTCACCGCTGGGAGCCCGAGGCCCTCGTCTTCCTCGACCCCATGCCCACATGCCTCGCTCCCATCTGCGAGCAGCTCGCCTGCATCCATGGCTGCGCCATGTGCGGGGTGTGGTGTACAGTTGCGGACAAGGGCGCCGCCGTTGCCGTCCTCAAACCATGGTCGTGCTGGCCACTCTCCGTGGAGGCGCCGCCGCCCGCACTGATGGTGGGCTTCCTCGTGCAGGAAGCTCACCGTGAGTCGTCCAGGTCGCGGTTGTCGTCGACCACCCCAGGCCGCAGCAATGGCAAAGTCGGGTGGTTGCGCCGCTCGCGCTCCTGCGAGAGAACAGCAACCCTACTCACATTGGCATCGGCGTTGCTCCCCGTGAAAGCCGGCCGTGGTACCCACAGCGTTCGGAGCCGTTGCTACCGATGCCTACATGTTTTTCTATCTACGACGTACAGAGTTGCTACATATGGTGACCTGTAATGCTACCTTGGATCGACGACGTTGCTATCAGCGGCTTTTGCTACCTTTGGGCGAAGCGGGGGAACTGATTTTGCTACATACTCGTTTATGATTTTGCTACATACTCGTTTCATTTTTTGCTACATTAACGTACTCCAAATGCTACAATGTTTTTTATAAACTCTGGCTATAAATTCCGAAGGGTGTCCCACAGCGATGCTCCAGCGAAGTCAACTTTTTTTTGCTACAATAATACAAACTTTTTGCTACAATTGTTCTCTGATTTTGCTACATTAGAACAAACTTTTTTTGCTATGAAGTATCCGACGAGTACCCGGCGAAATAGGTTTTGCTACACTAGAATTTTTTTTTTGTTACGGTGTCTCCGGCGAGGTCTCTGACGAGTGGTAGTCTTTTTGTTCTGTTTTTATGCGAATCATTTTGGCTATAGTGTAGTAAAAGCGGAATATTATATAGTAAAAGCAGGATTTGTGAGGACACGCATCAGTAGAAGGATCCGCGGATCAAAAGTTTTGATTCCGGGAGACGCGTAGCACCTCCCTGTTTGTATATGAACTATAATCTCGCTTCCATTCAAGAATTCATCCGGGAAGGTCAGTTCTTTGTTGATCACTATCTCTTCCGTCTGACGATCTTTCGAACTGAAAACTGTTTTTTCAGTCCACTTTAAAAGGTCGCATTTTACGCTGTGCTAGAGTGGTGATAGGCGGTTGCATGCGTGTCAACTCTCCGAAAGTGCGACCCGGAAAAAAGAAGCGAGCCAAAATTTCGTGCAACTATTTGAATATCCATGCGTACACACTACACAGGCGCGCACAAAACGGGAAATAGAGCTGCTCCCGATCAGAACGCCAGCCGAGCCGATACCTGGCCGGAAAATATAGCTCATTAATGCTTGCTTCCGAATCTCCGATCGATCTTCAAGATCTTTGCTAGGTCGCGTCCTGGATCTACACCCGATCGAGCGCCGCCCTCTCCCCACTCCCCTCTCCATCTCCATGGCCTGATCCACTCTTCGCGAAACATCCATCCACTACAGCCATGGCGGCGCTACCTCCTCGCAGAAGTGCTAGGCTTAGTCTGCGGGATCAGGAGACTCGGGACTGGAGGACTCTCCCAGAGGAGCTCCTGGAGTCCATCGGCACGATGCTCCCGTCGCGCCGCGAGGCTGTCATCTTCCGGACCATCTGTCCGGCCTGGCGCGCCGCGTTGCCCTTCGCAAAGTACATCGCGCCGGTGGTCATGCTGCCCGAACCCGACTCGCCGGACGGCGCCGTCAGCTTCTACACCCCGGCTGACGGCGGGGCTTCGACCTTCACCAGGAACGTCCCGTCTCTGGGCGGCAAGAGGGTCTGCGGCTCCTCTGGTGGGTGGCTCGCCCTCGTCGACGAGGCCGGGTCCGGCACGCTTCTCAACCCGCTCACCGGCGCCACCGTCGAGCTCCCGCCGCCCGACCAGCGCGTGGTGGGTGCCTCTTTCAGGCTCATCATGCAGCCCAACGGGATCCCGACTGCAAGGCTTCTTTCGGAAGACGGAAATTACATCTCCGTCAGGGTGGACCAGATGGAGACGAGGGCCCTCCGCCGGATCGTGCTCTCCTCGTCGTCGCCGGGCTCTGGTGACTGCATGGCGATGGCAGTGCTCGCCGACTCGGGAACCGTCGCGTTCTGCCGTGTCGGCGTCGACGCAGCGTGGACGCTGCTCAACACCAACCTGCCGGTGGGCCCAGTCACCACCGTCGTCCACTTCCGCGGCAGCAAGTTCCTGGCTATCGCCGACGCCGGCGACAGAGCCGGAGGGATCTCCATCTGCGACGTTGCCGGTGCAGTTCCAACGGCGACGCGGGTTCAAGGTTTGCATGGAGCTCCCAAACTGAACACATACGCTTACCCCCGCACTTATCTGGTAGTGAAGGGCGTCCTGTACGTGGTGGCCACCGTCTCGGAGGGCTCCACCCTCCTCACCCATGTCTACAGGTGTAACGTCTTGGCTGCAAAGCCCAAGTGGACCAGGGTCAACAACACCCGTGGTCAAACACTTTTCACCTCCACCACCTTGACTAGTTACAGTGCCGCCGGCTATGGCGGAGCTGCAGGCGTCTCCGGATTCAGGACCAACTCCGTCTACTGCGCCAAACCTAACAGCCAGCGTGACCAGTTAGAGTTGGAGATCATTGACATCGCCAATGGAACATCGGAGTTGTTCCAACCTCATCACTATAACATTCAGGGTACATCAGGAGCTCTCTGCTGGATTCAGCCCAATCACTGGCCTCACTAAGGTACGTATGTCGACGTGTATACATGCAGCAAGTTAATTATTTCATCATGTTGTTCTTTCGGCATTATATATGATGGTTTCTAGGTTTTTAGCTAGCTTTCCCTCATCATATATATGTTTGGTGGTCATGCTGCGCCCATGAGGCAATTACTTAGTTTGCAATAATTCGTAGAAATACCAATTTATCGTTTGCCGTTATGCTGCTAGTTACTCTCTCTATCCATATTGTTTTCTTCATAAGTAATTCGTTGGTTCCACAAATTTAGGCATGTTTGATCCATAGTCACTGGATATTAGGATGGGAATTTTTTAGATATGGAACATATGTTCTGTTTCTTCAACGTGTTTTAGATATTAATTAGGACGCTTTGCCAAAAAATGCCGACATCATGTTAAGGTTCTCATGTTCTAGAGAAATCCCCATGTTTGGTGGTCTATCTACATGATTACATATCTCATATTGTGGGATGAGATGTTATATATACTCTGGTTGCAACGGTAGAGTACCATAAACTTATGGTATGACGCTATGACTTGACCGCGGATGGTTTTCTTGACATGTAGGATTTGTAGGTTCTAGAAGCCTAGGCATGTTTGGTTCATGGTTACTTATGAATATGTGATGATCAAAAATATTAAATTTGGCATATTGTTTGTTTCTTCAGTTTGCAAGCTACGTATTTGAATTGAATTTATGGGTTGAAAGTATATGTGGTTATAGATAGATACTAAATCGACCTATTTTCGCTGGATTTTATGTCGGGTTTGAAAGCTTTGCAAAAAACCGTCAACATGTTTGACGTGTCAGCAGGTTATTCCATGTTTTTTTCCACCGTGTTAAGGTTTTTATGTTCTAGAATTCCCCAATGTTGTAGAAGATTGATAGATGTAGATTGAGCTTCTTTGTTACACTCTCTGTCACTTTGATTACTGTCCATATTTTTAGTTGTTTCAAATTTAACCTTCATAAATAAGATGGGTTTTGTGCCTTTGTTTTGAGTAGCCCTGAGACAACGTTTACAGAAAAGATAAAAATAAAGGAATAGAAATTTGACACTAGTAAGTAAGTGGTCAAAATTCTTGTGCTTTAAGATGTCTATGCCCATAATGGTGGTTGCTGCGTTTGTGCTGATGATCAAAATTTCCACCATTACTCCTGTCCAAAATAATTTTTGAACAGATTGTTTTTAACAAGATGATCGGACATTCAATACTAGTTGTCGAAAGTGATTTTATCTTGATTTAATCTGAGTTTGATTATTTCTTTCAGGTGGGAGTGCACGACTAATGGTTGAATGGTGAAGATCCAAAAAAGCACCTGCCAACCCCGACGTGAAGAGTTATAAACTTATATCAGATAATAATTTACCGGTTTATGCATTGAGATACAATTTGGACTCAGTTCTGGTTACATGTCTCTTCTATTCCCTAAACCAAATTTATTTCAGCACTATTTCTCGACATGAGGACTTGAATAACGCATGGAACTTTGAACCAAGTGAAAGTTTATGTTATATATGTCTTAAGTTGTTATAAAAATTGCGTACATGTGTTTATCTTGGGAAGGGTACCGTTTTGTGTGCTAGTTTACTTTCAGGCACCCATATGTCTTAGAGGTTCGCAGTTGGTTTTTATACTGTTTCAAACTCGTTCCAAATCACAATGTAGTACTCCCTCCGATCTAAATTAACTGACTTAGATTTGTCTAGATACGGATGTATCTAGACATATTTTAGTGCTAGATGCATCGATATCTAAATAAACCTAAGTCAATTATTTTGGATCGAAGGGAGTAGCAATTTGTTGCTCCTGAATCAGCATGCCTAAAATTTTGTACAACATGGCCTAAAATTGCGAATATATGTTTCTGTTTGGAAGGGTAAATTTTCGCGTGCTAGTTTACTTTCAAGCACCCCTATTCTTAGAAGGTCTCAGTTGGTATTTATAAATTATTTAAAACTCGTTCCAAATCACAATGTTGTAACAATTTGTTGCTCTAGTACAAAAAAGTATTATTGTCTCAGTCAGCCGAAAAAACTCATTTCTCAATAGGCTTCACATTTATTTTCATGCAGATCTATTTACCATGTTGTGATGATTTAAAGTATTTACTTGTTCTCAAAGTTGAGAGTTGTAGCAAAGCCGTCTGGTTCAATAGTGTTAGAATGTGAAGCTTTGATCCCGAGTCACGAGCTTTGTAGAAAATCTTTGCTAACAAAGATAGAAAGAATGGCATGCGGCAATGCCATGTGTGCTACATCTGTACAGCATAAGATCTCTCACCCTGCTCTACTTGATCTACGTCAAGGGAGCAAAGAGTATATCTCAGTCCTGTTTAGAAAATATAGCTTTGAACCAGAGTTGCGTCGCAATCATTTGCTATACAAAGACAGAAAGAAATAGATGAAGAAATCCAATCAATGAGAATCAATAATGTCAGTGGTAGATGTAGAGAAAGTTCTAGACTACATGTTGTCTGGCTCTGGCTAGACGAGTGTCACAACAAGGAATTTGCCCATCTAGATGTGAAGGTGAAGGAGTAGCCAAGAGCGCAATTCCCGATCGTGTTCGTTATGGACGTGACGGTCATGTTAGTCCTGGACTCAACCTGCACTATTCTTTTTAACGGTCATGTTTGACATACGATGATACAAATAGTTGAGTGCCCGTGCTTGCCATGATACTTTTAGTTTTGGAAAGTGATCCCCCGGGGATCAGTCGTCGCCTCTGCAATGTCACAATCCACCAGCACCACGCCGCAAGCATTAGTCGTCAGGCACTGCACCACCCCCATGGGATTTTCCGTTGGGACCGCCGTACAACAAGAAACCATGAACGCCTACCCTGTCAACGCTGGCACCACAACGGTGCCAAACAGCCACTGTAGCCCACGTCGCCACACTACCTGTAGCCACTGTCTTGGACCCACCGCCCCCTCGGACCTAGAACCCGATACGGACCTAGAATTGCCTACAACAACTATAGGGGCCAAACCACCAAGCAGAGGGAGCACACACATACATCGTCTTTGTATCGAGGCCGCCGTCAGGAAACCGCGACACGGCACCACCTTTTCCCCGTGGATCTCGCCGCCGCACATCACCTCACCGTCGCAATCTGCAGTCCTAGTCCACTAACACCATGTCGCAAGCATTCGCCGCCAAGCACTGTAGCACCACTACGGGTTTTCCCATTGGGACTGGTGTACGGCCAGGACAAAACAGATGACTTTCTCATCAACGCTGGCACCACCACGGTGGCAGGCGACGTTGCAAGCATTCGCCGCCAAGCACTGTAGCACCACCACGGGTTTTCCCGTTGGGACTGGTGTAAAGACAGGAGCCACAAATGCCTTTCCTGTCAACGCCGGCACCACCACGGTGCCAGGCAGCCACTGTAGTCACGTGCCACGCCGCCTTTAGACGTTATCTTGTATCCACCGGCCCACCTACACCTAGAAGCTCAGGACGGACATAGAACTTTCTACAACAACTACAGGGGCCAAACCACTAGGCGGAGGGAGCCCCAACACCATAGTTGTCACATCGAGGCCGCTGCCAAGAGCCCGTGACACCGCGCCACCGTCGCCCCGCGAATCGCGCCGCCGTCGCTACCACCATTCCCGCATGGAGAAGTGAGGGGATATTGGAGCCGGCGGTCTGGGTGCCCCCTGTGTCACTGTCGCCTAGGGTTGGTGACATGGGGATGGATGTCACTATATATGAATACTTATGCCAAAATATTGAAATATAGTACCCAAGTTGTGTGTACTGCAGTCGGCGCCTTTACCTCATGTCCTCCTCTCGTCTACATAATTTGCAAAAACCAAGGCATCCTCGACAAATTTGAAAAATTAAAAATATTAAATCATCACTATCGTCAATGGAGAAGATGATTCTTTTAGACAGGAATCAGAGGTGAAATATTTTCTATTTCTAGAATCTGCTGAAATGCAGGCATTTCGAGTGGCTTGAAGAGTACATTAAGAGGATTGAAATGGAAGGCGATAGTCCCTGAGGCTCAATTTGGGACCCCTCAATTTGCTGTCGGTGGTGGAGCAGGTGGAATCAGCTGTGGTGGTTGCTAAGTGGAGCAGTTGGGATCAACCGAGTTGGGGTTGAAGGAGTTGAAGAAGATAAACAAGCAACTAGTAAAACTTTGTCAAAAGCGAGACAATCTGATGGCCGATTTTTTTTATTTTTGTGTAATGTGTCTCGGTTTTGTTTATCTTGAGATTATTAGTCGTTAGACAATGTACGAGTAACAATCACCATGCTTTATAATCGTACCGATGGATGTTATGCTCTCTGGCTTAGCCTCGATTAAAATGCAACACAAATTGGAAAAATTTCTAACTATTCTGTTTAGTTTCTTTAGTTAGTCAGTTAAGTGCAAAGTTTAGTGAGTGAGAAGAGCAGGGGAGTTAAGAGTTCAGTGTTAAGAAAATAATAATCGACTTATAGAAAAAATAATATATAAACGTAAAGGAAAGAGGATGGGATAGACATGCTCTTAGTGCGGATGCCCTATTTTGGTTGGTGCTCTTTTTATCTTGGGCGATCATGTAAAATGTATACCCATTTATCTTGTACCCTTGGAAAGTCGATTTAGTCGAAGATGGTGACCTGGACAACAAGTATAGTTGATCTCCAAGAGTGTTGTTTTTATGAGATGT
The DNA here is from genome assembly GCA_910589765.1 of Avena atlantica. Lineage (NCBI taxonomy): Eukaryota > Viridiplantae > Streptophyta > Magnoliopsida > Poales > Poaceae > Avena > Avena atlantica. The sequence goes on from OU342736.1 coordinate 488,573,908, forward strand.
TGCAACCAACCGCCAAAAGTCTTCATGTGTTCATCTCTAATCCAGGAGTCCTCCTTTCCAGGGTTGTTGGAGTGTAAATTTTTCTTGTGTAATGTGCTTCAGTGTAAGGATGTCTGTTCCTACATATTATTGATTTCCTTCCTAGAGTGCCTTTTCCACTCAGTCTCCCCTCATGCCGCGATTGAGGAAGACCAATCGGCTTAAGGTTAGGAACAAAGTCAACACAAAACTCAATGACCTCCTCTGTTCCATAGCCCTTGGAGATGCTTCCTTATGGCCTATCACGGTTATGAATATATTTCTTTAAGACTCCCATAAACCACTCAAAGAGGAATATATTGTGTAGAAATACATGAACGAGAATGGAAATCTCTTCGACTAGGTGAATCAGGAGGTGCGTCATTATATTGAAGAAGGATGGAGAGAACACCTACTCGAAACGGACAAGACATTGGACGACATCATTTTGTAACCATGGTAGATCTTCAGGATTGATTATCTTCTGAGAGATTGCATTGAGGAATGCACATAGCTTCACAATGGGTACTTGAACATAATTCGATAGAAGCCCCCTCAATGCAATTGAAAGCATTTGCGTCATAATCACGTGGCAGTCATGAGACTTTAGGTTTTGGAACTTTTTCTCTGCCATATTTATTATTCCCTTTATATTCGATGAGAAGCCATATGAGACCTTGATACTGCTCAGGCATTCAAAAAATATTCCTTTATATTGTTTGGTAAGAGCGTAGCTGGCATGACCTTGAAACCATTCTGGATGCAGGCCTTTTGGGTCTTTCATACATTGCTGGTCCTTCCGTGCTTCCGGTGTATCTTTTGTCTTCCCATACACGCCCAAGAAGCCTAGAAGGTTCATGCAAAGATTCTTCGTCACATGCATCACGTCGATTGCAGAGCGGACCTCTAGGAATTTCCAATAGGGTAGCTCCCAAACTGTAGATTTCTTCTTCCACATGGGTGCGAATCCGTCAGCGTCCTTCGGAACAGATTTTTCGCCAGGACCCTTTCCAAAGGTTACTATCTCATCCAAATCTTTGACCGTATCAAATATATCAGCACCAATACGTTGCTTAGGCTTCGTCTGGTGACATTCCTGACCGTTGAAATGCCAAATGAAGTCGACGATGCCCATTGTTCACATTCTTCTTACACTGTTCCAAATATATACTTTCAGTCTCATCTAAATAGTGGGTGCATGCATTGTATTCCCTTGTTTGTCTGTCCTGAAAGGTTACTAAGAGTAGGCCAATCATTGATTGTTATGAAAAGCAACACTCGGAGGTCAAATTCTTCCTGCTTGTGCTCATTCCACACATATGCCGGGTTCGTGCCACAACTTTAAAAGTTCTTCAACTAATGGCCTTAGGTACACATCAATATCGTTGCCGGGTTGCTTCGGACCTTTATTCAGCACTGGCATCATAATAAACTTCCGCTTCATGCACAACCGAGGAGGAAAATTATAGATACATAGATTCACGGGACAGGTGTTGTGACTGGAGCTCTGCTCCCCAAAAGGATTCATGCCATCTGTACTTAGAGCAAACCTTAAACTCCTTGCATCATCTACAAAGCCCGGGTACTTTCTATCGATTTTTCTCCACTGCGAGCTATCAGTGGGGTGTCTCAACATCCCATCTAACTTACGCTCCTCTTTTTTTCATCGCAACAACTTGACATGCTCTTTGTTTCTGAATAAACGTTTCAACCGTGGTATTATAGGAGCATACCACATCACCTTGGCAGGAACCCTCTTCCCGGGGGCTCGCCCTCAACATCACCCGGGTCATCTCGTCTGATCTTATACCGCAGTGCAGTGCATACCAAGAATGCATCCAAATTTTCGTACTCCTCACCGTGGTAGATGATGTAGTCATTAGGGCATGCATGTATCTTCTTAACCTCTAAACCTAGAGGGCAAACAACCTTCTTTGCTTTGTACGTACTGGCGAGCAATACGTTATCCTTTGGAAGCATATTCATCATCATTTTTAGCAACTTTTCAAATGAGGAGTCATGTATAGCACACTCTGCCTTCCATCGCAGCAATTCCAGTGTGCTGCCCAGCTTTTTCAGACCATTTTCGCAATTTTAGTACAACAACTTTTTGTGATCCTCTAACATATGATTGAACTTCTCCCTCTCCTATTCATTTTCACAGTCTCTCTATGCATCAGCAAAGGTCCGACCAAGATCATCAGCGGGCTCATCATGTGTCTCTTCTTCAGCCTCCCCTTCATCTTCCTGCATGGAAGTATCTCTGTACTCAGGGAAACCATGATAGTTGTCATCCTCCTCCTCCTCTTCTTCATTGTCTTCCATTATAACCTCTCTCTCTTCGTGCTTGGTCCAACAATTATAACTAGGCATGAAACCGGACTTCAACAGGTGGCCATGAAGGGTTTTTGAGTCAGAGTGATCCTTCTGATTCCTACATCCACTACATGGACAGAATAATAAACCATTCCGCTTGTTTGCATCATCTACACGAATGAATTCATGGACGCCATTAATAAACTCGCAAGAGCGTCGGTCAGTATCATACATCCATTCCCGGACCATCTGCATTATTGTAAAATTATATCAAAAACCATTATACAGCATCAGAAATAGAGATCAGTGACCAATTTAATACAAGTTATAATGAGAGCTTCTAGAGCATTAAATTTGAATTTTGAAAAAATTACATGCACCAATTTTTGAATTATAGAAAACAATTAACATGAAAAATGTGGAGTTTTTTTACTATTGTTCTAACAGTGAAAACCTCATTACATTCTAAGCTCCGAAACACTAAAATTACACATTTTTTTAGAAACTTTGTGCCTAATCAAAATTTGTTACACAACTAAAAATCCTCTACTTATATAGCATGCAAATCCATCTCTACTTCTATCGCATTGAGCTAAAGTAACAATAAGAGATGAAAGGATGAAGTTGCTAACCTTTTAAAACCTTGGATTTAGGGGTTGCAACCAAATCTTGACAAATCTTGAGAAAAAAGGACATGAACTCGGCTTGTTTGGGAGGAAAATGGCCATGTCTCGGATGTGACACCCCCGGGATCAGGGCTAAATAAATCCCAGACCTCCGTATGACATAAGCTTAACCTTGATCTCGATGATATCCAGTGAAGAATTGATAACACAGCAGTGACCCTACGACACAAAATTTATGACAGCAAGCTCATATCTGAGCAAAGAACCAAAATATTACAAGCAAAGGTCGCTAACCACAAATATCAAACAACGGAAGGCAAATTATGCTATTAAGTATAGCAAACTTAACAAATGGCCTAAGCGTCCTGAAGCATAACGATGACGTCCCATCCCATAGATTCCAGACTACCGGCCAGGAACCCTAAGCTACTCGCCGGTGTCGATGTAGTACAAAACTCGTCTTTAGGGGGACATTTACTATGCTACAAAAGAATCAACAAAGAAAGTGTGAGTATAGGGTGTACTCCACCAAACTTATGGTAGTGGAGTTGTTTTGCATAAAGCCATATTTATTTATAAAACAAGAGGGAGAAGAAGCTCGTCTAATTAGAGTATTTTAAAAGGGGATAAGAGAGCGATGTCAACAAAATATTGATCATCATATTTTTATATCCACCAAATTATCAAACCTTATCTAGGATCACCCCCTCGTACCCATGAGGAAGCATCCTTAAGCACACGTTGATCTAACAAGTTTTATGATTAGGTTATAGTTCTCTATGATCTTAGAATTCGGTTGCCAAGCGTTCATAACCATGAACACGGCTTTTCGAAAAGATTGAACCTTGCAGGGGTGTACAACTTTACCCACACGTACTAACCTTCTCTTAATGCCACTTAAGATTAGCCCTCTTCCTTGGAAGGCCGGCAGAGGGTTGTTAGACACGACCTTTACCTTGCTTTTGCCGAGACCATGAGTCACGCCCTAAGGATGGTTCCACCATAACGGGTCAAATCACGAAGCCTCTCCCTAGAGATGTGAGGCATGGTTGGTTTACTAGGGGCGCTATCTACCCCCAGCAACCCGGTCCACGCTTCCCTACCTGTTATGCATGCACCTCCTTCACCGCCTTCGAGAAGATCCAGAATGCATGTCAAATGGAACGCCTAAACTATGTTACTTATGGAATCAACTAGGCAAGTTAGTCAATCGAGGGGTTCCCAAGCCCTGTGTGGTTGTACGCTCGTCTCGGTTCCAAAGGCAAGAAGTCGGTTCCAAGTGGTGGCGAGCATGGGACTAGAGAAACCACATCCCATCATGGCCTCCCATACAAGCCTTAGCATGTTGAATATCATATCACCTCGTATCTCATATCATCACATTCTTCTGTCATACTAGATTATCTGCATCTGATACATCATCTGGATGAACCAGCACTAACAACTATGCATGGTTGAGCAAGACACATGTATAATCTCTAGCAGTGCACACAAGACAAACCTAGTTATGCTAGGAGCAGTGGATCGGGTAATATAAGCTCAAAGGGAGTAATGCAATAGATAGGATACTCTATCTATCGATAAAATACCACAGTAGAATCATATGCATTATGTCAGGAATTGAAATGCTATGGAAATCATAGGATTATATCATGGTGGAGCTATGCTTGCCTTTGCCCGTTGATAACCAATAATCAGAGCTTCGGAAGACTTGTACTTGACTTAATTATAGTTGGTCAAGTATTGTTCATCGATCTTCGATGGTCTTGATCTCTGACTTCGATCTTGATCTCGATATCGTATTCTAACGGAGAAGAACCAAACACTAGAAAGAAAGGAAAACAATCAACACATGGCATCGATGCAATTCTCAAGTAAGGATGATGATATGAAAAGTTGATTAGAAATAAATTGTAACCCTAAGACATGCTCGACAATTTAAACGGGGTTCCGAGGGGTATAAACCCTAATTCAGAACAACTCCGGAATCACCTGTGAAGGGTTCATTTGGTTGTCTAATTAAACTTGTCATTTAAGTTGTTTAAAAATTCATGATTATATCTTAAACATGTATATCTCATTTTTTGAAAATTTTGATATATTATTTGTATTTTTCTGAATTATAGAATAAAATTTATTGAATGTATAATGTTTAATCAATTTCTAAAAATATTAAAAGGAATTATTGCGTCAGGCTGTCGTCAACACAAGGTGGGGGTTCTTTTTCACTGGGATTGAGGCTACCCACAGACACTGACTAGTGGGGCCCTGAGCCAGGTCAGCAGGACACGCTGGCAAACCACACTAGCGCCACTCTAGCGTCATTTAGAGGCCACGCAAGCTCCACGTGAGCGACACGTAGGCTCGACGGAGAGGGTGTCGGGCGGTGGTCATCGGAGGCAACCTACTACGAGAGGAGATGCGTGGCGGGGCTTTCTGGAAAGAGGAGATTGAGGCGAACCTGACTGCAGCGGCGCTGCTAGCTATTGGTCACCGCAACGGCGCTAGCGGCAAGCTTCTACGGGGGCCAACGGCGGAGCTCGAAGAGGGCACAACACAAGATGAGAGGGAGACAAAGAGGACTAGGAGGACGATAATGTCACCATGATCATGAAGAAGGGGTCGGAGAGGCGAGGGCCGGAGCAAGGAAATGGGAGACGACGAAGCTCGTCAGAGGCGAGGGAGATGAAGTCGATTCACCCAATCCGCTGCACCCCAACAAGCATGGCTCAGTGGGGAAGTCTAGGGAGATGTGGTGAAGCTTTTGGTGTGCTTAATTCCTCGAGGGGAGACCGGAGACGATGGCGGTTCAGGACGGCCATACATCTAGGGTTCGGGATCTTGCGCAGGCTGAGGAAAAAGAGCAAGGGATGCCTAGGGAGGAAGAGAAGATAGGACTGAGGGGAGAGAGGCATGCGTGGAGTCTCCTCTGCTGGTCATCGGGTCCAGGGGCAGTAGTGGTGACATGGTCGTCGACGAACAGGAGGACATCACGCAGCTGCTTGTCCTCGGGGGGGGGGGGAGACGACGAAGGGGTAAGATGGGCCGGGCTGCTACTGGGCCGACGACTGCTGCGTGCGACCGATGAATAGGAGGGGCATGGAGATGGGTTGCGCTTGGGCCTGCTGGGCTGTTGCGAGCTGCTCTGTGCAACAGAGAGAGGGAGAGAAGAGATTGGTTGCGGCCTAGTTAGATTTTTATTTCCTAAAACCCTTTCTTTTTCTGTTTTGTATTTGAATTTCCAAACTATTTCACATCATTCAAATATACCAGAGGGGTTTGTAAAACATTTAAAATACCGTGGGGCCCTTTTAGTCAATTTGGGCTCCTTACATTTTGTAGTTTTCGAATTCAAACTATTTTGAAGAGATTTCAAAGAGAGAGGGAAAACTAGGGTTTAGGGTTTTGCATTTTATTTTTGCTTGCATGCATTTTTAAGATGATGCTCATGAATGCACAAACAACCCTAATTACTATTTAGCTAAAACTGGGGTGTTACAGGTCTATCCCCTTTACGAGAATCTTGACTCGAGATCCCATAGGTAGGAATAGAGACAGAGAGAGAAAGAAACAAGATCGCTCTAAGGATAAGAGGGAAACACACTAAACAACACACAGAGTATCTCATGGACAACTTATGAACGGAGTGTTCAAAAACAACTATGAGATGACGAACACGAAACAAGTCAAGGTAAAGGAGGAAACAAGAGTAGAAGGTTTCAAGTTGTTAGATAGATGGTCTTCATAAGGATTTGAGACCATGGAGCTCATAGAAGAGTTAAAGCTTCGGAAGAGGAAGGTTCCAACAGAAAGAACATGACCACAAACTTTGAGAGGAAATATCTACTAGACGGCTTAAATAGAGACTTCATGGTGCAGAGATGTGGATCAGCAAAACCAAGCTGTTGAACTACTTTTGAAACAGAAGGACCACTCTTTCATTCAACAGAAGGCCAATACAGAAAAGTGTTTTGTGGAGAAGACTCATAAGAGTCACAAGGAGCATGTATCAAGAGAAAATACTGATTACCAAAATCATAGTCACTCTTAAAACATGGTCAAGAAAACGAACGAAATTCTTTATTCATCCAAGACTATCAAGATCTTTGCCAAAGATCGTGATATCACTTTACACCACCAGATGAATAGTTAAGAAGATTCTTGATGACATGAGAAGAAAGAAACTTCATTCTCAGACTTCAATTACTTGGCACAACAAAACATTTACCAATATAAAAGGGTCTAGAGGATCGACCAAGAGACATTTAGCAACTATACTTTAAATGTTCTCCTTGATGTTCGAGAAATCAAACATCAAGTAAAGGTCGTACTTCGGATACAAAGGAAACCATAAGCACAACTCCTATTATATAAGAAGCCTCATGAGGAGGGGTTGTTACTGCCGAATCAAGGGAATATGGCAAAAGGTCTTTTCGGCTAAGTGTGTCAACCATTACATCAATCTTGCCAGATTTACAAAGAGAATATGTCAAAACCTTGAGGAATACCAACCATCGTTGCTGCTTGAGATTCAGCTTTAGGTAGGTGGAATGATACTTCAGACTCAGCATGTCCGAATAGAAAGTTTGCAACATTTACCACAAAGGTAAAGTTACTAGATTCTCAAGATAGGGGTTATAGTGTCAAGCTCCAAAATATGAGCTAAATTGCTAGACTCATGTATTAGCAACTTGTCAAAAGACAACTTCATACACATAGAGTACTGACAATAAAACGCACAGGTGTCCTTGAGGAAAGAGAGATAAATCTTCTCGAATCCAGGGTGGCATCTTTCAGCATTTGCACGTGAATCAGAGATGGTCACTTCTAACATCCAGAACTCATACTTCGAAATGACCGGAAGACGGTTCTCGAAGGTTTCCAACATTAATGACAATTGTTCCATATGAATCTAATCTAGCATGTAGAAAATAAGGATGTCATCGATGGGATCAACAACAAACTTATCGAGACACTCCAAGAAGATGGACTCGTATGTTGCTTGAACAAGGCAAACATATTGATACGTCGGAAACGTATCTATAATTTTCTATGTTCCATCCGTGTTTAGTATCTACTTTGCTTTGGTTTGTCTACACTTTGAGGTGTTTTTATATCTTTTCTGGAACTAACCTATTAACAAGTTGCCACAATAATAGTTGTCTGTTTTCTTCTGTTTTTGTTTCCAAAAAGGCAGAAAATCAATATTCACGGAATTGGACGGGACAAAAGCCAAATTCAATATTTCACCGTGGGGGACATGAATCCCGAATACGAGACAGAGAGGCAAGCCAGGGTGGCCAAACCCCCTAGGCGCGGCCAGGGGTGGGCCCGCGCCTAGGCAGGGTGTGGCCCCCCTGGGCACCTCCTTGCCTTGCCTCCTTCGCCTATAAGAAGCCCCCAGGGATAAAACCCTAAATAATCCATCATACTTCCAGAAAAAGTTCTGCTGCGCCGCCGCCGAAGGGGAGATTCGGGGGACAGAAAGTCTCTGCTCCGGCACCCTGCCGGGACAGGGAAGTGCCCTCGGAGCCCTCTCCATCGATCTCCACCACCATCTCCAGCATCATTGCTGATTCCCATGATGAGGAGGGAGTAGTTCTTCCTCTAGGCTAAGGTCTCTACCGGTAGCTATGTGTTCATCTCTATCTCTATGCATGATCTTGTTGTGGTCATGAGCTTTGTAATCTAGTAGATCTACCTTGCTACTCAAGTGATTCATTAGATCTCTGCTCTCCCCATGTGTGTGAAAGTGACAACGTGCAAGCCATGGTGGCACTTAGTCTTGAGTCTACATAAATACTCTTTGTGCTTTAATAGATCTATGCTTTTCCCCACGTGTGTGAAAGTGACAGCGGGCATACCGTGTGTGTCACTTTGGCTAGATTGAATATTTGTTATGAGTTATATTTGGAGTTGGATGTCTCTATGAAATTGTGGTGTTTGTTGGAACCTTCTAGCGCTCAAGGTGATAGTGTGGGGTTATCTAGATGGGGAAGGCGGACTTTGAGGTGTGTTTTTATAGCCCTACCGTGGATTAGAGTGTCCAACCGAAGAGTAGTTAAGAGTAGTATCATGAAGAGAGGATATTTATATGAGAGAGTGTTCACTAGTGAAAGTATGATCCCTAAGCCTTATTTCTAAGCATTGAAACACCGTTTGCATCTAGATCTGTTGCATGTTTGCTTGCTTCCATCAGTTTGCCTTTAGTCTGTTCCTCCACGCCATCAGCTATTTTCTGGCACCGTTACCCCACTTCAACAACAAGTAAGAAGCTATTTTCTAGCACCGTTACCACTTGTATTTTACTATCTCTTCACCGAACTAGTGCACCTATACACCTGACAAGTGTATTGGGTGTGTTGGGGACACAAGAGACTTCTTGTATCTTGATTGCAGGGTTGCTTGAGAGGGGTACCTCTGACCACTTCCTCCCTGAGTTCAATAAACCTTGGGTGATCCACTTAAGGGAAATTGTTGATGTTCTACAAACCTCTGCACTTGGAAGGCCAACAACTGTCTACAAGAATAGAAGTGCGTAGACATCAAGCTCTTTTCTGGCGCCGTTGCCGGGGAGGTAAGGTAAAAGGTACTCACATCCTCTGGTGTGAGTGCTCGAAGTTATTTCCTTTAGATTCTGCAATTTTGTCTTTTTGTTTCTTGTTTTCACTAGTTAGGCTTAATGGAAAACAACAACAAAATTAGAGAGCTTTATAGTATTTATCTTGAGTTAGGACATGAAGTGTTTGAAGAGAAAATTAAAAAACCTATGGAACTTTATTTGCATGCTAATAGCAATGTTATTTGTATGAACTCTTTAGACACCATTATTGCTAATGCTATGGAAAAGTCTAAGCTTGGGGAAGCTAGTTTTGATGAAAATGATCTTTTTAGTGCCCTAGCTTTGGAATATAGCTATTCTATTGCTTATGATGATACCAAACCTCCAATATATGATGATTACAATGATGAATATGATATTTTCAGTCCACCTACTATTGAGGAAGAAATTAATTGTGATTACAATATGCCTTCTATATCTGATGATCATGGTGATGAGAATAACAATGATAGCTATTGTGTTGAATTTTCTCCCACTAAAACTAATAAGAGTGACTATGCTTATGTGGAGAGTAATAATCATTTTATGCATTTGGTTCATGAAAAAATGTTTTATGTCATAGTTATATTGTTAATTTTATTCATGTTGCTACTGAAAGTTATTATGAGAGAGGGAAACATGGTTTTATGCATCTCAATAATATTAAGTTTCCCCTCTTTATGTTGAAAATTTTGAAGTTGAACTTGTTTTGCTTTCCTATGCTTGTTGCTTTCTGCTTTCATGACTTGTTTCTTTACAAGATTCCTATGCATAGGAAGTGGGTTAGACTTAAATGTGTTTTGAATTTGCTTCTTGATGATCTCTTTTACTTCAATTCATATTTTTTATGTGAGCATCTTCTCAAACTATCATGCCTAACCTAAAGGCGTTAAAGAAAAGTACTTGTTGGGAGATAACCCAAGAGTTTTCTTGAGTCTTGGAAGTTATTACTTTAGTAATGACCTCTCCATATCCTTTTTGTTTGCTTTTTGTGCCAAGAATGACCTCTAATGAGAGGGAAGTAAGATTTGGGGAGCTTCTGTCCCGAAACATATTTTTGTCCTCCACCATAAAAATTTGTGAGGAGTCTCTGTAAGTAGGATTGAACTGATAATTTACGAATAAATCCCCCAGTATGTTAACTAACTTTTGTTAGTTCAACACTTTTTTATTTGAGCAAAAAAAGGTCTTCGAAAAAATCGGTTTTTACCTGCTGGTCTGTTTTGACAGATTTCTATCATTATTTGCATTTGCTTCTTATTGATTCCTTTTTGGGTTCTTTTTGGGAAACTGAGCTTTTTGAAGGAGTTGTTACAGTAGCTTGTGTTTTTAGTGAAAATTTTTGCTGTTCCAAATCTAAGCCTAAAGGTCTATTATCTTTTGAATACATAAATGTTGCTAATGAAGATTGTGTAAAGTTTTGTATGAAGGAAAAAATTCAGGTGTAGAGAGAGATTGATGTAATGAGATGAATAATGGACAAAATCTCAATCTTGGCGATGCCACCCCGGTGTCACCCCAATAAATATCCAAGAGGTACAAGCGTCAAAGCTTGTGGATGCCCAAGGCATCCCCTTCTTCATCAATAAAAATCTTAGGTCTTTCTAGACACTTCGTTTTTATTGTTTCATGCATAGTTGTGTTGTTCTTGGAGTGTTTTAGTTTTCGTTTTTAGTTTTGTTTTGCTTAGTTTGATTGAATAAGTTGGTTGGATCTCATCACACTTCTTTTGGAGAGAGACACGCTCTGTTTTCATTGCCTAGAACACTCTAGTTTGCACTCTTATTGTTCTCTGAGTGTTCACTTTTGCTAGCACTGCGTTCAGCCTTAGTTTTCTTGTGCTTTCATATTAGAACTTTTTAGTTCCTCTTTGTGGATTTGTGAGACAAGGTCACTGTTCTTTATTGATTATTATCTTTGTGAGTTGTTTCAAATAAGTCGATTGGTATTGGAAAAGAGTAGAAAGTTTAATGCTTAAGTGGTACAAAGTGAGCTTGCTTTGACTGTGGCTTAGACTTTATCATGTCATGCTAGATGTTGTTTTGACCTTATGCTTAGTGATTATTGTTGTATCATGACTTGTTCCAAACAATTAGGATTGCTTAGTGTGCCTTGAAGGAATCATGCATTGTTTTAGCATACAAAAGTGGTATTCTCCTTTGATGTTTTGTTTGGGTTGACTTGGAACATTCTCACACCATGTTATGACTATTAACAAGTCACCATGGCCTCTATGATCATTTAGTCCTTGACTTGTAGTACCACTCTATTCTTTGATTAGTAATGACTTGTCGCTCTGCATGATTATGGCCATTATTGCTCTCTTAGTTGGTTGCTCCCAGTATTTTGCTAGCCTCCACTTGTATGAGTAAGCTCTACTCATGCTTCCAACTCCCAAGAAACCAAGTTTTTCCAAAGTGTCCACTATAAACTCCTATGCATGGTGTGTTACACCATTCCAAGTATATTCTTGTTTTCAGTTATCTTCCAATTAAAAAGTATTTTGTTATGTGAAAACTTAGTGATTAAAGCTCTTACAAACTTGACGGTACACTTTATATTCTTTGCCCCTAATAAACTTGAACCATTGTGTCGTCTATGTTGTATATGCTTGCACTTATACGTTGGAATTATCAGAACCGTGCTATCATGGGGAACGTTTTCAACATTGCACTTGTACTTTATACTCAGTTGATATCATGCTCGTTTGTCTATGGATGTCACCGGTGTGAAATAAAGAGGGAACTTGTAAGTCCATGGAGTATGTATTTTGTGTTAGAGAAACGCCTGGGCCGCTAGCCTAATCCATGCCTAATCATGGTGGAAACTTGCAGCATCACCATAATGAGCTATCTATGAAGCATCCTCAATAAAAATCTATGCACATAGTAAATAAAAAGATCGCTAAGATGCTCATTGTCTGCTTGCCTTGTCATTTTGGTTATGGGAAAGCTCCTGTACTATGTGCAAGGGGTACCCCGTTGGCGGTTCTCTATGATATACAATGACAAGAACTTACATGTTACTGAAGTTGAGTATCATGATGTGTGGCCCTCGTATTCAAGGGACTTGAGATTGCCAACTTATACTTTGTCAAGCATATACTCCATAGTTTGTTCACTTCAAGATGCTTATGATAGGGGCAATGAGGGCTGAAAGCTAACAAGTACCATAATTTTTGGAAGCTCTTTTTGAAACTTGAAATCCATGCTTCCCTTTATGAAGGGCATTTTTTACACTACTATTGAGTCTCCACCTTCTACCTTTAGGCACCATTAGGAGAGCATAGTTTCCATTCTTAGTTCTATGTGCAGTGTCCCAAAACTTATTGATTGATGCATAGTGTGGTATTACTTGTTCTTGTGCTATTTGTATCTAGTCACTCTTATGAACTTTGAAGGTGTCCTATGCATCTATTTGCTACTCTATGAGGGACAAGCTGAATGCCACTATGCCATGTTTTCTGTATGTGAAACAAACAAACGTTTTTCAATGCATGTTATTCATGATCTTTGTTTGTAGCCTTTCATGTTGCATGCATAGTTACTTTGTCTTACTGTTAGAACTCCATCTTTCATGCTCATGTTTAGAGTTCTTTGATGCCTGCTTTCAATGCTTGCAAATGGTTTAGTCTTGGTTTTGATGGTGCATGTCACCTCAAAAATTATTATTTTTATCACTTACCTACTCGAGGACGAGCAGGAGTTAAGCTTGGGGATGCTTGATACGTCAGAAACGTATCTATAATTTTTGATGTTCCATTCTTGTTTAGTATCTACTTTGCTTTGGTTTGTCTACACTTTGAGGTTTTTTATATCTTTTCTAGAACTAACCTATTAACAAGTTGCCACAGTGCTAGTTGCCTGTTTTCTTCTGCTTTTGGTTCCAGAAAGGCAGAAAATCAATATTCTCGGAATTGGACGGGACAAAAGCCAAAGTCACTATTTTACCGTGGGGGACACGAATCCCGAAGACGAGACAGAGAGGCAAGCCAGGGCGGCTAAACCCCCTAGGCGTGGCCAGGGGTGGGCCCATGCCTAGGCAGGGTGTGGCCCCCTGGTCGCCTCCTCGCCTTGCCTCCTTCGCCTATAAGAAGCCCCCGGGGAGAAAACCCTAAATAATCCATCATACTTTCAGAAAAAGTTCCGCTGCGTCACCGCCACCGAAGGGGACATTCGGGGGACACAAAGTCTCTATTCCGGCACCCTGCCGGGACGGGGAAATACCCGCGGAGCCATCTCCATCGATCTCCACCCCCATCTCCATCATCGTTGCCGATTCCCATGATGAGGAGGGAGTAGTTCTTCCTCGAGGCTAAGGGCTCTAGCGGTAGCTATGTGTTCATCTCTCTCGCTATGCATGATCTTGTTATGGTCATGAGCTTTGTAATCTAGTAGATTTACCTTGCTACTCAAGTGCTTCATTAGATCTCTGCTCTCCCCATGTGTGTGAAAGTGACAGCGTACACGCCATGGTGGCACTTAGGCTTGAGTCTACATAAATACTCTTTGTGCTTTAATAGATCTATGCTTTTCCCCACGTGTGTGAAAGTGATAGCGGGCATACCATGTGTGGCACTTTGGCTATATTGAATATTTGTTATGAGTTATATTTGGACTTGGATGTCTCTATGAAATTTTGGTGTTTGTTGGAACCTTCTAGCGCTCAAGGTGACAGTGTGGGGTTATCTAGATGGGGAAGGCGGACTTTGAGGTGTGCTGTTATAGCCCTACCGTGGATTAGAGTGTCCAACCGAAGAGTAGTTAAGAGTAGTATCATGAAGAGAGGATATTTATATGAGAGAGTGTTCACTAGTGAAAGTATGATCCCTAGGCCTTGTTTCTAAGAACTGAAACACCGTTTGCATCTAGATCTATTGCATGTTTGATTGCTTCCATCAGTTTGCCTTTAGTCTGTTCCTCCACGCCATCAGCTATTGTCTTGCACCATTATCCCACGTCAACAACAAGTCAGAAGCTATTTTCTGGCATTGTTACCACTTGTATTTTACTATGTCTTCGCCGAACTAGTGCACCTATACACCTGAAAAGTGTATTGGGTTTGTTGGGGACACAAGAGACTTCTTGTATCTTGATTGCAGGGTTACTTGAGAGGGATACCTTTGACCAATTCCTCCCTGAGTTCGATAAACCTTGGGTGATCCACTTAAGGGAAACTTGCTATTGTTCTACAAACCTCTAAACTTGGAGGCCCAACAACTATCTATAAGAATAAAAGTGCGTAGACATCACATATTGGTCAGACCAAAGGACGCGAAGATGTATTCCAGTGAAACATCACAAGTAGCAACATTATTAAGATAGTCCTTCGAACTGAGTTTGATTTTACGATAACCCAAATCAAATCAAATGTGCGGAAGATAACGTATCCGCGAAGGAGATGCTATCTTTCTTCAGCACAAACAAAACTAAACACCCTTTAAGAAGGAACAAAGTCGGATATTTTTTTGTCTTACAACTCTCCAATTTGTTGTTTAAGCTCAACCAACTAGTTCAAGAGTATCCAGTATGGATCCTTGGAGAAAAGAGCAGTTCAGAGAACTTGCTGGCTCAAGAACTTGACATCACGGTCACGTGGAAACATGGCACACATCTAGAATATCATGAACCACTGATATGCCACATAGTTCAAAAGGAATCTTGCTTTACAAGGAAAGAGGACATAGTCTTAGAGCTTCAGCACAAGCCTAACTCTTTGACCAAAGAGAGTGCACAATAATAGCGGACTTGATAACACAGTCAAACTTCGCTTAGTGATAGGGTTAACTAATCACGCTAAGAATGACACAAATGTCCTTGAGAACAATAAAAATTACTAAGAATCTCAGATGGTGATACGTTGCAAACGTATCTATAATTTTTGATGATCCATGCTTGTTTTATACCAATTGCTTTATGTTTTGTGTACACTTTGTGGAATTTTTATGAATTTTCTGGAACTAACCTATTAACAAGATGCCATAGAGCCAGTTTCCTGTTTGCTGCTGTTTATGGTTTCAAAAAAATTAGTAAAGAAATATTCTAAGAATTGGATGAAACAAAAGCCAAAGTTCCTATTTTTTTCCGACACGACACATAGTCCGGAGGAGAGGGGGAGGTGTAGGGTTCGCAGCATAGAAAACAAAAAATTTCCTACGATGGGAACAACTATGTACCAAGATCTATCTACTAGATACAAACAACGGGCAGATGTATATCCGTAGAGAACATACCCTTGAAGACCGACAAAGCTTAACGAGTCCAAACTCGTGGTTGATGTAGACGATCTCTTGTCGATCTCAAGATCGAGAGGAAGTCCTAGCGCCGCAAAACAGCAGCGCATCCGTGCTCGCACACACGTTCGAGGCACCGAGCAACCTCCGCCTCCTCGCTCCAGCGATGCAGGGGAAGCACAACTCTTTCTTGCCGAATAGCTACCGAGAACATGTATCTCGCTAGTCCGAGACCATGGGGGATAAATACTAGAGGGGGAGAGAGATCCTTCACGAGGAGGTGTGAGTGAGAGAGAGGGAGGGGGCTCCTTTTATAGGAAGAGGGGGGCACCCAAGGGGCCATGCGCCCAGCCATGGGGCTGCCCCCACCTCTTCCACGTTCATGTGGGTGGACACTCCACTCACTCAAATACCTTTCAATTCCCTCCACTCAAAAACCCACTCAAATTCCCATTAAATTTCCACCAAATTTAATGCAAACTCTCATTAAATAAAACTCCTTTTATTTATTCAGAATTTTGTCAATTACTTTAATGACAAACATTCACATATAACCCCTTGCTAGTATTTCATTTCACATGCAGAAACACTTTCTGCAATTTCACCCGAAAACCCGTTTCGGTATCTATTGAAATAAATTCCCGCGCTTGTTATTCTTTTCGGCATGAAACTTTTGCTCCAAATGGATGTCAGTGTCTCTTAAGTTTGTCACCCTACGGTTCGCGAATAATGCGGACATGATCGAGACCCCTCTCGGATCAATAATCAGAAGCGGGATCTGGAGACCCATACTGACTCCCACACATTCAACGATGACTTTCTTGTGATCGTCGGAACCTTTTACGCTAGTATCTTAATCCTTTTGTTTCGCGATATATTACATGTCCGAGATTCGATCATCGGTATCTCCATACCTAGTTTGATCTCGTTACTGACATGTACTCTTTTCTCGTTCCCGTGATATAACATTCTAGTGATCAAATCACTTGCTTGCAAGCTAACCAATGTGATATCACCGAGAGGGCCCAGAGTATATCTATACGTCATCAGGATGAACAAATTCCATTCTCGATCCATGGGCCTCAACATAACAGTTTATTAGTTCTGAATCCATCTTTATAATCACCCTGTTACGGTGTGACGTTTGATGTTATCAAGAAACTCTTCCGGTGTTAGTGATTGACATGATCTCATGGTCTAAGGATTAGGATCACTTCGTAAGTTGTTATAGCAATATAAACTCAATGACTTTGATCGTAATGCTATTCTTCGGATGAATGTTCATCACACCATTACACTAATATTGTGATCCCGTTATTAACAACATCCAATGTCCATGATCAGGAAACCTTGATCATCTTGTTAATCAACGAGCTAGTTTATGAGAGAGGCATAACTAGGAACTTTCTGTTTGTTTATTATACACACATGTATTAACGTTTCCGTATTAATACAATTATAGCATGTAAAATAAACATTTATCGTAAATAAGGAATACGATAATAACCACTTTATTATTGCCTCTCGGGCATATTCCCTTCAGTCTCCCACTTGCACTAGAGACAATAATCTAGTTTGAAAACTTTGCGTATTGAACACCTATGGCTTTCTGGTGTTCCATATACGCAATTGCAAGTGGTTAGCATAATCTACGGATCTAATGCTTCAGGTCCGTGTGTATTTGCATGTCTTTGCGTCTTCACGCATCACTCATTCTCCAATGAGATGGCATTGTATAAATTTGGTCTTTTGGTGAGACCTTTAGTTCCTTGGGGTTAAATCATGTCGATACTATTGTCATACAATATATCTTTAGTGTTAGCCCGTTGCGAACCATACCTTAGTTTGATAACAAACTTCTTGACACAAATTCCCTCCTTTGCTGCTACTATAGCAGTCATATACTTAGCCTTTTTGTTGTAGTATTAGTCACAATGTCTCAACTATGGATTTGATCCAAATCCATCATGGAATCTCCTTTCCATTACATTGTGCCACCCATAGTTTAAATTGAGATAAACTTAATTTGTATCTTGTGAAAAAACTAGTATCAATGTAACACTTTACAATGAACTATTTGTAATTGTTTGTTACCTCTACACAAATATATTAGGTCTTCCAAAAGATCATAAGAATATCCTCACTATCGTCCAATGATCATTTTATGATTCATTCTGGTATATGCTCATAACACTTAGAGCATAGGACATATCTGGATGTGTACATATCATGGTATGATTGATCAAAACATCCTTGTGATTTCACTCATCAAGTGTCAAAACACTTGAATATTGTTTCACTTATCAAGTGTCGATACACTTGAATCTTGATTCAATTCCTTTCCATGCGACAAGAACCGTTTCTTGTCGTTTCTATATTGAACTCCTTCAATATCTCATATATGTACGTTTGGCATAACCATATTAGCGTCACGGTCTATCCACTATAGACTTTCATGCTAAATATTCGGGTTTTGCCTAAGTCTTTTCATCGAAATGAAATTCTTAACCTTTATCAATAAAAGATACATCATTTCTAATCAACAAGATATCCTCCGCATAATGTATTAGAAATATGTCTTAGCGCTCCCACTTAATTTCTTGCAAATGCAAGCATCTTCATCGTCTCCTGATGAAAAACTCATTTTTCATCATGGTGAAGATTCCAACTCCGCGATGCTTACTTCAACCATTGAAGTTTGCATGCCCCTTTTAGCATCCTTTGAATTAACAAAACCCTTTGTATCGTGTCATGTACACGTCCTAGGTAACCATTCTATTAGAAGAACTTTGTTTTGTTTATTCATCTACCATATACCAAATTATATGTAGTGGTTGCTACTTTAATCCGTCCAGACTAAATATCGCTATGAAAGATCAAATCTTGTCATAGTCAACTCCTTGAACATTGTCATAAAATACTTTACGACATGTCGACTATTTCATAGATGTGAAACATCCATGTCTGTTTCTTTATAGATCCAAATACGACCGATAGGTTTTTACACCTTTCCGGAGGGTCTTCCAAGTTCAAAACTTGATTTATCGTGTATGGACTTATCACGGATTTTATGGCTTCAAGCCATTTGACGGAGTCAGGGCCCATCATCACTTCTTCGTATATAGTCGGTTCATCATTGTCAAACAATAATGATTTACTCTCAAATCTTAGTATTTGATTGTTTATCCGACCTACTTGGTTCAATAGGAACTTAGATCTCCGTGACCACAACCTTTGAGGCACATAAGCTATGAGCATTATGGTAGCCTCCAGAATGATTTCCGATGCTGCGCAACTCAGCACATTTAGCTAAGGTTTGTTAACCTTATCAAAGTTCTATTGTCCTCCCACTTAACTTTTATGAAAAATTCCTTCTTCAAGAAACTTCATGTTTCAAGCGACAAACCCTTTTGTCCTTGGTGTTATGGAGGAATAACCAATTGTTATTCGAAATAACCTACAAAGACATGCTTATCCGACTTCGGTTGTAAACATCTTACTTATGTTTAGCATACCAAAATTTAATAAATGATAACTTGGGTTTTACCCCAAACCATAACTCATATGGTGTCATTTCAACGGATCAAGATGGAGCTCTTTTAAGTGTAAAAGCGGTAGTCTCTAAAGCTTTAATCTTTTAAAACATAATGGCATTTTTATAAATAACACCTTTTGATCCAACCATGTCAAACAAGGTTTCATTACAAATCTCAAACACTCCATATTCCTATGGTGTTTCAGGAGATGTAAATCTAGGTGTTTTGCTAAACTTGTAACTCAAATAAATCCCTTTATGATAAATCATAATTCATTTATTTTTCTTGTTATACTTGTAACTCAAATAAATCCCTTATGATAAAATCATAAATCATTTATTTTTCTTGTTACAATGATTTTCCACTTCATCTTGAAAGTCTTTGAAACGTTTTTCAAATATTTCACACTTCTTTCTCATTAAGTGAATATTCACTCAAATTTCCGGAGAAAGCATATGAACTTGAAATCCATCGCTTACGACTATACATAATGGACTACATACATCGATATGTATAAATTCCAATATTTTAGTAGTTCGTTCTTCTTTGGCCTTTGAACGAAGTTTTCATTATCCCGAGGAAAGTCTCACAAGCGTCACTTGATCAAATCAAAAGACTCCAAAAATCCATGAAAATGGAGTTTCTTCATGTTTTTCCAATATAATTTAAACGGCGATGTCACTTCGTAAGTGATCTTCCAATCATTTGTCTTGCGACATTTTAGCATTAGGCTTTATGGATGTGATTTCTCCAACTAGATTTGTAAATCATCCATCTTATATGGAATACGATAATTATTTGAACAACCTTTGTTCTCATAATACCTGATTCAAATAACAATTATTAAAACAAATTTTGAAGTTAAACTTTGATGTCAACGAGAAATATAAAACAATGGTTTGTTTGTTTTCGATGAACATCATCACATATTCTCTTTCTAGTTACTTAGGCCATTGTGGTTCATGAATTGCGTTGTTCTGTATGAAATTTCATACCAACCAATTCGGTATCAATACCCAAGAACCACATTGTTTAACAAGCAAAGAATACAACCATAACATGTATATCATCCATATACCTAAATTGGATATTTCCAATTTTTCTTTTCTGCCTAATATATTTTATAGATTCTCTTTCAGCATTTCCTTTTACTTTTTAAAAGAATCTATCAACATCAAAAGTGGCGCCATATACATGACACATAGTCCAAAGCGTGTATATTCAAATAATAATACCTTTGGACTTGCACTTTGAAGTAGATCACCATCATCAAAATGATCGGCATTCTTTCAAAATCCATTCTTTAGTAATCTTTTAGTATAGTAAACACTTTACATACATCTTCTATTCATCCTTATCATGAGGACTTTCATGATCAAGCTATTGTAGCTTATAAAGGCGAATCGTGAGTATAACATTACTTTCCAAAACCCTTTTGGATGATTAGGATGTCTAGCATCTCCAACCTTCGTAAATTCTCATCCAATATGAGAACATATATTATACTCTATCATATTGCAACCAAAACATTGTTTCAGATATCGTTATATCTGCCACACATGATGGTTTCTGAAACAATTCTTTTCAGCTCCTAGATAATCTCGATATTTAAATCAAGAATCATGGAGGCAAACATGATACTTAAGATACTAACACTGGAATTGTTACTCTCAATTTAATACTAATTATTAAATTTCACGGAGTAAATAGAGTTTGCTGAAAGTTTGCAATATGACTTTAAACTTTAGATTGACACTCAACACAATACGATACCAGTTCGTAAAGTATATATCCAGAATTCTATAGTTCTATTATCTCAATTACAACTATGCATAAGGTGGTGAACGAATGCCAATGACTACAACAAATTATGCAAATTCACTTTGATTTAATTTATGATAAATTGAGTTCTACTAATCCAAATTAGAATTGAACTCCCACTCAAAAACGACATCCCTCGTGTCTTTTTGGTGAGTACATGAACCAAATCCACTACACCAAGTCCGATCATCACGTGAGTCGGTGTAGCTTCAAAGGCGAGCATAAAATGGGCATCATATCTACTATATGACTCATGTTTAACCTTTCGGTCCGTGTTCCGAGGCCATGTCTGTACATGCTAGGCTCGCCAAGTAAGAACCTTAGTATTCGCTTGTGTAACTGTCTTACACCCGAGATGTGCTCGTGGATTCAAGTACACCCGATCATCACGTGATGTCTTGAAGCGACGAAACATTGTCGGTACATACTTAAGGAAGAACACATTTTTATCTTGATATCTAAATGAGGGATCATCTTATTATGCTAATAAAACGCCAAACAAGCAATATAAGATGTTATCAAACATCACATATTTATTAGTGGAATGATATGGTTCCCGCATATGATCTCTATCATGTGCACCGTGGTATGATCACTATCATACCTATATGTGTAAGTCCAAGGTCTATGGAGATTACAAGTTATGTGTGTTGTAAGAGTATCATCTCATACTTCTACTTAAAACATCACCATATCATAATACTAGCCCAGCAACAATCTAAACTGGACGTCTCTAATTTATCCATTGCAAATTTTACGTGGCTTAGGGCTTTCGAAGATAGAACCATTCTTACCTATGAACATGAACCACAACGAGGATAACCAAATTGTTGACAACTCGTTGCAGATTAGATATTGACTATAGTAGGAGAGACAGACACCCGCTAGCCACTTATGCAAACTAGTTGCATGTCAAGCGTGGAACAGGTCTCATGTGCGAGGACATGTAAAGTTTGTCCGGGCCACTTCATCCCACTATGCCACCAATATCCAAAGTACAACTAAGAATCAATAAAATGATCATCATCGCCCACATACTCATATGTGTACTACCCGTGCAAAGTATCTACGCATAGAACCTGGCTCTGATACCACTGTAGGGTTCGCAGCATAGAAAACAAAAAATTTCCTATGATGGGAACAACTATGTACCAAGATCTATCTACTAGATACAAACAACGGGCGGATGTACATCCGTAGAGAACATACCCTTGAAGACCGACAAAGCTTAACGAGTCCAAACTCGTGGTTGATGTAGACGATCTCTTGCCGATCTCAAGATCAAGAGGAAGTCCTAGCGCCGCAAAACAGCAGCGCATCCGTGCTCGCACACACGTTCGAGGCACCGAGCAACCTCCGCCTCCTCGCTCCAGCGATGCAGCGGAAGCACAACTCTTTCTTGCCGAATAGCCACCGGGAACATGTATCTCGCTAGTCCGAGACCATGGGGGATAAATACTAGAGGGGGAGAGAGATCCTTCACGAGGAGGTGTGAGTGAGAGAAAGGAAGGGGGCTCCTTTTATAGGGAGAGGGGGGCACCCAAGGGGCCATGCGCCCAGCCATGGGGCTGCCCCCACCTCTTCCACATTCATGTGGGTGGACACTCCACTCACTCAAATGCCTTTCAATTCCCTCCACTCAAAAACCCACTCAAATTCCCATTAAATTTCCACCAAATTTAATGCAAACTCTCATTAAATAAAACTCCTTTTATTTATTCAGAATTTTGTCAATTACTTTAATGACAAACATTCACATATAACCCCTTGCTAGTATTTCATTTCACATGCAGAAACACTTTCTGCAATTTCACCCGAAAACCCGTTTCGGTATCTAGTGAAATAAATTCCCGCGCTTGTTATTCTTTTCGGCATGAAACTTTTGCTCCAAATGGATGTCGGTGTCTCTTAAGTGTGTCACCCTACGGTTCGCGAATAATGCGGACATGATCGAGACCCCTCTCGGATCAATAATCAAAAGCGGGATCTGGAGACCCATACTGACTCCCACACATTCAACGATGACTTTCTTGTGATCGTCGGAACCATTTACGCTTGTATCTTAATACTTTTGTTTCGCGATATATTACATGTCCGAGATTCGATCATCGGTATCTCCATACCTAGTTTGATCTCTTTACTGACATGTACTCTTTTCTCATTCCCGTGATATAACATTCTAGTGATCAAATCACTTGCTTGCAAGCTAACCAATGTGATATCACCGAGAGGGCCCAGAGTATATCTATCCGTCATCAGGATGAACAAATTCCACTCTCAATCCATGGGCCTCAACATAACACTTTATTAGTTCTGAATCCATCTTTATAATCACCCTGTTACGGTGTGACGTTTGATGTTATCAAGAAACTCTTCCGGTGTTAGTGATTGACATGATCTCATGGTCTAAGGATTAGGATCACTTCGTAAGTTGTTATAGCAATATAAACTCAATGACTTCGATCGTAATTCTATACTTCGGATGTATGTTCATCACACCATTACACTAATGTTGTGATCCCATTATTAACAACATCCTATGTCCATGATCAGGAAACCTTGATCATCTTGTTAATCAACGAGCTAGTTTATGAGAGAGGCATAACTAGGAACTTTCTGTTTGTTTATTATACACACATGTATTAACGTTTCCGTATTAATACAATTATAGCATGTAAAATAAACATTTATCATAAATAAGGAATACGATAATAACCACTTTATTATTGCCTCTCGGGCATATTCCCTTCGGGAGGCGCACCCCAGGGCGGACACCTGGTCCAGGCGCGGCCACGGGGAGCACTAACCTAGGGTGTGGCCCCCTCGAGCCTCCACCGACCTTGCCCCTTCGCATATATAATCCCCCCGAGGTGAAAACCCTAAGGAACCGATCAGAATTCCACGAAAAAGTCCATAGCCATCACGATTATCCCTAGATCGGGAGGGATCCGAAGCTCTTCCCGGCACCCTATCGGAGAGGGGAGATCATCCCGGAGGCCTTCTTCATCACCATGCCTTCCTCCGGAGTGATGTGTGAGTAGTTCATCCTTGGACTAAGGGTCCATAGCAGTAGCTAGATGGTTGTTTCTCCTATCTGTGCCACCATGTTTAGATCTTGTGAGCTGCCTATCATGATCAAGATCATCTTATTGTAATGCTACATGTGGTGTTTGCGGGGATGCGATGGATATTTAGTATTATGTCAGATTGATTATTGTTCTATCATGTCTATGTTATTTGTGATCTTGCATGCTCTCCGTTGCTAGTAGTTACTATGGCCAAGTATTTGCTTGTGACTCCAAGAGGGAGTATTTATGCTCGATAGTAGGTTCATGCCTCTAGTAATCTGGGAGAGTGACAGAAACTTCTAAGATTGTAGATGTGTTGTTTCTACTAGGGAGAAAACAACAATCCTTTGTAAAAGGGCAAATGTATTGTTTATATTACACACTTTTCTTAATGTGATTATCTGTTGCTTGCAACTAATACCGAGGGTTGTTCGTATGATATCCCGGAGGTGGATTATTAGTCATAGATGCAGTTGGATTATGGTCTATGTATCATGTTGTAATGCCCAAGTGAATCTCATAGTGATCATCATGTCATGTACAAGCATTGTTATGCATTCTCTATTTGTCAATTGCCCCGCTGTAGTTTGTTCACCCAACATGTTATTTATCTTATGAAGAAAACACCTCTAGTGAACTACAGACCCTGGTCCATTCCTTCCCATTGATATTCCATCTACTGTTTACTTTTTACTTTCTGTAATTACTACAAGCAATTACTCTACAAGACTTATGGCTGATGGAGTTGTTTTGCATAAAGCCATCTTTGTTTATAAAACAAGAGGGAGAAGAAGGTCGTCTAATCAGAGTATTTTAAAAGGGGATAAGAGAGTGACGTCTCCAAAGTATTGATCATCATCTTTTGATATCCACCAAATCATCAAACCTTATTTAGGATCACCCCCTCGTACCCATGAGGAAGCATCCTTAAGCACATGTTGATCTGCCAAGTTTTATGATTAGGTTATAGTTCTCTATGATCTTAGAATTCGGTAACCAAGCGTTCATAACCGTGAACACGACTTTTCAAAAAGATTTAACCCTGCAGGGGTGTACAACTTTACCCACGCATACTAACCTTCTCTTAATGCCACTTAAGATTATCCCTCTTCCTTGGAAGGCCGGCAGATGGTGGTTAGACACGATCTTTACCTTGCTTTCGCCAAGACCATGAGTCCCGCCCTAAGTATGGTTCCGCTGTAACGGGTCAAATACCAAAGATGGTCCCTAGAGATGTGAGGCGAGGTTGGTTTACTAGGGGCGCTATCTACCCCAAGCAACCCGGTCCATGCTTCCCTACCTGTTAGAAATGCACCTCCTTCACTGCCTTCAAGAAGATCCAGAATGCACGTCGAATGGAACGCCTGAACTATGTGACTCATGGAATCTACTAGGCAAGTTAGTCAATCGAGGGGTTCCCAACCCCCGTGTGGCTGTTCGCTCGTCTCGGTTCCAAGTGCAAGAACTTGGTTCCTAGTGGTGGCGAGCACGGGACTAGAAAAACCACATCCCATCATGGCCTCGCATACAAGCCTTAGCATGTTTAATCTCATATCACCTCGGATCTCATATCATCACGTTCTCCTGTCATACTAGATTATCTGCATCTGATACATCATCTGGATGAATGATACGTCCAATTTGCATCACCATTCTATATCATAATTTGCCTCTATTCATTGATATATGTCTTATTATGAGGTATTACTTATGTCTTTTCCTCTGTTTTTGCATGTTGGATGATTCTTGGAGGATGAACTGCCGGAGTCAGGTTTCTGATGGAAAAAGAGGTGATTTGATGCAATTTCGCGAAGATCAGAAAAATACCAGAAAATGTGGGAAAATTATATTTTCCCAAAAGACAAAGGAAGCCAGAAGGGGAGGCGTAGCTGGGCCACAGGGGGCTCACACCCCCCTAGGCACGGGTCCCCCCTAGGCCGGGCCTAGGAAAGGTGTGGCCCACCTGTTCGGCTCCCGACTCCGCCCCCTCGCCTATATCTTCCTTACGGAACCCTAACACCAGGGAAGCGACCATAGATAGATTTCTTGCGCCGTTGTCGGGGAGTGAAGCGCTATTGAAGAGTGGAAATGGTAAAGGAAACTTCTACTATGAGTATTGCCTTCTGTTTCTGTTTGTTTCTTTGTTTCCAATATGGATAACCCACTTGGTTTTCTGTTTGGGAAAACTACTACCAATGTTAGGGTAGTAGATGAACCACCACCTGTTGAGATAGATCCCTTTATGATACCTAAAAGTATTGTTGATCGTGTTATGGATAATTATATTTAGGGGATGGAACTGTCCATCCTGGTGATCACTTGCTTTTTATCCATGAATTATGCGGGTTGTTTAAGTGTGCAGGTATCACAACTGAATAGGTGAAGAAGAAGTTACTCTCCATATCCTTGAAAGGGAGAGCTGAAGAATGGTATAAGCTGCTGAAGAATCCATGGAATGGGAGGATATAGCATCTCTCTTTTATTCTAAATTTTATCCTCCCAGTGAGATTCATAAGGATAGAAATCTGATATATCACTTTTGGCCTCGTGATGGAGAGAGTACAGCTCAAGATTGGGGGAGATTGAAGTTACTAATGCTTAAATGTCCTATTCATGAACTCCCTAACAATATTATTATCAATAATTTTTATGCTAGGCTTTCTCTTCATGATAAATATTTACTAGATGCTTCTTGTGCTGGATCACTCACACGTATGAAGGAAGAAGCTAAATAGGATCTCCTAGACCGTATTCAAGAGAAAACTGAAGCTTGGGAAAATGACAAAGGAAGAAAGTCAGGTATAAACTATCATTATGAATGCATTAAATATCCTAGCCATGATATTAGTAATGAGTTTGGTCTTGACTCCCAAAGTATTGCCAACTATTTTAAGGCCTTTGCCTCTTACATAGAAATTCCCAAGAAGAAGTGGAATAAGTACCATGCACCTTATAAAGATGTTGTTAGTCATGTTCCTGTTAGAAGTACAGAAGTTTGTACTACTAATCATATTGTGCCTGAACCTCATGTTGAGAAAATTCCTTTTCCTGCTAAGGTAAAGGAACACTATCATAGCTAATGTGGTTAGCAAAAGCGCAGAGAAAACCGTGGATCCTGATGAGCAATTTAATAATGAACCATGGTAGCTATTGTGAAAGACCCTGTCACTAGAAATTTAGAGGATGAGCACATTGTCTTCTGTGAAGACACTTCTAATATTGTCTCTCATCCTAAAAAAGCTAGAAAATCTAGTGTTCCTGTGCTTTCTGTTAAAATTGGTGATCATTGCTACTATGGTTTATGTGATATTGGTGCTAGTTCTAGTGCTATTCCTTATGAGCTTTACATGGAAATTATGCATGAAATTGGTCCTTGTGAGCTTGAGCACATTGATGTGGTTATTCACCTTGCTAATAAGGAAACCATTTGCCCCATTGGCATTGTAAGAGATGTGGAGGTTCTCCGTGGTAAGATTAAATATCTTGCTGATTTTCTACTCCTTAACTCAGCAGCTAGCAAAACTTGTCCTATCATTTTTGGTAGACCTTTCTTGAACACTTGTGGAGCTATTATAGATTGTAAGAAAGAAAAAGTTTTAACTAAGTTTGATGGAGATTCTTATGAGTGTAACTTTTCCAAATTTGTTAAAGCTCCTTGTGCAAATAGCTTTCCTAACAAAGATTTCAGGATGGAAAAAATGGCTTCTATTGATCCGGTTTATGACCTTGGACCTCTCTTTGATGATTGTAAGTATGCTCATTCTGATGATAAATTTGTTGCCAGTGACAGTTATATTGTCAATTTTATTCAAAGTGCTACTAAAAGTTATTATGAGAGGGAAACATGGTTTTATGCATCTCAATAATGTTAAGTTTCCCGTTTTATGTTGAAAGCTTTGAAGTTGCATCTGTTTTGTCTTCCTATGCTAGTGGATTTTTGTTTCAACAATTCGTTTTCTCATGATACCCCCATGCATAGGAAGTGGGTTAGACTCAAATGTGTTGGTTATTTGCTTCTTGATGCTCTCTTTCACTTAAAATATTTATCTCCTATGTGAGCATCTTTGAAGGTTTCAAGCCTAACTTAAAGGCATTAAAGAAAAGTACTTCTTGGGAGATAACCCAATAGTTTTTTCGAGTCTTGGAAGTTATTACCTCAGTAATAACCGCTCCTTATCCTTTTGTTTTGGTTTTTTGTGTCAAGTTCAACTACTTTTGAGAAGTAGAGGAGTTGTGAAAAGTGGCTGTCCTGGGACAGATTTTTGTGATGCATTGGAAAAATTCGTGAGGGAGCTCAGTACTTCGGATGGAGCTGCATTTTTCTGTCCTTGTTCTCCAAGTTGTTACCCAACTTTCATTAGTTTGCACTTTTTGATTTGAGCAACAGAAGGTTTTTGAAAAAATCAATCTTTACCTGCTGGTCTGTTTTGACAGATTTCTGTTATCATTTGCACTTGCCTCTTATAGAAGCCTTTGTTTTGATGGATTGCAGTTGAAGTGTGAACCTAAAGGTTTATTGTTTTTGCTTACACTAATGTTGCCATTGAAGTTTGTGTATTGTCTTGTGAAGAAAGGAATTTCCAGGAGAAGGAGAAAAGGAATCTGCAGAGTTTGTCTTTGAATAGGTAAAAGTGGTGAAAACGGAAGGTTCATGAAAGCCTAATCTTTTTATATTTTTGATGTTTGTATTACATAAGGCAAGTTAAAAGATGGAACAAAGGAGGAAACGGATGCCGGGGTGGCCACACCCACCCCAGGCACGGGCCCCAGCTGGTCGTGCCTAGAGGGGGTGTGAGCCCCCCGAGCTCCGTCTCCGCCTCGTTTTCGTACCAATACCTTCCTTATTCTTTGAAACTTCGTAATATATAACCCCCCGTATCCCCGAGGTTTGTGCATCGTGTTCTTGTTGTGTTTTCGTTTCGATCTGTTTCTGTCAGGAAATCTTCTCAAGTTTAGAGCACCATGGTCTTCGCCAACGACAAAGGCAAGAAGCCCGAGGAAGATGATCCTCAAAACTCCAAGGAGGAGGAGATTTTGGTTGGGGATGAAGAAGACATGGAGGAAGATGAGCATCCGGATACCCGCGCTACCGTCGCAAGCATTGGAGTGGTGGCAAACCCTACCAAGCTTAGGAGGACAACACGGATGTCTACAGGAGGGAAACCTCCACGTCTTATCTTTGTTCCACGGTCACCTCCTCCACGTACCAAAAGACCCTTCCATACTCTTATACATGATCAACAATACCAACAAGTTCCCAAAGGGAACTTGCCCTCAGTTTGGGATATGCCTCGTTCTAACCATGCAGGGAAGGAACACTCTAAGGAGGAAGAGTGGGGAAAGAATAACAAGGACTGGGACTCTCGGTCCGACATGATCATGAACCGCATTGAGCAAAATTCGGAGTTGATTCGTACTCTGACCTTTGAGTTTGAGTATTTGAAGAAACTTATTAAAGAGCTTATCAAGAGAACACCACCACCGAAGGAGTAATTCGTCATCAGGTTTGGCATCCCCTTGGCTTGTTCCAAGCTTGGGGGAGTGTCACGGTATCACCATCATTATCTTTTATCTTTTACCTTTTTAGTGGATTCATATCTTTGGTAGAGAAGTTATCTTATAGGTTGGTTTGCAGTGGAAGTATCTCTCCTTTAGTTGATTATCTATGTATCCCTTGGTGTGAGTGCCTTTATGGAATATTAATGAGAAGTCACATCTTTTACTTTTTGCACTTCTTATTTTAGTTTGCAATCTATATTATATGATGGATCTTGTTGATCAGTATTGGCATCACTTTGGGAGCATCAAGTAAATCTAAATTGGTTTTGGCAAACCGAGCTCTGGTCAGTAGCAACAATTTTTGAGGTTTGAAAGGAAAAGAGAAAAAGCTTACAAGTATTTTGTATAGTTTATTTTCTTTCTTGTTGGCTCATAAGCTTAGTATTCTTTATTTAAGATCTTTTATGTCTTCAAGGAAGATTGCATGTTTGACTTTATCACTTGTATGTTTGCTTGTTTACTTCAACTCTTTTGCTTGCTATCCAGCCTTGCTAGCCAAAAACCTGTTTTGAGAAGGCATACTTCTCATGCATCCAATCCCTTTGAACCAAAACATGTGCCATTTGTGTCCACCATACCTACCTATTAGCATTGTTGCTATTCCAAGAAAATTCTCAAGCTTCATCTGCCTTTCAAATTAAAAAGTATTTTGTTATGTGAAAACTAGTTCGTAAAGCTCTCACGAACTTGATGGCACACTTTATATTCTTTGCCCCTAATAGACTTGAACCATTGTGTCATCGAAGTTGTATATGCTTGCATCTATATGTTGGAATTAGCAGAACCGTGCTATCATGGGGAATGATTTTAACATTGCACCTGTACGTTGTACACAGTTGATATCATGCTCTTTTGTTTGCGGATGTCGACAATGTGAAATAAAGAGGAAACTTGTAAGTCCATGGAGTGATGTATGTGTGTTAGAGAAACGCCTAGACCTCTATCCTAAGCCATGCCTAATCATGGTGGAAACTTGCAGCATCACCATAATGAGCATTCTATGAAGCATCCTCAATAAAAAGCTATGCACATAGTAAATAAAAAGATCGCTGAGATGCTCATTGTCTGCATGCCTTGTCATTTTGGTTATGGGATAGCTCCTCAACCATGTACAAGGGGTACCCCGTTGGCAGTTCTTTATGATACACATGTACTTACAATGACAAGAACTTACCGGTGACTAAAGTTGAGTAACATGAGCTGTGGCACTCGTACTCAAGGGACATGAGATTGCTAACTTATATTTCGTCAAGCATATAATACATCCTTGTTCACTTTAACCTTAATCATCTCAAGATGCCTATGATAGGGGCAATGAGGGCTCAAAGCTAGTAAGTACCATAATCTTTTGGAAGCTCTTTATGACTTGATGAAATCCCTGCTTCCCTCTATGAAGGGACCTTTCTCCTATTTTTCAAGTTGAGTCAGTAAATCTACTTCCTCTCTATCTCCAGCAAGCATTTGAGTTGTGTTTCAAGCATTCATATGGTGATTTATTCAATCATGTTATTTATCTTCCTTGTTTGCACAAGACTCTTATATATTGAGTATTACTTTGAAAGCCTTCATTGAAAAACCTTTTTGAGCAAAGAGTGCTCCTATTATAAAACTTCTACAAAAAGCTTTTTTTGAGAAACTGTTTGTCAGGTGTTCTTTGACCAACAACAAAGTTTGCCAATTCCAATTATGATTTATCTTTATGCATCTCTATTGTGACTCATGTACTTGTTACAAGCTAAGTTATATGACGGTGAGTTGCTTTCTTCTATGAGTTGTGTAATGGTAAGTGTGATGCTTCTTGTCTGTATTATTTTATCGACACTTCACTCCATAAACCTGTGGACATGTTTACTGAGCTCATTTTTCTCTTCGGGACAAGCGAAGGTCTAAGCTTGGGGGGAGTTGATACGTCCAATTTGCATCACCATTCTATATCATAATTTGCCTCTATTCATTGATATATGTCTTATTATGAGGTATTACTTATGTCTTTTCCTCTGTTTTTGCATGTTGGATGATTCTTGGAGGATGAACTGCCGGAGTCAGGTTTCTGATGGAAAAAGAGGTGATTTGATGCAATTTCGCGAAGATCAGAAAAATACCAGAAATTGTGGGAAAATTATATTTTCCCAAAAGACAAAGGAAGCCAGAAGGGGAGGCGTAGCTGGGCCACAGGGGGCTCACACCCCCCTAGGCACGGGTCCCCCCTAGGCCGGGCCTAGGAAAGGTGTGTCCCACCTGTTCGGCTCCCGACTCCGCCCCCTCGCCTATATCTTCCTTACAAAACCCTAACACCAGGGAAGCGACCACAGATAGATTTCCACCGCCTCTGTGAGGCGGAAAACACCGAGAGAGAGAGAGAGAAAGAGCTCTCCGGCAGACAGATTTCTGCCGGGGAAATTCCTTCTCAGAGAGGGGAGATCTTTGCCATCAACACCATCGTCAAGCTAGGCTTCATCGGGATCATCATCATCATCATCCACACCATCATCTCCACCAGCACCATCATCACCACTCCATCCCGCTGTAACAATCATGTTGAATACTTGCTTAGTTCTTAGTGGAAACTTTCTCGGTGTTGATTACTATTGTAGTTGATGCTTGTGAGTGGAACCATTGGATTATTGTTTATGTTCATATTGTTATCCATTACCATATCATCTTTGATCTTGATCCATATGATGTCTCGTGAGTAGTTCGTTTAGTTCTTGAGGACATGGGAGAAGTCATGTTGTTAGTAGTGGATTTGTGTTGAGTTATTATTCAATGGTTTAGTATTTAAGTTGTGGTGTTATTCTTCTAGTGGTGTCATGTGAACGTCGACTACATGATACTTCACCATTTATGGCCTAGGGGAATGCATTGTGTATTTGGCTACTAATTTTGGGGTTGCCGGAGTGACAGAAACCTGAACCCCCGTTAGGACACCTTTGCACAAGGGAGTGTAGGATCTCAGATTTTAAGGCTATTGTTAGGTTTATATCTTAATTACTTTCCTGTAGTTGCGGATGCTTGCATGGGGGTTTAATCACAAGTATGTATTAGTCCAAGTAATGTTGGTACATTAGCACAGGTTCACCCACACAACACTTACAACACCAAAGAAGAGTACTCAGCTATTTGAAGCGAAAGCACTTGTCAAGAATTCACATGTGTCATTGAGAACGTTTGGTCCTTATAAGTATTTCCACCGGCTTGTCCTTTGCTAAGAAAGGATTGGGCCGCTGGTTGCGTTTGCTCGTTGTCTTTATTACTTGCACTTTGTTTTGTTGCTTTATCGGAAAACCCCTAAAAATTTGTTTGCTAAGTATTTACAGAGATTTCCTGCTCCATACCACTAGTCAACACCTTCTGCTCCTCGTTGGGATTTGACACTCCTATTTATCGGAAGTACTGCGATACACCCCTTATACTTGTGGGTCATCAATGAACCAGCACTAACAACTATGCATGGCTAAGCAAGACACATGTATAAGCTCTAGCTGTGCAGACAAGCCAAACCTAGTTATGCTAGGAGCAGTGGATTAGGTAATATAAGCTCAAAGGGAGTAATGCAATAGATAGGATACACTATCTATCAATAATATACCACGGTAGAATCGTATGCATTATGAAAGGAATTGAAATGGTTTCGAAATCATATGATTATATCATGGTGGGGCTATGCTTGCCTTTGCCCATTTATAACCAATAATCAGAGCTTCGGAAGACTTGTACCTGACTTGATTATAGTTGGTCAAGTATTGTTCATCGATCTTTGATGGTCTTGATCTCTGGCTTCGATCTTGATCTCGATATCGTATTCTACCGGAGAAGAACCAAACACCGGAAATAAAGGGAAATAATCAACACATGGCATCAATGCAATTCTCAAGCAAGTATGATTATATGACAAGTTTATTTGTACTGAATATAACCATAAGACATGCTCGGCAATTTAAACGGGGTTCCGAGGGGTATAAACCCTAATTTGGAACAACTCCGGAACCACCTATGAGGGTTCATTTGGTTCTCTAATTAAACTTGTCATTTAAGTGGTTTAACAATGCATTATTATATCTTAAACATGTATATCTCATTTTTCTGAACATTTTGATATATTATTTGTAATTTTCTGAATTACAAAATAAAAGTTATTGAACTTACAATGTTTAATCAATTTCTGAAAGTATTAAAAGGACTTACTGCGTCAGGCTGTCGTCAGCACAGGGTAGGGGTTCCTTTTCACTAGGATTGAGGCTACCCACAGACACTGACTAGTGGGGTCCTGAGCCAGGTCAGCAGAACACGCTGGAAAACCACGCTAGCGCCAATCTGGCACCATGTAGAGACCACGCAAGCTCCACGTGAGCGACACGTAGGCTCGACGGAGAGGGTGTCAGGCGGTGGTCACCGGCGGCGACCTACTGCGAGAGGAGATGTGTGGCAGGGCTTTCTGGAAAGAGGAGATTGAGGCGAACCTGACTGCAGCGGCACTACTAGCTATTGGTCATTGCAACGATGCCGACAGTGAGCTTCTGCGGCGACCAACGACGGAGCTCGAAGAGGGCACAACACATGATCAGAGGGAGATGAAGAGGAGGACGAGAATCTCACCCTGGGTGTGAAGAAGGGGTCAGAGAGGCGAGGAGAGGGTCGGAGCAAGGAATGGGCGACAACGAAGCTCGTCGAAGGGGAGGAAGATGAAGTCGATTCGCCCAATCCGCTGCACCCCAGCAAGCATGGATCAGTGGGGAGGTCAAGGGAGAGGTGGTGAAGCTTCTGGTGTGCTCAATTCCTCGAGGGTAGACCGAAGACGACGGTGATTCACGACGGCCATACAGCTAGGGTTCGGGATCTTGCGCGGGCCAATGAACAAGAGCAAGGGAGGCCTAGGGAGGAAGAGAGGATAGGACTGAGGGGAGAGAGGCATGCTTGGAGTCTCCTCTGCTAGTTATCGGGTCTAGGGGCGGCCGTGGCGACGTGGCCATCGATGAATGGGAGGACATCATGCAACTGCTTGTCCTCGGCGGGTGGGGGGAGACAACGAAGGGGTAAGATGGGCCGAGCTGCTGCTGGGCCAAAGATTGTTGTGCACGAGCGACGAATAGGAGGGGCATGGAGATGGGCTGCGCTTGGGCCTGCTGGGTGTTGCGAGCTGCTCTATGCGGCAGAGGGAGGGAGAGAGGAGATGGGCTGTGGCCTAGTTAGGTTTTTATTTCCTGAAACCCTTTCTTTTTCTGTTTTCAATTTCTATTTTGTATTTGAATTTCCAAAATATTTTGAATCATTCAAAAATACCAAAGGGGTTTTTTAAACATTTAAAATACTGTGGGGCCCTTTTAGTCAATTTGGGCTCCTTACATTTTGTAGTTTTCGAATTCAAATTATTTTGAAGGGATTTCAAAGAGAGAGGGTAAACTAGGGTTTAGGGTTTTTCATTTTGTTTCTGCTTGCATGCATTTTTAAGATGATGCTCATGAATGTAGAAACCACCCTAATTACTATTTAGCTAAAACTGGGGTGTTACATGAGACATGGACGAAGCTTCATTATATAGATGACCAACTAGTCCTGGTCTATATAGGGGTGGAAACGAGCTAAGCCGAGGCGGCTCGTGGCTCGGCTCGGTCAGGCTAGAGAAATTCGAGCCAAGACTCAGCTCGGCTTGGTGCTTCAAAAATTCCAAAAATAAGGCTTGTAGCTCGCTCGGTGAAGCTTGGAGCTCGGCTCGATAGCTCGTCGATCCCGCTGAACTATCGCTCCCTTTCTCTATCGTTCATGGATCCCGTGCTCAAACATCTCCGTCGTCGGCGCGATTCGGCCGTCTCTTGCTGTCGGAGGTCACTTCCTCGCGCAGGTCGGCTCGCCGTCGTCTCCCTCACCCATTCCCGTCTTGATTTTGCCGAATCCTGCGCCCCACTGTCGCCATGAACAATGCCTAGCCGAGCTGCTTCATCCTCGATCTGAGCCGCCTCCTCATCTGGGCCGGGCAGCACCGCCGCTGAAGCTGTCGGACAAGGTGCGTTGATGTGATGCCTAGCCGAGCTGCTTCATCCTCGATCCACTTGATGTGATGCGCTGGACGATATTTTCTTCCCGTCTTGATGTGAGGTGCTGTCGGACAACATGCGTTGTTGTCTAGGCCTTGCACTTCTTCCCGTCTTGATTCCCCCACCTATTCCCGTGCTAATTTGGACTGTCACACAAAATTGTTTTGTATCATGTTATCTTGCACTTCTATTTTATATACACATATCTGAATATATGGTAGGCAGAATGTTACTGTACTTCACATGTATGTTCTGGATCTATTCATGCCTTGTAACACTATGTTATGAATGTATTCTTAGTAAATTGTTGTACATAATTGTGAATTGTTACATTTTAAGAATACTTTATGGCAAAAAAATCACATCGAGCTTTCGAGCCGGCTTGCAAGCTTTACCGAGCTGGCTTGTCGAGCCTCGAGCCTGATTTCCAGGGTTGAGGCTCGGCTTGTCCAACTTCCGAGCTGAGTCGAGCCCGAGCCAAGCCTATTCGAGCCCGAGCCGAGCCTCCGAGCCCGATCTTTGAGTCCACCCCTATATCACGGCCCGGGACTAGACTAGAAATAACAACTAGTCCCGGGTCATGATACGAACCGGGACTAGTTGTCCACGCACATGAAGGGAATATGCCCCATAGAGATGATTATATTTCTTATGTATCCATGAGTTATTGTAATGTTCCTTGAATATCCATATCAGGCAACTTGTATTGATTGACAATTATGTGAATTGTTTGTGAAACTCTTTACTTGTATGGTTATCAAATAGTTGTTCCTAGTCGGAGTTCATGTGAGGGAACACGTGAATATTAGACTAGCACATCGATTGGTTGATGACTATGTTTCGCAAGTCATATATATGGAGATGTCAAACCAATGATGTGGACACATGTTAAGAATATGGGGTTGGACTGACCCAACTTGAGACTAGGCAATTAGACTTACAGCTCTCTCTACACATCGTGTACGTTTTGTCCTTAGACCTGAGATTGTCGCATGTACTTGTGATGTGGGTCGACCTACTTTCGGGCTATCAGACGCTACTCCGTAATTGGGTAGTTATAAAGGTAGCTTTCGGGTTTGTCCTGAAGCATGCGGCAAGGCATTGGTCAATCAAGATGAGATTTGCCCCTCTCTACTTGAGAGAGATATCTCTAGGGCCCTCGAGTGATCGGATCTATAAATGCATGGCCGTGCTACATATGGTTAAGAGTTAAACTAGTAAAGGAATTCCGAATCACAGTATCGAGAAAGGGAGGTCAACTTGGAGCTAGACCAAATATCGTGAGGCAAAGGGAAAGACATGTACTAAACCTTGTGATGGTTCGTCCTAATGATCTTTGTATGCGTTTAGGAGTTGGCACGTCTTGCTAGAGGCTGCTACCAACTATTGACATAATAAGTGTATTCGTGTCATGTCTATACGTATATGAATCTACAGGGTTACACACTTAAGGGGCTGGAAACCTAATGAGGATTGGATCTGAATTAGACCAGGCTTAGGCTACTAATGGTATGATAATATAGAAGCCCAGTAGGCACGCCTATTTAAGAGAGGGTGGGGCGAGCTGAACAGGGTTCAGCATTCCACCAAGCCGCCACTCCTCACGTCTGTGTTGCACGCGCGGACCTAGCAGTCCGGCATCTGACGCTTCCACCCGCATGTGTGGATACCTCAGAGGTGCTTCATCTGTAGCACTTGGACGAGCCGCACAAGGGAAGCTGCTCGTGGGACGAAGACAAGGAGGAGACGTAGAACGTCTACACTGCCTCGACGCGCTTCATCAAGTTCCGCAACTGCGCGTTTGACAACAGTAATCCTGGTTTACGCGGTAGAATTGCGCTAGTGTAGCCTACCCGTATCCCTACAGCATAGTGCATCTGGATCAGTGCAGTTGGCTCGAGGTCTCTTGTCCTAGACCGTATTGCGGACCGGGGCTAGAGGTCAGGAACGGCCCGAGACTAGTGTTTCCCCGTGTTCCTAGCTGTAGGATACAGTACGAACCGGGACTAGTGCCAGCACTAGTCTCGGCCTATAACAAACTGGGACTAGTGACTTGTTTGGCACTGAACGGAAGACCTCTTTTCTACTAGTGAACTTATTTCAGACTATCCATTGCACGCAAGAAAGAACTTTCTTGACCATGTGAACAAACGTGTCAATCACCAGGGACAATTTGAGGTCACCTTGGTGAAAGATATAATATCCGACAAGAACTACAAGATTTCAGTCGTCAATAATGCGAACCGAACTTATTTTAGAGGACCACTTTGGACAAAAATTGATAGACAAGTATGAGATAGTTGTCGGTATGTGGTTGAGAATCTACCTCGACAAAACTTGTGGAGTCATCTTTTTCTCGTACGAGATCCCTTACTCAGAGTCTTGTGACTTTGAAAACATTCTCTTAAGTAGAACTAGTCTTCTAACTTTTGATTTGATTGGAATTAACAATCTAATTTGATTATTTTTACTGTACTGATTTTTCTGTATCACCGAAGATGTACTAATCACGGCACTAGCAATAGGTGACACTGACATCACACTAAAATTCCTGCGTAGTCTATAATGTACAGAGGTGCATCCTCCTGATGCCGCGAAAGCGCTAGGTCAGCGGATGACGATGTGTGGAGCGAAAAAAGTTGTTGATGCACTTTCTCCGACGCAGTTATCTCTGGCGGGCTATTTTTGCTACGCCAGCGCGAGCACGGCGATTAGTCATGTGCCTCGGCGTCTATAAGCACCAAGGTCCAGCCTCTGTGTTGTAGTGATGTTTTATTGTCTCATCATGATGACAAAAACACAATTCATACTCCTGTGAGAATTTCGCTAACAAGGTTGTCTTTAGTAAGAATAACCACTCGATTAAGATATACCAAGTAAAAAAATTATCTTTAGAGGTATCTTCATATTTTAGATTTTCCTATTATTGTCAACCGGTAAGTCTTGATAGACTAGTGCACTGTACACAGAATCATCTACGAATTTACCATTCTTGTGTAGATTCCAACGAAATTCATTAGGGCAGATTATAAATGAATTAAAACCAAGCGTTGAAGCAGGGCATTCCAGAAGCAATCTGAGGTCCAAATAAATCTCTTATGAACATTACATTTGGAGAAGACTTCAAAACTATGTGATTGTATCACCCTTGTGACGAACAATATCGTACAAAACAAGATACTGTCCCGGGGCATCCTTACTTGAAAAAGATCAGAAGCGGAACAAATGTCTCTTTGTCACCATTAAACCAGCCCAGAAATACGAGTCACCAGCTCTCCAACATACCCGGATCAATAGTTTCGAGCCAACCTATTTCCATTTAAGAATATTTTGGTATAACCCATCTACATTAAGTAGCTTGAAGAGCTAAAGGCACGAACACCGTATCTACAATTGATAGGTGTGGAATTGAATGAGGCGATTCAAGTGTGCACGCTACGAAGCATGCATGTTTGCACGGTTCATTCACTGCTTTACAATTCGTGCCATCAAGTTTTATTGTGTTTAAAACTAACAAATGCGAGGGCATCATCTTTAGTTGTTGTTTTTAGATAAGATAGCCATCGTTTAGTGTGTCCATCTATAATTGATAGTAAAATACATAAATGAAGGAAAATAATATATTTTAGTCACCATACATGTTAAATAAATATCATATGATTAGAAAACATCTTTAATTGTCTTTAATTCATAGGAGTAGGATTATTAGGCTATTTACAAAAAAACATATACTCCCTTCGTCCCAAAATAGATGTCTTAGATTTTTCAAATTTTGGATGAATCTATATACTAAATAGTGTCTAGATTCATCCAAATTTTAACAAATTTGAGACATCTATTTTGGGACGGAGGGAGTAGTAATGATCATATGAGTCATTTGTGTGGTATATGGAATTTAAGTTAGAGAAGTTTGTAGTTTCTGTGTGCTATTACATGAGTATGTAAGGCTAACATTCCGATTGGCAAATAGTTAAGGTTTTCTTCAACAATGACCCTAGAATTGTTAGACCATTATGATCCAACATAAAAAAATTCTAATAAAATAAAATACTCCCTTCGACCAATATTAGTTGACTTGGATTTTTCAAAATTTGGATGAACCTATATACTAAATAGTCTCTAGATTCATCCAAATTTAGACAAATCCAAGTCAACTAATATGGGTCGGAGGGAATAATAATTTATCCTTATTAAGATATAGTGCAACTATAGTTTTTGTTTTACTTCTTATCTCATATCTACCGACATCACTTGATATCAATAACAAAGGTTAGAGAAGTTTAATTAAAGTTTATATAGAATATCATTTATTCTTTAACACATACAATATTATGTTTTAATATTTTTAAAACTCTTCCATGCTAAGCTTACTTTTAAATCCCAACATTCAATGGTCTCGCTCACTTGTAGGTTGTCAAAGATAACATAATTTTGGCATCTTAATCAGTCATCACTCTTTATACATGATTGCAAATTGCAATACATGTCCAAATAAATTTTAAGGATAATAAACGTAGAAACTTCGTTGCAAAACCATGCAGATTTACATAAAAGGTTTTTTAATCACATTATATGCAAATTGTGAATATAATTTCCCCCTAAATGTTTTATTTAAAGAATCTTTTATTTTCTAGTTGTCTATGATTTATATAAATATTTTCTAAGATTTATAATCCTCATAAGTAATCATGCTAGCTCAATAATTATTTCTAAGAATTAATTGTTACCATGACTTCGGATTTATTTTTAATAAAACTGGCTGCATGTCTTGTTGGATTATGAATAAAATATATACTATCTATTGCTTCTCTTGATAACAACCCAATTTTTTGGTGTTGATAGCTATTTAGCAGTATCATTGTTTTCCTTAACAATTTATCTACATGCTTAATAGCCGGTTCTCCCCCTTCACGCACAACTTTTACTCGTATCACTACATTTATTATACTATGATTTTGCTAGGCTATGAGTGATAGTATCATGAAGCTTAAAGCCAATTGCAGAAGTCCTATCTAGTTTACCTTCCAACAATGAATTGTAAGGTTATAGAAAGAAATTCATC
Organism: Avena atlantica; assembly: GCA_910589765.1. NCBI lineage: Eukaryota > Viridiplantae > Streptophyta > Magnoliopsida > Poales > Poaceae > Avena > Avena atlantica. The sequence continues at coordinate 488,614,779 of OU342736.1, forward strand.
CACACCTTTGTTATATGTCTGTATAAGGTAGGGTGACACAACCACATTTGTTACATATATATAGAATCTAAGGGATTCTACAAAATAATGAAATTATCAATTCCCTTTTCAACTTTAATCGTTTAAATTGTACAATCATAGGATGACTTTTATATATGTGATTTGACTAAGCTCATGACCTATTTGCTTGTGTAGAGTTGATTATACTATGATTAATAGTAAACCTGATACACTTTTGTCATATCTAATATTAACTATTAAAATCTATACACATTTAGAAGAACTATCAATTGTGATATGTTCAAGACATCATATGTAGTTATGAAGATCCAAGTACAACTATAAAAATCAATTAACTATGATTTTTGAAACAAAATTATGATAATACAATGGTTTTTTATTGTTTACACATAGCTATAAAGATCGATTATTTGTGATCTATGGATAGAAATAAGGTCTGCTACATTAACAAAAACATGTTTTGATTCTTTGAGAACTCCTCACATGTCTCCTTTACCTAGTATGCATATTGTGATTTTCTACCGTAATTTGATTCAAAAGTATACCCTTAAGATATGGATAGTTCAAATTTTAATGATGCATAAACAAATCCGTCGAATTTCTTTGATTGTTGAATACTTTGCATTTTACGATAATCTTTGGTACATCTCATTTATTTTGTCGTATTGTTATTTCATTGTGTTACTTGTAAGTGTGAACAATTCTTGATCATGGTAGATTTACATGATGTTTTTTTAGCTAGCTTTTCATAGAATATTCACTACCTTGAATGTTTGATTGTGAGTGAACCAGGTGGTTGAATCCACGTTAATAATTTTTAATTTTTTTGTATTTCATTGGAAGTTTGTAAGGATGTTAATTTCTTATTTCAGCGTGGATGATTATGCTTCCATAGGGGAGCCTAGACGCTATATGAATCTTCCACAAGGGAGCCTAGACGCCTCTTTGACTTTGGAACTCCCTTCGTCTCAAACCTCCTCCTTACCCTTTTACTTTTAAATGAATAGAACATGTTTCAATCTGCCCCCGCTTTCATTGACCTTCAACAACTGCTGGAAGGCTTCGGGTGAGGGTAAGGTAGGAACTAAATAATCTCCAAAATGTATTTTTGGCCTCTTACCTCATTATGTCTTTTTTAATTGGTTCACAACAATGTCATGGGTGTTGGGATGATGTCCTAATAAATGTATTTTGACTCCATCGAATTTTTGATGTTCATGTATGGGATGTGTATTATGTAGTAGTCAATGGAATCGGCGATTCTCATTAATTCTCATTTCATTTTTTTCTCTACATATTGGCAATAGAGCGACACCTGGAAAATCTGTCTTGTAAGAAGTGTGGCTCTTGTTTCGAAAATGATGGGTATTACTCTTGAAAATCAACTTTTCATACTACTCCGTCCTTACCATAATATAGTGCATATAAGATTTTTGAAAATTTAAACATTATCAATTTTGACCAAATTTATTGAGGAAAATGTCTATATGTACAATACCGCAATATACATTATGATGAATTTAATGGTACTGATTTGGTATTCTAGAAGTTCATATTTCCCTACATACTTGGTCAAACTTTATACATTTTGTAAATGAAGAAGTATGGTTTTGAATCTAAGAGGTTAACCTAACTTCTATAACTTACATTTCAGGTTATATATATTGTGGATTTGTCTATGGAATCGGTGATTCTCGTCGTTTTTTCTCAGGTGACGTCTAGGCACTCAGTCATGCGAAGGTGTCTCTTGGTCCAAAAACATAAGGTAGTACTACTTGCAGAATTCAACTTTTCAAGGTTAATTTAACTTGGTGATAATTCTATTTATACACATACAAATATGTCTACTTTTAGAGCGTGTATTTGCCAATCAGGCTAAGACCATGTCCCATGCGTGTAATGATAATAAGAAAACTCAGAACTGTTATTAGCTTTCAGTGTGCCGTTTCAAGTCGGCTTTGTGTTGAAGTTTTTCTTCATCACCGATCAGTTTGAATTTTTTTTTTCCTTTTTGCCGGAGAACCGTATGCCCGGAACCAATACCTCCTAGTTAAACTTTACCACCGTGTCAAGGGATTGTGTGGCTCCTTGTTTCTAATTAATTCCTAGCCATACGTACCTTTGTAAGTTTTTTAATCACCAATCAGTTTGCTTTTTTTTCTTTTAGAGGGAAGATCATAGTCAGATCAACATATGTACGTGCTGGGGCGGGTCCATATTGTTGATGATTTGCATGTCTGTTTTATTTACTCCTGATACGTGACCACTTTTTACGTAACCTTTTTTATCTTTAAATCGTAATCATAAATTGTGTATCTAACGGTTAACATAATTTGGATGATATGGATCCACCACATGCCTCGAAAAACATCCTTATATTGTTTTTAGTATATAATAGATTATATGTGTAATTTGTACCGAATAAAATAGATTGATCGCATACATGCACGCTAGAATCATATATCTCGTGTGGAATTCTGCATCTAGCATTCTAGCTGGTGACTAAGCATACGCGGTCCCGCATGCACAACTGGATTTATCTTTTATCATGCACGTGCCTAATGTTTTTGTACTTATTTAACTACTAGACACGCATGTTGTATGCATGCGCCTCGGAGCAAATATTTGGAAGAAATTAAAAGCATATGCATACACTTCGCTATTGTTTCTTTAGAAGAAATAAAACAAAACAAGACAATACTTCTAAAAGGCGAGTATATATTTTTCATCGTAGTAACAATAGAATATAAAGGAATAAATTGATGAAAGAATCATCATGCTATGTGCAATTAGTACCCTCACGAAACGAACAGCCTATACAACTCACTATTTAATTCACTACATATCATCTTGGTGTATCTACCGAACCGGGATTAGTCAGAGGAAGATCAGCCAGAACGAGCCCAGCCATCCATCCGTAGCTAGTGTCCTGCTCCCTTCCGGCTTGGCCCTACCGGCAGCCTCGCCAAGAGAATATTCACCGTCCCCATCGCCTTCTCCACCGTCACCGCCGCCCCAGGCGGATACACAGCCAAGTACGCGCCACTGTCGACCTCCCCGCCGCTGCTCTGGTCTGTCGTCGGCATCGGCCGTGCCGCACCGGCAAGGCCCGCTCCGGCGACAAAAACGATGACCATAAACATGGCGAGAGCCGCGCGCTTCCCCGACGATGCCATACCCACGAAGGCAAGCGCAGAACTGCAAGAAACCAAGAACTGTAGGTGGCTGGTCTTGGTGTAGCCGGACTCCTCGAGCGGCCAAGAGTCTGAACTTTGAAGAAACCTCGAAGGTGCTCACCGGTGTTGGTGTCGCTGGTTTCGTCTCAGTTGTTAGGTTGATTGGTTGGTTGGATGGTGCGTGAGTGTTTGTGCAAGTTTATTTATAGATGTGTGGAATGATGGTGCTGTGTTGATGGCTAGCTGATACGTCGGTGAGGCTGACGCGCTTGCTGAGCTCGCATGGAAAGCGTGAGGTTCGAGCGCGTGGAGGTGAGCTCGTGGAAAAAGACGTGTAGATGGACTGTGACCAATTGGCCATGGAAAAAGGACGAGCTGCTGCGACTTATGTTCTTGCCTCCTTGGCCGGCAAGTCACGAAGACCTGGCAGATACCGCTAGCCATTTCCAACCGATGCAAGAAAAGTTAAATTTTCGACCCCTATTATAATTTTTTATACATATATAATATGATGAAAAATAAATATTTTAAGTATACTCTCAGCTAATATTTATATAAAAATAACAATGTCTATATAATACCTTAAAATTTTCTCCGAAAATTCCTAAAAGCAAAGTCCGTGACGATGAAATCAATATCAATCTCGTCCACTAAATTTTTCTCGATGCATAGAGGTGCCAAACCATCTTAATATAATCTCGCCCACATTAACTGGTTCTGGTTAATCATCAACATTAGCAAATTCATCATCATGATTACTCACATTGTCATCATCTGCATTGATATGAATATCATCCTCTATACCGACATTATCTTCTGGATTAACATTAGTCTGTTCCACCACAAGAACTAGTGCCAACTCATCTCGATTCCTCGAAGTGTGCTCGTGTTGCTCTTCAAAAATTTATACAAAGATCCTCTCCTTGATTCTATTTTTTCTCTTCTCTTCCTTTTTATTTTCATTGCATCGGATTCGAGCGCCATAATCAATTAACCTCGCTTGCTACAAACAAGAAATCAAGAACAACACTTACTAGCTAGAATTTAGAACTAAGAATTAGGGCTGGGCGGCGGCAGACCAGCAGGCAGATTTGAAGATCGTCGATGGCCTTCCTGGCTTCATGCGTGCGGCGTGCCTGGCGGTCGATCGTAGAGCCATAGAGGGATCAAGCCTCGAGGCTCCCGAGTCCGGATCGGCGATTCAATCTAGGGAAGGCGATCAGGACTCGGGAAGCATGGATGGTACCTGGGAAGCCGAGCTGCCAAAGTGAATAAGCGATAGCGATGTCTAGTTATGGCTATCTGGGAGTAGAGTGCAGGGCCTAGTCGTGGACTCGTGGTCGAGTCGAGCAATCCCTGGCATGGGAGTCGATCGTCGTGTCGAGGCAGACGAGCGATCGATGCAGGCGAGCGTTGGCCACCAATCCATAAAAAAATATTTTTTACTATGTATACTAGGCCTATATTTTTTGGGCCCCTAATATTTTTGGGCCCGGGGCGGCTGCCCCACTAGTCCCTCCCAAGGGCCGGCCCTGGGTATAAGTGTCTGATATAGCTCGATTAGAAAACAAGTTAATCTTGAGATCACACCAACTCGACAAGTCGACTAAATACAGTTATATGTAATAATTATGTCACTAACCCCGATATCTAATTTCAAACAGTGCAAAGTTTAACCAAGGTTTTAGAAAAAATATAAATCTCTACAATATTGAATCCATCTTATTAGATATATCGTGAAATATACAATTCACACAACATATATCATCGAATATAATTTTATAACTAACTAAGATCCTTTCCCTAGTAGAAAACAAGCTATCCGTTCGTGCCTCCTAACAGCATTAGTCTCGGTTCCGCAAGAACCGGGACTAATGCTTGCACGCGTCCCGATTCGAGCGGGCACGGTGGCTGGGGGCATGTATCCCGGTTGGTAAGGGGTCATGCGTCCCAGTTTGTAACACAAACCGGGACTAAAGGTTGGGCGTCAGCCACGTGGCATGGCACACACCTTTAGTCCCGGTTTATGTTACAAACCAGGACGTATGATCCCGCCCTCTATAAATGCGACGCCCCAGCCCTCTACCTCCACTCTGTTTTTCTTGGTGGAAGGTGTGAGAGGTGTGCTAGTTTTTTTTCCTATGCATGCATTCAAGGTGTTTGATGAAATGTTTGAGTGAATGATCCCGTTCAATTTCTCATAGAACAAAAATATAGAAGGTGTCCGAGACGCACTTGAGCTTTCTCTCCTCTTTATTTCCCTTGATCAAGGTTAGCAATCTTATCTTTTCTCTATCATTGATACAATGCATGTGTCGATGTGAATTGGTCATTTCACTATTTATGATGTCCTGTTTTTGATAAACTTACTTATATGATGCAGATGAACAGTTGGGAATGGATGTACGGTGACCGGCGTGTACCCGGGTACATTAAAGGCATGGATAAATTTATCGATGTGGCTACGGCAAACAAAGAGAATGGTTTTATACGTTGTCCATGTGTTCAATGTCGGAACAACAAGGAGTACTCTTCCTCGAAAATCATTCGCGGCCACCTGATTATGAAAGGTTTCATGCCCAACTATAATTGTTGGACCAAGCACGGGAAAAAGGGGTTATGATGGAAGACGGTGAAGAAGAAGATGATGATAACAACTATCATCATACGTTTCCTGAATACAGTGATACTGCAATGAAAGACAATGAAGAGGAAAAAGGTGAAGAACGGGCATCAGATGAGCCGGCTAATGAACTTGGTAGGGTCATTTCTGATGCAAAGCGAGACTGTGAAACAGAAAATGAGAAGTTGAAGTTAGAGGGCATGTTAGAAGATCACAAGAAATTGTTGTACCCAAATTGTGAAGATGGCAGCACAAAGCTCGGCACCACACTGGAATTGCTGGGATGGAAGGCAGAGTGTGGTCTAACTGACTCCTCATTTGAAAAGATGTTGAAAATAATGAAGCCGAAGTTTCCAAAACATGACGAACTTCCCGAGAGTACCTACGAAGCAAAGAAGACTCTCTGTCCTCTAGGATTAGATGTGCAAAAGATACATGCATGCATTAATGACTGCATCCTCTACCGCGGTAAGGAGTATGAGAATTTAGATAAATGCCCGGTATGCAATGCATTGCGGTATAAGATCAGACGAGATTACCCTGGTGATGTTGAGGGAGAGCCCCTTCGGAAGAGGGTTCCTGCCAAGGTTATGTGGTATGCTCCTATAATACCAAGGTTGAAACGCATGTTCAGAAACAAAGAGCATGCCAGATTGTTAAGATGGCACAAAGAAGACCGAGAAAGACGGGAAGTTGATACACCCTGTTGATGGGTCATAGTGGAGAAAAATTGAGAGAGACTTCCCAGACTTTGAAGGTGACGCAAGGACCTTATGGTTTGGTCTAAGTACGGATGACATGAATCCTTTTGGGGATCAGAGCTGCAGTCACAGCACCTGGCCCGTGACTCTATGTATCTACAACCTTCCTCCTTGGTTGTGCATGAAGCGTAAGTTCATTATGATGCAAGTGCTCATCCAAGGCCCGAAGCAACCGGGCAACGACATTGATGTGTATCTTAGGCCATTAGTTGAAGAACTCTTACAGTTGTGGGGCAAACCAGGTGTACATGCATGGGATGAGAACAAACAGGAGCCATTTGATCTACGAGGGTTGCTTTTCGTAACCATCAATGATTGGCCTGCTCTTAGTAACCTTTCAGGACAGACAAACAAGGGATATAAGGCATGCACGCACTGTTTAGATAAGACTGAAGGTACATATTTGCATAAATGTAAGAAGGTTGTGTACCTGGCGAATCGACGATTTCTTCCGACCAATCATCCCGTAAGAAAGAAAGGCAAGAATTTCAAAGGTGGGGCAGATCACCGGAAGAAGCCTGAACTCCCTGCTGGTGATGATGTATTTGGTATGGTCAAGGACATAGAAGTAATCTTTGGAAAGGGTCCCGGCGGTCAATCAGTTCCGAACGACGTCGCTACAGGACACGCACCCATGTGGAAGAAGAAATCTATATTTTGGGAGCTGCCATATTGGAAAGTCCTACATGTCCGCTCTTCAATCGACGTGATGCACGTGACGAAGAATCTTTGCGTGAACCTGCTAGGATTCCTAGGCATGTATGGGAAGACAAAAGATACACCAGAAGCACGGGAGGACCAACAAATTATGAAAGACCCAAAGAACATGCATACACAGAACAAGAAGGGTAAAGGGCGTCACTTAAGTCGTGCCAGCTATGCTCTTACCAAAGTAGAGAAGGAAATCTTTTTTGAAGTCCTTTACAGTATCAAGGTGCCGTATGGCTTCTCATCTAATATAAAGAGGATAATAAATATGGCAGAGAAAAAGTTCCAAAACCTGAAGTCTCATGACTGTCACGTGATTATGACGCAGTTGCTTCCAATTGCATTGAGGGGGCTTCTACCGGAAAATGTTCGAGTACCCATTGTGAAGCTGTGTGCATTCCTCAATGCAATATCTCAGAAGGTAATAAATCCAGATATTCTGCCAAGGTTACAGAAGGATGTGGTACAATGTCTTGTTACTTTTGAGTTGGTGTTCCCACCATCCTTCTTCAATATTATGACGCATCTCCTGGTTCACCTAGTGGAAGAGATTTCCATTCTCGGTCCTGTATTTCTGCACAATATGTTCCCCTTTGAGAGGTTCATGGGAGTCTTAAAGAAATATGTTCATAACCGTGCTAGACCAGAAGGAAGCATCTCCAAGGGATATGGAACAGAGGAGGTCATTGAGTTTTGTGTTGACTTTATTCCTGACTTTAAGCCGATTGGTGTTTCTGACTCGCGGCATGAGGGAATATTAAGTGGAAAAGGCACACTGGGAAAGAAAGCAATGATATGTAGGGACAGGGATTCTTTCACTAAATCACACTACAACATTCTACATAATTCCACCTTGGCAGCTCTGTATATCGAGGAACACAAGAATATTGTACGCTCCAAAAACCCAGGGAAGCCTGAATCATGGATTACAGATGAACACATGAAGTCTTTCGGTGGTTGGATGTGGACACATCTCTTGAATGACACCACTGTTGGAGATCAGCTATACTTGTTGGCCGCGTCACCATCTTCTACTATATTGAATTTCCAAGGGTACGGAATAAATGGGAATACATTCTACACGACCGCCCAAGATAAAAAGAGCACCAACCAAAATAGTGGTGTCCGCTTTGATGCAACAAACGAGAATGGACAAAAGGACACATACTATGGTTACATAGAGGAGATATGGGAACTAGACTATGGAGTCTCTTTTAAGGTCCCTTTGTTTCGCTGCAAATGGGTCAACCTGAATGGGGAAGGGGTAAAGATAGACCAGTTTTACGGAATGACAACAGTGGATCTCAACAATCTTGGTTATAGAGATGAACCATTCTTCCTAGACAATGATGTGACTCAGGTTTTCTATGTGAAGGACATGTCCTCCAGACCGAAAAAAAGAAAAAAATATGCAAACGAATACATCATATGATGAGCCAAAGCGTCACTTTCAGGGAAAAGAAACATCGTGGGAATCGAGGACAAGACAGACATGTCATAAGATTATAATAAGTTTGATGAAATTCCACCCTTCACAGTGAAAACTGGCCCAAGCATTCCGTTAAGTAAAGAAGATGCCCCATGGTTACGTCTGAAGCGATCTTATGGAAGGACATATGCCAAGAAGTTCATGCTCATATTGTGTAACTCTAGTTCATGTCTGGCCGGGATATCTTATGATGTTTGCAATTTTCCAAGTTTAATAAATGTATTGAGTGTTAGTCCCGGTTTGTGGCTTCACCTGGACTATATATAGGGGGGCCTTTAGTCCCGGTTTTGTAGTCTCGGTTTTTAATATTAATAAATGTCTTGAGTGTTAGTCCTGTTTTGTGGCTGACCGGGACTAAAGGGGGCCTTTAGTCCTGATTCGTAGAACGACTTTCCCGAACTATGAAGAAGTTGTCCCGATTTGTACTTACCATTAAGATCTGATCTCCAAACGCGCGTGGTCACATATTAGGGAGTGCCTCTATGACCAGTTTCTTGGAGATGCCGGAGGACTGGGATCCGGCAGCATCTCCCTGAAACTGGTCATAGTGGTGTCCCTTCTCTCGCACACCATCTTGCAGCTTGTAACTTCTCTAACTAGATCAATACATCTGGGAACTAACTAATTTCACATATTAGGGAGTGCCTCTATGACCAGTTTCTTGGAGATGCCGGAGGACTGGGATCCGGCGTCATCTCCCGGAAACTGGTCGTAGTGGTGTCCCTGCTCTCGCACACCATCTTACATCTTGTAACTTCTCTAACTAGATCAATACACCTGGGAGCTAACTAATTTCACATATTAGGGAGTGCCTCTATGACCAGTTTCTTGGAGATGCCGGAGGACTAGGATCCGGCGGCATCTCCCTGAAACTGGTCGTAGTGGTGTCCCTGCTCTCGAAAACAATATTGGAGATGCCTCAATCTGGCTGGAGGACTGGACTCACAAGGATGCCTACTTATAGTACAAGCAGCTCGACATAGTGTCGACACTTACGACATAATATCGACACTCACCCCTATTATTAGTGCTGACTCGTGTTTTGTCCCAGTTGGTGTCTCCAACCGGGACTAAAGGTTCATCTTTAGTCCCGGTTGGTGACACCATCCGGGACAAGGTACACGCCGCACGGCATAATATCGACACTCACCCCTAGCATTAGTGCTGTCTGGCCCAGCCTGCAGAAATTCCTCCAACCGGGACTAAAGATGAACCTATCAATGTTGTTGTGCCCATATTATGCATGAATGTGGACATTGGTATGGAGAACAATGTTGCAGGAGGAAGTTTTTCTTTTTGTCGCACGGAAAAGCCATTTTCCATTTTCCGAGCGACAAAAACAGGTCGGTTTGTGAAGTAACCACCAAAATGCTGTTTCAGAATGCCACCGTCACATTTTTCTAAAATACTAGACCACCTTACATGGACTATATCCCAACCGGGACATCTCAAACCTTTTCGTACATCCCAGGTAAAAAGGATAAATGTCTGCCGAATCGGTAGGAAGTGGGTCCGGTTTGTACTACAGGTACATGATCTAATGCCCGTGATTTTTTGAAAAAATCATTTTTAGACTCGCAATATGTGGTTTCTTCAGAGATACAATGCAATTTCTAACGATGCTCGTCCCCTATCTTCATGCACGCCGGTTCGACCATAGTTAGAAATTAAAAAAAAATTCAAAACGGGCATAAGAAATTCAAAAAAAATGCGAACAATGAAAATCCTTCGCGCTACAACAAATTTGTCATGTAGAGACGCACAATATAAGGACTAAAGACATTCTTTATCATCTCTAAGGCACCATAGAGTCGCAACTATAAAGCGTCTCATGAGCGTTTTCTTATGCACCGTCTCAAAACATCATAGGACGCTTTGGTGAGCGTGTCTACAAAAAGATAAGACGTTTATATAACATCTCTACCAAGTCTAAAGACCTTTTTGTATTTGAATTTTCATGTCGTCTCTACCATTCCTAATGACGGAATATCGCGTCACAAATAGATGCAAGGATGTGAATATGATTAACCCCTAGCTAGAGATGTCGATCCCAAAATTTCTCTTTCCAGTGAAATAGTATTTATAGCTTATCGAATGGAAACTATATTAATGCATATGTTCACAACATACTAATTAGAATATGTTTCTCGTCTTCTTGATGTAGGCATTACATATACAAAATTGTATTGTTCATATATAACATACTAAGTAGCTCGCAGAAAACCAATTAAGTTTACAACAGTAAAAAAGCATCCCCAAGATGCAAATACACCCAAAAACTCATACATATTTACACACACAATGTATCTATATATGAACCTAAATCTACGCATCCAATATCTTCATTGTTCATTTATTGCATCCGTACATGTCCTTTGCAGTGATCCAATATCTTCAGTGTATGTTCATTCCATATGTACATGTACATTGCATATGTATATGTCCTTTGCAGTCATCCAATACCCTGCAGATCATTCAAAACATATGTAATTTAATGGGGCATAGACTCCTTCAAACAATTCATCAGAACAATTTAAGTGCAAATTCCACTATCATACCAAATTTTACATCAAGGCGAAACAGGAAGTCAATTGGCTAGGAAAAATAAATTTGTAAGGACTGCAATTGATACATGACGACACACCAACTGTTTCAGTGGCCAATTCCGGTGATTCTGCTCCAAGGACTCTATAATAAAAAAATGGTTATATATATGCAGATCTATTGAACATTTCAGCGTACAAGTTAATCCAAATTTAAAACTAGTTTCATGTTAATATACCAAGAATCCCCTAAGGAGGATGGATCTGCAGATTTTATATGGAGAAAAGTGAACATATATGAAAGATGTTCGGCTTCAGTGAAATAGATTGATCCATACAATCAGTTCTTGAGGTGACCACACGCTCCTGTTTGTAAACGTATCTGAACTAAGGAAATAAAATTTCAACTAAGAATATCAGATCAATTTAGTTAAATCTGTAAGGAGGGCAGGGCTAGTATGAACTGTGCACCTCCTTGTATTTGTGCATAAAACACACGATTCAAGAATCACATAATCAAGACATACAATAAATCTGCAAGCAAAGTGTCTATGTCCAGTAATACTGTAACTCCTGTCATATCTGCTTGCATGAAAATCTTAGATAAGCGTGTGTTAATAGGTTCTCTGATATAGCTCTGGTTTACTGCATTTGCGTAAAATACCATCTGTTCTCTATTCCGACGGAACAAAAGAAATGATGCCAACCTCACTCCTCGATCATACAGTTCCAGCTGAGGAGCATCTGTTTGTCCAAAATTGTGAAAGCAGAGTGGACTGTAACTCAAATACTATTATAATTCATACGACCACTAAATTAAGCAATAAATAATTATAAACTGTTGCTGTTTCTTGTTGGGGGACAAAACCTTGTACTCGTTGAAGTAAATAAGGTAGAACTGGTAAGGCTGGGGGTGGGGAAAGAGGGCCTTGACCTGGAGCTTGTGTCGCACGGAGAAGGGCGCAATTGACTGGAAGAAGACGATGTGTGGGTACGGCTCGCTGGCCGGCGAAGCGGATCTCGTTGCTGGGAACGGCCGGATCCCTTCGAGGTCAGGCTTGATCTATACAACCTCTTCCTCGTCACGGAAAGTTTCGGCTGGAACCGCCGCCGAGAGGAGAGCATCGCCCGCCTGCCCGCCGTCGCGCCGTGTGAGCGCCCTGCATTGGCGCACGCGAAGCCGCAGGTTGGTAAAAGGGGATACCATGCACGGAAGATGTGGTGGCGGCTAGGTTTTCCACTGTTTTCTTCTCTAAGTCATAGGCGTCCATGGGGAGAGGAGAACTCATCAGATGGCCCATCGTGGATGTTAGTGGTGGAATATAAGCCCAAAAAGTGTATTTTGAGACGACTCGAGCAGCGTCTCATAAAACGTCCTTAAAGACTGTCCATATTTTACCTAGAGACGTAGACAAAAGGCGTCTAATAAATAACGTCTCTAGGTGTTTATTTTGTTGTAGCGTGTGGTGTCATATTATGTGACATAGTTGAGAGGAAAAATACCAGACTTGGTATATTGATCATGTCTCGAAAAAACTTTCACAAAATGATCTATCATGTTCGATGTTTCATGACTTTCGGGCCAAATGATCGATGTTATGTGCTGAATCACGGCATAGTTTGTGATGCTGTGCGCATATTATGCATGCATGTGACATTGGTATGGAGAACAATGTTGCAGGAGAAAGTTTTCCTTTTCGTCGCACGGAAAAGCCATTTTCCATTTTCCGAGCGCAAAACACGGGTCGTTTTGTGAAGTAACCACCAAAATGGTGTTTCAGAATGCTACCGTCCCATTTTTATAAAATACTAGACCACCTTACATGGACTATATACCAACCGGGACATCTCAAACCTTTTCGTCCATCCCGGGTAAAAAGGACAAATATCTGCCGAATCGGCAGGAAGTGGGTCCGGTTTGTACTATAGGTACATGATCTAATGCCCGTGATTTTTTTTAAAAAATCCATTTTAGACTCGCAATATGTGGTTTGTTCAGAGATGATCTAACGCACGGAAAAACCATTTTTCTTCCCACCATTTTTCTTCCCGCCATTTCTTCCCGCCATTTTTCTTCCCGCCATTTCTTCCCGCCATTTCTTCCCGCCAGTTCTTCCCTCCAGTTATCTTCCTGCCATTTCTCACGATATATATATGTAGGGTTGGCCTTCATTGTCATTGCACATCTCTAGACTCATATCTGCAACCTCATCACTCTTTCTCATGGCTTCCACCGTAGCACTAACCCCCAGGGATGCGGAGGCGCTTTGCGCCTCGAACTATCCCTGCCCACTGGGCTACTGTGTCCCTGTCGGCTGGATGCTGAGCGCCGGAGGCGTGCCGGTTCCTCTTGTCCCTCTAGGTGTGGCGCGCCGGATGGCCATCACGAACCACTACTACTTTGAGCTCACGCCGGAGCAGCGGAGGAATCCCAGATGGCATCCCGACTATTTCTCGACTTGGGAAGCCTTCTTTGTGGATCGGCGTGAGAGGGCGCTCGCCAGGCACGAGGAGGACGGCACACCTCCTCTGAACTTCAGCGAGGCCGGCCGTCGGCTGTGGTGGCGCGGCCGGACTCTCTAGAGCGCCATGGCCTACGACACGGCCGCCGACTCTAACCCCCGCTTGCGCTACCCTCAAGTCCATCCCACTCATACTCAGCCTTCAAGGTTCAACTACGGCGACCCCGACGACGACAACGATGACGGCCGCGGCGAGTACGATGACTACAGTGGCGAGTATTACAAGTATAGGCAGGAGCATGACTGAATCACTCCAAAATTGCAAAACAAGTTCGGCCGATTGTGGCTTAATCTGGCCATGTATCTTAATTTCCAGTTCTTCTATGTAACTTAGTGTTAGTTGCGTTATGTAATTTAATTCCAGTTCTATCCTAATAAAATTTTCTTCCCGCCCATTATTTCCCGTCCTTTTTTCCCGCCCATTAATATATAAAAATATAAGTTAATTCAAATCCAAATTAAAAACAGAAAATGGTTTTCAATTAGTTATTCAAATCCAAACACTTTTTATGTTTAAAGTTTTTGTAAATTCCAAATTAATATTAAAACAATATAATTTAATTCATTTTTAATTTTAAATGGTTACATTAATTATTTTTAATTACATAAAATGGTTTTGAATTAGTTATTCAAATCCAAACACTTTTTATGTTTAAAGTTTTCTAAATTCCAAATTAATATTCAAAAAATATAAGTTAATTCATTTTTAATTTTAAATGGTTCATAGTTTAAATGGTTACATTAATTATTTTTAAAAACAGACAATGGTTTTGAATTATTTATTCAAATTCAAACACCTTTTATATTTAAAGTTTTTCTAAATTCCAAATTAATATTCAAAAAATATAAGTTAATTCATTTTTAATTTTAAATGGTTACATTAATTATTTTTAAAAATAGAAAATGGTTTTGAATTAGTTATTCAAATCCAAACACTTTTTATATTTAAAGTTTTTCTAAATTCCAAATTAATATTCAAAAAATATAAGTTAATTCATTTTTAATTTTAAATGGTTCATATTTTAAAAGGTTACATTAATTATTTTTAAAAACAGAAAACGGTTTTGAATTAGTTATTCAAATCCAAACACTTTTTATGCTTAAAGTTTTTACAAATTCTAAATTAATATTCAAAAAATATAATTTAATTCATTTTTTAATTTTAAATGGTTACATTAATTATTTTTAAAAACAGAAAATGGTTTTAAATTAGTTATTCAAATTCAAACACTTTTTATGTTTAAAGTTTTTCTAAATTCCAAAGTAATTATCATTTAAAAAACATTACAAATTTAAACCCCAAAATAAAAATAAGGCGGAAACAGAGAGAAAATTTCTGAAAAAAATTAAAAACAGGGTCATATGTCCCGGTTGGAGCCACCAACCGGGACTAAAGACACCTGCGCGCGTCCCTTGGTCTGCTGGAAAAAAAGTGGAGTATACGTCAACCGGGACGTATGATTCTTTAGTCCCGGTTGGTGCCAACAACCGGGACAAAAGATCCTTTGGTTATAACTGGCTCGTCTCCTCTTCTTCTTCCCTATCTCACTTCTGTGCTTCTCACCGACGCACGCACAGGAACCGCCCCCGACGCCGGCAGGCTGCCCGAGCTCGCCGCTGCCCGCGCGTCCCGTCCGCCACGGCCGCCTCCGTCTGCGCGCTCCCAGGCTGCCTCCGTCCGCATAAGCCCCGGACGCCTTCGTCCGCGCAAGCCCCGGCCGCCCTTGTCCCGCGCAAAACTGGAGGCGCCTCCGCCCCCGGCGCCCTCCTTCTCTGCCGCCCACGCGTGCGCTGCCGTTGTCGCCCAAAAGGTGTGCCGCCTCCTCCTCCTCTCTGCTCCCTAGCTCGCGGTCGTCATGCATATGCACAGTACGTAGTTAGGGATTTTTTTGAGGTAGTTAGGGATTAATTAGCTAGTTTAGTTAGGGTTTGGAAAATTAGGTTTATTAGTTAGGGATTATTAGGTTTATTAGTTTGGATTATTAGGTTTATTATTAGTTAGGTATTATTAGGTTTATTAATTAGTTAGGTTTATTATTAGTTAGGTATTATTAGGTTTATTAATTATTAGGGATTTTTTGAGGCAGTAACTGTTTTAAAATGGTTTAATATTTTCAGAAATTGATATAAACTTGTAAATTCAATAATTAATAATTTATAAGTCAGAAAAATACAAATAATATATCAAAATGTTCAGAAAAATGAGATCTAACTATTTAACCTATAATCATGCATTGTGCGACAACTTTCAAGACAAGTTTAATTAGAGAACAAAATCAACCCCTCTCATATACTCTGGAGTTTCGCCGAGTTAGGGTTTTCACCCCTCGGAACCCCGTTTAAATTGCCGAGCATGTCTTAGGGTTACTTTTCAATACAAATTAACTTGTCATATCATCATCCTTGTTTGATCATTGCATCGATGCCATGTGTTGATTGTTCCTCTCTCTTTCCGGCGTTCGGTTCTTCGCGGTACAATACGGGATCGAGATTAAAGACCTAGGTCAACACCATCGAAGATCGAAGATTTCTTGATAGCCATCGTATTGTAGATGCTTATCCATGATATTAGTTGTCATAGACCCCAGTTGAATCGATGTTGCACCTAGGGTTAGCCGGTGTGTCCTCGCCAAGTCATCCCGAACCCGAGGGTTGATTGATTGCCGCCTTTCTTTCCGGTATTGGTTCTTCGCGATAGGATCCGAGCCTGATGGTTTCTCCGAATTAGGGTTTCTGATATTGTAAATTCATTTTTATTATTGTGTATGTATATATTAGGGTTTCTCCGAATTAGGGTTTATATATCTCAACACCGTACCTAACATTCTCCCTTAGCCGCTTTGACTTATCCGTTTTTCCACCTATGCAGAAAATATGGACCCACACGACAGAGACGAAGAAAAGGAAGAGTTGATCCAAGGTGTGATCCGCGGGGAAGAAAATTTAGATGCATCGACGTTTCTGAACAACTCCGGTGAGGGTGATCCTCTTTTTACCGGAAGAGGCGACTTGTTTGAGATTGAAGGTGATGCCTTCCGCGAGGGAGAAGGCGATGCCTTGTGTGATCGAGAAGACGACCGCTCAGGCGAGGTGCATGTAATATAATTAATTCCTTAATTAATCATCTGCTATCTATATAGAAATAGTAACGACGATCTTTCTTCTTTTAGCCCTCCGGATCGAAGAAATCTACTGAAAAGAGCGGACGAGGCCCAACCAAAAAGTTGGAAGACCATGAGAGGTTCAGGATCGAAGATATCGGTGAAGACGGCAAACCGATTGCTCCTGAACTTGTCGCAAACAAATTTGTGGCACAATGCGGAGTAATCATTAGGGACTTCATCACGATCACCGTTCGAAATTGGAATAGGCCTACTGATGCGGAAGAAGAGGGAACGTCTTTATTTCTCCCTACCGTGGCCAAAGATTTACTGTGGAAGAGGCTCACGGTTAATTTCAAACTACCGAAGATAGAGCTGGATCCAAATGCAGAGGATCTAGTTGAGGACGCCTTAGAACATGCGCGAGCCATGGAGGCTAAGGTCAGGGAGTGGGCTATGAAGAAGATGGACCAGTGTTTCACCAACTAGAAGAAAAGATTGCACCTTGACTATGTCGTGAAAGAGAAGACTCCGAATTTCAAGAATATTCAGTTTCAAAAGATAGAACCATTCTGGGCTGAGTTTGTGAATTACAAGACATTAGAAAAATCTAAGAAAATGTCTGCAACGAATAAGCTGAATGCTGGTAACAAGAAGTATCACCATACTATGGGGCAAGGTGGCTACAGGGCTGGCATTCCTAAGTGGAAGAAACTTGAGGATGAACTGCGTGCTAAAAAGATCATCCCAGAGACAGACGATTGGATCGAACGTGCAAGGAATTGGTTTTACGGGCATATGGGGGAACGTTGGACTCGGAAGGGAAGTGTATATATAACATACGACATAAAGAAGACCCCTTGCCAATCGAGAAGATCAGAAAATCAGTAAAGGCTATTAAAGATGGGGACTTCATTCCTGATAGAGAGAATGATGAGCTCACACTCGCCCTTGGAAATAAGGAACATGATGGACGAACACGAGGCACAGGCGGCTCCAAACCATGGAGGACTGGGTTTTTCGAAGAGAGGAAGAAATATCCTGATAGAAGCCGTCAGAGGAGAAAGGACAAGGCGGAAGTTGAAGCAGATATTCAGAAAGAGCGAATGCGTATAATTGAAGAACGAATAAAGCAACAACAAGATAAAATTAACGCACTTAAAGAGCAAAGTACTACCGGCCCATCTCAGCAACACATGGTGGTAGAACCTGCATTCGATGCTACCGGCCTATCGAATAATCGAAAAAGCAGTGTGGCTTCCACCGAGGTCCCGGGTGATGACAATGACGATGACGATGGTGCACCGACGATGGCTCCTGTTGGCTACCCAGTGGATGATATCACACATATGACACACTGCGAGCTACATGTAAAAGTTATGAACATATCAATGAAGGTGGCGGTCGGCTATGCCTTACCAATTGCAGGGGCAAAGCTCCCCTTTGGGCAAGGTATGGCATCTGCCCTACCTTGATTTTTTGCAAAAAATCACATATATAAATGCATTTCTTCGATATACATACAATTTTCAGCCAAGCACGTACGTTCCGAAGAAAAACCAAACACAAATGACTAAATGGGCCGCGATGGAGTGATTTTGGTTGTCTTGGTCCTTGCTCGGCCACGAACTGACGAGAGGAATCACCCCCCGAGGCCACACGACCCGTACGCGTGTGTGCCTAGTCCTACGCGTGCCCCTTCACCCCGCACCCCTGATCGAGCAGCAGGAGCGCCGGCATCTTTCAGTACTCCTGAGATGGGCGGGCGGCGACGCTCCCCTCCTCGTCGTCGCCACTCCCCTCCCCTGCCCGTCCCTGGACCCTCGCTTGTCCTCTATCCATCTGAAATTTTCAATTCTCACAAAGCTAAAAGTCTCACCCAACTAGGGATAGGCAAATTAGGGTTACGTGATTGCTGTCATGCCTCTTTTCTCTAAGAATTTGTGGTAGAGATGGGAAGGAATCTACAACTATAAAGGTACAGGCATAATTTTTGATTTTGTGGCCAATTGAACTCGTTCCTGATTGAACTATTTAAGGAAATCTGAATTTCTGAATTGTGAGCTGTGTAAATGGGCATACTACTCGTGTCTTGAATATATTTTAGTTGCAAATTTGAATTTAATTGCAGAGTTGAAAAGTTATTTTGTGCCAGTTGGTGGTGGCAACAACTCTAAACTCATGATGAAAGTGCAAATGTTATGGCACAACAAGATCAAGAGCAAGAAGTGGGATGAGGAACATACAATAGATGTAAAACAAGCACCCATGAAAATGTAAATGTTGGCCAAGAGCAAGAGCAAGGCGACATCAGAAATTCTAAGATAAGTTTATATGTTCTATTTTGATTTAAATATGTTGCTATTAGCATTGTACTAAGTGATTATGTTATTACCATTGTGTCGAGACAATTTTGATTTGTTTTCATTAATTTTTTTAATGCTTTAGAGTTCGCCCGACCTAAAAAAAATCCGTCCTTCGCCACTGACCAATTGGACCCACACCAACTTACCACTGTCGTCCGGTTCCATAGGGCTACGCTGTTGTCGGGGTGGATGAAATCATGCCCACCTTTGAAGTATTGAAGCTTGACTACCCTGCAGGTGAAGGGGATGTGACTGAACTAGGAGACGCAACAAACGTCACCATTCTATGGCGAAAGGAATGTATCGTGCTTCGAAATCACACGCCAAAGCCATCTTCGCCGCCGCCTCACCCGTCTCCAGCGAGGTCGTCGCCGCCGCGGCAGCCGTCTTCGTCGCCTCACCCGGCTTCGTCGCCTCACCAATCTCCGGCGCAGCCATCGCCGGCGCCTCGGGATAAAAAGCATAAGCGTACCACTTTTACTCTGCGTCGTGGTAAGCGATCACCGAAACGTAAATAAGAGCCTCTTCCAAAAGTACCAAAGTTTCCTCCCAAGAGAGCTTATGACTGTACTGAAGAGGAGACTACGGCTATCATTGATGCGGAAATGACAGCATTTTTCGCTAAGCTGAGGCGGCCGAAAGAGCCAGAGTTCCCTAGCACCAAAGAAGAAAAAGCTAGAGTGTTCAAAATGCTAAAGACTCTTCATCAACCTGAGCCAAAGCTGTCATCAGACTATGAGCGTTCTCTTCTCAAGTCACATGCGGCACAACAAGCCTCGAAGAGCAGTAATGATGCAAGCGAGAAATCTGTTGCCCAGTTCGGAGAACAAGAAAAACAGTCTTGCGCCCCTCTCAAGGTGATTTCCCATACCAATGTGGGGTCGAGCAAATATACGGCCGAAGAGCAGTATGATCTAGAGGTAGTTGCACAATACGGAGAAGATGCCGCTGCTCAAGGTATTAGTATTGCCCAATGCTTATCCCGGTTAGAGTACTTCCCCGTGTGTGAAGTAGCATACAAATACCAGTACGGCAAACCTCTCGTCAAACCTGAGGAGATAAATAATCTTTCAACAAAAATGTGAAGATTGCATAACTGGTACATGCATGCCACAAAGGCCGAGGCTAACTGGATAGTGCTGAGGGTTAAAAAAAGCATTATGGGAAAGAAATAGATGACATGATATCGTTTTAATTTGATGAACTATTTCAATTATTCAATCAAGACGCCTTGGACAAATCGATCATCAGTGCCTATTGTCTGTAAGTATTAATTCTGTAATTAATTTATTTTCTAGCTATCTCACCTCTTTTATTGCATGTATATAATCATACTATATGCAGAATGAAGATTCTCGAATGCAGCAGAGGACAAATCTATGACATTGGGTTCATTGACCCATATTGGGTTCATCAAGCTAATCTCAAAACAATCCCTCAGGATACGGAGGATAATATCGTACACGCGTTAAGGTTTCAAGAAACCAGAAGAAAAATACTATTTCCTTAGAACTTCGAGTGAGTGTTATTGTCTTGTATACACTTTCTATTTCGCTTACTCGATGTTAAGTATATAATTGATTAGTTATGCATGCGCAGCTTCCACTATATTCTCTTAATCATTCAACTTGACAAAGGGCGTGTACTAGTCATGGACTCGAAACATAAACCTCTTGAGTCGTGGAAGGACATGCAGATGCTTCTCCAGCGGCAATTCTAACCATTACGACACTATATCGGCAACGTTCGTGAATTTTATGATATCAAGTAATTAATAAATTCTTTTATTCGTTTTCTTCGTCAGGCAAACGGTTCACCAACAAGGCTCGGGGTGTTTGGAAAGATGAGCTTACATTTCAACCACTAGATGTAAGCACCACTAGCTATAACCGCGCATCTCTTTAATTCTAGTTTTGATACCGTTATTATCATGCTTGATTATTTTTTGATTGAACTCTGTTCTCGTAAAGTGCCTCACGCAGGGACCAGGGAACAATTTATGTGGATACTATGTTTGCGATTTCATCCGTCAGACGTGCTTTGAGAAGGGCAGAAATTTAGAGCAACTCCACGTGTTGGAATTATGCCCTAGAGGCAATAATAAAGATGTTATTATTATAATTCTTGTTCATGATAATGTTTATATTCCATGCTAGAATTGTATTAAGCGGAAACTTTAATACTTGTGTGGTTTGTGAACAACACCGTGTCCCTAGTACGCCTCTATGGACTAGCTCATTGATTAATGATGGTTAAGGTTTCCTGACCATGGACATGAGTTGTCAATTAATAATGAGATCATATCATTGGGAGAATGATATGGTGGACAGACCCAAACTAAGCGAAGCAATTAGATCGTATCATCGTGTTAGTCTTTGCGAAGCTTTTCTTATGTCAAATATTGTATTCCTTAGACCATGAGATAATACAACTCCCTGGTATCGGAAGAAAGCTTTGAGGTCATCAAACGTCATCCTATGAGAGGGTGATCATAAAGGTGTCTCTCAGGTGATCGGAAAGTATCTGTTGGGTTGTATGTATCGAGATGGGATTTGTCCCTCCCAAGTCAGAGAGATATACTTCGGGCCCACTCGGTAATCGATATCAACACCGCTTGCAAGCATGTGGTTAAGGAGTTAATCACAAAGTGATATCGGATTACGGAACGAGTAAAGTAATTGCTGTGAACGAGATTGAACTAGGTATGACGGTACCGACGATCAAATCTCGGGCAAGTAAAATATCGCGAGACAAAGGGAATATATATATGGGATTGATTGAATCCTGGCATCGTGGTTCATCCGATATGATCATCGATGAATGTGTGGGAGTCCATATGGGTGTCCAGACCCCGCTGTTGATTATTGATAGAAGATCATGTCTGCATATTCTCGAACCCGCAGGGTCACACACTTAACGTGTCTCGACGCTAGGATAGATTGGATAATTGGTTTATGAGTTTTTGTTCGGAGTCTCGGATGGGATCCGGGACATCACGAGAGGTTCTGGCGTGGTCCAGAGAATAAGATTCATATAAGGCAGTGCGGTTTTTGGAGTTCGGAATTGTTCCGGGTTAATCGGTATTGTACCGGAAGCTTCTAGAACATTCCGGAAGGGGACCAACGTGGCCCCACCTTCCGGGAGGGGGCATGGGCCTATGAGGGAGTGCCCTGGCCGCATTGGGCAGGGGCACAAGGCCCCATAGGGCCCAGCCGGCCAAGAGAGGTTTAAACTCTAGATAGAGCTTCTAGAAGGGGGGTTTCCTTGCCCCCCCACTCTTCCTCCTTGGGGCCGCCGGCCTTGGCTTGGGGGAGGGGCTAGGGCTGCGCCCACCCCTCTATATATAGAGGTCTGGGGGCACACCAACCCCCTACACCTTCCCCTCCAACCCAAGCCGCCCTGCAGCCCTCCTCTCTCTCCCTCCCGACTGCTTGGAGGCGAAGCCCTGCTGCAGAAATGCTCCACCAATTGCACCGCGCTGTCGCGTTGTAGATCCAACCCATCTCTCCACCATACTTGCTGGACCAAGGAAGGAGGATACGTCGAGGTGCCACACGTGTGCATCTCACGGAGGCATCGCCACTTGTGGTGCTAGATCGGATCGGATCGCGAGGAGGAGAAGCGAGTACGACTACATCACCCACGTTCCGACGAACGTTCCGCTGTGCGAATATTCAAGGGTATGAAGATCTAATACAATCTCTCTCGTTGTTTGCATCTCCTAGATTAGATCTTGGCTTTCCCTCTGTTTGCATCCGTAGAAAATTTTGATTTACTATGCCGCGAAACCCTTCAGTGGTATCAGAGCTAGATCTATGCGTAGATGTGTTTCACGAGTAGAACGCAACATGGTTGTTGCGGGCGTTAATGTTTTCTGTTGCAAGCCTCTTGTTTGTGTTCTTCTTATGACGCGGAATAGTGAGATTGAAGCGGTCCGGGCCAACCTTACGCGACGTCGTTCGCGAGACCGGCTCCGCACTTGACGTGTGGCTTGTTCCACACATGCGGCTGGTGGATGCCAGTTTCTCTCACTATAGTTGTCATGGGATTAACACCGGAGTTTGGCAACCATAATATCACCGTTGTGGCTTTCCGTAGGTAAGAATCGTTCTTAGCATCTACTCCCATAAGCCACGTAAAACATGCAACAACAAAGTAGAGGCGTCTAACTTGTTTTTGCAGGGAGTGTTTTCTGTGATATGGTATGGCCCAAGATGTGATGTGTATATTGTATGCGATGATCATGTTTTGTAATTTTCACAGCTTGCATGTCGATGAGTACACAACCGGCAGGAGCCATATGGTTGTCTTTATAATTGTGTATGACCTGTGAGTCAACTTCTTATACGCCATGTAATAGCTTTACTTTATCGCTAAGTAGTTAGCAATGGTTGTAGTTGCTATTCGTGGTGGAGGCAATCATGGTGGAGTGATGGATATCATGCCGGAACGCACAAGATGGAGATCATTGCGCGAAGATTGGCTATACCATGTCACATAAAGTTATATGCATGTGATGTTTATCCTTTTATGTATCTTATTATGCTTAGATCGCGACGGTAGCATTATAAGATGATTCCTCACTTAAAGATCAAGATAAAAAATGTGTTCTCCCCAAGTATGCACCGTTGCGAAAGTTCGTCGTGTCCAAGCATCACGTGATGATCGGGTGCTATAGACTCTACACTCACATACAACGGGTGCAAGCCAGTTTTGCACACGCGGAAATACTTGGGTCTAACTTGACGAGCCTAGCATGTACAGACATGGCCTCGGAACACAAGAACCGAAAGGTTAAGCATGAGTCATATGAATGATATGATCGACACTTCGTTGTCCACCATTGAAACCACATCTCTTCTCGTGATGATCGGATTAGGTGTGGTGAATTTGGATCGTGTTCACTAAACAACTTGAGGGATGTTGAATTTAGTGGGAGTTCATCTAGTAATTTGATTAAGTTGAACTATTTATCATGAACATAGTCTAAATTGTACTTGCAAATACTGTAGATCTCATGGCCAAGTCCAACTTCAACTTCAATGTTTTTGCTGAGATAGAAAAGCATAGAAACAATGGGTCTAACTTCACCAAATGGTTCCGCATTCTGAGAATCATTCTCGCTGGAGGACAAAAGGACTATGTCCTTGAGAAAGCGCTAGGTGACGCCCCTGCTATAGATGCGCCGGCTGATGAAAAAGTTGTTTATCAGTCGCGCAAGGATGATTATGATTTGATTAAGATCGCCATGTTGTATGCTATGGAATCGGATCTTCAAAAACGTTTTGAGGAGTTCGTCGGGCCCTTTGAGATTCTCGAGGAGCTGAAAAACATGTTTTAGACTCAAGCCCGTTCTGAGAGATATGAGATCTCTAAGAAATTCTTTAACTACAAGATGGAGGAAGGGAGTTCCGTTAGTGAGCACGCCATTGAGATGACGGGCTACACTCAACGCCTTGAGCAACTGGACTGCAAGATTCCAGAGGAGCTCAAGATTGACACTCCTAGCTACAAAAGTTTTGTAGTTGATCACAATCAGATTGGTTCCACTGATATGATCACTGAGCTCTTTGCTAAGATGAAAGTAGCGGAGGTGAACATCAAAAAGAATAATCATGTGTTGATGGTCAACAAGCCCCCCACCTTCAAGAAAGGTAAGGGTGCAAGGAAGCCCTTCAAGAAAGGCGGCGGCAAGCGCGTTGCCCCTGCTGAGAAGAAGCTCAAGTCTGGTCCTAAACCGGACACTGAGTGCTTCTATTGCAAGGACAAGGGTCACTGGAAGCGCAACTGTCCGAAGTACTTAGCGGACGAGAAGGCTGGCACCATCAAAGGTATATTTGATATACATGTTATTGATGTTTTCCTTACTAGCCCTCGTTGTAGTGCCTGAGTATTTGATACCGGTTCAGTTGCTAATATTTGTAACTCGAAACAGGAGCTACGGAATAGACGGCGACTTGCGAGGGATGAGGTGACGATGCGCGTTGGCAACGGATCAAGAGTTGATGTGATGGCCGTCGGCACGCTCTCCTTAGTTTTACCTTCGGGATTAGTTTTAAACCTTAATAAGTGTTATTATGTGCCTGTGTTGAGCATGAACATTATTTTTGGATCTTGTTTATTGCAAGACGGTTATTCATTTAAATCGGAGAATAATGGTTGTTCTATTTATATGAGTAACATCTTTTATGGTCATGCACCTATTGTGAATGGTTTATTTCTTCTAAATCTCGAAAGGGATGAAACACACATCCATAACATTGAGGCTAAGAGATGCAAAGTAGATAGTGATAATACTACTTATTTGTGGCACTGTCGTCTAGGTCATATTGGTGTAAAGCGCATGAAGAAACTCCATTCTGATGGACTATTGGAGTCTCTTGATTTTGAATCATTTGACACATGCGAACCATGCCTCATGGGCAAGATGATCAAAACACCGTTCTCCGGTATGATGGAGCGAGCAACAGACTTGTTGGAAATCATACATACCGATGTATGCGGACCGATGAGTGTTTCGACGCGCGGTGGATATCGCTATTTTCTTACTTTTACCGATGACTTAAGTAGATATGGGTATATCTATTTAATGAAACATAAATCTGAAACATTTGAAAAGTTCAAGGAATTTCAGAATGAAGTGGAGAACCATCGTAACAGAAAGATCAAGTTTCTATGATCCGATCGTGGGGGCGAGTATTTAAGTTATGATTTTCTCACGCATCTTAAAGCAAGCGGAATTGTTTCGCAACTCACGCCACCCGGAACACCACAGCGCAATGGTGTGTCTGAACGCCGGAATCGAACTTTATTAGATATGGTCCGATCGATGATGTCTCTTACTGATTTGTCGTTATCATTTTGGGGTTATGCATTAGAAACCGCTGCATTCACTTTAAACAGGGCACCATCTAAATCTGTTGAGACGACACCGTATGAACTGTGGTTTGGTGCTAAACCTAACTTGTCGTTTCTTAAAGTTTGGGGATGCGAGCTTACGTCAAGAAGTTGATGCTGGACAAGCTCGAACCCAAAGCGGAGAAATGCGTCTTCATAGGATACCCTAAGGAAACTATTGGGTATACCTTCTATCACAGAACCGAAGGCAAAGTGTTTGTCGCAAAGAACGGTTCCTTTCTTGAGAAGGAGTTTTTCTCGAAAAAGTGAGTGGGAGGAAAGTAGAGCTAGACGAGGTTATTGAACCTTCTCTTGAGTTGGAGAGTAGCGCAGCACCTGAAATTGTTCCAGTGCCGCCTGCACCAACAATAGAGGAAGCTAATGACAAGGATCATGAAGCTTCAGACGATGCTGCTACTGAACGTTGCAGGTCGACAAGGTCGCGTGCCCCTCCTGAGTGGTACGGCAACCCTGTCTTGACTGTCTTGTTAGTAGAAGACAGTGAACCTACGAACTATGAGGAAGAGATGATGAGCCCAGACTCTGAGAAATGGCTAGACGCCATGAAATCCGAATTGGGATCCATGAGCGAAAACCAAGTATGGACTTTGGTGGATCCTCCTAGCGACCGAAAGGCCATTGAGTGCAAATGGATCTTCAAGAAGAAAACGGACGCGGATGGTAATGTTACCGTCTATAAAGCACAACTTGTCGCAAAAGGTTTTCGACAAGTTCAAGGTGTTGATTACGATGAGACTTTCTCTCCCGTAGCGATGTTTAAGTCCATTCGGATTTTATTAGCAATTGCTGTGTTTCATGATTATGAAATATGGCAGATGGATGTCAAGACTGCGTTCCTCAATGGCAACATTGATGAAGAGTTGTATATGATGCAACCCGAAGGTTTTGTCGATCCTAAGGATGCTGATAAAGTATGCAAACTTCAGCGCTCCATTTATGGACTGAAGCAAGCATCTCGGAGTTGGAACCTTCGTTTTGATCAAGTGATCAAGAGCTTTGGATTTGTTCCAAATTGCTACGAAGCTTGCATCTACAAGAAAGTGAGTGGGAGATCGGTGACGTTTCTGGTACTATATGTGGATGACATATTGATTATTGGAAATGACATCAACATGCTTAACGATGTGAAGAGTTATTTGAACAAGTGTTTTTCAATGAAAGACCTAGGTGAAGCTGCTTATATATTGGGCATCAAAATCTATAGAGATAGACAAAGACGCCTGATAGCTTTAAGCCAGAGTACATACCTAGACAAAGTTCTGAAAAGTTTCAGAATGGATAAGGCAAAGAAAGGTTCAGTGCCTATGTTGTCAGGTAAGATATTGAGCAAGGCTCAGTGTCCAGCTACAGTAAATGATAGGGAAGCTATGAGCAAAGTGCCTTATGCCTCGGCCATAGGTTCAATCATGTATGCCATGCTGTGTACTAGACCGGATGTGTCCAATGCTCTTAGTTTGACGAGCAGATATCAAAGTGATCCAGGAGTGGAACACTGGACAGCAGTGAAGAACATCCTAAAGTACCTAAATAGGACTAAAGAAATGTTCTTAGTCTATGGGGGTGATGAACAGCTCGTCGTAAAAGGTTACGTCGATGCTAGTTTTGACACCGACAAGGATGATTCTAAATCTCAGACAGTATACGTGTATATTTTGAATGGAGGAGCTGTGAGCTGGAGAAGCTGCAAGCAAAGCATGATCGCTGGATCTACAGTAGAAGCGGAATACATGGCTGCTGCAGAAGCGTCATGTGAAGGAGTTCGGATCAGGAACTTCATCACTGAGCTTGGCGTGGTTCCAAGTGCATTGGACCCACTGGAGATATTGTGTGACAACACTGGCGCCATAGCACTCGCTAAGGAACCAAGATATCATCCAAAGACCAAGCATATCAACCGCAAGTTTCATATAATCCGAGATTATATAGCAGATAGAGATCTGAAGATTAGCAAAGTACATGCAGATCTGAATGTCGCAGATCCATTGACTAAACCTCTTCCACGAGTAAAACATGATCAGCACCTCAGTGCCATGGGTGTGAGATTGTTGCCAGATGTAAACTAGATTATTGACTCTAGTGCAAGTGGGAGACTGTTGGAATTATGCCCTAGAGGCAATAATAAAGATGTTATTATTATAATTCTTGTTCATGATAATGTTTATATTCCATGCTAGAATTGTATTAAGCGGAAACTTTAATACTTGTGTGGTTTGTGAACTACACCGTGTCCCTAGTACGCCTCTATGGACTAGCTCATTGATTAATGATGGTTAAGGTTTCCTGACCATGGACATGAGTTGTCAATTAATAATGAGATCATATCATTGGGAGAATGATATGGTGGACAGACCCAAACTAAGCGAAGCAATTAGATCGTGTCATCGTGTTCGTCTTTGCGAAGCTTTTCTTATGTCAAATATTGTATTCCTTAGACCATGAGATAATACAACTACCTGGTATTGGAAGAAAGCTTTGAGGTCATCAAACATCATCCTATGAGAGGGTGATCATAAAGGTGTCTCTCAGGTGATCGGAAAGTATCTGTTGGGTTGTATGTATCGAGATGGGATTTGTCCCTCCCAAGTCGGAGAGATATACTTTGGGCCCACTCGGTAATCGATATCAACACCGCTTGCAAGCATGTGGTTAAGGAGTTAATCACAAAGTGATATCGGATTATGGAACGAGTAAAGTAATTGCTGTGAACGAGATTGAACTAGGTATGACGGTACCGACGATCAAATCTCGGGCAAGTAAAATATCGCGAGACGAAGGGAATATATATATGGGATTGATTGAATCCTGGCATCGTGGTTCATCCGATATGATCATCGATGAATGTGTGGGATTCAATATGGGTGTCCAGACCCCGCTGTTGATTATTGATAGAAGATCATGTCTGCATATTCTCGAAGCCGCAGGGTCACACACTTAACGTGTCTCGACGCTAGGATAGATTGGATAATTGTATTATGAGTTTTTGTTCGGAGTCTCGGATGGGATCCGGGACATCACGAGAGGTTCCGGAGTGGTCCAGAGAATAAGATTCATATAAGGCTGTGCAGTTTTTGGAGTTCGGAATTGTTCCGGGTTAATCGGTATTGTACCGGAAGCTTCTAGAACCTTCCGGAAGGGGACCAACGTGGCCCCACCTTCCGGGAGGGGGCATGGGCCTATGAGGGAGTGCCCTGGCCGCATTGGGCCAGGGGAACAAGGCCCCATAGGGCCCAGCCGGCCAAGAGAGGTTTAAACTCTAGATAGAGCTTCTAGAAGGGGGGGTTTCCTTGCCCCCCACTCTTCCTCCTTGGGGCCGCCGGCCTTGGCTTGGGGGAGGGGCTAGGGCTGCGCCCACCCCTCTATATATAGAGGTCTGGGGGCGCACCAACCCCCTACACCTTCCCCTCCAACCCTAGACGCCCTGCTGCCCTCCTCTCTCTCCCTCCCGACTGCTTGTAGGCGAAGCCCTGCTGCAGAAATTCTCCACCAATTGCACCGCGCCGTCGCGTTGTAGATCCAACCCATCTCTCCACCATACTTGCTGGACCTAGGAAGGAGGATACGTCGAGGTGCCGCACGTGTGCATCTCACGGAGGCATCGCCACTTGTGGTGCTAGATCGGATCGGATCGCGAGGAGGAGAAGCGAGTACGACTACGTCACCCACGTTTCGACGAACGTTCTGCTGTGCGAATCTTCAAGGGTATGAAGATCTAATCCAATCTCTCTCGTTGTTTGCATCTCCTAGATTAGATCTTGGCTTTCCCTCTGTTCGCATCCGTAGAAATTTTTGATTTACTATGCCGCGAAACCCTTCACCACGTACGTAAACAATTTCTATAGTTTTTAATTACCATCAAATTGTGTTTAGTTTCATTCATATAGGTTGACTCATTTTTTAAATCAGATCGAACGTCTACGGGACGGTCTTCTTCCAAAGGATCGCGTACGAGCAATTCAGGAGGAATTGGCGGGATTCTTGGATGCACAAGTCCTAAATCCAAAAGAGGAATACTATTCGGGTGTGTATAAACAATAGGGATTGTACAAAGAGCTTATTTTGTATGTAGTGCATGAACTCGATCCGTGTATCGAATGTAATATGTTCGACACTTGGATCTATATTGTCATGATGATCTTTTGTAATATAATGGTTCCTTCATTGATGAGTGCAAAACACTAAATAAACAATAAAACAACATAAATGAATTCTCTGCCGCGGCACAAAAAGTGGCCAAAATGCTGCCGCGGCAACAAAAGTTGCCAAAATGAATTCTCTGTCGCGGCAGAGAAATATGTCAAATCTCTGCCGCGGCAGAGGGTTATTTGTCCCGGTTCGTGTTACGAACCGGGACGGTTGCTCCTCCCCCTCGCCCTCTGCCGCGGCCACGTGTATGCCCTTTTGTCCCGGTTGGTGGGGCAACCGGGACTAAAGATTGGGGCTTTAGTCCCGATTGCCCCGTCCCGGTTGGGGAACCGAGACTAAAGCCCCTTATCAACTGGGACACATGGGGTTGTTTCCACTAGTGTTTGGTACTATGGCCAGATGATAGCTGAAATAACTCTTGGCAATCAATCTTTCAAAGATGTATTGATTCAATTTGTTTTGAAACTGATTCTTTCGGTGGTCTACACTACCATGCCGGAATGGAAGGACTACTTCCTATACCACAACTTCGACAATTTCAGATTCAGTTTGGCTAGAAGGAGCATGTAAGAAAGTAACTAATTTGGCTTCTACTCAAATGCAAATAATGATATTGTCTATGTAGACAGCGTAATCCTTAATGTGAATGAACTACTGGGGGCGAGCGAGTAAGCTGATCTAACACTATGTAATGCAATTTGTTGCATTTGCTAAAGAATACCAAGATTCTAGAGCACCATTGACTTTGATTAGGTAAGATCATTAAATTCAAGTAACTAAATGAGCTCCTTTGCACATAAGAATTCACAGGCGCATCATTGAGAGAAGCAACTACATGTAGTCGTCGGTGGTCCTCTTCGCCAAGGTCGAGTGCATGAACAACGACACCATGTGTGAAGGGAAGATTTCTAATGTGTGCAATCCTCAAGATAGATCACATTTATACTAAACTTTTTAATTCACATAACTCATTTGGTAAATATATTATCTTAACAAGTACATTTTCTCACAATAAACAAAATTACAACATAATCAATGCTAATGTTACTAGTTATAGAGCTCTATTTCTCAAACATCTTCTCCAACTTTATTCTTGTTATTTGTCACTAATATGTAACTTAGCTCTATGCTAACAATATATCCGTCAATGTATTGAGCTCCCCTAGATATATGTACCTATATGTGTCCGCATACATTTTATTATTAAATTTGGGGTAAATATATGTATAATACATTTCTAACAAATATCTTGAAAACGTTTTCTAGCATTTATATGTTCACAAAAAGACTTCTATTATATGACATGACTACAAGTAGTCCGTCCTTGAAGCTGTGGCGTAGCTCATTTCTTGGTTCATTCTTTTTTTCCGAATATTTCATTCATGTGCCATGATGTTTATGTTGTTCTCATGCCAATAATACGTAATTAGTACACCGCACTAGTGGAAACGAGGGCTTTTGTTGATCCCGAAAATGGGCTTTAACACCGGTTCTTCTACGAACCGGTGTTAAAGGGGGGGCCGTACCAGCGTGGCCTCTGCGGCATTAAAGGAGCCCCCCCTTTAACACCGGTTCGTGCCACGAACCGGTGTTAAAGGTCCCTCCACCAGTGGCCCGCGCACCCCCCCCTTTAATACCGGTTCGTGGCACGAACCGGTGTTAAAGGGGTGGGGGCTATATAAGACACCACCCCAGCCCACACACACCCCACTCTTCCATTCTTTCACATTTTGGAGCCTAGCAAGAGGGTGTGAAGAGTGATAGTTTGTGTTTTTTCATATGCACTAGAGGTGTTCGGTGAAATGCCCGAGAGCTCAAAATAAGCTTTCTTGTTGCTCTTTCCGTCTCGGTCGAGGTCGGCAACTATAGTTTCATGTGTCATTGATGTACTATATATATAAATGGTCATATCCCTATTATTTTTTGATATATACTACATATTAATGCAGATGAATCGGCAATGGATGTACGGTGACCGCCGCACTTCCGAGTACATTACGGGCCTCCAAAATTTCATCGTTGTGGCTAATGCAAACCGTGGTCACAATGGTTTTATGTGCTGTCCGTGTGTTCACTGTCAGAACAAGAAAGACTACTCAAATACCAGAACCATTCACGCCCACCTGCTTCGATCTGGTTTCATGCCCAGCTATAATTGTTGGACCAAGCACGGAGAAAAAGGGGTTGTGATGGAAGACAACGAAGAAGAAGAGGATGATGAAAACTATCATAATATGTATCCTGAATATGATGATACTGCAACGGGGGTAGATAATGAAGATCAAGAGGGAGCAGATGGGCCCGCTGATGACGATCTTGGTCGGGCCATTACTGATGCAAAGGAAGAATGTGAAACTGAAAAGGAGAAGGAGAAGCTGGAGCAGATGTTAAAGGATCACAAAACATTGTTGTATCCAACTTGCGAAGATGGCCACAAAAAGCTAGGTGCCACACTGGATTTTCTGCAATGGAAGGCAGAGAATGGTGTGACTGACAGCGCATTTTCAAAGTTGTTGGTAAAAATGAAGAATCTTCTTCCAAGAAATAATGAGTTGCCTGACAGTACATACCAAGCAAAGAAGGTTGTCTGCCCTCTAGGATTAGACGTGCAGAAGATACATGCCTGCATTAATGACTGCATCCTCTACCGCGGTGAGAAGTACGAGAATTTGGATGCATGCCCGGTATGCACTGCACTGCGGTACAAGATCAGACGAGACGATCCTGGCGATGTTGAGGGCGAGGCCCCTAGGAAGAAGGTTCCCGCCAAGGTTATGTGGTATGCTCCTATAATACCACGGTTAAAACGTCTCTTCAGAAATAAAGAGCATGCCAAGTTGTTGCGATGGCACATGGAAGACCGTAAGAAAGACGCGATGTTGAGACACCCCGCTGATGGGTCACAGTGGAGAAAAGTCGAGCGAGAGTACCCGGACTTTGCACGTGACGCAAGGAACTTAAGGTTTGGTCTAAGTACAGACGGCATGAATCCTTTTGGTGAGCAGAGCTGCAGTCACAGCACCTGGCCTGTGACCCTATGTATCTATAACCTTCCTCCTTGGTTGTGTATGAAGAGGAAGTTCATTATGATGCCAGTGCTCATCCAAGGCCCGAGGCAACCCGGCAACGACATTGATGTGTACCTAAGGCCATTAGTTGAAGAACTTTTACAGCTGTGGGCGAAACCAGGTGTACGTATGTGGGATGAGCACAAAGGGGAGCCATTTGACCTACGAGCATTGCTTTTCGTAACCATCAATGATTGGCCTGCTCTTAATGATTTGACCTACGGGCATTATCAACCATTACAAGAAATTCTTTGCACCTAGACGGGCCGAGCCAAAGGAGAAAATAGATCCGGCGGTGGTGGAGAAGTTTTACAAAAATCTTTTGAAACCTGAAACCCCACTTGTGCCGGACTACGAGCGCCAGATTTTGAAGGCGGATGCAAGGCGACGTAGGGAGACTGAAAGTAGCAGTCGTGAGGCACCCCAGAAAACAGTTCCCATGCTCGGAGAGCAGGAAAACCAATCATGCGCCCCGCTCCAAATGTTTGACAAACGGGACGCTCCTCCCGTAGATGATTACGAGGCAGAGCTACAAAGAAAGGCCAATGAGATGGGGATGACTTACATTGCATACTTGAACGTCATGGGAGACAACTTGCCCAAATGCGATGTCAACCCCATACAGCCATGGAAGTATGGGAAGAATCTCGTCAAGAAAGAGGAGCTCAAGAATCTACCAACAAAGATGCGAAAATTGCACAAGTGGTACCTTCATTTCTGCAAGACGAGAAAAGAAGAATGGATCACGGCGCATATAAGAGATGAGATTTTCTTGTGCAGAGACGACGCGATCGACTTCAACATTCAAGACTTGCATTTTCTATTCAATCAGAAGGAACTCGACAAATCTGCCATCAGCCTTTATTGTGTGTAAGTACTATTTCTGTAATTTTTATCTCAACTCATTCACTTCATTAATTGCATGTATATATATATGCTCACCATATATGTATATACTATTATGCAGGAAAAAGGTTATGGAATGCATGAAAGGAGGCCCTTTTGACATTGGGTTCGTTGACCCAAATAGAGTTCATGAAGAAGTGGTAAGAGACAAACCCGGGCAAACAGAAGATTACTTGCTAAAGTCTTTACTGAGACAACAAACCAAAAGGGAAATACTATTGCCTTACAACTTCTCGTGAGTACTGTTACCCTCTCTCTTGTACACATTCTGTTTCGGCTTACTCGATGTTAAGTGTAACTGATGATGAGTTATGCGTGCGTAGGTTCCACTTTATTCTGCTAGTCATTCAACCCGACTCAGGAAAAGTCCTTGTCATGGACTCGTTACGAAAAGAAAAAGAGCTATGGGCAGACTTTAGAGAGATGCTCCAAAGGTAATTTCAATCATATTATCGCACTAGATCGGCAACTTTCGTGACAATAAGTAATTAATTACTCCTTTATCCATTTTCTTTGTCGGACAGGGTTTGGAAAATGTTCACGGGCAGGGCCGTGGGTGAATGGTCAGAAGAACTAAAATTTGTAGACCAAAATGTAAGTAATACTAGCTAGCTTCCAATTCCATTATATCATGCTTTATTGATTATTATTTTGATTGAACTCTCTATTCTCGTAAAGTGCGCGCATCAAGGACACGGCAATAACTTATGTGGGTACTATGTTTGCGAATTCATTCGCAACACGATATGTGCGACAGGCCAAGCCGCACTAGAACAACTTAGAGTAAGTAAACAAAGTCCACAACATTATTTTATTACCATCAATTGTGTTGAGTTTTATTCTTATATATATATTGACGGCCCATTCTTCATATATATTCAGATCGAACGGATGCGGGACCAACTCCTACCATTTGAACGCATACGAGCCATTCAAGAGGAATTGGCGGGGTTCAAACTTGATGAGGTCGTCACGCCTGGCGGAGAACTCTATAGATATCCACCAAAATGAACGATGACGATGTATGTGCCGATGGCGATGTATGTGCCGATGACGATGTTTGTGTATAATAATAGTTGCTTAATTATTCATGTACTCGTATGTACCGATGACGATTTATAAGTATACCGCTTCCGATCGATTTCCCCTCGCTCCCCCCCCTCCCGCAGAAATACGCCCAGAACGGGGCAGAGGCAGAAGTCTGCCGCGGCAGAGATTTAGGCCGTTTTCCTGCCGCGGCAGGAAAACGGCCTAAATCTCTGCCGCGGCAGAAGAACCTTTAACACCGGTTCCAGATACGAACCGGTGTTAAAGGGGGGGGGGGCCTGAGGCCTGTGGCAGCCCCACGTGCGCCACCCTTTAATACCGGTTCGTATAGGAACCGGTGTTAAAGGGGCCCCCCCTCTAACACCGAACCCTCAACAGCGGTTGGGGAACCGCTGTTAGAGGGCCCTCCCAACCGGAGTTAAAGGGGGGGGGCTCTGCACTAGTGTCGCCTTCCGGCAGCCTCGCCAAAACATTTGTAATTTGGCGGTTTCTTCTTACTATTTATTTAGAACTTTGTCATTTTTCCTAACCTGCATAGTTTTGAGTTTTGGTACGCAAAAAAATCACGGACATACATATTTGCTGCCTCTACATACAAACATTTTTTTCAATTTTTTTGACATCATTTGGTACAAATTTCGATTTTTCAAAACAAGGAAGGATCATGACTACCCATAGTCCACTACGATAATTTCAGGGTACAAAGAGTAATTTGTTCGTTTATATATAAAGTTAAAAACCTCAAAATCTTAGAGTTTGTACTAATGGTTAAAAAATAATGTGGATCCTCTGTATAAATAGAAAGCAGATGGTTGTTAAATCTGGGAAGAAAAGAACTACTCCATCCGTCTCAAAATATAAGAAAGTCAACTTGTTCTAAGTTTGATCAACTTTATGTTAAAAAAATTGAGCATCTATAATGCCAAATCAATATCTCTAGATTCACTGTAGAGATTCCGTCCATTTGTTGCATGCGCATGTTAGCATGCATGAGATGTGTATTCGGTTGGGGCGTGTTTGGTTTCGGTGCGAGTTTTTCCTTACGCATGCAACTTGCACACATGGGACTGCAGGCGCGGATCCGCATCTGGACCAAAATCTTATTTGGTAGCCTGCATTGACATTATTCAGGACTTGGGCAGAATTAAGGCCATGTTGTTTGGTGGGATGTATTAGGCATGGGATAAAGGATTGCGTGTGTTGTTTTCAGCTTTACCATGTGGTCTGGTAACCTCTTCCCTAGATGGTGAGCTTACCAGGACATATGCACATGACATAACCATTGTAGCAAGACAACCGCACGGCATATAGAGAAGTTCACAGCAAATGAAGATAGGCAAATTTTACAGCAATATTCACAGGTCGATCATGACAAGGGCT
Organism: Avena atlantica; assembly: GCA_910589765.1. Classification (NCBI taxonomy): domain Eukaryota; kingdom Viridiplantae; phylum Streptophyta; class Magnoliopsida; order Poales; family Poaceae; genus Avena; species Avena atlantica. The sequence continues at coordinate 488,651,551 of OU342736.1, forward strand.
GGATCATGCTCTTGGCACTTCTTCATCACTTCAGTCATGGTGTAGTCAAAGATGGTGACCTTAAACAGGTCACCCTTCAGCATCTTAAAGGTCATGAAGTACCCGATCTTGTCTGGTGGGCAATGGAGAAACCAGCCCACCCCTGGTGAAGGCAAATCCTGTCGCTGACATCCCGGCCTTCACCATCCAGCTACATCCAGTGTTCGTCTTGAGCATGACCGTCCTCGGCACATTGCCGAGGAAAGGCCTAAAGCCATTAGGGATTGCCAGCAGGTCTAACTCAGGTGCCAAGATCACCTTGGCAAAATGGGTTGGACCTACCTGGTCATGGAAGTGCCCAATCTTTAGAGTCCTGCCCCTCAGCCTCTTGGTGCCGCTGCGCTCACCACCATCGTTGGCCCTCTTGGAGGCACTACCCTCACCAGCATCCCTAGAGCATGCTCCTCCATTTGTGGGGAGAGCACCTCCGGTCAGCATCTTCGAGCACTACAAAAAGAATTAACACATGTAAGCACATTCATTTTGGTGATTAGACATGAACAATCAACGTGGCCTGATATGCAATAGCGCTCTTAAAAAGGGGAAAAGACGCTCTTAAAAGGGCCAATCATAAAGTTAACAACCTCAAAATATTAGAGTTTGTACTAATGGTTAAAAAATAATGTGGATCCTCTGTATAAATAGAAAGCAGATGGTTGTTAAATTTGGGAAGAAAAGAACTACTCCCTCCATCTCAAAATATAAAAAAGTCAACTTGTTATAATTTTGATCAACTTTATATTAAAAACATTGAGCATTTATAATGCCAAATCAATATCTCTAGATTAACCGTAGAGATTCTGTCCATTTGTTGCATGCGTGCGTTAGGCATGCAGGAGATGTGTATTCGGTTGGAGCGTGTTTAGTTCTGGTGCGAGTTTTTCCTCATGCATGCAACTTGCATACGCGGATCTGTATCTGGACCAAAATCTCCCAGCTATTTGGTAGCTCACATTGACACTATTTAGCTTGGGCAGAATTAAGGCCCTGTTGTTTGGTGGATTGTATTAGGCCTGGGAGAAAGGATTGTGCGTGATTGATTTCAGCTTTCTCGTGTGGTCTGATAATCTCTTCCCCAGATGGTGATCTTACCAGGACATATGCACAGGACATAACCATTGTAGCAAGACAATCGCACATCATATAGAGAAGTTCATAGCAAATGAAGACATGCAAATTTTACAGCAAAGTTCACATGTCGATCATGAAAAGGGTTGGATCATGCTCCGGGCACTTCTTCATCACTTACATCATGGTGTAGTCGAAGATGATGATCTTAAACAGGTCACCCTTCAGCATCTTAAAGGCCATGAAGTACCCGATCTTGATCTGGTAGGAAATGGCGAAACTAGCCCACCCCTTGACATGGTTATGCCCTACGGGTACACGACTTTAGCATACCTGGTCCGGCCCAAGGAAGGCCCACAAGAATATACGTGTCCCATGAAAATATTTTGGTGGCCCAAGCCCATGACGTCTTCGGATCCTTGGAGAACAAGACTAGAACATATAGAATATTCAAAAGGGGTAAACCTTAAAACTTGTAACCAACTCGATATGTGCCCGGGACCTGCCTACCTCTATATAAATGCTAGGAGGGCACCTCGCATACCACCGCATACACACCTCCATGCCAGATTGCATCTGCGCACCCCTGTAACTTTCGGTTCCGCCGTAATCAAGAGCAGACAAGCAGGAGTAGGGTTTTCCCTCCGGGGGCCTGAACCTGGGTAAATCTCATGTTTATTGGTTGCTTGTCTGTTAACCGTTCCGCGATCTCCAGCATCCCCATCTTCTCCAAAACCCAAGCTCATAACTATGGGCATTGACGAGATCATACCTTGTCAATTGGCGCTGTCTGTGGGAACTGGGGGCGCTGATTGTGCGATCGTGACGGTCCCGACCAAAGCGATCTACAACTCCTCGGCGACGGAGAGCCATCTCCTCTTCGGCGCTTTCGACTTCACCGCCCACTCGCCAGCCACCTTGAAGGACTTTGAGCCCGTTAGCGACGGACTCGAGATTCTGTTCGGGAGCTTCTGCTTCCAAGTGGGGCAGACCGCCACTCTCCGCCTTCCAGAGCGGGTGCGCATGCCATCGATCAGTTCCGCCTCATGGGTCCCGCATCCCGTGCTACGCACATCACCATCGACAGATGAGTCATATGACAGCAACAGCTGCAACTTAGATCTGTGTGATCCGCCATCGGATGAAGGGACCTACGGTTCCAGATCCGAAAGTTGCGGCAGCAGCGATCCACCCTACGGACGCTACCAATGCACTGTGGTCATCCAGAGCGACGTGGATCAGCAAGCACCCAACCCGCCACCCAACCCGCAGGGTAGAAACGGGGAAAATGGGAGGCGATCATCCCCCCACCCAACGAGGATGACACCGACGCTAGTCGGGTAATCCACCTCGGCGAGGAAGGATGGAACCAAGCTCGCGAAGCCGTGGCGGCCACAAGATCCTGCCTGTGGGTGCCTCACGGGACCTACTGATGGCATACCACCTGCTCCTCATCGAAGAGCACAAAAAGAAGGTGAAGATGCAGTACGTACTCGACAAACGCAAGCAAGCGACCTCGGAGTCTAGCGTGCGACGAGATGCGCTCTCCTCCATCGGCGGCTCCAGCTTGCACGGCAACAACGCCAACAAGCATCGTTCTCGCGTAGATAACATGGACCCCTCCGCACGTCGTGAGGTGACCCGAACCCTCAACACATCCTTCGTGGAGATGGATGCCAACGGCAACGTCATCCCGAAGACGGCGCAAGCTGCGATCATGGCAGCCACCACATACCTCGCATCCCATCCACCTCCGGTGGGGGACCCAAAGAGGGCCATGCAAAATTCCTCATTAGCCGGACTCGGACTTGTTGGAGCTGCGCTCCACGGGGAAGCTCCTGAGGAGCCAAAAAAGAAGGTTGCGGTCAGATTCAACCGCAGTCCCACACCCTCATCCGACGAGGAAGAACATGACCTGCCTCGACGGCACAAGAGCTCGCGGCGTCGCAGCCGTGACTACGACGCTAGAATCAAGCTCACCCAACGCAAGATCGACAAGGCACGCGCCAAGCGCGTGTGCTCATCCGAATCCGAAGAGGATGACGATGAAGGAGAACTCTGTGGAGCTCGATGCTTTAGCACATCCGTTCGAAGGACGCGGATGCCGTGGAACTTCAACCTTCCTTCGGATACTCCGAAGTTTGACGGCACGCAGGACCCGAAGGCGTGGCTCAGCGACCACCTGTCATCCGTCAAGTTACACAGCGGAAACAAAAACACCGCCTTGCAATGCCTTCAGCTGCAGCTGATAGGCGCAGCCCGAATATGGCTCAACAGCCTATCCTCGGGATCCATCCGAAGCTGGGAGGAACTGGCGTACAGTTTCATCCAAAACTTCAAGGGCACCAGCAAGAGGCCAGCCTCGATCGAGGAGCTACGGGCCTGCACCCAACAAACAGGCGAATCCATTCGCTCATACATACTACACTGGTCCAATACCAAGAACTCCGTGGCGCACATCTCTAAGGAGAGAGAATTCGGCGCCTTCAAGGATGGCATCAAACACCAGGACTTCAAGGAAGAACTCGGGCGCGTCAAGCCCAAGACACTCGACCACATCATGGACATTGCCAACAGGTGGGCAGATGGTGAGGACTCCATCCACCGAGCAGATTCGAAGGAGGAATATGACTATGGTCGCCGACGCGAGCGTCATAGCAAATGAAGATCGCGCGCCTACGACGATTGCGACGGACCCGACATGGTCGCGGCTGGCTATGCCGACCGCCGCAACGAAGGCAACCGCAACAACGGAGGATACCACAGCAACAACTTCCGCGATGGAGGACGCCCAGCGCACTCGTGGCAATGTCGTAGCCGCGATGACGAGCCCTCGGCATACGACAAATTGTCGGGCCCATGTACCATCCACTTCTACATCGACAAGCATGATGGCAAAAGAAGGCAAGCCACACGCTCAAAGACTATCGCGAGTTCCAGAAACTCAGTGAGAGCATGTCCCAGATGAGGCAGCAAGCCCCGAACCCTGGGTACGTGCACGCACCTGCACCAGGTGAGATCGCCCACGGAGCTCCTCCACCACCACCCGTGGGACCCTCGAATCACCCAATCGCGCCCACGCAGAACAACGGTGGAAACGGGTGTTGGAATTATGCCCTAGAGGAAATAATAAAGCTGTTATTATTATAATTCTTGTTCATGATAATGTTTATATTCCATGCTAGAATTGTATTAAGCAGAAACTTTAATACTTGTGTGGTTTGTGAACAACACCGTGTCCCTAGTACGCCTCTATGGACTAGCTCATTGATTAATGATGGTTAAGGTTTCCTAACCATGGACATGAGTTGTCGATTAATAATGAGATCATATCATTGGGAGAATGATATGGTGGACAGACCCAAACTAAGCGAAGCAATTAGATCGTGTCATCGTGTTTATCTTTGCGAAGCTTTACTTATGTCAAATATTTTATTCCTTAGACCATGAGATAATACAACTCCCTGGTATCGGAAGAAAGCTTTGAGGTCATCAAACGTCATCCTATGAGAGGGTGATCATAAAGGTGTCTCTCAGGTGATCGAAAAGTATCTGTTGGGTTGTATGTATCGAGGTGGGATTTGTCCCTCCCAAGTTGGAGAGATATACTTCGGGCCCACTCGGTAATCGATATCAACACCGCTTGCAAGCATGTGGTTAAGGAGTTAATCACAAAGTGATATAGGATTACGGAACGAGTAAAGTACTTGCTGTGAACGAGATTGAACTAGGTATGACGGTACCGACGATCGAATCTCGGGCAAGTAAAATATCGCGAGACGAAGGGAATATATATATGGGATTGATTGAATCCTGGCATCGTGGTTCATCCGATATGATCATCGATGAATGTGTGGGAGTCAATATGGGTTACCAGACCCCGCTGTTGATTATTGATAGAAGATCATGTCTGCATATTCTCGAACCCGCAGGGTCACACACTTAACGTGTCTCGACGCTAGGATAGATTGGATAATTGGTTTATGAGTTTTTGTTCGGAGTCTCGGATGGGATCCGGGACATCACGAGAGGTTCCGGAGTGGTCCGGAGAATAAGATTCATATAAGGCAGTGCAGTTTTTGGAGTTCGGAATTGTTCCGGATTAATCGGTATTGTACCGGAAGCTTCTAGAACCTTCCGGAAGGGGACCAACGTGGCCCCACCTTCCGGGAGGGGGCATGGGCCTATGAGGGAGTGCCCTGGCCGCATTGGGCCAGGGGCACAAGGCCCCATAGGGCCCAGTCGGCCTAGAGAGGTTTAAACTCGAGATAGAGTTTCTAGAAGGGGGGGTTTCCTTGCCCCCCACTCATCCTTTGGGGCCGCCGGTTTGGGCTTGGGGGAGGGGCTAGGTATGCGCCCCACCTCTATATAAAGAGGGGTGGGGGCGCACCAACCCCATACACCTTCCCCTCCAACCCTAGACGCCATGATGCCCTTCCTCTCTCCCTCCCGACTGTTTGTAGGCGAAGCCCAGCTGTAGAAATTCTCCACCATATACACCACGCCGTCGTGTTGTAGATCCAATCCATCTCTCCACCATACTTGCTGGTCCGAGGAAGGAGGAGACGTCGAGGTGCTGCACGTGTGCATCTCACGGAGGCACCGCCACTTGTGGTGCTAGATCGGATCGGATTGCGAGGAGGAGAAGCGAGTACGACTACATCACCCATGTTCCGACGAACGTTCCGCTGTGCGAATCTTCAAGGGTATGAAGATCTAATCCAATCTCTCTTGTTGTTTGCATCTCCTAGATTAGATCTTGGCTTTCCCTCTGTTCGCATCCGTAGAAAATTTTGATTTACTATGCCGCGAATCCCTTCAGTGGTATCAGAGCTAGATCTATGCGTAGATGTGTTTCACGAGTAGAACGCAACATGGTTGTTGCGGGCGTTGATGTTTTCTGTTGCAAGCCTCTTGTTTGTGTTCTTCTTATGACGCGGGATAGTGAGATTGAAGCGGTCCAGGCCAACCTTACGCGACGTCGTTCGCGAGACCGGCTCCGCACTTGACGTGTGGCTTGTTCCACACATGCGGCTGGTTGATGCCAGTTTCTCTCACTATAGTTGTCATGGGATTAACACCGGAGTTTGGCAACCATAATATCACCGTTGTGGCTTTCCTTAGGTAAGAATCGTTCTTAGCATCTACTCCCATAAGCCACGTAAAACATGCAACAACAAAGTAGAGGCGTCTAACTTGTTTTTGCAGGGAGTGTTTTCTGTGATATGGTATGGCCCAAGATGTGATGTGTATATTGTATGCGATGATCATGTTTTGTAATGTTTCATGACTTGCATGTCGATGAGTACACAACCGGCAGGAGCCATATGGTTGTCTTTATAATTGTGTATGACCTGCGAGTCAACTTCTTATACGCCATGTAATAGCTTTACTTTATCGCTAAGTAGTTTGCAATGGTTGTAGTTGCTATTCGTGGTGGAGGCAATCATGGTGGAGTGATGGAGATCATGCCGGAATGCACAAGATGGAGATCATTGCGCGAAGATTGGCTATACCATGTCACATTAAAGTTATATGCATGTGATGTTTATCCTTTTATGGATCTTATTATGGTTAGATCGCGACGGTAGCATTATAAGATGATTCCTCACTTAAAGATCAAGATAAAAACTGTGTTCTCCCCGAGTATGCACCATTGCGAAAGTTCGTGGTGTCCAAGCATCACGTGATGATCGGGTTCTATTGACTCTACGCTCACATACAACGGGTGCAAGCCAGTTTTGCACACGCGGAAATACTTGGGTCTAACTTGACGATCCTGTAGGGGTTCGTAGCATGGAAAACAAAAAATTTCTATCGCATACAAACAAACAAGCTAAGATCTATCTACTAGATTGTAGCAACGAGTCGATGGAATAACTTACCCTCGAAGATTCCAAAGCGTTTAACGAGAGCGGATTCTCGTGGGTGATGTAGTCGTACTCTTCCCGATCTCAAGATCGTGTAGACGATCCTTCCGGCGCTGCGTTCCGGCAGCGCTCCCGCAGTCGGTCACACGTTCGGTACTCGACGAAGACCTTCCTCTCCCTTGTTCCAGCAGGCAGCGGAGGTTGTAGCACTCTCCTCGTGATTCCGGCAGCACAACGGCGTGGTACCGGAAGTAGAGGGGAGATCCCGCAGGGCTTCGCCTTAAGCCGGAGCCAGTATGGTGGAGTATGAGAGAGTACTATTAGTGGTCTAGGGATTAGACACACCAATTAGAAGGCTCTAAACCGCAGGCTAAAGCAATTAGAAGCTCTAAACCAGAACGGCTCTAAACCGGAGATTAGAGGTAGAAACTTGTGTGTCTAGAGGAGGAGGCCCTGCCCCTCCTTTTATGGGTGGAGGGGCTTGGCGCGCCAGGGGAGGGAGGGAGTCCCTCCCCAACTCGGCCTAGGGCTGGCCGCCGGCTTGGAGGAGAGGAACTCCTCCTCCAAGTTGGTTTCCAACTCCTCTTGCTTGTTTCCCACAGTTTCTTGTTTTAGCCGTTTGACTTTCAAACTGGACATTTGACTTTTCTGTTTTAGGATTCAATTTAATCCTTTATTTGGGACAGCAAGAACACTTAGTACATGATGCAATCATTCCAATATGTAATGACACATTCATGTACCCCTCCCCCCCCCCCCCCCGGAGTGCCGGACAATCCGGAACCTTCTAGAACATTCCCGATGAAATCACCGGAATCATTCCCGAACTCCGAAACGGGACTTTCCTTATATGAATCTTATTCTCCGGACCATTTCGGATCACCTCGTGATATCCCGGATCCCATCCGAGACTCCGAACAATATTCAATATCTTACTCATCATTCCATAACTACTCAAAACAACGTCGAATCCTTAAGTGTGTCTCCCTACGGTTCGTGAATTATGCGGACATGATCGAGACACTTCTCCGAACAATAACCAATAGAGGAATCTGGAAATTCATATGGCTCCCACATATTTCTACGATTACTTTGCGATCGAATGAACCACTTACATACGATACCAATTTCCCTTTGTCTCACGATATGTTCTTATCCGAGGTTATGATCGTTGGTATCTCTGCATACCTAGTTCAACCTCGTTACTGATAAGTACTCTTTTCTCGTTCCCGTGATATGTGATTCCTTGTGAGCCAGTCACATGCTTGCAAGCTAATTGGATGACATTCCACCGAGAGGGCCCAGAGTATATCTATCCGTCATATGGATGGACAAATCCCACTCTTGATCCATGTGTCTCAACCAATACTTTCCGAACACTCAATGCCACCTTTATAACCACCCAGTTACGGTGTGGTGTTTGATGTCATCAAAGCATCCATCCGGTAAAGGTGATATGCATGATCTCATGGTCGAAGGAATTAGGTTACTATGTATCAGAAAGCATATAGCAATTGAACTATTGAAATGACTTGATCTTTATGCTACGCTTATCTATAGGAGTATGTCCACCATATCATTCTCCTAACGATATGATCTTGTTGTTGATAACATCTCTATGTTCATGATAGGAAAACCACAATCATCTATCAACCAACAAGCTAGTGAAGTATAGAGGCTATACTAGGGACTTCAAATTAAGTTTACAAATCACACAAGTATTAATGTTTCCTTGTTAATACTATTATAGCATGAATGTAAACATTTATCATAAACACAAAGATATAATAATAACCACATTTATTATTGCCTCTAGGGCATATCTCCAACAGTCTCCCACTTGCACTAGAGTCATCTAATCTAGATTACATGGTAATATACCGAACACCCATGGCAGTTTGGTGTTGGTCATGTTTTGCCCTCGGGAGAGGTTTAGTCAACGGATCCGCCACATTCAGATCTGTGTGTACTTTGCAAATCTTTATATCCCCATCCTGGATATGTTCTCGAATAGCGTGAAAACATAGCTTGATGTGCTTCAGCTTCTTGTGTGACCTTGGTTCTTGTGCATTGGCTATGGCGCCCATGTTATCACAGTAGATAGACATTGGGTCCAGCGCACTAGGAACCACACCCAGCTCTGTAATAAACTCTTTCATCCATATCGCTTCTTGTGAAGCCTCCGAAGCAGCCATGTATTCCGATTCAGTTGAAGATCTCGCCACAACGCTTTGCTTTGCACTCCTCCAGCTAACTGCTGCACCATTCAAAATAAATACGTATCCGGATTGTGATTTAGAATCATCCGGATCGGTGTTCCAACTAGCATCGGTGTAACCATTAACAACGAGCTGTTCATCACCTCCATAAGAAAGAACCATATCCTTAGTTCTTCTCAAGTACTTAAGGATGTTTTTGACCGCTGTCCAATGATCCACTCCTGGATCACTTTGATATCTGCTAGTTAAACTAACAGCATATGCAATGTCGGGTCTAGTACATAGCATGGCATACATTAGAGATCCTATGGCTGAGGCATAGGGAGTCTTACTCATCCTTTCTCTATCTTCTGCCGATGTCGGACTTTGAGTTTTACTCAAGGTCGTATTGGGCAACATGGGCAAGAACCCTTTCTTGCTTTCTTCCATTCCAAACCTCTTTAGAACTTTGTCCAAATATGTACTCTGTGACAATGATATTTGGCGTTTCGATCTATCTCTATAAATCTTTATGCCTAATATGTAAGCTGCTTCGCCAAGATCCTTCATTGAAAAACTATTATTCAAATATTCCTTGACACTATTAAGAAGGTCTACATCATTCCCAATCAACAATATGTCATCCACATATAGTATTAAGAATGCTACAGAGATCCCACTCACTTTCTTGTAAATACAAGCTTCTCCATAAGTTTGTATAAAACCAAAACTTTTGATTACCTTATCAAAACGTTGATTCCAACTTCGGGATGCTTGCTTCAATCCATAGATGGACCGTTGAAGTTTGCATACCTTGTTAGCATCTTTAGGATCAACAAAACCTTTGGGTTGCATCATATACAACTCTTCATCAATGTCTCCATTGAGGAATGCTGTTTTGACATCCATCTGCCATATCTCATAATCATAATATGCAGCGATTGCTAACATAATCCTCACAGACTTTAGCTTCGCTACCGGTGAGAAAGTCTCATCGTAGTCAACTCCTTGAATTTGTCGAAACCCTTTTGCGACAAGTCGAGCTTTATAGACAGTAACATTACCATCAGCATCTGTTTTCTTCTTGAAAATCCATTTGTTCTCGACAGCCTTTCGGCCATCCGGTAAGTCCACCAAAGTCCATACTTGGTTTTCGTACATGGATCCAATCTCGGATTTCATGGCTTCTTGCCATTTATTGGAATCTGGGCTCATCATCGCTTCCTCATATGTCTCGGGGTCATCGGTGTTGTCCACCAACATGACACTCATAACGGGATCATACCAATCTGGAGTGGTACGAGTTCTCGTTGATCTCCGAGGCTCTGTAGCAACTTCAACCGAAGTTTCATTATCACCATCATTAACTCCCTCTCTTATTGGTGCAGGCACCACAGGAACTTCTTCCGGTGCTGCGCTACTCGCAATTTCGAGAGAAGGTTCGACAACCTCGTCGAGTTCTACTTTCCTTCCAGTCACTTCTTTCGAGAGAAATTCCTTCTCTAGAAAGGATCCATTCTTGGCAACGAAGATTTTGCCTTCGGATCTATGATAGAAGGTATACCCAATAGTTTCCTTCGGGTATCCTATGAAGACGCATTTTTCCGCTTTGGGTTCAAGCTTGTCCGGCTCTAACTTCTTTACATAGGCTTCGCATCCCTAAACTTTAAGGAACGACAATTTAGGTTTCTTCCCAAACCATAATTCATACGGTGTCGTTTCAACGGATTTAGATGGTGCCCTATTTAAAGTGAATGCGGCTGTTTCTAATGCATAACCCCAAAATGATAGCGGTAAATCTATAAGTGACATCATAGAACGAACTATATCTAAGAGAGTTCGATTACGACGTTCGGACACACCATTACGCTGTGGTGTTCCCGGCGGTGTCAATTGTGAAAGTATTCCGCATTTCTTCAAATGCTCGCCAAACTCGCAACTTAGATATTCACCTCCACGATCAGAACGTAGAAATTTAATCTTCTTGTTACGTTGATTCTCTACCTCACTTTGAAACTCCTTAAACTTCTCAAAAGTTTCGGACTTATGTTTCATGAAATAGATATACCCATATCTACTCAAGTCATCCGTGAAGGTAAGAACATAACGATAACCACCGCGCGATGCTACACTCATTGGACCACACACATCGGTATGTATGATTTCCAATAAGTCCGTAGCTCGCTCCATCATACCAGAAAATGGAGTCTTAGTCATTTTACCCATCAGACATGCTTCGCATCTTTCAAGTGATTCAAAATCAAGTGATTCAAGAAGTCCATCGGAATGGAGTTTCTTCATACGTTTCACTCCAATGTGACCAAGACGACAGTGCCACATATAGGTCGAATTATCGCTTGATTTCAAACGTTTAGCCTCAATGTTGTTGATATGTGTATTTCCACTATCGAGATTCAATAAGAATAGACCATCTATCAAAGGTGCATGTGCATAAAACATATTACTCATATAAATCGAACAACCATTATTCTCGGACTTAAACAAGTAACCGTCTCGCAATAAACAAGATCACGATATAATGTTCATGCTCAACGCAGGCACCAAATAACAATTATTTAAGTATAAAACTAATCCCGATGGTAGATGAAGGGGTAGCGTGCCGACCGCGATCACATCAACCTTTGATCCATTTCCCACGCGCATCGTCACCTTGTTCTTCGCTAGCTTCCGTTTATTCTGCAGCACCTGTTTCGAGTTACAAATATGAGCAACCGAACCAGTATCAAATACCCAGGCACTACTACGAGTACTAGTGAGATACACATCAATAACATGTATATCAGATATACCTTTCTTCTTGATGTTGCCGTTCTTCAAATCCGCCAAGTACTTTGGGCAATTCCGCTTCCAGTGACCTTCTCCCTTGCAGTAAAAGCACTCAGTATCAGGCTTGGGTCCAGCCTTGGTCTTCTTCGCCGGCGTAGTAACTTTCTTACCACCCTTCTTGAAGTGTCCCTTTGGCTTAGACTTGCCTTTCTTGAATTTGGTGGTCTTATTGACCAACAACACTTGGTGCTCTTTCTTGATCTCCACTTCTGCAGATTTCAACATGGCAAAGAGTTCTGGCAACGTCTTGTTCATGTTCTGCATGTTGTAGTTCATCACAAAGTTCTTGTAACTTGGTGGTAGTGATTGGAGGACACGGTAAATCCCCAAAGCATTAGGAATCACTATACCCAAGCTTTGAAGTTTGTTTGCGTGCCCAGACATCTTAAGCACATGCTCACTGACGGAGCTGCCCTCTTCCATCTTGCAGTTAAAGAACTTTTCAGAAGCCTCATAGCTTTCAATTGCCGCATGAGTCTCAAAAATCAATTTGAGATCCTCGACAAATATCATATGGGTCTGAATCCTCAAACCTTTTCTGAAGCTCCGATTCCAAACCATACAAGATAGCACACTGAACTATGGAGTACTGATTCTTCCGAGCGAGGTAAACATTCTTTACTTCATCGGGAGCATCAGCTGCAGGTGGGTCACCCAGCGGTGCATCCAGCACATAGGTCAAATTACTAGATGTGAGGACAATCCTCAAATTGCGGAACCAATCCGCGAAGTTGCTTCCATTGTTTTTCAACTTTTCTTTCTCTAGGAACGCATTAAAATTGATGGTAGGGGCTGCCATTGATCTACAACATATTTGCAATAGTTTAGACTAAGTTTATGACAAATTGAGTTCAAATTAATTAATGTAATTAAACTAGGTGAACTCCCACTCAAAACAATATCCCTCACATTGTTTTAGTGATCACACGAACCAAATCCACTACATCAACACTGATCATCACGAGAGTTGATATAGTTTCAATGGCGAACAATCGTCATGTTCATCATATCTACTATATGATTCATGCTTTACCTTTCGGTGATCCGTGTTCCGAGACCATGTCTGTACATGCTAGGCTCGTCAAGATCAAACCTTAGTTTCTGCATGAGCAAATTTGGCTTGCTCACGTTGTATACACTTGCGGAATATAACACACCCGATCATCACGTGGTGCTTCGAAACAACAAGCTTTAGCAACAGTGCTAACTAAGGGTGAACACTTTATGACTTGAAATTCATGTGCATGAGGGATCATCTTATAATGCTACCGTCGTCTACTAAGCAATACAAGATGCATAAAGGATTAACATCACATGCAATTCAATATATTTGTGATATGATATGGCCTTTCTTCTTCGTGCTTCCGATCTCTATCTTCAACCACGAACATGATCTCCATCATCACCGGCATTGCATCAAGGTCAATGACGCCTCTCCATGGTTGTCGTCCACCGGCTTCAACTATTACAACTACTTTGAATAGACACGCGGGTCTTAACATAAATTAAAGACAACCATATGGCTCCTGCCGGTTGCCGACTTACAATAAGGAACATTGCATACATCAAATATAATCACAATCATGGCCATATCACATCACTGCACACCCCTGCAAAACAAAGTTAGACGCCTCTACTTTCTTTGCATATTTTACGTGGTTTGGGGCTTTCAATAAGTGTCGTTCTAACTTACGAACAAGAACCACAACATTGATACTAGTATTGTTAATCACCCGTTGTAAATTGGATCTTAACTATGCTAGGAGAAACAGGCACCCGCAAAGCCACTTATGCAATACAAGTTGCATGTCAAGCGTGGAGCAAGTCTCATGAACGATGTCATGTAAGGTTAGCCCGGGCCGCTTCATCCCAACATACCGCAAGATGCAAAGTACACAAGAAGCAGTCGACAATAAAAGCATCAACGCCCACAATGACCATTGTGTTCTACTCGTGCAACAGATCTACATATAGACACGGCTCTAATACCACTGTAGGGGTTCGTAGCATGGAAAACAAAAATTTTCTATCGCATACAAACAAACAAGCCAAGATCTATCTACTAGATTGTAGCAACGAGTCGATGGAATAACTTACCCTCGAAGATTCCAAAGCGTTTAACGAGAGCGGATTCTCGTGGGTGATGTAGTCGTACTCTTCCCGATCTCAAGATCGTGTAGACGATCCTTCCGGCGCTGCGTTCCGGCAGCGCTCCCGCAGTCGGTCACACGTTCGGTACTCGACGAAGACCTTCCTCTCCCTTGTTCCAGCAGGCAGCGAATGTTGTAGCACTCTCCTCGTGATTCCGGCAGCACAACGGCGTGGTACCGGAAGTAGAGGGGAGATCCCGCAGGGCTTCGCCTTAAGCCGGAGCGAGTATGGTGTAGTATGAGAGAGTACTATTAGTGGTCTAGGGATTAGACACACCAATTAGAAGGCTCTAAACCGCAGGATAAAGCAATTAGAAGCTCTAAACCAGAACGGCTCTAAACCGGAGATTAGAGGTAGAAACTTGTGTGTCTAGAGGAGGAGGCCCTGCCCCTCCTTTTATGGGTGGAGGGGCTTGGCGCGCCAGGGGAGGGAGGGAGTCCCTCCCCAACTCGGCCTAGGGCTGGCCGCCGGCTTGGAGGAGAGGAACTCCTCCTCCAAGTTGGTTTCCAACTCCTCTTGCTTGTTTCCCACAGTTTCTTGTTTTAGCCGTTTGACTTTCAAACTGGACATTTGACTTTTCTGTTTTAGGATTCAATTTAATCCTTTATTTGGGACAGCAAGAACACTTAGTACATGATGCAATCATTCCAATATGTAATGACACATTCATGTACCCCTCCTCCCCCCCCCCCCGGAGTGCCGGACAATCCGGAACCTTCTAGAACATTCCCGATGAAATCACCGGAATCATTCCCGAACTCCGAAACGGGACTTTCCTTATATGAATCTTATTCTCCGGACCATTTCGGATCACCTCGTGATATCCCGGATCCCATCCGAGACTCCGAACAACATTCTGTCTCTTTCTCATAATACCATAACTACTCAAAACAACGTCGAATCCTTAAGTGTGTCTCCCTACGGTTCGTGAATTATGCGGACATGATCGAGACACTTCTCCGAACAATAACTAATAGAGGAATCTGGAAATTCATATGGCTCCCACATATTTCTACGATTACTTTGCGATCGAATGAACCACTTACATACGATACCAATTTCCCTTTGTCTCACGATATGTTACTTATCCGAGGTTATGATCGTCGGTATCTCTGCATACCTAGTTCAACCTCGTTACTGATAAGTACTCTTTTCTCGTTCCCGTGATATGTGATTCCTTGTGAGCCAGTCACATGCTTGCAAGCTAATTGGATGACATTCCACCGAGAGGGCCCAGAGTATATCTATCCGTCATATGGATGGACAAATCCCACTCTTGATCCATGTGTCTCAACCAATACTTTCCGAACACTCAATGCCACCTTTATAACCACCCAGTTACGGTGTGGTGTTTGATGTCATCAAAGCATCCATCCGGTAAAGGTGATATGCATGATCTCATGGTCGAAGGAATTAGGTTACTATGTATCAGAAAGCATATAGCAATTGAACTATTGAAATGACTTGATCTTTATGCTACGCTTATCTATAGGAGTATGTCCACCATATCATTCTCCTAACGATATGATCTTGTTGTTGATAACATCTCTATGTTCATGATAGGGAAACCACAATCATCTATCAACCAACAAGTTAGTGAAGTATAGAGGCTATACTAGGGACTTCAAATTAAGTTTACAAATCACACAAGTATTAATGTTTCCTTGTTAATACTATTATAGCATGAATGTAAACATTTATCATAAACACAAAGATATAATAATAACCACATTTATTATTGCCTCTAGGGCATATCTCCAACAGAGCCTAGCATGTACAGACATGGCCTCGGAACACATGAACCGAAAGGTTAAGCATGAGTCATATGAATGATATGATCGACACTTTTTTGTCCACCATTGAAACCACATCTCTTCTCGTGATGATCGGATTAGGTGTGGTGAATTTGGATTGTGTTCACAAAACAACTTGAGGGATGTTGAATTTAGTGGGAGTTCATCTAGTAATTTGATTAAAAGTTGAACTAGTTATCATGAACATAGTCTAATTTTTACTTGCAAATAATGTAGATCAAATGGCTAAGTCCAACTTCAACTTCAACGTTACAATGGGTCTAACTTCACCAATTGGTTCCGCAATCTAAGAATCATTCTCTCTGGCGGTCAAAAGGACTATGTCCTTGGGAAAGCGTTAGGTGACCCCCCTGCTGCAACTGCGCCGGCTGATGAGAAAGCTGTCTATCAGTCGCGCAAAGATGATTATGGTGTGATTAAGAGCACCATGTTGTTTTCTATGGAACCGGAACTTCAAAATCGTTTTGAAGACTATCCCGGGCCCTTTGAGATTCTCGAAGAGCTGAAAACCATGTTTCAGACTCAGGCCCGTTCTGAGAGATATGAGATCTCTGAGAAGTTCTTTAACTGCAAGATGGAGGAAGGGAGTTCCGTTAGTGAGCACGCCATTAAGATGACGGGCTAAACTCAACGCCTTGAGCAACTGGAATGCACGATTCCAGAGGAGCTCAAGATTGACAGGGTTCTGTAATCACTCCCTCCCAGCTACAAACGTTTTGTAGTGACTCCTAATCAGATTGGTTCCACTGATACGATCATCGAGCTCTTCGCAAAGCTGAAGGCCGCGGAAGTGGACATCAAAAAGGATAATCATGTGTTGATGGTCAACAAGCCCACCTTTAAGAAAGGTAAGGGTGCAAAGAAGCCCTTCAAGAAGGGCGGCGGCAAGCGTACTACCCCTGCTGAGAAGAAGCTCGGGTCTGGTCCTAAGCCGGACACTGAGTGCTTCTATTGCAAGGACAAGGGTCACTGGAAGCGCAATTGTCCGAAGTACTTAGCGGACAAGAAGGCTGGCACCATCAAAGGTATATTTGATATACATGTTATTGATGTTTTCCTTACTAGCCCTCGTTGTAGTGCCTGGGTATTTGATACCGGTCCAGTTGCTATTATTTGTAACTCGAAACAGGAGCTACGGAATAGACGGCGGCTTGCGAGGGATGAGGTGACGATGCGCGTTGGCAACGGATCAAGAGTTGATGTGATGGCCGTCGGCACGCTCTCCTTAGTTTTACCTTCGGGATTAGTTTTAAACCTTAATAAGTGTTATTATGTGCCTGCGTTGAGCATGAACATTATTTCTGGATCTTGTTTGTTGCAAGACGGTTATTCATTTAAATCGGAGAATAATGGTTGTTCTATTTATATGAGTAACATCTTTTATGGTCATGCACCTATTGTGAATGGTTTATTTCTTCAAAATCTCGAAAGGGATGAAACACACATCCATAACATTGAGGCTAAGAGATGCAAAGTGGATAGTGATAATACTACTTATTTGTGGCATTGTCGTCTAGGTCATATTGGTGTAAAGCGCATGAAGAAACTCCATTCTGATGGACTTTTGGAGTCTCTTGATTTTGAATAATTTGACACATGCGAACCATGCCTCATGGGCAAGATGATCAAAACCCCGTTCTTCGGTATAATGGAGCGAGCAACGGACTTGTTGGAAATCATACATACCGATGTATGCGGACCGATGAGTGTTTCGACGCGCGGTGGATATCGCTATTTTCTCACTTTTACCGATGACTTAAGTAGATATGGGTATATCTATTTAATGAAACATAAATCTGAAACATTTGAAAAGTTCAAGGAATTTCAAAATGAAGTGGTGAACCATCGTAACAGAAAGATTAAGTTTCTACGATCCGATCGTGGGGGCGAATATTTGAGTTATGATTTTCTCACGCATCTTAAAGCAAGCGGAATTGTTTCGCAACTCACGCCACCCGGAACACCACAGCGCAATGGTGTGTCTGAACGCCGGAATCGAACCCTATTAGATATGGTCCGATCGATGATGTCTCTTACTGATTTGCCGTTATCATTTTGGGGTTATGCATTAGAAACCGCTGCATTCACTTTAAATAGGGCACCATCTAAATCCGTTGAGACGACACCGTATGAACTGTGGTTTGGTGCGAAACCTAAGTTGTCGTTTCTTAAAGTTTGGGGATGCGAAGCTTACGTCAAGAAGTTGATGCCGGACAAGCTCGAACCCAAAGCGGAGAAATGCGTCTTCATAGGATACCCTAAGGAAACTATTGGGTATACCTTTTATCACAGAACCGAAGGCAAAGTGTTTGTCGCAAAGAACGGTTCCTTTCTTGAGAAGGAGTTTCTCTCGAAAGAAGTGAGTGGGAGGAAAGTAGAGCTAGACGAGGTTATTGAACCTTCTCTTGAGTTGGAGAGTAGCGCAGCACCTGAAATTGTTCCAGTGCCGCCTGCACCAACAATAGAGGAAGCTAATGACAAGGATCATGAAGCTTCAGACGATGCTGCTACTGAACGTCGTAGGTCGACAAGGTCGCGTGCCCCTCCTGAGTGGTACGGCAACCCTGTCTTGACTGTCTTGTTAGTAGAAGACAGTGAAACTACGAACTATGAGGAAGCGATGATGAGCTTAGACTCTGAGAAATGGCTAGAGGCCATGAAATCCGAATTGGGATCCATGAGCAAAGACCAAGTATGGACTTTGGTGGACCCTCCTAGCGACCGAAAGGCTGTTGAGTGCAAATGGATTTTCAAGAAGAAAATGGACGCAGATGGTAATGTTACCGTCTATAAAGCACGGCTTGTCGCAAAAGGTTTTCGACAAGTTCAAGGTGTTGACTATGATGAGACTTTCTCTCCCGTAGCGATGTTTAAGTCCATTCGGATTTTATTAGCAATTGCTGCGTTTCATGATTATGAAATATGGCAGATGGATGTCAAGACTGCTTTCCTCAGTGGCAACATTGATGAAGAGTTGTATATGATGCAACCCGAAGGTTTTGTCGATCCTAAGGATGCTGATAAAGTATGCAAACTTCAGCGTTCCATTTATGGACTGAAGCAAGCATCTCGGAGTTGGAACCTTCGTTTTGATCAAGTGATCAAGAGCTTTGGATTTGTTCGAAATTGCTACGAAGCTTGCATCTACAAGAAAGTGAGTGGGAGCTCGGTGACGTTTCTGGTACTATATGTGGATGACATATTGATTATTGGAAATGACATCAACATGCTTAACGATGTGAAGAGTTATTTGAACAAGTGTTTTTCAATGAAAGACCTAGGTGAAGCTGCTTATATATTGGGCATCAAGATCTATAGAGATAGACAAAGACGCCTGATAGCTTTAAGCCAGAGTACATGCCTAGACAAAGTTCTGAAAAGGTTCAGAATGGATAAGGCAAAGAAAGGTTCAGTGCCTATGTTGTCAGGTAAGATATTGAGCAAGGCTCAGTGACCAGCTACGGTAAATGATAGGGAAGCTATGAGCAAAGTGCCTTATGCCTTGGCCATAGGTTCTATCATGTATGCCATGCTGTGTACTAGACCGGATGTGTCCAATGCTCTTAGTTTGACGAGCAGATATCAAAGTGATCCAGGAGTGGAACACTGAACAGCCGTGAAGAACATCCTAAAGTACCTGAATAGGACTAAAGAAATGTTCTTAGTCTATGGGGGTGATGAACAGCTCGTCGTAAAAGGTTACGTCGACGCTAGTTTCGACACCGACAAGCATGATTCTAAATCTCAGACAGGATACGTTTATATTTTGAATGGAGGAGCTGTGAGCTGGAGAAGTTGCAAGCAAAGCGTGATCGCGGGATCTACAGTAGAAGCGGAATACATGGTTGTTGCAGAAGCGTCAAGTGAAGGAGTTTGGATCAGGAACTTCATCACTGAGCTTGGCGTGGTTCCAAGTGCATTGTACCCACTGGAGATATTGTGTGACAACAATAGCGCCATAGCACTTGCTAAGGAACCAAGATATCATCCAAAGACCAAGCATATCAACCGCAAGTTTCATATAATCCGAGATTATATAGCAGATGGAGATCTGAAGATTAGCAAAGTACATACAGATCTGAATGTCGCAGATCCATTGACTAAACCTCTTCCATGTGTAAAACATGATCAGCACCTCAGTGCCATGGGTGTGAGATTGTTGCCAGATGTAAACTAGATTATTGACTCTAGTGCAAGTGGGAGACTGTTGGAATTATGCCCTAGAGACAATAATAAAGCTGTTATTATTATAATTCTTGTTCATGATAATGTTTATATTCCATGCTAGAATTGTATTAAGCGGAAACTTTAATACTTGTGTGGTTTGTGAAAAACACCGTGTCCCTAGTACGCCTCTATGGACTAGCTCATTGATTAATGATGGTTAAGGTTTCCTAACCATGGACATGAGTTGTCGATTAATAATGAGATCATATCATTGGGAGAATGATATGGTGGACAGACCCAAACTAAGCGAAGCAATTAGATCGTGTCATCGTGTTCATCTTTGCGAAGCTTTTCTTATGTCAAATATTGTATTCCTTAGACCATGAGATAATACAACTCCCTGGTATCGGAAGAAAGCTTTGAGGTCATCAAACGTCATCCTATGAGAGGGTGATCATAAAGGTGTCTCTCAGGTGATCGAAAAGTATCTGTTGGGTTTTATGTATCGAGGTGGGATTTGTCCCTCCCAAGTTGGAGAGATATACTTCAGGCCCACTCGGTAATCGATATCAACACCGCTTGCAAGCATGTGGTTAAGGAGTTAATCACAAAGTGATATCGGATTACGGAACGAGTAAAGTACTTGCTGTGAACGAGATTGAACTAGGTATGACGGTACCGACGATCGAATCTCGGGCAAGTAAAATATCGCGAGACGAAGGGAATATATATATATATGGGATTGATTGAATCCTGGCATCGTGGTTCATCCGATATGATCATCGATGAATGTGTGGGAGTCAATATGGGTTACCAGACCCCGCTGTTGATTATTGATAGAAGATCATGTCTGCATATTCTCGAACCCGCAGGGTCACACACTTAACGTGTCTTGACGCTAGGATAGATTGGATAATTGGTTTATGAGTTTTTGTACGGAGTCTTGGATGGGATCCGGGACATCAAGAGAGGTTCCGGAGTGGTCCGGAGAATAAGATTCATATAAGGCAGTGCAGTTTTTAGAGTTCGGAATTGTTCCGGATTAATCGGTATTGTACCGGAAGCTTCTAGAACCTTCCGGAAGGGGACCAACGTGGCCCCACCTTCCGGGAGGGGGCATGGGCCTATGAGGGAGTGCCCTGGCCGCATTGGGCCAGGGGCACAAGGCCCCATAGGGCCCAGTCGGCCTAGAGAGGTTTAAACTCGAGATAGAGTTTCTAGAAGGGGGGGTTTCCTTGCCCCCCACTCCTTATCCTTTGGGGCCGCCGGTTTGGGCTTGGGGGAGGGGCTAGGGCTGCGCCCCCCCTCTATATAAAGAGGGGTGGGGGCGCACCAACCCCATACACCTTCCCCTCCAACCCTAGCCGCCCTGCTGCCCTTCCTCTCTCCCTCCCGACTATTTGTAGGCGAAGCCCTGCTGCAGAAATTCTCGACCATATACACCACGCCGTCGTGTTGTAGATCCAATCCATCTCTCCACCATACTTGCTGGTCCGAGGAAGGAGGAGACGTCGAGGTGCTGCACGTGTGCATCTCACGGAGGCACCGCCACTTGTGGTGCTAGATCGGATCGGATTGCGAGGAGGAGAAGCGAGTACGACTACATCACCCATGTTCCGACGAACGTTCCGCTGTGCGAATCTTCAAGGGTATGAAGATCTAATCCAATCTCTCTCGTTGTTTGCATCTCCTAGATTAGATCTTGGCTTTCCCTCTGTTCGCGTCCGTAGAAAATTTTGATTTACTATGTCGCGAATCCCTTCAACGGGTACCCCGCGCCGAAAGGGTCATTGATGATCCAAAAGGGGCGCCCAACAAACAAGGTGCAGAAGAGAATCACTCGCCAGGTCAGTTTGGTTGTAACTGCTCCACCCGCAATCCCTGAGTACCTCAGCGGTTCGGAGTCCTGCATCACATTCAGCTGATCAGATCACCCCCGCCAGATCCCTCGCCCAGGTCATGCTGCCCTAGTGCTTGAGGCGCAGATCGGAGGGTTCGATAGGAGCCGCGTCTTCATGGACAGCGGCAGCGGCATCAATCTGATGTTCGCTAGCACCTTAGCAGCAATGCAGATCCCACTGTGCAGCCTGGAACAATCCGACACAATGTTCCACGGCATCGTCCCAGGGAAGGGCATATTCCCCGTAGGAAAGATATGGCTCGACGTCATCTTCGGCAATCCCGACAACTTTTGCTGCGAGCGACTCGAGTTCGAAGTGGTGGATTGGCCATCACAATACCACGCCATCCTCGGGCACGTGGCATTCGCACGGTTCTTGGCAGTACCGCATTACGCGTACCTGCTACTCAAGATTCTAGGACCTAGGGGCGTCATCACGGTCCACGGAAGCTTCACCCGATCGGACCATTGCGACAAGGACTTCAACAGAATCTCCCAGTCATTCGGCATGCAGGTGGAGCTTATAAGGTCCCGAGAAGCGACAGACAACGGGGCACCCCCAGTCTCAAGGCAGAACGCACCTGACATGTCGTTCGACTCAACAGTCAACACGAAGAAGGTGCAGGTCCACCCAACGGATGCCTCCAAGACGGCGCTGATCACCAATGACCTCAGCCCTGCATAGGAAAGCGCGCTCGTCTAATTCCTCCATGAGCGTTGGGAAATCTTTGCCTGGTGTCCTGCGGACATGCCTGGAGTTCCCAGGGAATTCGCCGAGCATGCACTCAATGTGTTCCCAGATACCAAGCCCGTAAAACAATCCATCCGACAATTGTCCGGGCCATGGGCCGAAGCCATCGGAGTCAAAGTCAATAGACTGCTCGACGCTAATTTCATCAAGGAGATCAAGGAAAGCGAGTGGCTCGCCAACACCGTGATGGTCCCCAAAAAGAACACGGACATCCTACGGATGTGCGTGGACTTCACATCGCTGAATAAGCACTGCCCGAAGGATCACTTCCCTCTCCCTCGGATCGATCAGATCATCGATTCGACTTCAGGATGCGAGAAACTCTCCTTCCTTGACGCCTACTCAGGCTACAATCAAATTCGGCTAAAGGTCGAAGATTAGGAAAAGACGGTGTTCATCATGCCGTTCGAAGTGTTTTGCTACAACACAATGCCCTTCGGGCTGAAGAAAGCAGGTGCCGCGTACCAGCGATGCATGCAAGCATGCCTGAAGAACCAGATCGGCCGCAACATACAAGTCTATGTCGACGACATAGTAATCAAAACAAGGGAGGCCAAGACACTGATCGACGATCTCCGCGAGACGTTCGACAACCTTGATCGATACAAGATCAAGTTGAACCCAGAAAAGTGTGCCTTCGGCGTCCCATCTGGCCAATTGCTTGGATACTTCATCTCCTAGCGAGGGATCGAGGTGAACCCGAAGAAAATCCGGGCCATAATGGCCATGGAGAAACCGAAAAACCTCAAAGGCGTCCAGCAGCTCGCTGTACGCATTGCGGCGCTAAGAAGGTTCATCAGTCGCATGGGCGAAAAGGCCCTACCTTTCTATCAGCTGTTGCGCGAGGCACACAAAATCGAGTGGACGCCCGAAGCGGACGACGCATTCAAAGAACTGAAGCGGCTGCTCTCCACCTCGCTCGTCCTGGTCACGCCAAAGGAACACGAGCCTTTACTGCTATATATAGCAGCCACAAACCAGGTGGTAAGCACTGTGCTCGTGGTCGAGTGACCCAAAGAAGGCAAGACCCACGAGGTCCAACACCCAATCTACTACCTCAGCGAGGTATTGACACCAACAAAGAAGAGATACCCTCACTACCAAAAACTCGCCTACAGCATGTTCATGACGGCTCGTCGGCTGAGCCACTACTTCCAGGAGCATCAGGTGATGGTCGTCAACGAGGCACCCATAAACAACGTCCTAAACAACCTAGAGGCCACAGGACGTGTGGCCCTGTGGGGCATCGAGTTGTCTCCCCTAGACATAGTCTATGAGAAGCGCCATACGATCAAGTCCCAGGTCCTACCGGACTTCCTCGTCCACTGGATGGAACTGCAGCTACCAGACACCCCGGACATGACACAATCTTGGACGATGCACTTCTATGGCTCCAAACTCGAAGCTGGAGCAGGAGCCGGGGTCATACTGACATCCCCACAGGGCGGCAAGATGAAGTACGTCCTCCGGATGAAATTTCGTGCTTCCAACAACGAAGCCGAATACAAGGCCCTCATCCACGGCATGAGGATGGCCAAAATCTGCGACGCAACGCGCCTGGTCATCTATGGTGACTCGAACCTCATCGTCCAGCAGATGATGAACGAGTGCGACGCACACGCCGCCAACATGACCGCGTACCGTGCACTCTACAACTCACTCGAAGGAGACTTCAACGGCTGCGAGCTTCAGCATGTTGGAAGAGAAAGCAACGAAGAGGCTGACAGACTCGCCAACATCGGCTCCACCTGCGCACGGGTGCCACCAGGTGTGTTCCTCAAACATATCTGCTTCCATCCATCAAAAGGAAGTTCCCCAAGGGATCACCCGAAGAGGCAGAGCACTCGGGAGCTGCGCTACCCGAAGGACAGGAAGGACCCGAAAAGCTCGACACAGAGGTCGCAGTGGTCAACCTGATTTAGGTCATGGCAGTCGAAGAGACATGGACGCAGCCATACCTGCAGTACCTGATAAACAGGGAACTGCCTGACGACCCGACAGATGCCCGACGCATAACTCGCCGATCGAAGACCTTCACCATCATCAATGGCGAACTGTACAAGCACAGCATTTCGGGTGTACTACAAAGGTGCGTCACCATCGGTGACGGCAAAACCATCCTCCAAGACATCCATGAGGGCATCTGCGGCCATCATGCGGGCAGCCGCGCACTCGTCGCCAAAGCTCTGCGAGCTAGGTTCTACTGGCCAACGGCCATGAACGACGCCAAGGACATCGTCCGAAGGTGTAACGGGTGCCAAAGGTTCGCAGACAAACCGCACGCACCTGGATTGGAGCTCAGGCCAATACCCCTGGCCTGGCCCTTCACCCGATGGGGTCTCGACATGATCGGCAAACTGCCCAAGTCCTCGAAAGGAGGCCACGTCTACCTCCTGGTCGCAGTCGACAAGTTCACCAAGTGGATCGAGGCCATGCCCGGCACCAACCAAAAGGGAAAAACAGTCGTGAAGTTCTTCGAATCCATAGTCTATAGTTCGGCGTGCCACACAGCATCATCACCGACAACGGGTCGAACTTCATCTCCAAAGAATTCTAGGACTTCTGTGAACGCCTCAGGATCAACATAACATATGCCTCCGTGGCGCACCCTCAAACGAACGGACAGGTCAAAAAGGCCAACGGACTTGTCGGCGGCGGCATCAAGAAACGCGTAATGAGCCCGCTCCAGCGACTTGCGGGAGCCTGGACACAAGAGCTACCCTCCGTTCTTCGGAGCCTGCGCTCAATGCCAAACAGCTCAACTGGCTACACACCTTTTTTCATGGTGCACGGAGCCGAAGCCGTGTTGCCTGCAGAAGTACGCCACAAGGCCCCACGGGTCGTCGCCTACAGCAAAGCCGAATCGACGGCCGCACTCGAAGATGCCGTCGACACACTCGACGAGGCACGTGACATAGCCGCGACTCGATCGGCGGTCTACCAGCAGAGCCTCCGCAACTATCACAGCCATCGGCTGCGCCCAAGGTCCTTCGTCGAAGGAGACCTAGTCTTACGACTCAAGCAAGAGCAACCGAAGAAGCTCGAGTCACCCTGGGAAGGACCCTACGTCGTCACCGAAGTCATCCCAGGTGGCGCCTATCGCCTCAAGCACGTGGAGTCTGGAGTCGCATACTCCAACCCATGGAACGTCGCACAACTGCGACGCTTCTACACCTAGCTATCCCCCCTTTTTACCTTCAATAAGGCTATTCAGCCAAGGCTACTCAGCCGAACAATGTACCTCCTCATTACGATATGAATAAAGCTAAGTGTATCGCTCCAAAAATTTATCTATTACTCGCATTTCTTTATGCTACAACACAGTCGGGGGCTCCCCTCACCTCACGACTTCGTCGAAAGAGGATAACGCATGTACACCTGAGTAGCTGATCACGTCAGGCTAATGAAAAGGGCATGCATACAAACAAGCACCACGTGCTAATACAGTAAACCTTTACAACGAAGGGCATAACACACCCAGTCGAATACATACAAATTTTTACATCTATCTTTTTACAGGTCCTGCCTATTCTGAAGAATCACCTGTGCACGATCCTCAAAGAGATCTACAACTTGTTCGACATACTGTCTTAGAGCCGCATAGTGCGGGCGCATGTCCCACATGCCACCATCTGGCCGAGGAGGCGGCCCAGCCGCAACAGCAACAAGGTCTACATCAGGGCGATGCAGCTACCCGAGGGAAAGCGCGGCCTTCACCCCCGTAACCAACTAGTGCTGCACGAGCTCCCTGACATGCCGCACGTCCCAAAACTTCGCCAACAAGCCCTAGAGAGTTGACAGCGCTTCATCCAGAGGAAACATGACATGCAGAATAGACGCCATGGAAGTTTTCACCTGCCGCAACACTCGCGACACCTGGTGAACACGATCCTGCACAGTCGCAAGGACCATGGCACGATCGCGGTCTATCCTGAAAAAGCCACCGGCTTCCATATCTTGATGCGTCAAGCAATTGATCCGAACATCAACGCGCTCCTTTTCCTCCCTAGGAACAAGGTTAGCACCTACAACACCTACAAAGTAAGATGGCAAGCCAACAGGCGCCTCCGAATATGAGCAGTAGCTCGAAGAAACTTACACTGAAGCTGTTCGGACAAATGCCGCAACTCCCCCATCAGATACTCCTCTCTGGCGATGCCTCGCTCTGCCATCGACTTCTAAACATCCGCATGGCCTCGAATGCCAAGCAACTCCGTCTCAAGACTACGGACGCGGTCACGAAGAAATACAAGCTGCGACGCATCATCTAAGGATGGTCGTGGCTGCGCAGTAGACGAAGTATCAACGGGATCATGACCCGAAGGCCCCTAGAGGAAAAGAGACAAGGATATGAACAAACACACGAATGGGCAACAACTCGAAGATTCATATATACAACAAAAGCCACTGCGTGGCACAAGCAGTGTTTGTAAATATATTACAACAAAAGCAGACGAAAACTATCCTACAACTACAAGGCCTAAGCGGCTGCATCCTGAGTGGCCTCGGAGCCAGATTGCCTGCTCTTGGCCTCTCCCTGCTGACTCACCGCGTACTCCGCCAGCAGGTCAATCAGCTTCGGCCCATAGCGTTTACAGCGGGCAGCATAGAGGGCAAAAGCTACCTCAGATCCGTCAGGAGCTGTTGGCATCTGGGAAGTGACCTGATGAAGCTCCGCTCTAGACGCCATGGCCAACGCCAGCCCCATGGACGCGCCGATGCCCTTCTGCTTGTGCTTATACGCCGCAGGCGCTTCGGCTGACAGCGCATCCGCCAACAAGTCGACATCTTCAAGGGCAATTCCCTTGGGGACGAGATCCTTGTAGAAGGGCCCGAGAACCTCCTTGGCTTTGGCAAGAGATCCAACCACAGTACTGCAGCGGTCTTCGACCGCCGCGGCAGCATCATCCAGAGCACTGCCATGCTCCAGAGCACTGCAGTCAAACTCAATGCATGCGGCATCTGAAAAACGAAAGTAACAATCAAACAAAGACAGAAAGACAAAGGCAGCCAGAAATGATCATACAGGCGAAAACTACTCACCCGAAATAGCCTTGGCAGCAGCCATCAGCTTCTCGGCTACCTCCCTCTCGCGCGAAGACGAGGCGGTGGCAAGATGCTCCTCGCGGTCCGTAGCCTCCTACTGCAGGCTCTCCTTGGCTGCAGCTGCGTCGGCTAACTCCCGCTAGAGACGCTCCTTCGCACCAACGGCGTCCTCTGCCTTCTTCTCCGCTCGCCCGAGACACTTTTTGAGAGCATCAAGCTCGCGGAGTGCAGTATTATTTTCATCTCCAAAAGAGAACACACATGAGATTCACAAGAACTCAAGCAGACGAAGACGTACAAGATATATCTAAAAGATGAACCTTGAAGCCTCTGCAGGCTGGCCTCCAACGCCAGGTGGTGCTTCACCAGCTAGTTGGCGCCTTGCACAAAAGGCTGCCAGAAGGGGCAACTTATCAGAAAAAGGGCTCGGGGCTGCGCCCATAAAATGAGCAAAACAGAATCATACACACGAAAATAGCGCTCGGGGGCTCCCCCCGAGACACGCGCAAAATATAAGCAACGATCAACAGGTCATACGAAAAACGCTCGGGGGCTCCCCCCACGACAAAAAAAGAAGCACTTACATGGTCAGACGGAGACTCCGATGGTCCGGCTGCAGTCTTCTGGGAGAAGATCAACCGAGCCTCCTGCGGAGAAGGGTTCGGAGCAACGCCCCCAGAGGTGGCCACCGTCAGAGGAGGAGGTGGCGTCATTCTCGACTCCCCCACCATCTCCTGAGTGGCATAGCTAAACGAGCCATCAGAGGAGTGGCTGCAAAAGAAAACACAAGTCAAAGACAAGCAAGCAACAAGAAAAGTTAGCAAAAGCACTCGAAGGAACTTACGAGTCCATGTCGCTCAGGTTGAAGACAGGCAAGGCCCTCTTTCCCTTCTTCTCTTCCTTCTTCCGCTTCGCCGGCGGCTGTGGCGCTACAGCCCTCACAGGCACGGCTGTAATAGGAGAGGAAGATCCACCATCACCTCCACCGTGACGCACAAGGCATGGCGGGTTCCTAGGCGTTGGCGGAGTCGAGGCATCCGACGATTCGCTCGAGCTCCATGCCCGCTTTCGAGTTTGCTCCTCGCTTGACTCGGGGGCTTCTTCAGCTAGTGACTGCGCCGAGGGAAGCTTAGACATGGAATCCACTACCTCATTGTCCGGCGCTTCCGGAAAACGTTCCTGTAGTGGAGGCACCATGCCCGGTACCTTGAACTCCTGCACAAAGAGAGCAAACTTTCAGAACAACGAGTATAAGAAAAACGCACTCGAAAATAGTGCTACACGCACGCCCTAGATCTACACCTGTGGAACCGGGCGAGAGGCAGTGAACGGAGGGGTCAGCGACTTCCCCGGAAGGTCCTCTTCAGCTTTGTACTTCAGCAGCGGCCGAAGGATCCTATCAAGGTCCCCCCTGGAGAGCTACTCAGTCGAAACCCTAGTCGGATCGTGGCGGCCAGAATAAAGGAACATCAGGTGCGCCCTAGCCTGGAGCGGCTGCACCCGACGTTTGAGGAAGGTGCGGATAATATCCACACCGTTCACATCCTTATCCGGAATCACTTGGAGGTCCTCCACCCGACAATAGAGCTCCTCTATCTCCGCCACCTCACCATCCAAGATGTGATTCTTCCAAGACCTCTTCAGTTGGATTTTCTGGGTGGAATCGAAAGGACCAAGGCCAAAGTTTTGCCCGTCCACTGTGGAGTCATGGATGTAAAACCAATGCCTCCGCTAGTATTGGACAGACTCAGACATAAAAAAAGAGAACAAGTGAAAATTGGATTTAAGGGAAATGATGCAGCCGCCGATGAGATAAACGCCATCGGAGCCAGATTGCCTCTTCACGGAATAGAGTTTCCGGAAAAGGCCAAAGTGCGGCTCGATACCGAGCCAGCACTCGCAGAAGGTGATGAAACAGGCGATGTGGAGAAGAGAATTTGGCGAGAGATGGTGGAGTTGGATACCATAGAAGAAAAGCAGTCCACGGAGAAACTCGTGGACTGGGAGAGAAAGGCCCCGAAGGACAAAAGCAACAAACATGACCCGAAACCCAGCGCGTGGACGAGGAATCACCTCGTCGCCGGGAATCTTGACGGCCTCCTTGTCCTGCCGGATCAGACCCCGCTCACGAAGCTTGCGCAGGTCGCCCTCGCGCGTCTCTGAACACCGCCATGCACCATCGGTGACGCGGGTAGCGGCGGTGCCCTTTTTGCCGCCGGAAGAAGTGCTGGTACCCACCATGGTGGAGGCCTTCTTCGACTCCCCCATTGCAGTGCGGAGACAGCGGCGGTGTGAGCGCATAATAGAGGATGGGAAGGATCGAAGAACTTCCAGCGCGAGACGAAGAAAAGCTCAATAAGGTGGAAGCAGTGAAAAGCAAATGGATGCGGTGAAAGCAAACAAATTTTCCCCCACAGATTATAAGGACGAAGACGATGAATAGGGACCGTTCGTCGGGAAGCCCTAGAGCCAGCATCAAAATCCAACCGTCCACGTGTCAGCACAGCAGCGAACCGTTGCTCGCACGCCGTCCACTATGCACGGAAACCGAGAAGACGCCGTAATTATCTCCACGTTGCGCGTGACCAGTCAATTCAAAGTCAAAAGGTGGGACCCACGTTCGTCCAGTCACGTCACTTCTGGCGCCGCAGACGCTTGAGGTCACCGATCGTCAGCACTGACGTCATCAAAGCTATACTAGCAACGGTTAAAATCATCGGCTACATAGCTAAAGTATTCACTCGAATCGTAGATTCGAGTAATTAGTCGGGGGCTACTCCTATCAGGAGTGCTGGCCGCGCACCCAAAGTATTGACTAAGGTACTACACCGCTGAACTATTTCTTTGAGTCCTACGTCGAGTCTACGACCCCACTACGGACTCGGGGGATACTCCCATAAGGAGGATTGATTCAAGCATCCGAAAAATTTGTGTCCTATGGACCTAAAGTAAGCAACGACTGAAGTAAAGTCTCCGCTTGAGTCTACGACTCGAACAGACACTCGGGGGCTACTCCCATAGGGAGCGCTGGTCGTGCACCCTATGAATTCTTCGACCGTGATCCTTCGGATCAGCATGCAAAAACTTTTCGGCAACTCTTCCCAATTAACTCTAAGTGGGTAACATCCTCCTTTGCCACCCGAAACACCTCCGCGGTGGTAAAAATTCGGATGTTGTGTCTGTGATGCAAAGATAAGACCTACAGATATCATCTGATGGCCTGGAAACGCACACGACTGCGCTCTGCTAGTAAAAATCTGTGCCAGCAGGCGCGATGAAAATCCCGACGGACGCGTTGGTTACATCATTCAAAATTTACTGGGATTCCACTCATGTAAGTCCTCAATGGCCCGAGTCGAATTATGCCAGCATATGTTCCGGGTTCGAGTCGAGGGACTTGAATCTGAAGAAGATCGTGTTGTTTTGTCCTAAGACAGGTAACTGACCCTGATATGTTGGGAGAGTCAGGCACACGCATCAACAATCCCTACACACTAAAATCATTCTCTAGTAAATAGAGACAGCTGCACCCAAAATATTGAAAGAGTCCTCAGTCGAATCTATGATTCGACTGAACACTCGGGGGCTACTGACATGGTTATGCCCTATGGGGTACACGACTTTAGCATACCTGGTCCGGCCCAAGGAAGGCCCACAAGAATATATGTGGCCCGTGAAGATATTCGGGTGGCCCAAGCCCATGACTTCTTCGGATCCTTGGAGAACAAGACTAGAACAGATAGAATATTCAAAAGGGGTAAACCCTAAAACTTGTAACCGACTCGATTTGTGCCCGGGACCTGCCTACCTCTATATAAAGGCTAGGAGGGCACGACGAGGAGGGCACCTCTCATACAACCGCATACACACCTCCACGCCAGATTGCATCTGCGCATCCCTGTAACTTTCGGTTCCGCCGTAATCAAGAGCAGACAAGAAGGAGTAGGGTTTCCCTCCGAGGGCCTGAACCTGGGTAAATCTCGTGTCCCTTGGTTGCTTGTCTATTTACCGTTCCGCGATCTCCAGCATCCCCATCTTCTCCAAAACCCAAGATCATAACAATGGGAATTGACGAGATCGTACCTCGTCACCCTTGGTCAAGGCAAATCCTACCGCTGACATCCTGGAGCTTCACCATCCAGCTGCATTCGATGTTCGTCTTGAGCACGATCGTCCTCGGCATAGTGCCGAGAAAAGGCCCAAAGCCATCAGGGATTGGCAGCAGGTCTAACTCGGGTGCTAAGATCACCTTGGCAAAATGGGTTGGACCTACCTGGTCGTGGAAGTGCCCAATATTCAGAGGCCTGCCCCTCGTCCTCTTGGCGCCGCTGCCCTCACCACCATCGTTGGCCCTCTTGGAGGCACTACCCTCATTAGCATCCCTAGAGCATGCTCCTCCATTGGTGGGGAGATCACCCCCGATCAGCATCTTCGAGCACTACAAAAAGAATCAACACATGTAAGCATATCCATTTTGGTGATTAGACATGAACAATCAACATGGACTCATATCCAATGGCATAGATGCAAAGAGATTCTCCTCATGAGCAACATAAATGAACAATGGATTTGATTAGCACACAAGTTTTTTCATGAATAGGATCCGCCCCTTGCATGTCATTGTGCTACTTAGTAATCATCGGCCCAAGGAAGCAAAACACAATGACCAACCCAATGCCTAGCTTCAGAATAACTAGCACAAACAAGGTAGAGTTGGTGCTACAGGGAACCATAGGACATGCACAACCAATTATGTTGTGCATACCAACCGGTTCCTATAGCACTAGCTCTATGAATGAATTCTACTCAGTGACATCACAAGCTGGGTTTACAATATTTAAAACATTTTCCTCATAGTTCACATCATTTACGGAATGAAGCGATGATCCTACAGAACCAAGTTTCATCATCTTGAATGGATGGCAGAACCAAGTTCGATAGGATCATCTCTTCCATTTCTTTGTGCTGCATATATAATCATCGACATCCCCATAAATTGTGCCTCATATTAGGCAATATGTGTCCAAGATCAATCATAACAGGCATGCTATGAAGCAACCTATTGGGATCTTGTCCATAGAATGCAAAGTAATCATCGGCCAATAAGAAGAACATGAACAGTGAAATAATCCCTAATTTTCAATGTCTGCGAAACCCCAAATGCAAAAATTTGCATACATCTAGCCACTAACAAGAACAGATGAAACCAATGTATCGGTAGATCTAGTGCTTATGAAGGCACAACAAGGAAAGAAAAGACCCTAACCCATCAAATCGACCAAAACTAGCACAAATCGGTACAAATCTACCATGCATGCCACTCATACTTGGAGAATCAGACGGTGACAGATAGATCTACGATGCTAAAAGCTTAGAGAGTTGGTGGTTCGAGGCCTTACCACCATTGTTGTAGGTTTGGAGCTTCGGTTTGCCGAGGAAGGAGAAGAAGAAGTCGCAGTCATAGTAGCAGATCCGCTGCAGCCAGGAGAAGCACAGTTCTCACCTAGATCTACCTCTGTCTTCTGCCCTCGTAGTGGTCTTCGATCTTCCGGCGAGAGAGGAACCGCTGAGGGTGAGGCGGGAGGAAGGAGCGGTGTTGTGAATGTGGAGAGAGTGAGAGTGGTGAGCGAGCGGTGGGGAGATTTATGGCATGCATTCTTGATGCATCGCGCGGTTTCCCGCTCTTCTCCCCGCGTGCAGCCGCATGCCCTCTCTTGGCTCCCCAGTACCTGTCCCCTTAAAAGTGCCCGATTTTGGCATTTCTAGCGGGCCAAGTTTTCGGGTGCCTTAAGACCCATGCGAGCCGAGTTCAGTCCACCATGTGATTCTCTAAACTGGCTTATTTCTTTTGCTCGGTGCGGGAAACGGGCGTACGCCGACCAAACACGCCCTAGATGGGTGTGGAATTCTGCATCAAGCTGGTGGTGACTATATGCATAGACATGCACAACTGGATTTATGGATGTTTAGGCACCTAGGCGGACGTCCGTGTAGGCATAAGGGCTTGTCCGCCAATTCGTTTTCTATAATTGAGTCCTTAATCAATTTGTTTATGCACTAATTACGCGGGCTGTTCGCCATGTCCACGGGACAAGCGGCCTGTATGCCTATGGATGTTGTCCTACTCGGAGCAAATATTTGAAAGAGAAGCATATGACTACACTTTGTTTTTCGTTTTGTTTTAAAAGAAAGAAAGTAAAATTGGACAATCTACCCAATTGCTAAAAAGTGTTTGGAGGCTCGTATGCTCTTTTGAGCCCCCGTTTGCTAGCCGTCGGATCCAGACAATCAACCGCCCCAGCGCCCACGTCCTGACAAAAGTGAGTGCGGCGGAGAGGATCCCACATACGCCCTCGATTCGATTTCTTCTCGAGCCGACCTCGCCGTATCCCATCGAGCAGCCGCCCAAGGCCAGTGCTGCAGCCGACCATGGCGCCGAAACAGTACCCCAAGCGCTGCCGCCGGTCACAGCCGCCGTGCCGAGAAGGAACCCGTGAGTGCCGCTGTCCACCGCGTCGGAGAAAGACACTGTGAGCTGCCGCCGATCACGGACCGCCGCGCTGCAGCCAGTCAGGGGCCGCCCGTCGGAGCAGGATCCCGCCTACTTCCGCTGGCCACGGGAGCAAGACCTTTGGAGAGAAGTAAATCATCTGTTGTAACTTGTAAGCACGGTAGAGCCAAGTCCAATCAGTTCTTGTGCATCGGGATAAAAAATAGATGAGAATTTGTGAAGAACAGAGAAGAATTTGTGAGCAGACTAGGGGAGAGAGGAAATTGTTAACATGCTTAATTAGTTGCCTTGATAACATGCTTAAGTTGAATAGCAAAATTAGTTAAGTTGATTGCTCTAGCATGCTTAAATTGTTAGGTATTGGTATGATCTATCAAGGTTTTCTTTTTGAGCAAGATACATCATTAACCGCATACCTTCAATTAAATTTTACGAGCCTCTGAAGTAACTAGGTGTCGTTAACCGTACCCCTTCAATTAAATTGCCTACTGACTGATGTTAAGTTGCCTACTGATTTATGTCTATTGTCTTGATGGTTCAATCTTCCACTATCTAACTGAGTTTTTTGTCACCTAACCAAGTTGTTTTACAAGCAATGTTCTAAGTTGCATAGTGATTTGATTAAGTTACTTGTACCAACATGTTTAAGTTGTTTCCATCATCTAACAAAGTTGTTTTTCGCCTAACCAAATTTTTCTACAAGAAATATCCGAAGTTGCATAGTGATTTGATTAAGTTGCCTCGAGCAACATGCTTAAGTTGTGTACATCATATAACAAAGTTGTTTTTTTTTTAGAAGAGATAGATTTATTCATTAGCACCCAACGAGTTTACATCATCAGCTTGCAAGGAAGCCAAAATCGGATCTGGAACAGAGTAGAACCAGGTTCCAAAAAATTTTTTACAACGGCCAAGCTGAGCAAGAGCATGAGCAACACAATTGCTATCTCTACTAGAGAAATGAAACATCGACTGTGGTATGTGGTCTACCAGCGCCTTGATATCTGAGAGAACAAAGCAAAGCCTAGAGAGGTTTGTTGTAGCTTGGTTCAGGCCGACAGCAAGGGTGGCGCAGTCCGTTTCCACGATGAGTTTGTTCTGGAAGAGAGGAATGCAATTTTTCAGCCCTTCGAAGCAGGCAAGGGCTTCGGCTTCTTCCGCATCAGTGCATTGAGGCAGGGGAGCAATACCAGAGAGAATAACAGCTCCAGAACTTTGGCGAACAATGAAGCCAGCAGTGGCATCACCCGTTTCCTGTAGGAAGGAGGCGTCAGTGTTAATTTTAATCCAAACTTCAGGGGGTGGATTCCAGCGACGTTGGACAGTATTGGTAGAAGGTCTAGCTGGAGCGGGCTGGTACATCAGCAGGTGTGTTTTCCCATTGCCAACATGGTTACAGTCAGGGTCGTTATGCAAGATTTCAGCATAGTTGGCAAGGAAGCTGACAGAGCTAGCAATAGTGGCATTCCCCTTTTCATGGGTAATATCGTTTCTCAGATACCAGGCACGCCAAAGGATAAGCAAGATCAAACCATGTTGCGATTTTGGGGTGTGAGATAGAAGGAGGAGCAGCCAGTCCTTTCCTGTGTAAAAGAATTTGTCTTCATCTGGGATGGTCCAGATTTTCCGCATTTCATGTCTCAGAGCAGAATCTTTCGTGCAAGCAATTGTGGCATGAAAACTGTTTTCTTCTCCGTTGCCACATATTTGACAGGTGCTGTCCACCTCCAGGGTCCTTCTCCATTTTTTTCTTTTAGTAGCTAAGTTGTCATTTGCCACCCTCCAACCAAAAATTCTAACCTTGTTAGGGACTAGGGCAGACCATATGTTCTTCCAAAGATTATCATCATTGCCCTGACGGGAGTTTGGGGTTGTTTCATGGAATTTCAGATTATAGGCTAACCTGTAGGCACTTCTGACACGGAAAACACCAGATTTCTCATAATGCCAGGCAATCATATCTTTACGGTCGTTAGTAGGGGGCTTTAGCTTCAGGATTTCAGTGGCATCGAAGGAGTAGAAGTACTTTGAGATGATCTCTTCATTCCAGATGTTTGAGTTTGGGAGCAGCAGGTCACTAACCTTGCGATTTCTTGTCGGTTTCCGCATCCCATAGACTTTAAGAGTTGGTTCTCTAGGGATCCAATTATCTCTCCAGATCTGGATGCTTCTGCCATTTCCAACCCTCCAAATGATACCTTTTTTTAGGAGCTCCAGGCCATGTTCGATGCCTCTCCAGGCAGGGGAGGCCTCAGCTTTAAAAACCGTGTCTAAGAGATTGCCTCTTGGGTAGTAGATTGCCTTCATTAGACGGGCACACATGGAATCCGGGGAATGAAGAAGGCGCTAGGTTTGTCTAGCAAGGAGAGCTTGGTTAAAACAGGTCGAGTCTCTGAAACCAATGCCACCAAAGCTTTTTGGTTTCGTCAAGGAGTCCCAAGAGGTCTAGTGAACTTTGCGAGTTCCTTCTTCTTCACCCCACCAGAATTTCCTAATCATCTTCATATAGTCCATGTTGTGGATTGGTAGCGATTGAGCAACAACTTTGATCATAGTTTCCTTAGCATCCATGGACATGAACTTTTCATTCAAATCAGTAAGCCTTTTGGAAAACCTTTCTTTTATAGGTTGGAATTTTCCAGCTTTCATTCTACCCTCGGGGGTAGGGAGTCCCAAATATTTTTCTTCAAAAGAGGCATGATGAACCTGCAAGATGTGCTTAACTTCCTGCTGAATTTCTTCTGGGCAGAGCTCACTGAAGAGAAGGGAGCATTTGCTGGAGCTGATAAGTTGCCCAGTGCATCTCTCATAGAGGGAGAGGGCATTTTTAACCACTTGAGCTTGTTGAGGAGAGGCCTTGAGGAAAAGAAGGTTGTCATCAGCGAACAGGAGATGAGAGATTCCAGGGGCATACCTGCAAATTTTTAGGTCTTGGAGCTCTTCGAGGTAAACTACTCGGTCCAGGACTTTGGAGAGACCGAGGCCAACAAAAAGGAAGAGGTACGGGGACAGTGGGTCCCCCTGTCTTAGCCCTCTGGTAGGGACAAAATTTTCACTGAGCACACCATTGAGTTTGATGGAGAACTTGACAGTCTTGACACAACACATCACTAAGTTTACCCACTTTTTGTCAAAACCCAGCTTCAGCAGAATTCCTTCAAGATAACACCAGTCAACTCGGTCAAAAGCTTTGGTGAGGTCGAGCTTGTAGGCACAGAAGGTGTTGTCTCCTCTTTTTTGCTTTTGTATAGAGTGGAAGAATTCAAAGGCAATCAGGGCATTGTCAGTCATAAGCCTGACAGGGATAAAGGCGCTTTGAGTTTGGGGGATAAGGCCATCCAAGAGCGGTCGAAGGCGATTAACCAGACACTTAGAGACAATCTTGTAAACCACATTGCAGAGGGAAATAGGCCGGAAGTCTTTGAGATCCTGAGCATTGTTATTTTTTGGAATAAGCACAATGGTGGTATCGTTGACTCCAACCGGCATCTCGCCAGAAGCAAAGAAATCCCTGACGGCAGCAATGATCTCTTGCTTGAGGATTAACCAATTTCTTTGGAAGAATCTGGCAGGTAAGCCGTCAGGGCCGGGGGCCTTTAGGGGGCCCATTTGGAAGAGAGCATCACCAATCTCAGTGTCAGTGTAATCAGCAAGAAGCGAGTCATTCATGTGTGCGGGAACAACATGATCAATGATATAACAAAGTTGTTTTTATCACCTAACCAAAGTTTTTTTATTGGTATGTCCTGAGTTTGCAAAGTGATTTAATTAAGTTGTTTGTTTTTATCAACATGCTTAAGTTGGTTGCAGCCTCATGACAGTGGAGTATAAGAATTGCTTTCTGTTTTTAGGACAAGGAGAAATCTGCACATGACAAAGTCGCATGCTTCATCTGCTTGAAGCAATCCGCAACAACTTTTTGGAAGATAGACAAGGTGGGATGCTTCACTGCCAAAAGCAATCAGCAATAACTAGTCATCAAGTTGTACCCCGGTTCATTTTTTGTGTCGTGGATATTTTGAAGAATGCAAAGGCCAATTATTGAATGGTAGTTTTCTAAATTTCTGGTTGGTTTTAGGTATTAAACAACATTTGTAGCTAGTTTATTGAAGAGACAAATGTGTGCATGAACACTCTTTTGTCATGGTGGGCAATACATGGTTGCTTTCCGGGATGCAATGCGGCTTGTAGGGGACCACACGTTTGTTTACTCCTATGGTTAGCTGTTTTGGATGAAAACCGGTGATAGTGCATGAACGAAGACTGTTTACATATGCAACCACAAGTAAAAGCTGGGTTCGCTAGCCTCGTCCATACTTCTAAGAGACGAGTACATTTTTCATAGTAACAATAGAATAAATTGATCAAAGAATCGTCATGCTATGTGCAATTAGTACCCTCACGAAATGAACAGCCTATACAACTCACTATATTTAATTCACTACATCATCTTGGTGTGTCTACCTAACCGGGATTAGTCAGAGGAATCAGCCAGAACGAGCCCAGCCATCCATCCCTAGCTAAGCTAGTGTCCTGCTCCCTTGCGGCTTGGCCCTGCCGGCAGCCTCGCCAAGAGAATAT
This sequence comes from Avena atlantica, assembly GCA_910589765.1. Classification (NCBI taxonomy): domain Eukaryota; kingdom Viridiplantae; phylum Streptophyta; class Magnoliopsida; order Poales; family Poaceae; genus Avena; species Avena atlantica. Next base: position 488,690,494 of record OU342736.1, read on the forward strand.
TCACCGTCCCCATCGCCTTCTCCACCGTCACCGCCGCCCCAGGCGCGTACACGGCCAGGTACGCGCCACTTTTGACCTCCCCGCCGCTGCTCCGCTGCGTCGGCATCGGCCGTGCCGCACCGGCAAGGCCCGCTCCGGCGACCAGGACGATGACCATGAACATGGCGACAGCCGCGCGCTTCCCCGACGATGCCATACCCACGAAGGCAAGCGCAGAACTACCAAGAAACTAAGAACTGGAGGTGGTGTTGGTGTAGCCGATCTCCTCGAGCGGCCAAGAGTCTGAACTTTGAAGAAACCTCGAAAGGTGATTGGTGTCGCTGGTTTGGCCGTAGTTGTTTGGTTGATTGGTTGGATGGTGTGTCAGTGTGTGTGCAAGTTTGTATTTATAGATGCATGATAGATGTGTGTGGACTGGTGGTAGTGTGGTGGTGATGGCTAGCTGATACGTCGGTGAGGCTGACGCGCTTGCTGAGCTCGCATGGAAAGCGTGAGGTTCGAGCGCGTGGAGGTGAGCTCGTGGAAAAAGACGTGTAGATGGACTGACCAATTGGCCATGAGAAAAAGACGAGCTGCTGCGACTTAAGTTCTTTGCCTCCTTGGCCGGCAAGTCACGAAGACCTGGCAGATACCGCTATAAGTGTCTTTTTAACTCGAGTCAAGATTGACTTGAAAAGAAAAGGTACAAGTGTCTTTTTTCTTTTGCGGGGAAAAAGTATAAGTGTCTGATATAGCTCGATTAGAAAACAAGTTAATCTTGAGCGCACACTGAATGGTCACAAGCAAATATGAATGGTTACTCAATAGCTCGATTAGAATGAGATGTATTACTTCTACCATGGATATGATTTAATTATTCCTATATGGTGTGGATGAATTTTTATGTTTCTTCTATATGCAAACAGTTTTGAAATTTTAATTTTTTTCTTGGTTTAAAACTAGCTCGAGATCGACTAGAGATCATTACAAGCTAACTAAGTACGAACCAAACTTTACAGCTTTATTTAGTCTGAGCTTGCTCGAATTTTCGTATGAGCCGAGCTGAGCCTGGTCTAACTCGCTCGAGCTGAATGGTTTACTCTCTGTAGCTCGATTAGAATGAGATGTATTACTTCTACCATGGATAGCATTTAATTATGCAAATATGGAGTGGATGGATTTTTATGTTTCTTCTATATGCAAACAATATTGACATTTTAATTTTTTTTCTTGGTTTAACACTACCTCGAGATCGACTAGAGACCGTTACAAGCTAAGTACGAAGCAAACTTTACAGCTCGATTTAGTGTGAGCTTGCTCGAATTTTCGTATGACCCGAACTCAGTCTAGCCTAACTCCCTCGAACTCGAGTCGTCGTTTGCAACCCTACCCGCACCTTAACGTGGAAATTCGTTTTTCAAGCAATAACTTAACGTTGCAAATTAGGAGCTCAGGGTTGCAAATTTGGATTTTTATTTCAAAATTTGAAGGTCCAAATTGAGTGTTTCTTCTTTAAATTAGTGGCATATTTGATTTTTTTTGCGAAATTCCACATCTATTAAAATCATCAACAACAGTATAAAGTGACCTAAAAATAATAAAAACTACAAATAGGTCATTGGACCACCTAGCAACGACTATCAACACTAGCGCGACCCGAAGGCGCACCGCCGTCCTTGCTCCTCCATCACCGGAGCCGGGCAAAATTTGTCGTAGTAGAGCTTGTTATAGTAGACTGACGGGAAGTCGTCGTGCTAAGGTCACAATAGATCAGCGCACCAGAGCAGCAACCATCGTCGATAATGACAACCGTAGATCGGAAGAGAATGACTTAAAATCGCACCAACGAAGACGAAAACGAACCGGATCCCAGGAGATCCGCCAGACAAACGACTCCACGCGTTCTCCATCGGTGCTAGAAACACCACCGGAGCGAGAATAGAACGGGGAGGATCTTATTCTGACTTTAGGACGTAGCCGTTACCTCAACATCCTGAAAAAGACACTAAAAAACTGGCTTAACTAAGAACGGAAAACCTCCCGCCGGTGAGAGGTCATGGTCCGCCTCACCACCAATGCCCTAGGGCCACCGAAGGCGAAGCGGACCGACGACGTCACTCTGGTCTGTTGTTTTGCGAAGAATATATAGGAAAATGGGTATGTTCGTGTGAACGTGATCACCGGCCTTGCCTTCCTTGTGCCTCGGTGGTGGAATTGGCTTTTGCAAAATTGAGATTCTTTTCTTTAGATCGTCTACCACTAGTAGAAAATGACCCTTTCGTCCGGGCCATTAGTCCCGGTTTGTATCCCGGTTCGTATCTTAAACCGGGACTAGAGGTTCGACTCTATATATATGGCACAGCCCCTTTTCCTCTAAACTGTTTTTTCCTAGTGGGAGAGGTGCTGGGTCTGTGCTATTTTGTCCTTGTTCATATGTACTAGAGGTGTTCGGTAAAATGCCCGTTAGAGCGGTCACATAAGACAAACATGATATGAGGTGCCCGAGCCACACTTAAGTTTTGTCATCTATGTGTGCTAAAAGGTTAGCAACTATTTTCTCGTTTAGACCGCGCGGTTCTAATTTTAGCATGGATGTACGGTGACCGACGCTCTGCCGCTTTCGGAGAAGGCGTGCGTTCTTTTCGTCTTGTGAACGAGGCGAACAAGCGACGGGATGGTTTTATCTGTTGTTCATGTGTTGACTGTAGGAATGAGAAGGCTCACACTTCTCCAAGAGTCATTCAGAGCCACCTGTTTCGGTCTGGTTTTATGTCGGGCTATAATGTTTGGACCAAGCACGGAGAAAAAAGGGTTGCGATGGAAGACTGCGATGAAGAAGAGAACGATGATGACAACTACCGATCTATATTCCCTGAATACGCTGATACCGCAATGAAAAACAATGAAGAAGAAGGAGGTGAAGAACGGAAACCAGATGAGCCCGCTGATAATCTTGATCGGGTCATTTCTGATGCAAAATAAGACTGCAACACAGAAAAAGAGAGGTTGCAGTTCGAACAGAGGTTGCAGAAGCAAACTTTACAGCTCGATTTAGTCTGAGTATGCTCAAATCGTCTTATGAGCCGAGATGGCCCTATCCTAAATCGCTCGAGCTCGAGTCGGTTGCAGCCCTACTCGCACCTTGACGTGGAAATTATTTTTTCAAGCAATAACTCAACGTTACAAAATAGGATCTCAGGGTTGCAAATTTTTTCTTTCTAATAATTCAAAATTTGAAGGTCGAAATAGTGGGTTTCTTATTTAAATTAGTGGCATATTGGATCTATTCACTGGTGAAAAAAGGGCCTCCAGTCCCGGGCCGCAACTGCTCTAGTCCCGGTTTTGGGCCCGGGACTGCGAAAACGGGACTAGAGCCCCCCCCTCTAGTCCCGGCTCGCTATGGCCCGCGACTGATAACAGCCACGTGGCTGTTTCAGCGCCGCGGGGGGCGGAAACCCTCTAGTCCCGGGCCATAACACCCCCTGCGACTAAAAGGTTTCCTGTCGCGGTAGAGAAACACACATTTCTCTGCCGCGGCAGAGATTGTGTATTTACATTTTTTGCCATTTCGTTCTTTTTTTGTTTTGTGTTTCACTATAATTCAAACATATATTTCAGTATACATATTATATGCTACTACATACACACTACACGTCGATGCATTTATATAATTAATTGATCCCTTGCAAGCATACATATAATCAATCATATCAAAAAGAAGAAATATTTTGAAATTACATGGTCATTGATGAATATATATATATCTTATCAGCTACATGAAGATGACTAAGGCAAATCGAGTTCCACGTCATCCGCATAATGGTCTCCATGTACATCAAGGACTTCCTTCATCATAAATCCCTCCAGCTCCTCTTGAATTGCTCTTATGCGCTGGTCTGGCTCTTGTTTCTCCCGCAAATCATAAATATAATGTGAGTCAACTTTCCGCTCACTGGTCAACTCGCGGATGTACTCGCAGACGTAGTATCCACATAAATGAGTTTCCGGTGGCTGCTGTAAACTCTTCGTCATTTTATAAGTTAGCTCCTCTTTGAATGGACCTGGTATTTTCTGTCTGAACTGTGTCCAACACCTGCTCAGCAAAGAAAATGAACAAAGGAGTTATTAGTTACTTGATATCAGTAAATGAATGAAAGAGGACGATATAATGCGATAATGATTGAAATTATTTATGGAGCATTGCTTTCATGTCGCTCCACTGCTCTTGGTCCCAACTTAATGAGTCGTGGACTTCAACTAGGGACTTGTCAACTTGAATGTTTAGCAAGATCCAGTGAAATCTGCGGACGTTTACATAAGCATGCATGCATAGCTCATCCAGTAAGCAAAAAGAAAATGTGTACAAGATATAAACACTCACTTGAAGTTGTAAGGAAATAGTATTTCCTTAACAAAATTATGCTCGGTTAAGAACCTGCACAGGTCTTCCTCCACGTCCTTGGGGTGATTTTTTAACGTATATTCATTAATGATATATGGGTCAATGAACCCAACGTCGTATCTTCTAGCTCTTTTGCATTCAAGCATCTTCATTCTGCAGAATATAATATCATTATACAAAAAGATATATATAGTTAGGATAATATATTAAATACAATGAACGAGCTGAGCTACAAACTTAATTATAGAAATAAATAACTTACAGATAGTAGCAACCAATGATAGATTTGTCGAGGGCGCGCTTGTTGTATAACTGAAACAGTTCGGTCATTTGAACCTGTATCGAGTATGGTTTGAAGTGATGCTCCTTTCTAACGTCCACCGGAAACCAATCTTTCTGATGCTTTTTTTCTGCTTGCGACATGTACCATTTGTGCAGATTTCGCATATGTGTGGATAGACGCGCGAGCTACTCATTACTGACTAGAGGCTCCCCTTGGACATACTGTCGTACTATCTGACCCACTGGCGTATCTTCATAGCCTAAATATTGACCAAGAGACATATTTGCTTCGTTAGCAAGTACTTTGGCCTGCGATACAGTGATTTCCATAAGTGCAGCATTATTACGGGCTCTAGGGTCCATTATTTGCATGTCCATATCCATTTCAGCTCTGAAGGCCTTGTCGAGGTCTGAAATGACTTTGAGCGGGGCGACCGATTGATTCTTCTGTGCTCCGAGCTGGGCAACTTGCTTCATGCTTTTTGCACTTGTGATTTTTCTTCTTCTTCTGTGCTTGCTTAATAATCTCCCGGTCATAGTCTGATTCCAGATTCATCGATATCTGGGATGGTTGCTCAAGAAAGGACTTAGCCCACTTTTTGGTTTTTTCATTATATACCAGCTTTGGATCAGGCTTTTTGGGTGCAAAATGCGCCTTAACTTGGGCAGCCACATCCGCGTTAGTTTCCTCATCGGTCTTGTCATAAGGTCTCTTTGGAAGAGCCGGCGGGATGTCGACTATCTTCGGCGTTTGACCTTTCTTCGATGTGGGGCGCGGGGGACCGTCGAACTTCCGTTTCTTCGACGAGGTACTAGTATTACACGGAGGCGGAGGCGGAGATCGAGTTGATGTACTCCTGCTGCGGCGATCGTCAGCGGGGGGGTGGACTTGGAGATTGGCGATAATCGGGTTGGGTGGACTTGGAGGTTGACGATATTCGATGCGGGGTGGACTTGGATTCCTCGGAGTCGGTGGCCTTGGCGCCGAGCCTGTAAACTTGATGTACTTCTTATTCCATAGAATGATGTTGCGCTTGACATCTCCTAGTTTCGTAAGGCCTTCAGGCATAGCGATTTCAATCTCTAGGTCCGAAAATTCCTCCAGTATGTCATCCACCGTGACACGAGCACAGCCTGGTGGAATCGGAAGTGAATGGTGGAGTGCTCCAGGTAGACAAGGTAAAGCAGTGTCGATCGCCACCTTGAAGGACAGGTTGTTCATTGGCTGATGTATCTCACATTGTGCCATCTCTCTGACATCATCCACGGGGTAGTGAGGAGCCGGTGCATCATCCAGCAGTGCTTGATCATCAGTCCGGACCTCCGTGGAAGCCATGCTGCTTCTCTGCTGGCTAAGATCCAATGCAGGATCATCAGACCGCGGGTGAGTTAACGACGACGGCCTTTTGCTAATTTCATGCATGAGGTTCTTCAGATCAGCTAGGTCCTGCTCTACCCTGGAGATCCGGTCTGCCTCCCGGTCCTTCTTTCTTGGACGGCTTCTATAATTGGCATCGTACTGAGGAAACCCTTTCTTCCACGAGACACCGGCGCCTTTGCCTCGTGTTCGTCCTTCCTTTTCAGGATTCCCTAGGGCGCGTGTCAGCTCGTCATTCTCTATCGGGACGGAACAATCTCAATTGAGCATCGTTCATTGCTTTAATAAGGTCTTGGGAGGGTTTTAGAATTTTATCATGAAATAATGTCTTCCCTGTTTCTGGGTCCAAGGATCCCCCGTGCCCGTACCACCAGTGCTTTGACCTCTCGGGCCATCCATCTGTACCAGGAGTGACGCCTCTAGCCCTCATGTTCTTCTCCATAGTTTTCCACTTAGGGACGGCACTCATGTAGCCACCTGTCCCCATTTTATGATGGTATTTCTTGTTGGCAGCATTTAACGCGTTCTTTGCCGACTTTGCCTTCGCTTTATCAGATTGCTTGTACTGTACAAAATCGGGCCACTGTTCTCTCAACTTCTCGTTTACTCCTTTGAAGTCTGGAGTTTTCTTTTTCACGACATATTTCGCGTATAAACTTTTCTTGTGGTTCCGATACAGTTCAGCCATCTTGCTCAGTGCCCACTCCTTGAATTTCGCTCTATTTTCAAGCCCACCCGGCCTTGGGGTAATACCATCTACCTCAAATTCCTCATACTCTGGAGGTAGTATGAAATGCGCTATGAGCTTCTGCCAAAGGTCATCTTTGGCATCATTGGTGACATAGCTGTTGGATTCTTCATCGGATTTCTTTGACTTATTCCGTTCTTGGATGGTGATCGGCAAGTTGTCCCTAACAAGCACCCCACATTGATTTATAAACATCCTCTGGTGCTTCTCTGGAGCAATCGGTTCACCATCATCATCTATTTCTTCGATGGTGAACCTCTGATTACCATCCAATTTTTTGTTCGGCCCTCGTTTCGTTCGAGCTATCGATTGTTTCGATCCGGTGGGCTAAAAGAAGAAGAGAGAGTGATTAATATATCTCTAGATCAGTTAATGAATAGAGGTAACACGAGACCTTATATATATATATATGTACCTCGTCGGATCCTGTCGAGGGGCCATCATTATTGTTGTTATTTGTTTGCCCTTCGTCCATCCGGTCTTCCCCTTGGTACATTAGGTTTTCCTCTAGTCCATCACCGGATGGATTCAGATATGACGATATCTCTTCCTCGAGCAAAATATCTTCGGCGCCGGTATTAATATTAAGAGGAATTTCACCTCTTATCATGCCCTGAAGAAAACCTTCACCGATGCGACCAGGATCTTCGGATGGATCCATGACTTAATTATCTATAACAAAAAGAGAGTTAAACAAGTTAGAAAAAACAATAATCCTAATAACTAAAACAATATAATCCTAATTATAATAATCCTAATATTATTTGTGCTAAAACAATAATCATAATAACTAAAACAAAAAAATAACCCTAATAAAACAATAAATAAAACAATATAATCCTAATAAATAAAACAAAAAATAACTAAAACAATAATCCTAATCCTAATTCTAATATTTTAATTAAAACAATAATCCTAATACTAAAACAAAAAACACTAATATAAAAAAACTATAGAAAAAAACTATAACAAAAAACCCTAACAAACCTAATTATAATAATCCTAATACTAATCCTAATAACTAAAACAATAAGTAATCCAAAAACTATAAAAAATATAACAAGAAACTATAAAAAACTATAAAAAATACTACACAAAACTAAATATACTACTAATTAATACTAGACTAATTATATACAAAAACCTAACTATAAAATTAAATAACCACCTCCGGCGAGGTGGGCGGCCGGAGGAACAACCGCGCGGCGAGGCGGCGAGGCACGGCGGGGCGGGGCGGCGACACGACGCGCGGGGCGGCGCGACACGGCACGCGCGACACGTACGGCGGGTGGCGCGGAGGCTCGGCGGGCAGCGCGGCGTGCCGCAGGTCTGTGGTACGGAGGGGCGGCCGGAGACGAGGGCGGCGGCGCGGGAATCGGCCGACGGGCAGCACCTCCCCAGTTCTCTGCGTCGATGGCGCCTCGTCTTCGTCTTCGTCGTCAAATCTTGCTAAATGTTGGCTCGGCGCGCCAGGGGCGAGCACGCGTATATAAAGGGTCAACCCTTTAATCCCGGGCTAAGCCACCGCCCGCGACTAAAGGGTATTTAGTCGCGGGCCGTGGCTTAACCCGCGACTCAAGAGTCGCGGGCCATGGCTTAACCCGCGACTAAAGACCCCCCTTTAGTCGCGGGTTAAGCCACGGCCCGCGACTAAAGGGTTTTTTGGCCGCTTCGTTTTCGCGCGCGCATGCACCCTTTAGTCCCGGGTCCAGCCATGACCCGCGACTAATTGTTTTTTTGTAAATTTTCTTTTTTTAATTCAAAACAAATATAAAAACTTTGGAAAATCATATCTTTTATTGTAATAATCAAAATAAAACAAATAATATGTCTATTATTATCAGAAAAAATATAAAGAATCTTAATATAATATCCATTTATCTGTTTGCATCATTTATAAATTATTTCATTTGTAAATTTTCTTTTTTAATTCAAAACAAATATAAAAACTTTGGAAAATCATATCTTTTATTGTAATAATCCAAATAAAACAAATAATATGTCTATTATTATCAGAAAAATATAAAGAATCTTAATAAATATCCATTTATCTGTTTGCATCATTTATAAATTATTTCATTTGTAAATTTTCTTTTTTTAATTCAAAACAAATATAAAAACTTTGGAAAATCATATATTTTATTGTAATAATCCAAATAAAACAAATAATATGTCTATTATTATCAGAAAAATATAAAGAATCTTAATATAATATCCATTTATCTGTTTGCATCATTTATGAATTATTTCATTTGTAAATTTTCTTTTTTAATTCAAAACAAATATAAAAACTTTGGAAAATCATATCTTTTATTGTAATAATCCAAATAAAACAAATAATATGTCTATTATTATCAGAAAAATATAAATAATCTTAATATAATATCCATTTGTTTGTTTGCATCATTTATAAATTATTTCATTTGTAAAATTTCTTTTTTAATTCAAATCAAAAATAAAAAAATTGGAAAATCATATATTTTATTGTAATAATCCAAATAAAACAAATAATATGTCTATTATTATCAGAAAATATAAAGAATCTTAATATAATATCCATTTAGTCCCGATTGTAGTCACAAACCGGGACTAAAGATATTTCCCGCCATTTCCCACCGCTACCCGCCAAGTTTTCCCGCCCTTTCCTTTCTACGAGAGCTTTTAGTCCCGGATGTAGTCACTAACCGGGACTAAAGATATTTCCCGCCATTTCCCAAAGCTTCACGCCAAGTTTTTCCGCCCTTTCCCTCTATATCTAGGGTGATCGCGCCATGGCTATCCACATATCCACACCTTCCTCTCTTAGAACAATGGACAGCGCCTACTGGGCCATTCTGACCCTCGAGGAGACCGAGGCGCTGTGCGCCTCCAACTACCCTTGTTCGCCGGGCTAACGGTCGCCCGCTAGCTGGATGCTGAGCGCTGGTGGGGTTCCTGTCCCTCCTGTCCCTCAAGGTTCCGCACGCCAGGCGGCCATCACAAACCACTTATACCACGAGCTCACGCCGGAACAGCGGATGGATCCCCAGTGGAATCCTGTCAACTACGACACCTATAATGCCTTCTTCGCTAATAGGCGGGAAAGGGAGCTCGCCAGGTACAAGGGCGATGCCCCCCCAGTGAACCACAACGAATCCGGCCGTCGTCTGTGGTGGGCTAACCGTACTATCATCGGAGTGATGCGCTACATCGCCGGGGGAGACCATCCTCGCCTACGGTGCCCACGAGTCCACCCGCCACAGAGCCACAAAAAGGACCTACACCGGCCCGGCGGTAGCGGCATCGTCTTCCGGGAGACCCCTTCCCCGCCCGCCGTGAATCCGAGGCTGGAATGGCCCCTGGTATATGCCATGGATGAGCTGAGGATCCCCGGAGTGGCAGGTGATGATGAAGATGATGATGACGATGACGAAGAAGACCCTAAAGCTGCGTACTATAGGACTAGGCATGATTATGACTAAAGGGGGCGGCTTTATTCCTGAGTGTTAGCTAGTCCCGGTTTTTAATATTAATAAATGTCTTGAGTGTTACCTAAATATGAAGATGTTGTATTTAGAGGAAAAGTCCTATAAATAGAGCAGGTTGGATCGAGCAGCCTATAAATAGAGGGAAATGTCTATAAAGAGAGGGTTCATCTTTAGTCTCGGTTGGAGAAACCAACCGCGACTGAAGGGATTGCGGCAGACTGGGCCAGGCAACACTAATAATAGGGGTGAGTGTCGACATTATGTCGTGCGGCTTGTACCTTGTCCCGGATGGTGTCACCAACCGAGACTAAAGATGAACCTTTAGTCCCGGTTGGAGACACCAACCGGGACAAAACATGAGTCAGCACTAATAATAGGGGTGAGTGTCGACATTATGTCGTGAGTGTCGACATTATGACGAGCTGCTTGTACTATAAATAGGAATCCTTGTGAGTCTAGTCCTCCAGCCAGTTTGAGACATCTCCAAGATGGTTTTCGAGAGCAGGGACACCACTACGGCCAGTTTCAGGGAGATGCCGCCGGAGCCCAGTCCTCCGCCATCTTCGAAAAACTGGTCATAGAGGCACTCCCTAATATGTGAAGTTAGTTAGCTCCCAGGAGTATTGATCTAGTTAGAGAAGTTACAAGCTGAAAGATGGTTTTCGAGAGCAGGGACACCACTACGGCCAGTTTTAGGGAGATGTCGCCGGAGCCCAGTCCTCCGGCATCTCCGAGAAACTGGTCATAGAGGCACTCCCTAATATGTGAAATTAGTTAGCTCCCAGGCGTATTGATATAGTTAGAGAAGTTACAAGCTGCAAGATGGTTTTGGAGAGCAGGGACACCACTACGGCCAGTTTCAGGGAGATGACGCCAGAGCCCAGTCCTCCGGCATCTCCAAAAAACTGGTCATAGAGGCACTCCCTAATATGTGACCTCACGCGTTTGTAGATCAGACCTTAATGGTAAGTATGAATCGGGACTAAAGGACCTCCTTTAGTCCCGGTCCAGCCACAAAACGGGACTAACACACTCAAGATTGTTTGCAGACAACACTATAAAAATGGACACATGGAGCATATTCACTCATAAAATGTTACAATTATTGCATATCATTTCTTCGCGTGTGTTCCTTTCTGATCCAGTTGTATCCATGGAGAATCTACATTCATTAACATGATGCTTGGGTCATCCTTCACCGCGAATGGCAGAATTTCATGAAACTTATCACAATATTCTGACATGTCTGTCTTGTCCTCCACTCCCACAATGTTTCTTTTTCCTGAAAGAACTATGTGGCGCTTTTGGCTCATCATCTGATGTATTCTTTTTCTTATTTTTTCTTTTTCTAGGTTTGGTAGACATGTCCTTCACATAGAAAACCTGAGCCACATCATTGGCTAGGACGAATGGTTCGTCTAAGTACCCAAGATTGTTGAGATCCAACGATGTCATTCCGTATTTATTGTCTACCTCAACCCCTCCTCCTGTAAGCTTGACCCATTTGCACCGAAACAAGGGGACCTTAAAAGTAGGTCCATAGTCCAGTTCCCATATCTCCTCTATGTAACCATAATATGTGGTCTTTGACCCATTGTTGTCTGTTGCATCAAAGCGGACACCACTGTTTTGGTTGGTGCTCTTTTTATCTTGGGCTATCGTGTAAAATGTATACCCATTTATCTCGTACCCTTGGAAAGTCGATATAGTCGAAGATGGTGACCTAGACAAAAAGTATAGCTGATCTCCAAGAGTGTTGTTTTTTATGAGATGTTGCAACCAACCGCCGAAACTCTTCATGTGTTCATCTCTAATCCAAGAGTCATGCTTTCCAGGGTTGTTGGAGCGTAAGATTTTCTTGTGTTCCTCGATATATGGGGCTGCCAAGATAGAATTCTATAGAACGATGTAATGTGCTTCGGTGTAAGAATGTTCGTCCCTACATAGTATTGATTTCCTTCCTAGAGTAACCTTTCCACTCAGTCTCCCCTCATACCGCGATTGAGGAAGACCAATCGGCTTAAGGTCAGGAACGAAGTCAACACAAAATTCAATGACCTCCTCTGTTCCATAGCCCTTGGAGATGCTTCCTTCTGGCCTAGCACGGTTACGAACATATTTCTTTAAGATTTCCATGAACCTCTCAAAGGGAAACATATTGTGTAGAAATACAGGACCGAGAATGGAAATCTCTTCGACTAGGTGAACCAGCAGGTGCGTCATAATATTGAAGAAGGATGGTGGGAACACCAACTCAAAACTGACAAGACATTGGACCACATCATTCTGTAACCGTGGTAGATCTTCAGGATTGATTATCTTCTGAGAGATTGCATTGAGAAATGCACATAGCTTCACAATGGGTACTCTAACATTATCTGGTAGAAGCCCCCTCAATGCAATCGGAAGCATTTGCGTCATAATCACGTGGCAGTCATGAGACTTTAGGTTTTGGAACTTTTTTTCTGCCATATTTATTATTCCCTTTATATTCGATGAGAAGCCAGACGGGACCTTAATTCTGCTTAGGCATTCAAAACATATTTCCTTCTCTTGTTTGCTAAGAGCGTAGCTGGGATGACCTTGAAACCATTCTGGATGCAGGCCATCTGGGTCTTTCATATGTTGATGGTCCTTTCGTGCTTCCGGTGTATCTTTTATCTTCCCATACACGCCCAAGAAGCCTAGCAGGTTTACGCAAAGATTCTTCGTCACATGCATCACATCGATTGCAGAGTGGACCTCTAAGAATTTCCAATATGGTAGCTCCCAAAATATAGATTTCTTCTTCCACATGGGTGCGTGTCCTTCAGCGTCCTTCGGAACAGATTTTCCTCCAGGACCCTTTCCAAAGGTTACCATTTGATCAAAATCTTTGACCATATCAAATATATCAGCTCCAGTACGCTCCTTAGGCTTCGTCTGGTGACATGGCAGACCGTTGAAATGCTTGCCTTTCTTTCTTAAGGGATGCTTGGCCAAAAGAAATCGACGATGCTCATTGTATACATTCTTCTTACAAGGTTCCAAATATATACTTTCAGTCTCATCTAAACAGTGTGTGCATGCATTGTATCCCTTGTTTGACTGTCCTGAAAGGTTACTAAGAGCAGGCCAATCATTGATTGTTACGAAAAGCAATGCTCGGAGGTTAAATTCTTCCTGCTTGTGCTCATCCCACACGCGTATCCCGGGTTCGTGCCACAACTGTAAAAGTTCTTCCACTAATGGCCTTAGGTACACATCAATGTCGTTGCCGGGTTGCTTCGGACCTTGGATCAACACTAGCATCATAATGAACTTCCGCTTCATGCACAACCAAGGAGGAAGGTTATAGATGCATAGAGTCACGGGCCAGGTGCTGTGACTGGAGCTCTGCTCCCCAAAGGTATTCATGCCATTTGTACTTAGACCAAACCTTAAACTCCTTGCGTCATCTGCAAAGTCCGGGTACTTTCTATCGATTTTTCTCCATTGCGACCCATCAGCGGGGTGTCTCAACATCCCGTCTGACTTACGTTCCTCTTTATGCCATCGCAACAACTTGGCGTGCCCTTTGTTTCTGAATAAGCGTTTCAACCGTGGTATTATAGGAGCATACCACATCACCTTGATAGGAACCCTCTTCCGGGGGGGAGGGGGGCTCGCCCTCAACGTCACCAAGGTCATCTCGTCTAATCTTATACCAAAGTGAAGTGCATACCGGGCATGCATCCAAATTCTCGTACTCCTCACCGCGGTAGAGGATGTAGTCATTAGGGCACGCATGTATCTTCTGAACCTGTAAACCTAGAGGGCAGACAACCTTCTTTGCTTCGTACATACTGGAGGGCAATACGTTATCTTTTGGAAACATATTCTTCATCATTTTCAGCAATTTTTCAAATGAGGAGTCAGGTATGGCACACTCAGCCTTCCACCGCAGCAATTCCAGTGTGCTGCCCAGCTTTTTCAGACCATTTTCGCAATTTGGGTATAACAACTTTTTGTGATCCTCTAACATGTGATTGAACTTCTCCCTATCCTTTTCAGTTTCACAATCTCTTCGTGCATCGGCAATGGTCTGACCAAGATCATCAGCGGGTTCATCATGTGTCTCTTCTTCATCCTCCCCTTCAGCATTCCCCATGGAAGTATCTTCGTACTCAGGGAAACCATGATAGTTGTTATCCTCCTCCTCTTCTTCATTGTCTTCCATTATAACCTCTCTATCTCCGTGCTTGGTCCAACAATTATAACTGGGCATGAAGCCGGACTTCAACAGGTGACTGTGAAGGGTTTTTTAGTCAGAGTAATCCTTTTGATTCCTACATCCATTACATGAACAGAATACAAAACCATTGCGCTTGTTTGCATCAGCAACACGGATGAATTCATGCACGCCATTAATGAACTCGCCAGAGCGTCGGTCAGTACCGTATAGCCATTCCTGGACCATCTACATTATAGTAAAAGTATATCAAAAACCATTACACAACGTGATAAAATTATTACAAATTATATTGAGAGCTTCTAGAGCATTAATTTTGAATTTTGAAAAATTTACATGCACCAATTTGTGAATTGGAGAAAACAATCAACATGATAAATGTGGAGTTTTTTATTATTGTTCTATCAGTGAAAACCTCATTCCATTCTAAGCTCTGAAACTCTAAAATTACACATTTCAATTTTCAGTAACTATGTGCCTAATCAAAATTTGTTACACATATATATCAAAATCCTTCTAGCTACTTTTAGAGCATGCATGCATTTGATCCATATCTCTATACTTCTAGAGCATTATAGAGCTAAAGTAGCAATAAGAGATGAAAGAATGAAGTTCTAACCTTTTAAAGCTTTGGATTTAGGTGTTGCAAACTAAATCTTGACAAATTTTAAGAAAAAAAGGGCATGAACTCTCTTGCCTCTATGAGAAAAATGGCCACCATATGCTTTAGGACAGCAGGATAAGAGACATAATATATAGTGGTGGACAACTAGTCTCGGGACTAATAGTCCACGAAAGGACCAGCTGGCCTGCTCGAGGTTATTAGTCCCGGGCCGTATTACGGACCGGGACTAATGACCTGGTCCGGCCCGGGACTGATGACTACGGCCGTTTCTAGCCGTTAGAGGCCTCACGGCCCGGGACTAGTGCTCCCACTAGTCGCGGGCTATGCCAGGCCGCCGGGACTGCTGGCCTTGTTCACATCGAACCGAAGATGATTTTTTTAGTAGTGATTCCACTCCGGTGTGTTGTTTTGCGAAGAATATATATATAGGAAAATGGGTACGTTCGTGTGAACGTGATCACCGGCCTTGCCATCCTTTTGCCTCTCGGTGGTGAAGTTGGCTTTTGGAAAACTGAGATTCTTTTCGTGAGATCGCCTACCTACCTGGGTCGTCGTCCTGACCGTAAAGTGGGCACACGAATCTGATCGGGGGACCGAGTCGCTGTTGCCAGTGCCAGGAGAACCTGAACTCAGATACCGACCGCAAGTTCCAGGAGCCTGAATGCCTACGGAATATCATAGATGCTAGGATTTCGTTGAAAAAAGCTCACTTTTCACGTACGTGTTCCTATCGACACCGCAACGCGCTTGCTAGCTAGATATGAGCTTAGGGTGTTAAGTGGGATCGCTCCCATCAAATAAAGTCTCACCTATAGTTCATTTTGAGATTTCTAATGTAAAATTTTGACAAAAAATTGCACTACAAAATTCAAAATAAACTATAGGTGGGATTTTGGTAGGATACCACTTGACACCTTATATGAGCTCAGTACATACCCGTAAACAAATGACTGGTCTAAGAGAGAAACTGGAGTAGCATTCAGGAACATCGAATGTTGGAAGGGCGCATCTCTATCATCGAAAGTCTCTCCTTGATGCCCGATCAATACAATTGGTCAATTGCCATTCGCAAAAGAAGATACGGGGTTGGCTCATGGCAAGCACGAGCAAACAAACATGTAGCAACGTGAAGACCGTCACACTAGCACTACGGCACACAGGCTCTTTGCCGTGTGGAAAAAATACACGGCAAAGCCCCCCCCCCCCCCCCCCCGGAACTCGGCAAAGGCTTTGCCGTGTGCATGCACACGGCAAAAGCCACACGGCAAAGGCTCTTTGCCGTGTGTCTTTGCGCCCGGAACACGGCAAAGCCTTTGCCGTGTGTTTACTGCATCCACACGGCAAAGTAAAGTACTTGACGGTTCCGTCCGTCTAACGGAGCCGACACATCTTTGCCGTGTTCCTCCTTTGCCGTGTGTGATGACTCTTTGATGTGTGTTCTTTCTTTGCCGTGTGCCTCCTCTTTGCCGTGTCCCTGGTCTTTGTCGTGTGCCTCAACCTTTGCCGTGTGCCTCCTCTTTGCCGTGTGCCTCAACCTTTGCCGTGTGCCTCAACCTTTGCCGTGTGCATTGTTTTTGCCGTGTGTGTGCTCTTTGCCGTGTGCTCATTAGGGGTGACACACGGCAACGTTCATTCCTTTGCCGTGTGCCCGTGGGGGGACACACGGCAAAGGCCCTGTGACATTGCCCAGGGGCCCTGTGACACACGGCAAAGGACAAAGCACACGCCGGGCTACCCCTGTCAGAAGAATGTCTAGGGGTAGACGATCCGAGGCCCGCAGATCATGGTTTCGGCGAAGGAAGACCACGAGAACGTCGGAATCGATGAAAACTTGCATGTGTCTGTAGCATATGTGTGTGAGTGTGGTGCAAGGTTGGTATATGTGTTTGCATGTGTCCCCCTCGCATGCATGCGCTCTAACCTAGAAGCGAAGGTTATGGACATGTATAAGGGGGAATCTCCCCGTTACGGTGAAACCGGGCCGTATAGTGCCCCAACTTGTGAACCAACATGGTTTCACATCAACCTATGACCTAGTGAGACACAACACAAGAGAGATCTACGTCGGGCTACCCCTGTCAGAAGAATGTCTAGGGGGGTAGACGATCCGAGGCCCGCAGATCATCAGGGTTTCGCCGGTGGAAGTCCGCGAGAACGTCGGAATCATCTGAAAACTTGCATGTGTCCCTAGCATATGTGTGTGAGTGTGGTGCAAGATTGGTATAGGTGATTGCATGTGCCCCCCCTCGCATGCATGCGCTCTAACCTAGAAGCGAAAGGTTATGGACCTGTATAAGGGGGAATCTCCCCGTTACGGTGAAACCGGGCCGTATAGTGCCCCAACTTGTGAACCAACATGGTTTCACATCATCCTCTGACCTAGTCAGACACAAAACAAGAGAGAGCTACGCCGGGCTACCCCTGTCAGAAGAATGTCTAGGGGGGTAGACGATCCGAGGCCCGCAGATCATCAGGGTTTCGCCGGAGGAAGTCCACGAGAACGTCGGAATCAGGGGGGTGCATGTATATAGTGATCAAGACCACAATAACATATCATCATATGTGTGATCTCATGATCCTATGAAATAATATCACCTAACATATATGGAATAAAAGCCTTGCTAATTAAAGAAAAGAAAAAGGTGAAAAAAATTCTTTGCCGTGTGTACAGATGGAAGTACACGGCAAAGATGATCTTTGCCGTGTGACTGACGGCGAGGGCACACGGCAAAGATTCTGCCGTCAGCCCCTGTCGGCGGGTGG
This sequence comes from Avena atlantica, assembly GCA_910589765.1. Classification (NCBI taxonomy): domain Eukaryota; kingdom Viridiplantae; phylum Streptophyta; class Magnoliopsida; order Poales; family Poaceae; genus Avena; species Avena atlantica. The sequence goes on from OU342736.1 coordinate 488,708,348, forward strand.
CACTGCGAGGCCACGGGGCCCACATCTTTGCCGTGAGGAAAACTTTGCCGTGTTTCTTTATTGACTTTGCCGTGGTTCCCTTCTTTGCCGTGTGCTCTAGTCGGTCCATTGCCGTGTTATTTTCTTTGCCGTGTTCTGCTTCTGTTGTTTGCCGTGCACCTGTCCTTTGTCGTGTTCTTGTTGGTTTACATTTGGCACACGGCAAAGGAGAGAGGCGACGGCAGCGTCCTTTTTTCCCGTAGTGTAGCAAGAAATATACATGTTGGCAGTGAGAGGTTTTTTTTTTATTCATAGACTATTTAGATACCCTGCTGTCGGTTGATATGCGTGCATAGGCACGGCATTTTGCAATGATTCCTTGACATATCTGCTCTGAAGGGATGAATTTGTGTTACAAATGTGTTTTGTCGTTGTTGTCGGCCTATATCCAGTATGTTGTATGCATTTGGTTTTCATGTTGCATGTGCCCTGGCATACTTTCTATCATATTTTAGGGCGCACAATGGGGATTTGTTGCATATCATGTTTTGGCTGGTTCAACAATTTGGGTATTTTTTTGTTTTAACGGGGTCGCCAGGAGGACTTATTGCAAGCAGATGTTCAGTGTTGCAACAATTTATGGGCCCGGGTTCGTGTTTTATAAATATGTACACGGCCGGGGAAGTAGCAATCAGATGAAACTATTATACGAAATGACGCCCGGCGGGCCCCAAACAAAGTCTATTCACTTAGCACTTGTTTATCTTTTAGAAAATGTAAAAGAAGTGAACATCACTTGTAACAAGATAGTGCGGTATAGGTCGAGTTAAATCATGGGCTATAGCACACACAATTTTCATAGTATCATTAGAAAAGAAAGAAAAATGATATCAAATAATCATTGTGTGATCTGTGATATACAATTAGCATCGATCATGGAAAAATATTGATGTTAGGATTCCGTAAGATTGGAAAACTATTTTTGTATATTGTTGCTAGGATTTCGTAAGATTGGAAAACTATTTTTGTATATTTATATTGTTGTTAGGATTCCGTAAGATTGGAAAACTATTTTTGTATATTTTTTATGAAACTATATTGTTGTGAACAAACCTATATGAGGTACTGGATTCACTAACTAATTCATATCATGGAAAAATAGCATGTTGTTTAGGCGCTAATAGTGCGCTATTGAATATAAGGAGAGGTCGCGCTAAATTTTAGCATTTTTGCTCGCTATGGCTCTATTTGCGAAATAGCATGCTATATCGCGCTAAAACGTCATAGCGTTAGGGAAAATAGCATGCTATTTTTTTTAGCCTGTTGAAATGTTGATGTTATGCTTCTAGACGTCAACGATATGTTGTTACCTCGTGGGATATTGATGTTAGGATTCCGTAAGATGGAAAACTATTTTTGTATATTGTTATGTATGTATTGTTATAACAATTTTTAGAATATATCTTTTATTCTTGTATAATTTTTTTATTTTTTGCCTATATTTATATATTATTTTCAAAACACTATTTTGAAATATAGCACGCTATTAGCATGTTATAGCGTGTATAGCGTTAGGAGGAGGCCGACGCTATTTCTTTTAGCACGCTATTTTTTTCATTGATTCATATACTTTTTCATGTGTCTACACAGTCTGAATTATTCACACGAGCAGTTCATAATATCAACCGATCCAAGCCGTGGGTACTACACGCCATAGCTAGTGGCCGGCACCCTTTCGGCTGGACCCTGCCGGCAGCCTCGCCAGGAGCATCTCCACCGTCTCACTCCCCTTCTCCACCGCCGGCGCCAAGTACACCGAGCCGTCGACCCTGCCCTCAGCCGGCGCCGGCCGGGATGCGTCTGCAAGGACTGGGATGGTCACGAGAACGAGCACGAGCAAGGCGAGAGCCGTGTGCCGCCGCCCTGATGAAGACGCCATATCAAACAACTTCCGAGAAGTGATCTGAAGGTACGTGTGTTGGTGTAGCCTGAGCCTGGATTCTGAAGAAACTTGCTGAGTTTGGGACGGTTCACTAGTGGAAACGCGGGCTTTTGTTGATCCCGAAAATGGGCTTTAACACCGGTTCTTCTACGAACCGGTGTTAAAGGGGGGGCCGTACCAGCGTGGCCTCTGCGGCATTAAAGGAGCCCCCCCTTTAACACCGGTTCGTGCCACGAACCGGTGTTAAAGGTCCCTCCACCCAGTGGCCCGCGCCCCCCCCCCCCCCTTTAACACCGGTTCGTGGCACGAACCGGTGTTAAAGGGGTGGGGGCTATATAAGACACCACCCCAGCCCACACACACCCCACTCTTCCATTTTTTCACATTTTGGAGCCTAGCAAGAGGGTGTGAAGAGTGCTAGTTTGTGTTTTTTTCATATGCACTAGAGGTGTTCGGTGAAATGCCCGAGAGCTCAAAATAAGCTTTCTTGTTGCTCTTTCCGTCTCGGTCGAGGTCGGCAACTATAGTTTCATGTGTCATTGATGTACTATATATATAAATGGTCATCTCCCTATTATTTTTTGATATATACTACATATTAATGCAGATGAATCGGCAATGGATGTACGGTGACCGCCGCACTTCCGAGTACATTACGGGCCTCCAAAATTTCATCGTTGTGGCTAATGCAAACCGTGGTCACAATGGTTTTATGTGTTGTCCGTGTGTTCACTGTCAGAACAAGAAAGACTACTCAAATACCAGAACCATTCACGCCCACCTGCTTCGATCTGGTTTCATGCCCAGCTATAATTGTTGGACCAAGCACGGAGAAAAAGGGGTTGTGATGGAAGACAACGAAGAAGAAGAGGATGATGAAAACTATCATAATATGTATCCTGAATATGATGATACTGCAACGGGGGTAGATAATGAAGATCAAGAGGGAGCAGATGGGCCCGCTGATGACGATCTTGGTCGGGCCATTACTGATGCAAAGGAAGAATGTGAAACTGAACAGGAGAAGGAGAAGCTGGAGCAGATGTTAAAGGATCACAAAACATTGTTGTATCCAACTTGCGAAGATGGCCACAAAAAGCTAGGTGCCACACTGGATTTGCTGCAATGGAAGGCAGAGAATGGTGTGACTGACAGCGCATTTTCAAAGTTGTTGGTAAAAATGAAGAATCTTCTTCCAAGAAATAATGAGTTGCCTGACAGTACATACCAAGCAAAGAAGGTTGTCTGCCCTCTAGGATTAGACGTGCAGAAGATACATGCCTGCATTAATGACTGCATCCTCTACCGCGGTGAGAAGTACGAGAATTTGGATGCATGCCCGGTATGCACTGCACTGCGGTATAAGATCAGACGAGACGATCCTGGCGATGTTGAGGGCGAGGCCCCTAGGAAGAAGGTTCCCGCCAAGGTTATGTGGTATGCTCCTATAATACCACGGTTAAAACGTCTCTTCAGAAATAAAGAGCATGCCAAGTTGTTGCGATGGCACATGGAAGACCGTAAGAAAGACGCGATGTTGAGACACCCCGCTGATGGGTCACAGTGGAGAAAAGTCGAGCGAGAGTACCCGGACTTTGCACGTGACGCAAGGAACTTAAGGTTTGGTCTAAGTACAGACGGCATGAATCCTTTTGGTGAGCAGAGCTGCAGTCACAGCACCTGGCCTGTGACCCTATGTATCTATAACCTTCCTCCTTGGTTGTGTATGAAGAGGAAGTTCATTATGATGCCAGTGCTCATCCAAGGCCCGAGGCAACCCGGCAACGACATTGATGTGCGGAATGACAACGGTGGATCTCAACAATCTTATGAAGAACTTAGACGAACCATTCGTCCTAGCCAATGATGTGGCTCAGGTTTTCTATGTGAAGGACATGTCCTCCAGACCAAAAAAAAGAAAAAATATGCAAACGAATACATCATATGATGAGCCAAAGCGTCACATAGTTCTTTCAGGGAAAAGAAACATCGTGGGAATCGAGGACAAGACAGACATGTCAGAAGATTATAATAAGTTTGATGAAATTCCGCCCTTCACAGTGAAAAATGACCCAAGCATTCCGTTAAGTAAAGAAGATGCTCCATGGTTACGACTGAAGCGATCATAAGGAAGGGCATATGCCAAGAAGTTCATGCTCATATTATGTAACTCTAGTTCATGTTTTTAATATTAATACATGTCTTGAGTGTTAGTCATGTTTTGTGGATGGACCGGGAGTATGAGAAGAAGTTGTCCCGATTCGTCGTACTTACCATTAAGATCTGATCTCCAAACGCGCGCGGTCACATATTAGGGAGTGCCTCTATGACCAGTTTCTTGGAGATGCCGGAGGACTAGGCTCCGTCGGCATCTCCCTGAAACTGGCCGTAGTGGTGTCCCTGCTCTCGAAAACCATCTTGCAGCTTTGTAACTTGTCTAACTAGATCAATACACCAGGGAGCTAACTAATTTCACATATTAGGGAGTGCCTCTATGACCAGTTTCTCGGAGATGCCGGAGGACTGGGCTCCGTCGGCATCTCCCTGAAACTGGCCGTAGTGGTGTCCCTGCCTCAAACTGGCTGGAGCACTGGACTCACAAGGATGCCTATTTATAGTACAAGCAGCTCGACATAGTGTTGACACTTACAAAATAATGTCGACACTCACCCCTATTATTAGTCCCGGTTGGTGTCTCCAACCGGGACTAAAGGTTCATCTTTAGTCCCGGTTGGTGACACCATCCGGGACAAGGTACACGCCGCACGACATAATGTCGACATGCACTCACCTCTATTATTAGTGCTGACTCGTGTTTTGTCCCGGTTGGTGTCTCCAACCGGGACTAAAGGTTCATCTTTAGTCCCGGTTGGTGACACCATCCGGGACAAGGTACACGCCGCACGACATAATGTCGACATGCACTCACCTCTATTATTAGTGCTGACTCGTGTTTTGTCCCGGTTGGTGTCTCCAACCGGGACTAAAGGTTCATCTTTAGTCCCGGTTGGTGTCTCCAACCGGGACTAAAGGTTCATCCCGCCATTTTTTCCCGCCATTTTTCTTCCCGCCATTTTTCTTCCCGCCATTTTTCTTCCCGCCAGTTCTTCCCGCCATTTTTCTTCCCGCCATTTTTCTTCCCGCCAGTTCTTCCCTCCAGTTCTTCCCGCTAGTTCACTATATATATATGTAGGGGGTTGGCCTCCATTGTCATTGCACATCTCTAGACTCATATCTGCAACCTCATCACTCTTTCCCATGGCTTCCACCGTAGCACTAACCCCCAGGGAGGCGGAGGCGCTTTGCGCCTCGAACTACCCCTGCCCGCCGGGCTACTGTGTCCCCGTCGGCTGGATGCTGAGCGTCGGAGGTGTGCCGGTTCCTCCTGTCCCTCTAGGTGTGGCGCGCCGGATGGCCATCACGAACCACTACTACTTCGAGCTCACGCCGGAGCAGCGGAGGAATCCCAGATGGCATCCCGACTATTTCTCTACTTGGGAAGCCTTCTTCGTGGATCGGCATGAGAGGGCGCTCGCCAGGCACGAGGAGGACGGCCCACCTCCTCCTAACTTCAACGAGGCCGGCCGTCGGCTATGGTGGCGCGGTCGGACACTCCAGAGCGTCATGGCCTATGACACTGCCGCCGACTCTAACCCCCGTCTGCGCTACCCTCAAGTCCAGCCCACGCGCTACCCTCAAGTCCAGCCCACGCGTACTCTCCAGAGGTTCAATTACGGTGACCCCGACGACGACAGCGATGAGGCGGCGGCGAGTACGACGACTACAGTGGCGAGTATTACAGGTGTAGGCAGGAGCATGACTAAATCACTCCAACATTCCGAAACAAGTTCGGCCGATTGTTACTTAATCTGGCCATGTATCTTGATTTTCAGTTCTTTTATGTATCTTAATTTTCAGTTCCAGTTCGGCCGATTGTTACTTAATCTGGCCATGTATCTTAATTTTTAGTTCTTTTATATATCTTAAAAAAGCCCCTTTAATGCATGAAATAAGTGTTTATTTATTTTAAAAAATTTCATGTAAAGTAAATATAAAAATCATTTACATGAATGGATAGATATTATTTTTCTGAAAATTATGATATATTATTCATATTTTTCTGAGTTGAAATGAAAAAGATATGAATTTTCTAAATTCATATCATATTTTTTGAATTAAAAAAGCCCCTTTAATGCATGAAATAAGTGTTTATTTATTTTAAAAAATTTCATGTAAAGTAAATATAAAATGATTTACATGAATGGATAGATATTATTTTTCTGAAAATTATGATATATTATTCATATTTTGAATTAAAAAAGCCCCTGAATTAAAAAAGCCCCTGAATTAAAAAAGCCCCTGAATTAAAAAAGCCCCTGAATTAAATGCCCCCCCTTTAACACCGGTTCCAGCCACGAACCGGTGTTAAAGGGGGGGTAATAAATGCGCGCGGGAAAACACCCCCCCCTTTAACACCGGTTCGTGGCTGGAACCGGTGTTAAAGGGGGGGGTGTTTCCCGCGCGCATTTATTACCCCCCCTTTAACACCGGTTCGTGGCTGGAACCGGTGTTAAAGGGGGGGTAATAAATGCGCGCGGGAAACGCCCCCCCCCCCTTTAACACCGGTTCCAGCCACGAACCGGTGTTAAAGGGGGGGTTATTTATTTCACCTTCCTCCCCTTATTCCTCCCACGCACAGCCAGATCGATCGAGCGCCGCCCCCGACGCGCCGCCGCCGCCCCCGACGCGCCGTCTCGCCGCCCCCGACGCGCCGTCTCGCCGCCGACGCGCCGTCTCGCCGCCCCCGACCCGCCGACGCGCCGTCTCGCCGCCCCCGACGCGCCGTCTCGCCGCCGCCGCTCGAGGTTCGCCGCCCCCGACGCTCTCTTCCCCTCCTTCGTTCGGCGCGCCTGCTCCGGCCGCGCCCGGCTGGCCCTCCCCCGCCGGCAGGCAGCAGGTTGCCGCCCCGCACCTCGCCGGGCTGGCCATCGGCGTAGAGGCCCGGGAACGACGGTTGTGGGCGTGGGCGCTGGAGGCGGCGCGCGCACCACCGGCGACGGCGCGCGGAGGCGCGGGCCCGCGCTCATGGCAGCCCGGGAGCTACCCGCCTCGTCATCGTGCACGAGGGCGCGAAGCTGAACCCGGCCCACGCCGCAGGTTGCCGCCCCGCACCTCGCCGGGCTGGCCATCGGCGTAGAGGCGGGAACGACGGGTGTCGCGCAGAGAGGCAGGGCCACGGCGGTGGTAGCGGTGCATCGCCGGAGCGCGAGGGGGTGGCTGCAGAGGGTCAGGGGAAACGGCGACGGGGTGCTCTGCGGAAGGCGGGGGCGCGCCGGAGAAGGGCCCGGCCGCTGCCCGAGGCAACGGTGCTGGGCAGGCCGATGCGGGGAGGATGGTCAGCATCCGACGGCGAGGGCGGGTCAAAGCCGGGGAGGCCTGGACGCGGTCGGGCGGGTGCAGGGCGGAGACGGCTCGGCTTGCCGGGGAGGAGCTCTGCCGGAGGAGGGCGAGCTGGCGCCGGCAGGGAAGCGGCCCAGGAGGTGGTCGAGGAGGAAGGTGGGGATGGCCTTGGCAGCGGGGAGCGGCCGCAGGAGGGGATCCCGTGAGCGAGGGCGAGGAGCGGGGCGAGCGGGGACGCGAGGGCGAGGGAGGTCCTAGCGGCGGGGATCGGTTCAGGGGCGGCGCGGCGAGCTCGGTTGCCGGCGAGGGCGCGGCGAGCCCCTCCCCTCCCTGCGTGTGAGCTTGCTCAGATGGATGGTCGTAGGTTAGGGATGACGGGTGGGGTCCAGTTGACAGGGAGAGAAAAGTGTAGAGATGACATCGACTCCGACGATCTAGGCCTTAATCCTTGCACATGTGAATTAGAAGCATGTGGAGTAAAAATAAAATAGCTTATAGCAAAGATATTATAATAGGCCACGCCTAAACCCTAACTGACCACCTCGCTCTCTTCCCCGTGCAGGAGCGTCTCGCCGCCGCCGCTTCGGAGCTCATAGGCCACGCCTAAACGCCGCTAGCACCGCCGCCCGACGAGACCGCCGCATCCGTGTCTGCCTCGCCGTCGCCCTCGCCCACACCACCCTCGTCGTCGCCCTCGCCGTCGCCATCCCGCGGGATATAAGTAAGGGCATGTTTGATTCAAAGGATTTGTATAGGAAATTTGTAGGATTAAATCCTATAGGAAATTTGTAGGATTAAATCCTATAGGAAATCCTATAGGAAATTATGCATGTTTGATTCAAAGGATTTGTATTGTATGTGTATTGTATATGCATGTGTATATTTTGTGCCACGCCGACGACCACCGCCACCATTATGCCGTCGACCCTGACCTCCTATGTCCTCGCTGAGCCTACACACGCGTCGAGGGTGTGTCGCCCATTTTAGGTAGACCATCACGTCGTGCTGGTTCGAACGCACACCCCCACGCACCCCGGCCCCGCTCTCGCCCTAGCGTCGCCACCTCTCGTTGTCAATATAGCATTATAATAACCATGCTATGTTAATCAACTTTGATGACAAGTTAATTAGAAGAAGTAAATGTACCCTCTCATATGAATCCGGGGTTTCTCCGAATTAGGGTTTGAAATGACCAAGCATGTATTAGGGTTACATTTCAATACTTTTAACCTGTCATATCATCGTCCTTGCTTGAGCATTTCAATAGATGTATTACTGATATTTGTGTGATAATATTATTGTTTTAGAAACTATGGATCCACTTAGTAGAAACCTTGAAGAAGAAGAAATAATGGAGAACATTATTGATGAGGACACCTCACAATATCTGAACTTGGAGGGACATGACGACGACAGCTCAAGTACTAGTCATGGAGAAGATGAAGACTCCGGTGAACGCAATTTAATGGTTACAAAGTCCGGCGAGGTATATGCATTGATTAAGCCTCAGCTGACTTCCACCAACAATCTTCTTCTACATGTATTAATTAACGCTTCTTTCTTCTTTTAGCCCTCTGGATCGACCAGCCAGCAACCATCTTCTTCTACGAAAAAGAGCAAGCGAGGCGCGAGCCAGCGGTTGAAAGATCGTGCAAAGTTCACGATCGAAGCAGTCCGTGTTGATGGCAGGCCGATGGAGCCCAAGAAGGCCGCAGACAAATTTATACGTCAGGCTGGAGTTCTTGTTAGGGACCAAATCCCAATCATAATTGAAAATTGGAATAAGCCAAAGAAGGGCGACGGTACCTTTGTCGATGACAGATCCAAAGAAACGCTTTGGAATTCGTTGTTGGTAAATTTCACCCTTCCGCCAGAGGAGGATGAAAACAACCCGGTTATAAAGAACAAGGTCAAAGAGTGGACTCTAAAGAAGATGGCTGAGGCTTTCCGCAACTGGAAGACAAAATTGAACAAATTTGTCAAAGCTGGCGAGACTCCAAATTTCGAAGACGCATATTATGCGAAGATAAGACCTCACTGGCCCGAATTTAAGACATATAAAAAAAGTGCTATAGCTAAAAAGAGGTCAGAAACCAATACGCTTAATGCCCTGAAGAAGGAATATCACCAGAGGACGGGGTCAGGTGGCTACATATCTCAGAGGCCTAAGTGGGAGGAAGCTGAGAGGGCCCTGCGCGAGAGAGGGATCACACCCCAGACAGATGGGTGGGACCTACGTGCAAAGACTTGGTTCTACGGAATCGGGGCAAGGTTGGACCCAGAAACAGGATTGTGTATCTTCCCAACCATCCTTGCCAAGCCCGTCACTGAACTCATCACGGCATACGAGGAAACATCCGCCGGGACCTTCCATCCCGACAGAGAGAATGACCAGCTCACACGCGCCATCGGTAAAAAAGAACACTCTGGACATGCACGAGGCACAGGGGGTATGACGTGGAAGGATGGGTTTGCCGACTGGAGCGACTCTTACAGATGGCGCGGCAGAAAAGAAAAAGAGTGTACAGATCGGATGACACAGATAGAACATGCACTTGCGGCGCTGCAGACGCAAGTGAATGCACAACAGAGCCATCAAGCTACCGGCCCATCTCAGCGGCATGAAGAGCCTGCATTGGAAGCTGCCCGCGGCCCAGACTCTGCGCGGAAAAGCAGTGTGGCTTCCACGGAGAACGTGCAGCCAACGCTTGAAATGACGGGTCCTCGATACCCCGTTGATGAGATCACGGAGAGCGAACACGCTGAGCTGCATGTGAGATTAATGGGCTTATCCATTAAGGTGGCTGTCGGCTATGCCTTACCTCCTGTAGCTGGTGGAACTTACCACTGCCGACCGATTCCAGATGGCTATGCTATTGTCGGGGTGGATGAGGTTGTGAAGGAATATGAGGAAGCACAGCTTGACCATGCTACAGGTGAAGGGGAAACTCAACTCAAATTTGCAGTGAAAACAACCATTCTTTGGAAGAAGGAACACATTGTGCTTCCAAATTGGAGGTCACTGGCACCCCCGCCGTCTCCGCAGCGTCAGCAGTCTGAGCCGCTTCAGCCATCTCCTGCGCGGCAGCCATCTCCGGCCCGTCAGCCATCTCCGGCCCGTCAGCCATCTCCGGCCCGTCAGCCATCTCCGGCCCGTCAGCCATCTCCTGCGCGGCAGCCATCTCCGGCCCGTCAGCCATCTCCGGTGCTTCAGCCATCTCCTCAGCGTAAGCGGAAGAGCACTGCCACGAGGAGCATCAGTAGCACTGCCACAAAGAAATCCGCAGGAAACCGTACGCCAAAGAGTTCAAAAAACTACGTCCCGCAGCCTTCCGCCAAGCCATTGCCGGTTTTACCGTGGAATCGCAGCGACGAGGAGACCAATAGGATCTCGGGAGAACAGGTCAAGAAATTCTTTGCACCTAGACGGGCCGAGCCAAAGGAGAAAATAGATCCGGCGGTGGTGGAGAAGTTTTACAAAAATCTTTTGAAACCTGAAACCCCACTTGTGCCGGACTACGAGCGCCAGATTTTGAAGGCGGATGCAAGGCGCCGTAGGGAGACTGAAAGTAGCAGTCGTGAGGCACCCCACAAAACAGTTCCCATGCTCGGAGAGCAGGAAAACCAATCATGCGCCCCGCTCCAAATTTTTGACAAACGGGACGCTCCTCCCGTAGATGATTACGAGGCAGAGCTACAAAGAAAGGCCAATGAGATGGGGATGACTTACATTGCATACTTGAACGTCATGGGAGACAACTTGCCCAAATGCGATGTCAACCCCATACAGCCATGGAAGTATGGGAAGAATCTAGTCAAGAAAGAGGAGCTCAAAAATCTACCAACAAAGATGCGAAAATTGCACAAGTGGTACCTTCATTTCTGCAAGACGAGAAAAGAAGAATGGATCACGGCGCATATAAGAGATGAGATTTTCTTGTGCGGAGACGACGCGATCGACTTCAACATTCAAGACTTGCATTTTCTATTCAATCAGAAGGAACTCGACAAATCTGCCATCAGCCTTTATTGTGTGTAAGTACTATTTCTGTAATTTTTATCTCAACTCATTCACTTCATTAATTGCATGTATATATATATGCTCACCATATATGTATATACTATTATGCAGGAAAAAGGTTATGGAATGCAGGAAAGGAGGCCCTTTTGACATTGGGTTCGTTGACCCAAATAGAATTCATGAAGAAGTGGTAAGAGACAAACCCGGGCAAACAGAAGATTACTTGCTAAAGTCTTTACTGAGACAACAAACGAAAAGGGAAATACTATTGCCTTACAACTTCTCGTGAGTACTGTTACCCTCTCTCTTGTACACATTCTGTTTCGGCTTACTCGATGTTAAGTGTAACTGATGATGAGTTATGCGTGCGTAGGTTCCACTTTATTCTGCTAGTCATTCAACCCGACTCAGGAAAAGTCCTTGTCATGGACTCGTTACGAAAAGAAAAAGAGCTATGGGCAAACTTTAGAGAGATGCTCCAGAGGTAATTTCAATCATATTATCGCACTAGATCGGCAACTTTCGTGACAATAAGTAATTAATTACTCCTTTATCCATTTTCTTTGTCGGACAGGGTTTGGAAAATGTTCACGGGCAGGGCCGTGGGTGAATGGTCAGAAGAACTAAAATTTGTAGACCAAAATGTAAGTAATACTAGCTAGCTTCCAATTCCATTATATCATGCTTTATTGATTATTATTTTGATTGAACTCTCTATTCTCGTAAAGTGCGCGCGTCAAGGACACGGCAATAACTTATGTGGGTACTATGTTTGCGAATTCATTCGCAACACGATATGTGCGACAGGCCAAGCCGCACTAGAACAACTTAGAGTAAGTAAACAAAGTCCACAACATTATTTTATTACCATCAATTGTGTTGAGTTTTATTCTTATATATATATTGACGGCCCATTCTTCATATATATTCAGGTCGAACGGATGCGGGACCAACTCCTACCATTTGAACGCATACGAGCCATTCAAGAGGAATTGGCGGGGTTCATACTTGATGAGGTCGTCACGCCTGGCGGAGAACTCTTTAGATATCCACCTCCGGCGATGTAGATGTATGTGCCGATGTATGTGCCGATGGCGATGTATGTGCCGATGGCGATGTTTGTGTATAATAATAGTTGCTTAATTATTCATGTACTCGTATGTACCGATGACGATTTATAAGTATACGGCTCCCGATCGATTTCCCCTCGCTCTCCCCCCCCCCCTCCGGCAGAAATACGCCCAGAACGGGGCAGAGGCAGAAGTCTGCCGCGGCAGAGAGTTAGGCCGTTTTCCTGCCGCGGCAGAGTTCTTCTGCCGCGGCAGGAAAACGGCCTAAATCTCTGCCGCGGCAGAAGAACCTTTAACACCGGTTCCAGATACGAACCGGTGTTAAAGGGGGGGGGGCCTGAGGCCTGCGGCAGCCCCACGTGCGCCACCCTTTAACACCGGTTCGTATAGGAACCGGTGTTAAAGGGGCCCCCCCTCTAACACCGAACCCTCAACAGCGGTTGTGGAACCGCTGTTAGAGGGTCCTCCAAACCGGTGTTAGAGGGGTACGTGTGCACTAGTGGTTGGTAGGTTGGTGTGGTGTGTAAGTGCGTGCGAGCGCGAGCAGTGTATTTATAGAGGAGGAGGTGGTGGACTGGTAATGGAGTGATTGGGTTGGCGAGGTTGACGTGTTTGCTGAGCTAGGCGAATGGCCGGTGGAATGGAAAGGGAGACTCCAATCGCGTGAGCTGAGCTCGTGGAAAAAAAACGTGTAGATGTGTTGACCAAACAGCCACAAATATCGGATTTGCTAGTTCGCAGACGTCAAAGAACATTTTAGGTTTCAGTCATCTTTCTCGTCTCTCTGGATTTAACTTGTGATTTGAGCAATGTGGGACTTCCACCTGAGTTACAACTAGATTGTAATTGAAATTTTAATGAGTTGCAACTAAAAATTAGTGTAAATTATATAAGTTACAATCAAGTTGCAACTGAGAATTAGCATAAATAGTAGCAACTTATATATAAAAAGTTCTCAAACGCCTGATATCTAGACACGTCCTTTTTTTATCGCCTCGGCGCCTGTTCTGATTGAGTGGTTGCACAAATCTGTGCTGAGGAGTATCATCAGAAACCTGATCGCTCCGTTAGGTACCAAAAGCTTCAAGACCTTGCATGACCGTAGTACGTCACTCTCACTCAGGTTTCGCAATTACTCACTCCGCCTGCAAATAAGTATACTTCTAAGATTCACTAGTGAAGAACAGGCCTATAGTCCCAGTTTCAGATGGGCTCTAGTCCTGGTTCTCTAGCCAGGATTACGGAATTGGGACTAGAGGCCCCTATCTCTAGTCCCGGTTCGATTACGTGGCAGCAACAACACAACGGGTGAGAGGACATTTAGTTCCGGTTGGTAACACCAACCGGGAGTAGAGACGGGGCCGCTGGATTTAGGGTTTTTAGGGGGTTTGCATTTTCAATTCTTTTTCATTTTTATATACAATTTGGTGCATGGAGATCACTAAATCACTAGAATCCCATGGCATGTTGATGCATATATGATATAACCTGTCTTACGAACATACATATACATATATATATACAATTTGGTTATATGGAGATCACAACTGGAACTAGAGCTCATCTATTCAGTTACATGGAGATCATTAAATCACTAGAATCCCATGGTATGGAATTTTCCCCTTGGGTATATGACATGGTCAACCAAAAATCCCGTCAATTCCTCTTGAATTGCTACTAGGCGCTCCTTCAATTATATATAAAAGAAGGAGATCAATATGAATATCAATCTATCATAAGAAATATTATGAATGACACTCAACACAATTAATGATAATAAAATCAAATTGTGAATATATTGTTCACGTACTGTTATAAGTGTCGCTCTGTCCTTCCCACTGACCTCCGAGCGAATGAACTCGCAAATAAAGTATTTACAAAAATTAGTCCCTGGTGGCTGCCTCTCGCACTTTACGAGAATAGAAAAATCAAATAATAATCAAGCATAATATAATGATATTGAAACTAAAATTAAAGATATTCATGGACCTAGCTCGTACTACTTACCTCGACCGGATGTAAAGTGAGCTCTCCTTTAAAACCATCTACCATACTTTTGGTAAAAATTTGCCAAACTTTTCCCGGCAAAAATATTAATAAACGAGTTATTAGTTACTTGATATCTCAGGAAATGAACAAAAGTGACCGATATAGTGCGATAATGACTGAAATTACCTGTGAAGCATATCTTTAATGCTTGAGTACTCCTTTTTGTTTTTCTATAGTGAATCCTTAATTTTAACTCTTCAATGATTAGCAGAATGTAATGATAGTCGTGCACGTTTATATACGCCAGTAACTCATCAATTACACTTAACATCGAGTAAGCAAAAGTGAATGTCACAAGATAGTAACACTCTCATCTAAAATTGTAAGAAAACATTATTCTTTTTTTGTAATGTTGTCTCTTTATGAACCTTAGCAAGTTACGCTCCGTCTCCTTTGGAGAATTTCCATAGCAATCTTCATTAACTCGGCATGGGTCGATAATCAAAGTGTTAAAGAATCCCTTTCGATCATATTACTCACTCTTCATTCTGTATAATAGTATACTGCAGATAATTACAGGCAATAATTGAGCTGAGTTAAAGGCTTTTCATTTCTCGCACCTTGATGCACGTGGAAATTCATTTTTCAAGAAATAACTTGACGTTGCAAATTAGGAGCTCGGGGTTGCAAATTTTGCTTCCTAATTCAAAATTTGAAGGTCAGAATAGTGGGTTTCTTCTTTTAATTAGTGGCGCATTCGATATTGTTCGATCTATTCCGTCCCGGTCTGTTGTTTTGCCAAGAATATGTGTAAGGAAAGGCGTATGTACGTGTGAACGTGATCACCGGCCTTGACATCCTTTTGCCTCGGTTGTGGAGTTAGCTTTTGCAAAACTGAGATTCTTTTCTTCAGATCGCCTACCTGGGTCGTCTTGACTGTAAAAGAGGGCAAACGAATCATCTGATTGAGGACCGGGTCGCTGTTACCAGGAGAACCTGAACTCAGATGTCTGTCGAAAGTTCCAGGAACCTGGATACCTACGGAATATCAATGCACATGCTCGGGTTCCCATCGATGACACTGCAACGCGCTACCTAGCTAAGCTATGAGCTCAGTCATCGAATGTTCAAGTAGTACTACCATTTATGAACCATCGAATAATGTTGGAAGGGCGCGTCTCTGTCATCGGGAGTCTCTCTCACTGATGCTCGATCAGTACAATTGCCATTCGCAAAAGAGGATACAGGGTTTTGCTCATGGCAAGCAAGAGCAAACAGAAACATGTAGAGACGTGAAGACCATCACGCTAGCAAGTAATCTACATGTTGGTAGTGAGAGGTTGGTGGTTCTCTCTTTTTCTTTTTTGATTCATAGGCTATTTTGATACCTTGATGTCATTTGATATGTGTTCACAGGCGCGACATGGTGCAATGGTTCCTCGACATATCTGCTATGAAGGGTTAATTTCGTGTTGATGATGCGTTTTTGTCATTCTTATCGGCCCATATTCAGTATGCTGTATGCATTTGCTGTTCATGTTGCATGTGCTGCGACACACTTTTAAGGAAAACGCTCCGTTTCCGTCGGAGGTTGCGTCGCACGCGTCCTCCGGATCGTGGGACGTTGGTTCCTTGCAGATCGGACGGTTCTCGGTTTGCCACGTAGACGCAGGAGTTGGGCAGCATCTACTCTCTCTCTCTCGCAGCATCGCTCCCCCGCAGACTCACATACTCACAGACTCGAGTCACAGACTCGCAGACGGAGGCGACCGCAGGGGCGAAGCCGGTGCCCCCGCCGGTGACTGCTGGACCTGCGAACGGCGGCGCCGCCGCCCTCCGATTGTCTCCGTAAGTTCCTCCCCGCCGATTGGCTCCATCTGATTTTGCTTGCATCCCTGATTCTCCCCGCCGATTCTCTGCGCCATAGAAACCCTAACTACCCATCTCACGCTTCCTGAGCAGGGGAAAGAGAAGAAATCCACGGTGGGGGGATCATTTTGGCGATGGGGAAGCAAGTTCCTCGGGTCAGCGGCATGGGTGTAAGTGTTTTCTCTCCTTCCAAGCCCTACTCAGCCGGATTGGTTGATGCTTTCCCCAATTTTTTGTAGCAAGTTAGTGTGCAGAAATTTTCATGCTATGTAGGTTGATGTTTTTTGATGTGTTCTTACTGTGTTGTGCTTCTAATTTTGTAGCAATTCAGTGTACAGATGTGTTCATGTTCTTATTGTTGTTGTTCTTACTGTGTGGTGCTTCCAAATAATTTTGCTTCATTTCATTTTGATTTTGTTTTATATACATACCTAGTTTTTGTTAGTTTGCAGCATAAATTCATTTTGTTTTACTTTGTAGATTTGCTTCCTATGTTAGTGTTTTTTGCTTTTAGCATACCTAGTTTTACTCTTTTGATATTAATTGCTTAGGCAGTGCATATTTTCTGTTAGGTTGTAGCAGTTTTTGGTTTCTTAGTTGTGCATATTTGGTCCTTATGTATGTTTGCTTTAGCAGGAGCCACCTATGTGGATGTCAAAGGACCGTTTTGCTGCGAAGCGGCTCCGTACTCTTGCTGATAAACTTGTCGCTGACAAGAGAAGTATAATTGAAAATAAGAGTGCGTTTGGAGCGTTGCTTAATGTATCCCCTTTCATTATTTCAAACAATCTCATTGATTTCATTGCTACTAACACAACCCCTGCGCTGCGTGAGTTCAAGTTCAACAACAACAAGATTGTTTTCAGCAAGGACATGGTGAGGAAAGTTTATGGCATCCGCTGCGGCAACAGGCCAGTTTTACGGTTGAAGAAGAGTGAGCAGCACGAGCTTAAAGAGGTGTACAAGAATGGTAATCCCAAGCAGAGGCCTCATATTCAAAATGATGTCGACTTGCTGCTGAAGTGTCCTGTGACAGATAAAGCAACAATTCTTAGATCATGGGATCTTATTTGCTTGTCAACTGTGGTCGATCCTAGCAGTGGTAATATGCTGACATTGGATTATCTAGCCAGCATGGAGGATCCTACAAGGACAGCTGAATTTGCATGGGATGAACACTTGCTGCAGCTTGCTATGGATTTGGTGCAAAATATTCAGAATCACAAAGCCATGCCTCTGAAACTACCGGAGGAGAAAGAACCCAAGAAAGGTGCAAAGCAGTGTGTTCAGAAAAATGCAAAAAAAGGAGCAAAGCATGCTGCGGTGGAGGGTGACGAGGAGGGTGATGAGAAAGGTGCCAAGGCTCCTAAATTTGAGTTCTGGATCACCGGGCCTTATTCAATGCTTGGTGTAAGTTGTCTTCTGCCTGATCATTTTTCTTTTTTGCTTTGTTTGTGTTTCACATGTTGCATTTATTCAATTTTAACATTGTTGATTAACTAGTTTATTTTTTCTGCTTATTGTTTTCAACAAATTGTATACATGGACCACCTTCAGTTTCCACCTAACTCTCATGTCTTTGACTACTCGCTACCTAGAGTGTGTCATGTGACTAGTTCCGACTTCAAGTTTGTAGTGAAGACAGATATTGAAAGGAAGATTCTGAACAATACAACTGTTTTTGGAAGGCGTCCGGTAAGTTGACCAACATCTTTTGTACTTATATTGATGTTTATCTTTTCTTTTTGCTCTTTTGTCAAAATTATTCTCCTCATTCTTTTACTTTTCTCTTTTTTCTATATTTGTTTGTAGTTTCTTCAAATATCAGCAACTCCATATGAAGTTGAACCACCTATCATTGAGGTTGTGGGAGCATCAGGAGGCAACTTGTCCGCCTCTCTAAACGAATGGCTAGTGTTCCCTAGTAGTCAGGAATTAGAGGTACATTACATGCTTACTTATGATCTTGTTTTAGCATTAATTGCATAAATTTAATGCTTCATAAGGTACTTTTCTAGTTGCTTCATCATAACAAACTCTGAGCACATGTAATGGATATTTTTGTTGCATTTTTCTTGTATTTTTGCTTTATTATGTTCTACCAGTTGCTACATATGTTATATATTTTTGCATACATCTTTTTAAAGTGTTCTGCTTCTTTCAGTTATACTGCTGCATTAATTTTATATTCTTGTTACATTAATTTATATTTTTTGCTACTTACAGTTTTCACCACTTTTGTGTTATTTCATAAACTAAAGTTTTATGCTTCATTCATATGTCTAGTTTGCTACTTCAACCATATGATTTTACTACATTCACTATCATTTTCTGTATTGTTGCTATGTCTTTTTGTTTTAAAACAGTGCTCCATTGTTACATTATTTTACACTTCTTTTACAGGTTCCAGCTCGCTTCAAGCACTTGTATGACAAGCACAAGGCCATCTACGGTGCTGATATTGACATGGCTGTGAAGAACTTTGCTGTTGGGTTAAAACAAATGAATGCACACCGGATGGCTTCTTTGCTTCTTGATGTTGATGCTGCGCAGAATTCACAAGACGATCCAAGCGTCATGTTTCCAACAGAAGCTGCACCTGAGAAAGAGCCAAATGGTAATGCTGAAATGCGATCCGAATTTGATATGGGATCTGAAGAGCAGGGCATAGAGAAAGAGGGAGGAGTCCTTGAGGCTGAAGCAAAGGGGGATATGGAACATGTGGATTATCGAAGCACCAATGAGGAAACTGATGATGATGATGAAGTCAACCTTGCAGCAAAATTTAGGGTGCTCAAGCGTGCACGAACCACCACACAAGATGTTCCACAGCCCGCAATAATTGTGGATTTGTTGACCCCTGGAGGTGTTGTTGGCGGCCTTCCTGATGTTAACAACCCAGTTAGTTCACCTTACCGGTCCAGCCCACCTCATGGTATATCAATCGAAGCATGGAATGCAGCCCCTGATGCTCCATCGTTTGAACTTTTCTCTCAAGAGGATAATATCATGGAAAAACCAGCTGAAGCAGGTATTTTTGGATGGATGTCTTTTTTATGTTTTTTCAGGAGATGCATATATTCCATTTCTATATTCTTGCTGCATAAATGGGTATTTCAATCATCACTGCTGCATAAGTTGCTATATTCTTGCTACATAAATGATATATTCTTGCTACATTAGGATATAAGCACTGCTGCATATTATATGGTTCATTTTTAGATTTCATGCTTACCATTTTCATTTTCATGCTTCATTCATCTATTAATTTTGCTTCATTCATCTATTAATTTTGCTTCATAGGCTAATGGGATTCTAACTTTTACAAACTTGTCGTGTTTTTGCTTGTTTTGATTTCTGTAGGCCTTACAGAGCAGGCTAAAGAAATGGATGATGCAAATGTTGCACCAGTGTCACCTAAAGCCTTCAAGGACGCTCAATCAAAGTCACCTAATTCTTACGAAGAACCGACCAATATAGCTTTGTCACCGAAAGCTTCTGAAGACAAGACCAATGTAGCGTTGTCACCGAAAGCTTCCGAGGAAGCTAAATCAGTAGAAGTTTTGAACATGCCTGCAAACCCAACCAACCGCATGAGCACAGGTTAGAAGTTATATTCTTTGGTTTTGCACATGCTGCATAGAATGCTGAATTAAGTTTTGGCTATTTACTTGCATATGCTTCTTAACTTCCTTGGTGACAATTGTTTCTCAGATGATGTAACAAAAGATGATAGTATTGGTGCTGGAACACTTGAGAAGAAGAATAGGTTCAAAAGGGCAGCCAAAGAAGTTCTTTCACCTCCCAAGATGAAAAAGATTAAGGTCTCTCAAGATATGATCCACACATATGACAAATTTGTCATGAATGGTCGCAGATTCAAGAGGGCTAAGAAACATGCACCGTGAGTTACCCCTACCAATTTTATGCTACATTAATCCCCAACATTAGCTTCATTTGTACAATCTGGTTGCCCCCAAATTATAATGTTGTTTTGTTTTTATTTCCAGCAAATGTTTTGTGAAGTATGGTAGGTTCTATACTTCCTACAGAGGTTTCCAAGAGTCTCTCCGCCCCCGCCAATATCTGAGCAGCGAGGTTATGAATGTGTTTCTTGAGAAATTCAACAATGTAGCAAAAGCATATGCTGTCAAGAACACTCGCGCAAAGAAGAAGTACTCTTTTTCAACATATGACACGGTAAGCCTGTGTTGGTCTTTCTAAACCAACAATGTTCTTGCTAAACCATCAATATTGCGTGTTGCTCATCCATCAAAAATAATGACAGGACAAGCTTGTTGCTGAGCCATCAATATTCAACCCCAATGGTTTCATGAAAGATTTTAAGGAAGCTTGTAGCAAGTTCAAAATCCTAAAGGATGACCTTGTGAGTGAAATGGATTTAATCTTTTTTGATTTTTATGAACATACTTATTGCTACATTTTTGTACATAAGCAGCCTGCACCACTCTATTATATGATATATTATAGTGCTACAACAATGTTGTGAACAATGTTTTTTTTGCTATATATATGATATATTATAGTGCTACATATTCATAAAATAGTTGTTTCATTATGAACATCTAGATGTTTAATCTGTTTTCCTTTCTTTTTTCTTTACTTTGTGTATGTAGCTTTATTTTCCCATTGTAGCACAACAACACTGGATTGTTTGTTGTGCCAACTTGCTCCACAAACAATTTCACACGTTTGACTCCATGACACCGGCCAATGGTGTCAGCAAGCTTCAGAAACTCGAAGACAATCTGGTTAGTTTGTTAAGCATTGCAACTTTGGCACTTCTTTTAAGACTGTTTGTTTATATATGCATCATTCTCCTGTAGTTCACCAACTTTGTGAGGACTGCAACTGAATCAGAGATTTGCAACGTTGACTTTGCTAGTTTCAAGCATATCAATCCCAGCCATTCACAGCAAGAAACACTGTAATTTTCTTCATACCTTACTACTTTTTATTCTGTTTTATTTGCTGCATGTGTTGGTTTCATGTGTATTTTGTGATGCTAAGAGTTTAAATTTTTGTTTGTAGATATGATTGCGGGTTCTACAGCATTCTATACATGAAGCACTACAACGCCAAGATAATGTCGGAGATTGACAGCGATTCAGTCTTGGACTTCTGAAAGTTCTTGGCATCAATTCTTATTGATGGTAGAGAGAACCACAATGATGATGTCGAGAAGATAATGGCCGAGGAGTTGATTGGAAACTAGTCATGTTTGTTTTTGTCTTTGTCAAACCTGTAATGTTTGGATCATGTTAGATGGATGCTTTTGAAACATGTTTGTAAGATGAATGGTCGTCGAACAAAACTGATGGATGAAGAAAGAAATCTGGGAACTTGTGTATGCACAAAACTTTGTTATTCAGAGTTATGTTATCCAAAACTGGGCTGCTTTTTTTGCTGTATATTCATGTAAAAATTGCTAGTTATGTTATTCAGAATTGTTATTGTATCTGGGAAGCATTAAGTTGTCGAACACAAGCAGATTTTTTTGTTGTATATCCATATAAAAAGTGCTATATATGTTATCCAGAATTGCCCTGTTACCTGGGAAAATCGTTTTCCCATTTATGCAGCAGTGATTATTGAATAACATAGCTGCTGCAGTTTTTTTGTTGTATATCCATATAAAAAGTGCTATATATGTTATCCAGAATTGCTCTGTTACCTGGGAATGCGAGAAAATGTCACACTCAAATGGATTTACAGGTTTTGCCAACTGAGTAACAGGTGCTGCATACAAATGCAGTGTATGATGGTTAACCGGACTAAAAACTATTCAGGTTTTTCATAAAACATATTATGTTGTTGTAAACACATAATACAATTGCTATATTAGACAAATTAAATTTCTATGTTGGTGTCTCATAATTTCTACATAAATTTTGTCACATCAGTTGATCCATACACAGCATTTGCTCTTTTCCCCACAAATAACAGCAAGATAATGTGACAGGTAGTGATACAAAAGAGGTAGAATAAAGCAATTAACTATATGAACTAAGTATGCAAAATTTTGCATTTGTATATGTATCAAACAGTTTTTGCTCCTATGTATCAAACATGTGTTCCAATCATCTATAAAATGCAATCATCTACAAATGCAAGTCCACTCCTGCTTCTTTCTCGGCATCTTTTGCCAATGCAACCTTCATATACTTGCAATCTTGCACCGTGTGGCCTTCCTCGTTGCAGTATGGACACTTCTTTTTTCTATACTTCCTAGGTGGTTTTGGTTCTTTTTGCTTCTTTGGCTCACTTGCCTTCTTCCTCCTTTTCTTGTTTGCTTCTTCTCGGAGCTCAATAAGCGGCTTCCTTCTCTTTTCACTCTCTTTTGGACGGCCTTTTGGCTTTGTCCGGGGAGGATTTTGCAACATGCTAGTTGTAGGAGCATCTTGTGGTGCAGGCTGTTGTTGATTTTTGTAATGCATTTGAGGTTGCTGCGTAGATGTAGCATTTTCTTCTTCTTGCTGTTGCGCAGCGTGTTGTGCTCTTCTCATTGTTGCAATGACTTTGGTCGCTTCATCTACCATGCTAGACACCACTGCATATGCATCCTCATTGAAACAGGCATCAGAGGCTAAATTATTCATCTTCATACACAACGAGTTGTACCTCAGTGTATTTGTCGTTGGTACTCCAAACCTGATTGTATTAGTGCCCGGGTTAGGAGCAGGTGTTGTTGCTGCTGCAGACCACCACTCAAGCATGTATCTCGCAAGGATTTCCTGAACATTTAACTGGACCATCACCCTGATTATATGTGGGCAGAGTAACCCACACATCTCAAATTCGTTGCAACCACACGAATAGAGCCCCTCTGCAGCAGCAACCAGAACCCGATATGTTTTCACATCGAGACCTTCATTCGGAACAAGATCGAAACACAACCCTTCTCCCTCGACTTGTTATGGATAAAACAATGTTGATGCCTGTATGATCATCTGGAACCTTTCAAATATCTCCCTAGTGTAAAATCTCAAACCCTGCCTTTCTATCATGTACCTGCAACAGTTTTCGGTGAAAATAGCATCAGAATTTGCTAAAACAGGTAAAACAGAATGCTACAAAACATTTTATGCTTCATTTTCAGAAACTATTATGATGTGATCTCACCTTCCCCAAAGTGGTGCAGTAGTCGTCTCCATTGTGAACCCTGCATTATCTTCCCTATCAAGCATCAGATTCTGGCATAACTCGTACTGCTGCACAAAATTGTACGCCGAGTCGCTTGGTTGAAACAATGGTTTGAAGTGGGCATTCAGTCCTTCTGATCTCCCCGTTGTGCTTGTGAATGGAAAGAAATTGCGCCGAAAATACACCGGGGCCCATTTCCTTCTGCTTTTCCACATGTTATCTAGGTGGGTGTTATCAGTCATTTCAAACCTTTGCAGCATATTCTGCCAGCATATCTCAAACTCCGCAACAGTGTCCGTGCCATAAATGCATGAGTAAAACGCATCTGCAAACGGATTTCCATCTACCAAAAGTGGACCAAGTTTTTTTCTTGCAACTGCAAGCACATGATAGATGCAGCACCTGTGGATTGTAGCAGGGAAAATATTTGAAATTGCTGTGCTCATTGCTTGGTCTTGATCTTTCATGATGTAGTCAGGAGGCAGATTAACTACTAATTTCCACTTTTTGAACACCCATTCAAATGTTTCGATCTTCTCATCTGGCAGCAAAGCGCATCCCAAAACAATAGTATGTGTATGGTTGTTGATGCCAACAATTGGAGCAAAGGGCATGTTGTATTTGTTGGTGCAAAATGTTGTATCAAAGAAGACACAATCCTTGTACTTTTGATACAGTGCCCTTGTCCGTTCATCCACCCAGAAAAGGGCACGTACGGCATTGTTCTGGTCTAGTTGTGTTGCATAAAAGAAGTGTGGACTTTCAGCTTGCCACTTTTCAAAGTACTCAATAACCATACTCATGTCTCGCACTGAGACCACTTCTCGCATCATTGTTCTGATGTTAGACACATCTTTCTTCACGTACCCTAGGCACCTTGGGTCACCACCATGAACACTCCCCAAGCATCCCATGATTTTAGCAGTGCTAATGTTTTGTTGATGCAAAGTTTGGATGAATTGGAAATCCTCTTCCGGGACCTTCTTGTGAGAGCGATAGTACCTCCGACGACCTATTTGCGTCACCATTGGATGGGTGTGTTCTGCTTTGAATACAGTCACCACCCAAACCCCATCTCGCTTCCCAACATGCATGTGTGCTTTACAGTCATGACGCAAAATTCTGTTCCGCTGCCTCGTGTCCTTCACATCCATATGCAATCCGGCCTGTTTGCTACGTGACTTTTGTCCACTAAAGTTGCTCAAGTCTATCAAAGCTTCTTTACCTTTTGCACCAACACCTGTCGTGCTGCGCTCAATTTTTTCTTCATGAGCATTTGGTTTACCGGTATGCACACACTCAAACACCCTATTAAGAATGGTAGATTTTGGTGCTCCTTTTGCTGTGCTGTACTTTGTGTTTCCAATCCGTGTGCCAAATTCAAGTTTCCAAGCATAATTGTTGTACACTTTTCTGGCCTCTTCAAGATCATCAAATACCATACCGACATATGGCACCACAGGCTGTGAACTAATTTCTTCTCCATCTTCAACAACAACATGTACTTCACTTGCACTTGCTGCACTCTGAGGGCCTGGAACAAATTGTGGCACATCACCATTGTGGTTCAAGTTTGAAGCAAATCCTTCTGGCTGTGGAGGATCATTGTTCAGGTCAAAACCAGCATGTATGCTGTCAGCCACAAAACCCTGACATTGGAAAATAAATATTCTTGTTACATTACCAGCAAATTATATTTCAATGATGCATATCTAATCAAACCACATATGCCAATGATGCATATCTAATCAAAAACCAGCACATTACCAGCGCATTGCAGCATGTAAGCAGCAAAATTTAATTGCTCTGAATGTTAGTTGTGCATATTTTTTTGGACAAGTCGATCATACAGCAACTTTACCAGATGACTAACATACAGAGCACATTACCAGAGTTCAAAATTTATAACCTAGCAGCAAATCGGGAAGGGATGGAGCATACCGATGGAGCAGGGTCATCAGCTTCTTGGTCTTGGTCGAAATACGTTGGAGGATTGTTCAGCCCGCCCCGATTTTGAACTCTGTTGTCGCCGTTCGCCGAATCGAGTTCACAGCGCCGCCGTGGATCAGGGTTTGAACTAGAGCTAGAAGCAACAATTGGTGGAGGAATAAGATGGTTAGGATGACCAGCAGGAGGGTATAGGACGGATCTTAGGAGATGTGCCATGAACGGATCCAGCCGCCGCGGCCCCTGTTCCGGCCGTCGTCACGAGATCGCGAGAGCTCCGCCGCGGCCCCCGTTCCAGGGTTTTTTGCTGCGTACCTCCGAATATTTGCTGCGTAGCGCAAAAGCGGGAGGAGGATACTAGTAGTTGTATCGGACGGTCCAGGTTTGCTCAATCTAACGGCGTACGAGTCGGAGGTTGCGTCGCGCGCGTCCTCCGGAGGACGCTCAGCGTTGTCCCACTTTTAAACATCTTTTACGGCGCACAATGGGGATTTGTGCATAGCATGTTTTGAATGGTTCAACAATTTAGGTGTTCTTTTTCTTTTTACGCGGGAGGGGGGGGGCGGTGCCAGGAGGATGCTAGAACAATGTTGCAAGCAGATGTTCAGTGTTGCAACAATCTGTGGTCCCTGGTTCGTGTTTTATAAATATATGCACGGCGGGAAAGCAGCAATCAGATGAAACTATACACGACTAATGACGCCCAGCGCGTTCCAAACAAAGTCTATTCAATGTGTACTTGTTTTTTTCCTTTAGAAAATGTAAAAAAAATAAACATCACTTGTAACAAGATAGCGCGGTATATAGGTCGAGTTAAATCATGGGCTAGAGCACATACAATTTTCATAGTACCATTAGAAAAGAAAGAATAAAGATATCAAAGAATCATTGTGTTTTCTCGCTGTTGTCGGTCTATAGTCGGTATGTTGTATGCATTTGCGTTTCATGTTGCATGTGGCGTGGCACACTTTTCAACATATCCTTTATAAGAAGATGTTCAGAAGTGACGTGGTCGCCGGGAGGTTGTTGCAAGAAGATGTTCGGTGTTGCAACAATGTCTGGTCCCAGGTTCGCGTTGTATAAATATATGCACGGTGGGGGAAGCATTAATCAGATGAAACTACTACCCAAATGCGCCGTACGCCAGCTCGCCCCAAACAAATTCTATACACCATGTACTTGTTTTTCTTTTAGAAAATGTAAAAACTAAAAAGAATGAACATCACTTCAAACAAGATAGTGAGGTGTAGGTCAGGGTTAATTAAATAATGGGCTAGATCATATACAAATTTCATAGAACCATTAGAAAAGAAAGAATGAAGATATCAGAGAATCATCAAGCTATGTACAATTATTACCACCACGTGAATAACCTATATGAGGAGGTACTGAACTTACTAACTAATGCATACTTTCTATGTGTCTACACAACCTGAATTATTCACACGAGAAGATCACAATATCAACCGATCCAAGCCGCACCATACTACATCCCGTAGCTAGCTAGTGGCCGGCACCCTTGCGGCTGGACCCTGCCGGCAGCCTCGCCAGGAGCATCTCCACCGTCTCTCTCGCCTTCTCCACCGCCGGCGCCAAGTACGCCGAGCCGTCGACCCTGCCCTCAGCCGGCGCCGGCCGGGTTGCGCCTGCAAGGCATGGGCCGGTCACGAGAACGAGCACGAGCAAGACGAGAGCCGTGTGCCGCCGCCCTGATGAAGACGCCCTATCAAACAACTTCCGAGAAGTGATCTGAAATACGTAGTGTTGGTGTAG
The DNA here is from genome assembly GCA_910589765.1 of Avena atlantica. Lineage (NCBI taxonomy): Eukaryota > Viridiplantae > Streptophyta > Magnoliopsida > Poales > Poaceae > Avena > Avena atlantica. The sequence continues at coordinate 488,735,502 of OU342736.1, forward strand.
GCCTGGGCCTGAACTCTGAAGAAACTTGTTGAGTTTGCGACCGTTGTTTGGTTGGTTGGTATGGTGTATATGCGTGCGAGTGCGAGCAGTGTATTTATAGACGAGGTGGTGAACTGGTGAGGTTGGTGAGGCTGACGTGTTTGCTGAGCTAGGAGAATGGCCGGTGGCGGAATGGAAAGGGAGACCTCAATGGCGCGTGAGCTGAGCTCATGGAAAAAGACGTGTACCGTAGATGTGTTGACCGCCGATCGGCCATGGAAAGAGCCAAAGAGGCGAGATCTTCTTGGCCGGCTAGTTAAGAAGATGCCGCTAGCCACCTGTGTTAGTTTGAACTTGCTAGGGCTCCACTTTTCACGTGTTCCCATCGTCCACACTCCAAGCGCTGCAACGCGCTAGTCCTTCCTTGACTCTCTCAGTCTCTGTGGTCGCCGGTTGGATGTACGGACATGCCCTCGTATCAACGATTAGAAATGCATTTTTTTTTCTTCTTTTTTGGACCCGTGGATGTGATGGCCATGTTCGAAGTGATTGATCGAACCGGTCTCCAAATTTCCCCAAATACCTGCAGCCCAAATGCTATTTTCTTTGCTCTCGTGCGTGTGTGGCCCAGCTAGGGCTAACTGCTAATAAACCCGGTCCATCCGTCTTTTGATCCCGAATTCAATGCTAGTCTCAGTAGTTTGTGGTCATGTAAAAATAACAAATACTACTAGTAGCTTGTGGTTCGTCGGCTCATATCGCGCCCACAGATCGATGGACGGGGCTGGTAGTAGCATAGTATTGCGGCGTGAATATATATCCGAAGTCATGGGTCGTCGCGTGTAGCCTGCCGTTGGACTGTGCAGCAGGTAATGAGCCACTGCGACCGGTGTAGTAATTTATTACGAGATCCAGTTGTCAATCCACCCGATCTTTGTTTTTCATGAAGTAGCTAGGTGTTTCTTGATCTGCTAGTGCGATTTCAAGATAGTTGCAAAAAAGCAAGTCTTCCGTACGTAGCAATTAATTGCTAGCTTGCCTGGATTAGGATTAGGGTTGCGAAGTTGTACCCGAGTGTTTGTAACTATCTCGGTCTTCCTATAGAGGAGGTTTCCACAGAGAAAGCTTAGGTTAAGTGCCCCGTTTTATAAGTTGTATCAGTGCTTCCAAATCCTAGAGACGGGCCAATCATCCACCTAGTCTTATTGTTAACGAATATTTCAGCATAGAGCGCGAGCATCCAAATCAATTGTTGACTTCATGGGTGACTATTCTCGGACCTACTAATAATACTAGCATAAATGTTCGTGCATTGCTACAGTCTGAGTTTGTCAAATTTAACTATTTGGAACGATGTAACAATCCTAACGACCAACTCGATCGAATAGAATAGTCCTTCACCCACCTGACGAAGAAAACTCTGTTGACCTAGTTTTGATTTGGTAAAAATCTCGGTCAAACCCCAGTAGAATTTACAATGAAAATATGGAGCATATTATTTGAATAATGTGCTTCAACAATCTCTAGCCATCGACATTTACTACTCTCTCCGATCCATATTAGTTGACTCCAATTTAGATATATCTATTATAAAAACTTGTCTAGATACATCCAAATTAAAGTCAACTAATATGAATCGGAGAAAGAAAAAAAAACACAGAAGTTCTACATCCCCGCACTTAATAAGAAATACCTATATAGTACGTACTAGCTAATTTGGTTGTGGCCTGGTGTAGCTGGACCGGTCGAGATGGCCCGTGAGAGCCAGTCTGGACTGGCCTGGCCTGGCTCGAGTCAAACCCAGCCCGACCCAATCCTTCTCTTCTGGGACTTCCACGCGCTCGTTCTCCCGCTGATGCCCAACGGCAGCGTCGAAAACCGCCTGAACCCGCGACGGCGCCGCTGGCCGCGGCATTCACACACGGCTGGTCACCATTGTTGGCAAACTTCGCCGGAGGGGCTCGCCGTAATTCGCGGCCGTCTGCGTTGTGCACTGCGACCTCAAGCCCAGCAACGTCCTCCTCGATCGACGACGACACACACATGACGGCCGTCGTGGCTGACTTGGGCATCGCACGGCTCGTCAAGGACATCGGCGGCAAAGTCAGCCTCTACATCGCTACCGACCCATGCAACTCCATTACTGGATTGTTAAAAGGTTCCGTCAGCGTAATCTGTCAAATTGATCCGACGGAACACGTGAACAAATGCAGGTCAGCATGTCACGGCCATCTCTTATCTTAGTACTCCTAACAAATGCATTTCCCTTGTATTCTTGCGTGTGGTTTCAGAGTACGAATCAGGGGTCCATCCTTCGATAGAAGGTGTCGTGTACAGCTTCGGCGTGATGACCCTGGAATTCGTCATTGTTTTCTCTTTTCCGATCTATGTATATCATTATTGGCGATGATTGCTACTCTAGTGTGTTGATCTTTTGTGGGCTTATAGCACAACGACTTCTTGTCTGTCTACTACAACAAGTTCTACTACGACAAAAGTGGCGCGCCTTCGGCTCGCCTATTGTTTATAGTCGTCTAGGTGGTCCAATGATCTATTTGTAATTTTTATTATTTTTAGATCTCTTTGTACTGCTGTTGATGGTTATTAATAGATTGGTGGAATTTAAAAATAAACGTGAAGCACGTCTCCTATTTGCCACATCGACATGACAGGCCTGCCATTGCTATGCCTAATTACTAAGTCCTTACATCTACTCCCTCCGTTCGTTTTATAATATAAGATGGTTTAGCTTTGTAAAGAAAATGTATCTAGACTACTTTTAGTGGATAGGATCGGAGTGAATATCTATAAACCTACACACTAAAAATAGTCTAAATATATAAAACATCATATATTTTGAAACGGATGAAGTAGAAAGTTAGGAAAGTATCTCTACTATATAATTTATGTTGCAGGGGTTTTCGTCTCTTTGTCTGTCGTCCGTCGCTCTTCTTAGGCGTCCGTCAGCTTATGTCAATACATGTACTACACGGATACGTCAAAGTTTGTGTCCAGCATAGTCCGATAAAAAAAACACGCGACCTTGATCACCTCTAGCTAGGGCTTGCCCTCAATCACGTATATTTTATGTGTGCTCGGTCGTCTTTAATTTGCTCGCTGCAATGCATCTAGAGAGAGGATTGATCCAAGGGGGTTCGACAAGGCTCGATGCGGCGATAATGGCTACGGCACCTTCGCCTCCACCTTGACCGGCTTGCACGCGCGCTCTGGTTGCCCTCCTCCGCTGGTCGCCAAAATCGGAGTTCACCTCCCTCAATGCCTCAGCACCCTCGTCGCCTCGCAGGTGCCATGGCTGCTGATCTTCTGTAGGTGCACGTGGTGTTACTGTTACACGAGAAAGAAAATCGATCGGGTGGAAAAGATGTTTACGGAAGTAAGGATTAAATCGGCGAAATGGAACCGTGGATTGGTGGGGAGTAAGTTTCGTGTTTAATGTGAAGTGTTTAGATATCTAAAATGGATGGAATTTTGAGGACAAGGTCCGTTCATGGCTGCAGTGGGCTGAACTGGCCCTTTCTTTTGGTCTGGTTCAACATTTTTTCTTTTCCTTTCTCTTTTTCTATCTTCATTTCTATATTAGGGTTTTGCTATTTGACACAAGTTTACAAATTTTTCAGACAAAAAAACAGCAGTTTCAATAAAACAATATAGTCATATTGGACTATTAGGAATATATTTTCCTATCCAATTTTTTTTATAAAATCATTTTATTTGTGCTAAATCCATTATGAACTTTAAAAGTTCCCTAAATAAACTTTAGGTTGTAAATTCCCATAACATTTGTATAGATCCAAAATGAATATGCAATAAATTTAAATCATTTCCAACTATATTATGAGAATGCCATTATTATTGACTCCTCTTTTATTTTATTCGTTATTTGGAAATTGATTTAAATATGTTTAAAATCCAAAATGCAACAAAAAGTCCAAAATGGAATATTTATCTAACATGTTTCTTAATAATGGGAAAGCCATATTATTCAGAACTGATGCCTTATGTGCTAATATGGTTATGCTATTGTTTTGCAGGAAACTAACACCACAGTGGTCGTTTCTTTCGGCATATCGAGTCCTGTATATTTGTGAATTTCACAAATCATATTTATATGTGACATGAAAAACAAAAATATAGTAAACCGTGAAAACGCACGAGCATTCATCTAGTAATTGTTAATCTAGCAAATAATAGCATGGGCATTTGTTGCCAAATTTGTATGGTAAGAAACTGAAATCTGCTCCTTTGTTTATCGGATTTTTTTATAGAAACTAGCAAAATGCCCGCGCGTTGCGGCGGAAGAAGTTAGTCTTTGTTATTGCCGGTGGTGAGTTTTTTTTTAAATCGATGGCACGTCATCTGTCACAACCACATGGTACTCCAAACCTTGCTGCCATTTACAAATTCTGGTTGCTCTGGCCAAAACAATCACTACGCTTCACCGTGCCAAGTGCAACAGAAATGAGCATTTTATGTTGAGTTCAAGCACACCGCTTGGATACAGGAGAACAAATTCATTTCTACTGAATAACTTGGTGATTGGACTTGCACGCTGAACTCGTCCACCCGGCAACAACACTGGACTCGATCTAGTGGATCTCTCCCAGTTTAGGGTGCAGGTTTACAACCATACAGCCCGGCCAGCACCCGCTCGAACTGCTTTTCTCCTCCCTCATCCTCCAAGATCCAAAGAGGACCATCGACCGGAATACCGCGACCGGGCCGGCGCTCTTCTGGTACAGCCACACCTCGACGAGCGGGTTGCAGGGGCTCGTGGCTGGCTCGAGCAACGGAGGAGGCGAGGACCTGTGGGAGGCGGAGCACTACGGCCAGAACGAGCGGCGGCGGTGTGGGGCAGAACAATTAGAGAGGACCCAGACTGCCTCGCGTGGGAACGAAAGGGTATGCAGGGTTGTTGTTGTTTTTTTTGACTTTGTACGCCATAGGCATACATTACTTGTATTTATAACTGTAACAATACAAGAAAGATACCAATACAAGCAAAAGAAAACAAGGAGAAAACAAACGGTTGGACAACTGCAGACCGTCCTTGCCGCAACTACTAAGAACCCAAATCCTTCGCCGTCGCCGGAGAAGAAGAAGATCAACAGCAGCTGGTCCACACTTTGGCACTGAAGAAACCCCTAGCCACGAGGCTTTAAAGAGCCGCAATAACCACCAGCCCCATAAGACTGGATCTAGCCTGCTGCTAAGATACATCGGCCGGAGGAGCCCTCCAAGCATCTTCAACGCCGGATCCAGGGCCAACGCCACCCCGCCTATCAAACGGCCGGATCCTCCACCATCCACCACAAACCAGCAGCAATCCGCACCGCCGCACTCCAAGGCCGCCAGGACCAGATCGGCGGCAAGATCAACACCACACAAAGCCGGAGAACACGCCCGGCGAAGATCAAATCCCACAGGCTTCTCGACGCCGCAAACGTCGCCGAGATGGGGTTGAAGCCGGGGTACCTTTATTCGATGTAGCACATCTACCACCATCTGAGTTGCGCCACCACGACACCACAGAAACACTAATTTTAGGGACCTTGTTGAACGCCGAGCGTAGGTCCTGGGTCCCACCCCCTCCCGCCCGCGCGAGCGGAAGCGGAGGAGGCGAGGACCCGTCGATCACCGGTGGGGAGGAGGCGGCGGCTAGGGTTTTTTTAGGGAGGAGGAGGCACGTTTTTTGAACATACCGGAATTGGACGTGTATGCAGGGTTGTTGGGTTGGAGAGAAGAGAAGAAAATACCGTATCGGTTCGATCGCACAAGAAAAAAACAATTGAACAATTACGTGACTTATGTGTGGCATGGTGGGTAATATACCTAAATTGTTAGGGACAAAGTTGTTCAAAAAAGTGTTAGACCGGAAAAACACTTAGTTTTTTATTATTAGGTATAGAGGTATAGATATAGAAAGAAAAACGTGAGGATTTTGGCTCCCAAGCACGACGTGATCTTGGTCATCTGTTTCTGCGTCGATGGCCAGGGAGGGCAACTATTTTATTTTCAGAAAATAGAAAGGAGCAAAGTTGTCAGGCCCACACCTGCTTATAGACCGGCAATTTTGGGTGGGCCGTCGGGCACAAGTACCTTCGCACCAAACGTTCGCACGCGATTTGCTTCCTTGTTTATTATGTATGGATCATCTCTACTACTTTTTCTGACTCATATTAATTGACTTGGATTTATTAAAATTTAGATGAATCTAGACACTATTTAGTATATAGGTTCATCCAAAATTTGAAAAATCAAAGTCAATTAATATGGGCCGGAGGGAGTATATAATTTGTCCTAAGGTGGTTTTTTTCTTTTCGTCCGTCATATTTTTTAGGACGGTTTTGCCCCTCAAGATTTGGTGGCATTACACCAGGTGCCACCGCCAAGTCAAGCTGCTGGGCCAGACAGCACACCGCCCAAAGGAAGTACCGAGCACTGCTGGGGCCAAACAGCACAAGCAAAATCCCAAGAGAAGAAACAAAAGAAAGAAAAAAGAAAGAAATGCACGACAGCACCGGCTCGACCACCGACCCAGACGCGCGACCGCTACGCCCGCCGAAAAAGCCCCACCACGATCCTATGCCTCCGAATTTCCGTGTACCAAGCAGCACCTTCAAGAAGGGGGACGACGATGACGACGCTGCTGCCCGGACTACTCCTAGGATTTCTCCCGGTACACGCAGGGGAGTGAGAGGAGGGTACATCCGGCGCCCTTCAAGAAGGAAGGCGGCACCCGCAGATGTCGCCGCGCCGGGGCCAGCCCAGCCGGCAAGGATTTCTCCCGACCCCCCAAAGTCCCAAACCCCAGTCAATCCTGGCACTCCGCCATCTAACCGTCCACCAACATGCGCCAAAACGGACCCGTCGTCTTTATCGGCGTCTTGCCATGGCAAACACCACGAGGTTGGCCGGCATGAGACACCCACCGAACACAAGGGACAGCGGCGCCGCTGCCGCGTGGGAGGGATCGACCTCCACCGCCAGAGCGGTAGCAGACCGGACGCAGCAGTAGAAGCATACCAGGCGATAGGCCCAGCCAAGCCCCGATCAGGCCCGTGAAGCCCCCGCCGCCGCGCTGCAGCAGACGCATTAGCATCGTCGCTCCCCTGTCCCGACGTGAACCCCAAAACCAACCATGGTAGCGGCCTGAGAGCGAGTTAGACCGCCCAAACCCCACCTAGGGTTTAAAGTCGTCGACCAAACACATCTCTACCACCACCGTCGCCAAACAGCAACGCCCTCGCCCCGCCGCCATCCAGGACTCCGCCGGAACGCCGCCTGCCGAAGACCACCACCACAAGGAGCATGGCACCATCGCAAGTCGCCTCCTGGAGCCACCTCTCCGCCGGAGGAACGCCTTGCAGACCACCTTCCGGGGCCGCCGCCCCGGCATCCGCGGACTCGCGCCCACTTAGGCAGGTTCTTTGCGTGACCTACGAGGCGAAGGGATACGGCTGGCCGACACAGGTTGCTGGAAACAGCGCGGCCACATGGAGGCGATCGACCTCCACCGTCGACGGCGGTTGCCGTCCGGACGCGGCCGCAGGGGCACACCAGGCACTCGGCCCGGCCGGGCCTCGTGAGGCCCGTAAAGACCCCGCCGCCACGCTGCAGCGGCGCAACCGCAGCCGTCGCCACCCTCCAATTCGCCCCACACCCACCCACCACCTCCAGAGAGAGGCAGACCCGCGCTAGGCCCGTCTCAAACCCAGATCGGGCCCAAGTGGACCCAGATCTGGGCCAGCCGGAGCTACAGAGGCAGGCCAGCCGAGCCCCTCCCTGTCGGCCACCGCCGGCGCCACAGCGCCTCCACCATGGCCTTGGGCCGAGCCGCCAGACCCGAGCAGTGCGCTGTCGCAGAGCAGAGCACCATCGCCAACGCCATCGGGAAGAGCCGCAGCGGGCCAGGCGCCGCCGCCCCCGACCCAGGCGCACACCGCACCTCCGCCGCCCGTCACGCCGCCGCCCGGCCAGCACCGCACGCCGCCGCCAAGCTTCCCGACGAGAGAAGCCCGCTCCGGCCCCGGGGGCGTTCCCGCGGCCACCCTACCGCGCGAGAGGACCAGGGAGCCTCGCCGCCGCCGGCACGGGCCGGGCTTCGCCCGACCGCACCTCGTGGCAGCGGCGAGGACGGGAGGAGGGAGGGGAAGGCCGCTCGGCGGCGGGATCCAGGGGCCTCCCGGTCGCCGCGCGGGGGCGACGCGGGAGGGGGAAGGGGGGTCTTTTTTCCTGTCTCTCTGTCCACCCTGAGAGACAAATCGAGTGTGCCCGGCACCGTCGGTCGGAGACTCCCCCGATCCTCTACATCGCCGTCCTCTCCCCCTTCCCTTCACCCCCATGTTGGAGAGACATCTGTAGCCTTGCCCTTTCTTGGCTGTGCCGAGGTGATGGAGGTCGACGGCGGCAGGCCGGAACCAGCGAGGGAGATCGACGGGGTCGGCGAGGGGAGATCCACGACGGTAGCGCCCCCTAACCCCACCCTCCTAGACATCCCTCGAATTCGCTAACTCTGGTCGGCCGCGTTGTCGAGCTGTAGGCAGCCATGCGCCGTCTAGCTACACTGCTCCGCCTGTAGGGAGCGAGAGTGACATGGAGTCGCTGGACTGGCCGTGTCGTTGAGCTGCAGCCGTGCAGGAGGGCAGCGGTGCCGCCGCGAAGTCGAGCTGCCGACCTCCACACGTCGTCAACCTCCCCTGCTCCGCCGTTGGGGAGCGGGAGCGGAGAGCAGCGGCATGCGTCGTCAACCTCCCCTGCTCTTCTTCGCAAAAAAAACCTCCCATGCTCTGCTTTAGGGACTAGCAGCAGCCGACAATCTATCTCTTTATTTCATCTGCAGCCATACGGCTATCCTTATCATGTATAGATGGGGAAATTAGAGGTATATGTTCAGGGTAGAGGAGGGATTCAGGAACCTGGAGCCAGCGTTGATCCGTCGTCGGTGGCAGTCTGGATTGAGGCGACCTAGGCAAGGAGATGGAGCTGAGAGGTCAGGGAAGTGTGTGTGCGTATGTGGTTTGTCCAAACAGATGCTACTCGGTGTGTATGTACGGGCAGATATTAGGGGCGGAGAGAAATAGGCTTAATGCTAAGATGAGACTCTATCTGTCCCAAAATAGACGTGTCGGATTTGTTAAAATTTAATTAAATCTATTTAATAAATAATGTCTAAATTTATCTAAATTTTGATAAATCTAAGACTTATTTTAGAACGAAGCGAGTATAACATGTGAGATATCAATTTTTTTATAATTATTGTTTTGTCAATTCTTAGGAACGGTGAGAAATAAGCTTAAGGCTAAGATGATATAACATGTGAGATATCAATTTTTTACAATTATTGTTTGTCTCTGCATCTACATTAGGTCTCCTGACTATTCCACTTTTTAGGCATTTGGTACCGTCAAATGGATTCGTCATGTAAATATCAGTCATCGTTATACTGGACCTCAAACTCGGTCCAGTGGACTCGGCCCGAGTTTTGCCGGCCTGGAGCGAACTAAGCTCGGCCCGCTGGTGCAGCTGAACCGAGCCGAGCTCTAGATGGTGGACCGCGGCAGTGTCGGGCTGGCTCGGGCTCGGCCCGGCCAGCTCGTTGGCTCGTCATTTTTTTTTCGAATTAAAACTAGGCTGAATTAAACAAGATGGGCCGACAAATTAGAGCATGAATTTGAGGCCTGCCCTGTACGTGACGATAAGAACGAACAAAACGCAAGGACTGTATTCGTCTTCCTCGCGTACAGGCGTAGGTCACGCGCCGCCGCCGCCGTACTAGCCTAGCAACACCGTCGCTGCGCCACTGCACTACCGTCGTCGCGCCGCCCGCACTGCTACTTCCCTTCCCTCGACCGCCATGCTAGCACCGCCGTGGCTGTACCGCCCCACCGTCGCTGCGCCGCCCCGCCGTCGGCGCGCACGAAGGCTCGCCGGCACATGGCCCCACCCTTCAGTGACCTATCACGGCCAAGCTCGCGAGCTGCACCGAGCTGGACCGAGCTCGTCGGAAGCTCAGGCCGAGCTCCATTTCGCGGCTCGCCGGCGGCGGCGAGCTAGCTCGGGCTCGGCATTTTTGGACCGAGCTTTTCTTTGGCTCGGCCCGAGCCAGACCGAGCTGGCTCGTGTCCATGTATAGTCATCGTGTAAATAGGATGTTAGTTATTAGTGGAATATTTGTTATAACTATTTTGCCTATCCTTTTTGAGACTGAAGGATTCTATGGATGATGTTTTACACAATTTTAAGGCGACCATGTTGGTATTAGAGCCCATTGTCGTTCAAATGACGAGCTTGTCACTTGTGACATAAAATAAAACCATGTTCCAATCCGTGTCCAAATATTTGATTGTTGCTCCGTGGCAACACACGTGTCCAAATATTTGATTGTTGCTCCGTGGCAACGCACGGGTATTTCCCTAGTAACCATAGTTTGTGCATCGATCAATGCATATAGCAATTTATTTCGTTCTTCAAAGTTTAGTACAAACAATAGAAAAAAAATCACAGGTCGCGTAAGTTCGATACATGTATCAACTATATAAAGAAAAATAAAATGGATTGGCTCTATATCGACGTGCTATCCTATGATTAAAATGTTATTTGCACTTGCTGTATAATCGCGTGCAACATTTGCACGCAATAAAAAGTTTACAAGAGTAACTACTACTAGATGCACGGTATTTATCAAGTTCCATAACGAAATAAAAAGGAAAAGTTTGTATATGCTGAATGAGAATAAACAGGAGACGAACAACTACACGCCTTGACCATACCGAATGAGCTAGACGCCACACCCATGCTCTTGTGTTCCCTCCGTAGTCTAGACACATGCATGCTCAGGCACATGTACATCTATATAAGTGCATGATTGGCAACAGTTTCACTACTCATGTCTGCATGATTAGTTGTGTCGCCAAGTGATGTTCGGCAACGATAAGCTTTCTCTGAGTAACTTTGTACTAGCTCAATTCGGACTTGTGACAATACACAGGAGCTCGTGACATGATCTTGTGGGTGTGGATGAAATGATTTGGTCGGTTACGTCTTGTAGAGAAAGGCTAAGCATGGAATCAACATGTCTAAAAGCGCTCCATTACTCCTCCACGAAGATAAAAGAATAGTTGAATAAATGCATAAGAATGGCTGGATTTAAGAAATCTGTGCAGATCGGCCTAACTGCTGAATCTCAGCACGAGAGGAAATCAAAGTCCAGATGACCATGCAGGAACCGAAGGAGAAGAGATCGTTAATTCAGTTTATTAAATTTATCTACGTACGTAAATTATCACTGGGGTTTCTCTTTTTCGTGTCGACCCATACTGCTCACGAGTTTACACAGATGTGTATATCCACTATGACTTTGAGGCTTGAGTGGTTGCAGCGAACCGAGGCATCAAAATCAGTGGAATGTGGTGTCTAGTGGCTAGAGAAGCAGCAGCTGGTAGCAGTGCCATGCCATTGCCCAGGACCAGCTGAGCTAGCACGCTGTCCGTGTGTGTGTCTTTAGGTGTTGCGTGTGCTCTACATATTCTTGTCCGTTCATCCTCTACCGCTTCTTTTGATCTGATTTTTTGTATGAGTAGTTCTTTCAATCTGATTGATGGAAAACGAAGTATGCAAGGCAGCCACGGCCAGAAAAGTCTGCGAGTCATCTTCGTTCCCCCACTGGACTGCATCCTACATTCAGATAGAATATGCTCAGCATTTGAGCACCAACTACTGAATTTTATTTTTCAATAAATGGAGATTTTATCACAACTTCTCATTAAGACGATACAAGTTTACACCCGGCATCATGCATGCAGTGGCTTGTTAATTTTGAACTGGAATTACTAGGGTAATCGATTGATCATCACTGTAAATCTGGATTAAGCAGTTTTGGTAAAAGAAAGGATGAAATTAGGAGGGGCAGTACGTACGAGTCACATAATGAGCACTTGTTTGCCAGTTGACCCGAGTTGTTTGCTGAACAGAAGAACTTTATTCTACAATGAGATTGTGAAAACTATCATTCGTCAAAAGTTATATGTAGAGAAAACTAAGCTTCCTAGTATTGTATGCACTTCATATAAACCACTAGTTCATTACAAAATATCGAATCTATTTTCAAGTAGTTAGTACATATAACTTCAAATTTACATTCATCTTGATAGAGAAAATGGAACAAGCGGATATATAAAGATAAAGCTATCCTCTACCTCTACTTTGATAGCCATCAGAAATTGAAAGGTATACGTAGAAAGCTTTCAACATGGAATGCATCTCCTTTTTGCCATATAGACCTGACGGGCATGCCGTGGCTGTGCAAAATTAGTAACTCCTTAAATCTGGTAAGTTAGGAAATTATAGCTCTTAAATCTAGAAAATCTTGGCACGAAGGTTTCGTGCCAAATTTGTCCCTAGACCACAACTTGATGATTAGAAACTGAATTCTACTCCTTTTGTTTGTTATGTCAAGATCCTAACTATAGTTTGGCCATGACCTTGCGGCACAGACATAATAATTATACACAGAAAAAGATTACAAGAGTAAGTCCATGCTGGATGAACAATATTTATAAAGTTCCATAATGAAAGAAAAAGAGAGACTGTCAAACTTTGTTTGAAGTTCAAAAGGATTGCGTCATGCTTGATTGTTGTTGGTGACACTGCCCTCTTCTAGAGTGACAATTGGACTTCTGACGTCCTCGTGACAAGGTTCCTAGGCTATACTCTTTCGTTGTTGATAAGCTTGCGTCAGAGAAGAATTTTCTAGACGACCCTTTTGATGTTTTCCATCTCCCGTTGTCTGCCCAAGCCTTTGAGGAGTTCCACGAGTTCAACTACCTTATAAACCAGACCAGGTCCACTAAGAATGCTGATGGAAAGGACCTACGGTTATATAGTTGGTGTTATATGTTGATCCAAATTCTATGAAGTATAGGCCAACTTCTGACGAGTGGAGCGAGGCCCGTCGTCGGTACGGTACGGATCGTCGAAGACCTAGATTTCCACCGATATATAAACCCCTTGTAAGCCGCCGGTTGGGAGGAGTTGTATCTGTAAAATCCCCGGCGTTTGTAAACACTCCTCGATATAGTGAAGTTTCGCTGGCTGGCGCCCGTGGTTTTTTCCTCTCTTTGTTGGAGAGGTTTTTCCACGTTAAATCGGTGTCCCCTTGCTGTGTTTTTCGTTTTCGTTCTTCGTTATCTTCTTATCGTAATTGTAACAGTTGGAGCACTTGTTTCTCTGCCAACAAGATATACAGGTTAACCTCCGAACACATTCAGGCCCCAACCTTCTCTCCATGGATCTGAAAATCAAAATACACTCCCAAGATTAAATCATTCTTCTAGATTCTCTCTAACGATCACCTAAACACCAAGGATATGCTCATAAGGAAAAGCTTCACACTCAACAACAACGGTGTTTGTCGCCTCTGCGATGATGGTTTGCTAGAAACTAAGGACCATTCTTATGGAGCTGTAATTTCAGTAGAAGTTGCTGGCAATCTATCAACATCACTCTTGAAGACAACCTTGAACTCTCTGAGATGATTGCCGCTGCCCGAGGCATTTTTAGGAGGCTTTTCTTTTCCGAGGCGTTTGCCACTATTAAATCTTTACTATTAATTTTAAAAGCGTGGTGAATGCCTGGTGTCACACATCTAAAAATTACTAGGAAAATGCCACTCCTCAACAAACTCCGCGCCTAAATAAAAAAACGGCTAACAAACTTCAGCTAACAAACATTATCTTATCTTTATTATCTTTATCTCTATCTCTGCTACTTAGAAAATCCTGCATGCAGACGTGTTTTGCTCCTTACTTCGTACAACCTCGAGTTGCATCGCTCGTACAGTTTTCTTTGCATTTACTAGCACCGAGAATCCTGCATGCCGTTCCCTTTCCCGTCTCTCGCTTTCCCCTAGCCACGCCGCACAAGTGAAACCAGTCATTCTCGTCCTTGACGACGACATGGACTGCTCTTGGGCGGCGGCAGTGGCAGTGGTGGCGCGAAGGATTTCTCAATGGACTACTCTGTGTGGTTCGTTGGTTGAATTGCGACGCTCGGCGAGATAGACTACTCGAGTATACATGCAGTTGGATGGTGGCCTTGCAACGATCCAATCTGTTGATTCTGCCCGGGATTTGTGCATTTCGGAGTTGGGATTTGCATGCCATCCAGGATGTTCACCGAAGGGCTGGATCAAGATGCGCTGAACTGGGTGCAGGAGGTGAGTGAACTCCACGCCGCTGCCACACTTCTTTCCTGAACTCGACCTGTCGCGGTCCTCCCCATCTATATCTAACGCTTTGGTTGGTTTTCGCGAATGCGGGAGGGACAGGACGTCGGGGTGCTGCACAGCCACGACCGGATGGACGGGCTCCGGACCAGGCGGAGAAGTTCAGGAGCCGGCACCTGCCCCACGCATCCGTGCCGGCCAGCGCGCTGCACCAGCGTCTCATCAGTGTCAGAAGTGGACGAGTCCTCGGACGCCAAGGAGAAGGTCGAGATTTGCAGCGGCAGGTAATCCATCGACAACTCGCCCCGCCGCGATGAGCCGCACCACCGTGCCCCTCTACCGCTACGTCGACATGCCCGGGTAGCGGGTAGCAGTAGTACTACTCCAGCAATGGCTACTTGGATCTGTGCTGCCAAAGATCAAGCCGCAGTAGGCGCGGCGGCAACAGCAGACGAACGTTGTTGTACATGGAGGAACAGGAGGAGTACTGACTCTGGCTCGCGTGGCAACTAATAAGCCTTCAAACTCGAGGAATTACCAGCAGGATCAGAGCACTACTCTTCCCATGCATGCGCTCGAGACAATGTCAAACTTCTCCTAAAATGGTTCGTTCTATGTACTAAATTGATAACCGTTCTCATTTTATTTAGCCCCTGCCTTCTCTGCCATATCAAGTTAGATAGGACCGTTTTCACTCTGTTCTACTCTTTGGTTGCATAAGAAATCTCTTATATTTTCTCAGAGATAAGCAAGCAATTATGATTACATGGACTACAAAGATCAATATGTTCATGATAAATACTCTCCGATGTGCATTAGGCATTAAAATTGTTCAACATAGAGATATATAATACCATAAATATTTTGCTCAATTAACAAACTTAGTTCTTGATATCTTCTCAACATGTATTTCTGCTCTTAATTCACTTGGATAGTGATCTGGCCAACTATTATTTTTCTTCCCAAATATTAGGAGAATCACCTTTCTCTGAAAAACGCAAGAAAAATTCAGTTCCTCAACTGCATCATAATCGTATTGTTACTGGTTTTAATCAATTATGTAACCTTAGGACCCATAGTTGCTGGCCAAAATTGTTCTTTGTGGCTCATTTGGCCAAACAAGTTGCAAGGGTCGTCTGTGGCCTCGCTTTTACAAATAGTTGTGAACTTATGATATCGTTCTTACATAATGGAGTGTGTAAATTTTACTGATGCAAAATCAGATGGGTCATGTGCAGGGTGGTTGTGTATGATGTCGCCATTGCACCACATATACATGATTATAGTCAGGAAACTTCACCAGCTCCGCACTGTGGGACCAGAACTTGTGCAACTACAAGTGTATCGGAAGGTTCAGCTGCAACTAAGACAACCTGATTTTTTATGAGAGAGATTCAACCAACTTGGTTTATTTGCTTCTGTCTCATACATAAAAGAAGTTGGGTAGCTAATCTATCTATATAGAAAAGTAAGGACATCTAGAAGGATAAAACAAAGGCATTAAAAGCTTCCGATTCCATTCGAAAAGCTAAATGTTGTGTGATATCTACGACACGATCTTGAGCTTTCAGAGCAACATACACATCCCATCAAGTACTACAGTAAGCCATGGCATATATTTTCCAGGGTACATCACATCAGCCCCCTAAAATCCCCTAATATTACTTGGTTTGTTAAGGCATGTGTGGTTATTATTGAATTATCGATAGGAAGTTTACCTATCCATTTTCGTAATGACACCATTTTTCTCACATATGAAAAAGAACCTTGAAACCAAAAGAAATTTCAAATTAAGAAAAAATTATCAATCATGGACAACTAGACAAGAGATATAGGCTATATAGGTAGCTGCTTATAAAAAAGTGCAAGTATGGAACCACCGATTCATGCTTTTATTAGTTTTTATTGATGCTTCGTAGAGAATGTATTTTCAGACGTCACTCACTTCATGACAAGGTTTAATAGGGGAAAATGTATTATCTCTACTACCTAAAAAAGAAGTCATGTTCCATAGTCGTCAATATGTTAAAGGTATTTTCCGAGTCCCACGGTTTTGCCATTTCTAGAAATCCTGCCCCAGCTAATCATATCCCACTAATCCCGTTTGTATTAACTTTGTGTTATGTTTCCTGCCACAACCGCATTTCACCCCTTTCTTTGCAACTGATTCATGGCTCGGTCCCACTTGAAAAAAGAGTCTTGACCATTTCTTGATTTACGGTGACACACATTTACTAGGTGGTGCGCCACACCCCACGAGTTAATAAATATGATATCTGGCGCGGTCGCATCTAAAGCCAACATTGTTGCTTAATATGGTGTGTATGGGGATCCTAAGACTATATGTCAAGAATGATTAGTGTTAAATCACTAGAATATGTATGCTCCCGTTGCAACGCACGGGTATTCAACTAGTAGAATTTATGGAAGCAACGGAATGTTCTTATTTTTGACAATATAACACCTTCTGTTAGAACTTCATATTTTTCTTTTAAGAGGGATGTCTTTCTTCTTTCTTACAGAATGAAAGATGGCCTTAAAACCCCTCTTTTAGCCTGGCTAGACGCTCTCTAGTTTTCTTAGGTTATGCCTTGGGATAGGCCCTTTTGTACATTCACTCCTTTCCTCCCTTCTTGTACATATTTTATCTCTTTAATAAAAATTACTGTTGGGTTTTCCCGTATAGTTTTCAGCTAAAAAAAAAGAGAAATTCGTCTATGCAGAATGAGAATAAGTAGGAGAGGAACAACCACACTCCTTGACCATACCTTAGGGCATCTCCACCGGGCCGACCCATCCGGTCGATCCAAACGGTCTGTTTTTGTTCGTTTAGGTCGGGCCTCGGTCGATTTAGGTAGGCCCAGCGACACGACCCATTTGTCCGGCTTGGGCATGGCATTTTTTTGTTGCAAATTCAAACATAAACCAACTGGCAAAGTTCATACTAATTTACATTCAAAATAAAAAACAGAATTTAAACTAGCCTACCCTAGCTACCGATCTTCGCGCACCAGCGCCGCCTCGTCCGTCTACGGGTCGAGGTCGATGTACTCCGGCGACGTCCAGAGGTTGGGCGGCGGTAGGGCCGGTGTGGGAGCGGGAGCAGATGGGTTGACCACCTGCCCAGGCCACGGCTCCCAACCGTGTTGGAGGTGCGCTAGCTCCAAGCTCCATCCCCACCTCCGGCGCGATCGGAGGCGCTCAACCCGGCAGCGGCGGCGGTGGAGACAGCTGGGCATTTGTTTGCGCCATCACGCGGGTGAGCTGGAGGGCCTCCTCGTAGCCGTGCACTGGGCTTCCTCCTCCTGCGCGCTGGCCGCAATGGCCTGCTCGGTGAAGACGTCCTCGTCGTAGCCCTGCGCCAGCACCTCGCGGTACTCTGGGGGCAGGTTCGCGGCGACACCGTCCGCCGCCTCTTGTTTGACGACGACAGCGTCGTCGTTTTCGTCCTAGCTGCCAAGGTCGGCGTCGGAGTGGTTGTGGGCGCCCTCGTCGTCCGAGTCAATGTCGGGGACGTCGTAGACCTCCCACGGCTGCAGGTCACGGTGGATGGAGGTCGCGCGCCGCGCCTTGTGCTCCCACTCGAGGAACTTGATCGAGTACGCCTCAGAGTGGTAGCCGCTCTCCCACCGTTGTGCCCGGGGGAAGTTGCTGATCCGCCGGCGGATCTCCTCCGCCAACCATTTGCCCGCCTTGGGAGGTGGCGGCACCGGGACACGGTCCCGGTTGAGGTGTCAGCCGGTGGGAAGGGAGACATCCCTGCGCTAGATGTCGCGACCCTCCCTCCACAGGCGCTCGCACTCCCCGACGTGGTAGTACCGCTAGGTACGGCGTTCCCACGATGGAGGGTAGTCCCCCATGGGCTGGCTCCGGAACTCCTCTGGCCGCGGCGGAGGCGGCAAGGACATCCCACGAAGGAACGCCGACAGCCGAGAGCGTTGGCTGCTGGAGCCAGACGCTTTGTGGTCGTTCTTGCTCCTCTTCTACCACGACGGAGTCTTCATCGTTGGTGGTGGTAGTGGTGGCGGCTAGGTTTTATGATGGCGAGAGGTGAGGAGGACGGCAACGACGGGCGGAGGGTTAAATAGCCCACCCGCCTGTGAACGCACGCAGTTTCCCGCTCATTCGCCATCAATGCCAGCGCGGCAACACAGGCGGCGTCAGTGTGCCGTCCCATCGCCATTGATACGCGCAGGCTGCCACCGGTCAGCCTTCCGCGCAGCTCCTCTGAATCGATATCACGGTTGCGTCTGAATCGATGCTGCTGACCTTCTGAATCAATGTCGTCGGTAAGCGGTGGCTGACGGATGGGCCAGTGGACGAGTCCCCGCACTGTCCGCGCGTGTTCGGGCTAACGCAACAGAGCCTAGATTAGATGCATGGAAGGGTCGAGTCAGACGCGTTTCTTTCGGATGGGTCGCCCCGTTTGGGTGCCGCACACGTCCCACGCGTCCGCGAACAAGTTTAGACACGCTCGAACCGAATGGGGTGGTCCGATGGAGATGCCCTTATGAACTTGACGCCACATCCAGACTCTTGTGTCCCCTCCATAGTCCATACACATGCACATGTACATCTCTAAGTGCATGATTGGCAACGGTTTCACTACTCATGTTTGCATGATTGAAGCGTTTGCCATTTCGGCAATGATAAGCTTTCTCTGAATGGTTTTGTACTAGTAGTAGCTCACTTCGAACTGGTCATGCATTTAATATACAGCGGCTCGTGACATGATCTTGTGGGTGGATGTAATGATTTGGTCTGTTACGTCTTGTAGAGAAAGTCTAAGCATGGAATCAACATGTCTAAAAGCGCCCCATTACTCCTCCATGAGATACTGAGTAGGAGTAGTATGAATAATTGAATGCATTTTTTTTGAAATGGACGTATTTATTAATAAATTTGTTTAAAGCTTATACCCGGCATTTGTATAACCAAGATGCACACAGCCACACGAATGACAGGACTAGTAAAAAGTAGATAAGCATTAAAAAAAGTCACAAACTAAATAAATATCTAGAATCTAAGATACATCAATCTTCAAATCACGCGGTCATCCATATCGGAAGAAAATATCCCTCGCCGTATCCTCCAATCGCATACATCTCACCATAAATAAATCGCGAAACTCTATATATTGAAGAATAATTGAATGTACGCATAAGAATGGCTGGATTTAAGAAATCTATGCAGATCGGGTTAACTGAATTTAGGCAGGAGAAGAAATTGAAGTACAGATAACCATGCAAGAACAGACGAAGAAGAGAGCGATAATTCTGTTTAACCAAATTATTTTGCTACAGTACGTTTTTTTTTTCACTGCTTTTCCTTTTTGGTGTCAACCGATTCACGCGTGTATAGATGTGCATTCTCTTTGTTCAGAAATATAAGAATTTTAGCTTTGTGAAATAAATTTGTCTAGACATGTTTTGGTGTATAAGTTCATTCATAGACTCTACGAACCTATACACTAAAATACATCTAGATATATTGAATTTACAAAGCTAAAACATCTTATATTTCTAAACGAAAAGAGTATATCCACTACATATTCTTTGAGGGTTGGATGGTTGCGAGGCATAAAAATCAGTGAAATTGGTGTGCTAGTAGCTAGTAGAAGAAAGGAGAAGGAGCTGGTAGCAGTGCCATGCCATTGCCCAGGACCAGCTAAGCTAGCACACTGTGTGTGTGACTTTAGGTGTTGCGTACGGTCTACATATTCTTGTCCGTTCGTCCTCTACCGTTTCTTTTAATCTAATTTTTTGTACGAGTAGTTCTTTCAATCTTCCGGTTATGACTTTGGGAAGACCGGACGCACCAAACTTGGCGGAAAAAAAACTAAACGGTGAACCCGCCGAGTCAGCGACGAAACTCGAGTCGTCATCATCCTCGGAACCACGCGGCGACAGCCGGATATTAACTGTCTGTCGCGTCGGCCACGCGTCGTCGAATTACGACTCCACCGTCGCCGCCTCGACTCCCGCTACAGACCGGCGGGCACTAACTTATTGTCGTTTCCCCTTCCCCCCCCCCTCCCCCTCGCCGCTACACCCCTTCCGTCCTCGCCGCCCACCTCGGCCTTTATAAGCCGTATCCCTCGCCGGAGATCTTCACACTCTCTCACAGCTCCCCTAGCCCACAAGCCCAAACTCCGGCGAACCCTCTCTCACAGCTTCCCTTCCCAGCAATGGCCGAGCGGTACCCCGGCGATGGCGCGGCGGCGAACGGCTTCGGCCGGTGCACCCTCCAGGCTTGGGAGACGCGCATGCTGTATGACGCCGGCTATATGGCACCGCCGGACACACGGATGTCTCCGGGGTGGAAGTTAAGCGCTGGCGGCATCCCTATCCCGCCGACGCCTACGTCGGAGGAGCTGCCGTACGATATCCAAGAGTACATCGGTGGCATGGATGACCCCTCCGAAGCCGAGAGCGCCGACAACCTCCTGCACTGGGAGAAGTTCTTCGCGGAACAACGCGAACAGGAACTCGCTCGCCACGAGGGGCCGCCGAACGAGTCGTCACGGAAGCGCAACAACTCGGCTAGCCGACGGCGTTGGTGGAGCGCGCCAGGCCATACGCTCGCTGCGGTGATGGAGCACATCAACCGCGGGAACACGCCACGGCTCGGCTTTCCACGCACACCAACGCCGACAGCCAGGTCAGGCTGGCGTTCTCCACCGAACTGGATGCCGAGGAGGATGGCCAGCATGAGCTTGTCCTCCTCCGCCTCGGCATCCCACTCCTCCGGCTCGGCGCCGCTCCACAAGCCGACAGCACCTTCGCCGGGGATGCGCGCAGTCAAGCGCGAGGCGAATTCGCCAGTGCGCTCGCCGCCGTGGACACGCTCGCGTGGCATCGTCATCGGCGAGCCGCGGTCGACGGCGTCGCCAACTGGCCGCCTGCGTCTCCGCCGCCCCAAGACTGAAGACTCGGCGCCGCCCGAAGACGGCGCCTTGAGGATGGCGCTGGAGCAGTCGCTCCGCGATACGGCGCCGCAGCCGCCGCCGGTTGAGCCCTCCTCGCCGGACATCCCGGAATGGTCCAGGAAGGACTGGGAGAAGGCGGAGCGACAGTGCATCCTCGTCCTACAACAGCAGGCCGAGGAGCAGGCGGACCGGCGACGGGCGTTGTCCACGCGCGAGCTCGCCTTCCAAGACGCCCCGCTCTACGTCCTCGATGACGACGAGGATGAAGGCTCATCCTACCAGCCGTGGAGGTTCGGCGACCCATGCCAAAAGAGCTCCCGCCAGAACCAACCGCCGAGCGACGATGACGACGTCGGCGACGAGGATGACGGCCGGGCCTACCCCGGCTACACGGCGTTCTATAGCAATTTCGACATGTAGGACGGTGAAGGCACCGGCGACGGCCTTTTTTAAGTTTATTATGTAGTAGTTTAGTTTAAATTTGATCTAACCCGCCTATATTCGCCCAACTTAATGAAATTCGCCCATCTTTAATAAATTTTAAACTTGGGAACTCGGCCTGGGTAGTGAAACTGGGCATACCCAGGCCAAAAACTAGTTCCGTCCGGCCGAAAAAGGGTCTGATTTTCGGCCTGAGGTCGCCCAACGAATGGAGATGCTCTAAGAATAATTGAATACATGCATATAAGAATAGTTGGATTTAAGAAATCTGTGCAGATCAGCCTAACTGATTCTAGGCACAAGAGGAAAAAGTCGAGATGACCATGCAGGAACACAAGGAGAAGAGAGCGATAATTCCGTGTAACTAGATTATTTTGCTACAGTGTGTAATTTCACTAGTTTCCCTTTTTCGTGTCGACCGATTCACGCGTGTACAGATATGTATATCCACTACATCTTCTTTAAGGGCTGGATGGTTGCAGCAAATCGAGGCATCAAAATCAGTGGAATTGGTGTGCTAGTAGCTATTCCTTCCGTTCAAAAATACGTATAAGATGTTTTAGATTTATGAATCGAATGTATCTAGATTTTTTTTGGTGTATAGGTTCATAGAGGTTGGGAATGAACTTATATACCAGAAGACGTCTAAATACATCTATTTCACAAAGCTAAAATATCTTTTAGAGTAAACCTACACACTAAATAAGTCTAGATTTTTTTTTTACAAATCTAAGACATCTTACATTTTAAAACGGAGGAGTATTTTTAAACGGATGGAGAAGAAAGGAGAAGCAGCAGCTGGTAGCAGTTCCATGCCATTGCCCAGGACCAGCTAAGCTAGCACACTGTGTGCATGACTTTAGGTGTTGCGTATCGTCAACGTATTCTTGTCCGTTCGTCCTCTACCGCTTCTTTTAATCTAATTTTTTGTACGAGTAGTTCTTTCAATCTGATTGATGGAAAACGAAGTACGCGAGGCAGCCACGGCCAGAAAGTCTGCGAGTCATCTTATTTCCCCAAGTGGATTTGCATTCTAGACCAGCTACTTAATTATTATTTTCCATAAAGGAAGTTTTTATCACAATGTCGCATTAAGGCGATGCAAGTTTACACCCGGCCTCTGCATACCCAGGACACATACATGTGGCGGCTTGTTAATTTTGAATTGGAATCACTAGGGCGGGTAATCGACTTACCATCACTGTGAATCTGAATTAAGCAGTCATGGTCAGAGCATAAAGGAAGAAATTAGGAGGGGGCAGTACGTACGAGTCACGCAATGAGCACTTGGTTGCCAGTTGACCTCACCACCCACTCCCACAAATACGGAGGAAGGGGAGATGTCCACAGACTTCACTCTCACTGTCGATCTGCCTGTCTGTTTACCAAGATGCTCATCATCATTAACTAAGAAACATGCAAGAATGGTCTTCTTCTTGTTGTCATCGAATCGCCTAATGCAGCTAGCTAATCACAACAGGTACTACTAGTAAACATCCCATTCAAGGAATTAACAGTATAATTAATAAAGATTTCTTTTCAGAAGCAAAATGCAGGTGCAGAAGGTGTGAGTCGAAAAGGGAGGAGGACGTACGGGTACGGGAGGAGTAGATAGCTAGAGATGGAGCTGGATGATGTGGTCGTGAGAGGGAAGGATGGAAAGCGAGACGTCACCAACCGAACCGAAAGGCAAAATCCAACGAAACCCCCCTCCTCACACCTTTTCCCTCCACCACTTCCTCGCATTGGCTCCTCGATCACACACACCATCCCTCCTCCCCTCCTCTGCTCCACTACCTTCCTCTTCCTCCTCCACCTCGCCGGAGTCGTCGTCGTCGCCGGAGAAGCAGCGGCAGGAGGAGGATGTCGGACTGGGGGCCGGTGGTGATCGCGGTGGTGCTGTTCGTGCTGCTCTCGCCGGGGCTGCTGCTGCAGCTGCCGGGGAAGCACCACTTCGTGGAGTTCGGCAACATGCACACCAGCGCCATGGCCATCCTCGTCCACGCCATCATCTACTTCGCCCTCATCGCGCTCTTCGTCATCGTCATCGGAGTGCACATCACCACCGACTAGACCGCCTAGTCCTAGGCTAGCAGCTAGCTAACAAGGGCCTGCTCCGTCTCGTCCGGCCATGCCATGCTTGCTGTCTCTGATTTCTTCTTCCTCTTCATGTTTTTTCTCTTTCTTCTGACTGATGCCGCCGTGTTCTTTGTTCCCCTCCGTCGCCATCCAAACTGCCATTAAATGTCTCAGTTCGATATATATATGGTCTACTTTTCTTGCACGTACTAGTATTTCTACTGTAATTTCTGTGAGTTCGTTAACTGCACTTCCACTCTCAGATCAGAACTAAACTTCTACTGCTACCTGGATTGTTCAATGTTTGTGGATTTGTGTGTATGGTTGCAAGTGTTACAGTTTGCCGCGCTACTGACGGCGAAGTTCACTGCTTAGTTGTCCTGTGTATGTCGTTTTTCGACTGAGCCTTCACGCGGTTCGAATGAAGTTTTGCTTTCTCTTGTAGGCTTGTAGCATTGCAAGATACAGAGGACATAAGAGGAGGTCCTTTCATGATCTTAAAAAGTACAGTACTTGATAGTAGAATTTAGAACAAAATACAGATTTTTCCTAGGTTTAGGCTAATCTGCATTTTGCATAGACTATACAGACCCCGAGATTTTATGCTCATGCTGATCTTACTTTAACCTTTAGCAATCTGAAAAAATGGTTTTTGGCAGAACACATAAGCAAATTTTTGAGAAAAAAAATTCTAATCCTGTTGTAGGTTACCTTCTTATTTTTACCCAGCTTCGTTCTTGGTCCATGTTGCAGCACTCGGGGGATCAGAGACTCATGTTGGCATACTATTCAGTCGAGAAAGTGGGCATGTAGATTTTCAGCATACACAGATGGCCATTCCACACCAGCATGTGTAGTTTGAATGAATGTAGGATCAGTTTTTGTTGCTTGACGAGTTCCTGCCTCTGTACAGATTTCGTTAAGAAAGGCTCCATTGTTTACATGGTTCGAACCAGGGAAGGTGCTTCATGTATTGGATTGTGCTAGTTTCACTCATGTTGTAGTTCCACAGACTAAAATAGTCTTCTTAACACAAGGATCCACTACACTTGTCAAGAAATATAAAGTGCTCAAGTCCCAACATGGGATTGAGATGATATATCGATAGGTAAGAACAGTTAGTGAAGTCTCATGTTTGCTGATAATGGGGACATTCTATTGCTCGCATATCAGTACATGGTGTGAGACCAAGAGTTCAGACTTATAGATTCAAGAATTCAGCCTCAGACTTATAGACAGGTGCTGGCCATCAAGCAAGTGCCTAATGTGAACTGTCACCGAATCACCCACGAGGTTGCCAACTTCCCATATTTTGGAAGGAAGCTGCCAATTTTGTAAGCAATAAAGTGAGGGCCTCAAAATCCAATGCCATCTATTCATTTTCACTGAGGCGGTAATTTCACAACAAGATATACAAACTGGATCAATGTCAATAATACAAACACTCCAAACAAACATTGTGAGTCTACAGTTACAACGGAAGCAGAGACCTGCTTCCATGTATGATCCACGGCCACATTGCCATCCTAGCTGGCGAGATGGCTGGGCGAGCTTTTGAACATGGTGTGCCACATGTATGCCCTGGAGAGGACCATCTCGAGCTCGTGGTGCGCCCAGTTCCTGGTTGGGAGGTGCTGCAGGAACATCACCATCTCTTGGAAATCCAGTTTCTGCAGCTTGTCTGACCACTGAGGAAGAAAGTGTCAAAGGAAGCATCAGTCTTGGAGACTTAGGCAGTGTTATAGATTTAATGAAGAACAAGTAGGATGTTCCGTGGAAAATCATAAGCTGGAGTGACAGAATGAAAAAAAAAAAAAAAAGGAACTAACTGGACAGCCACAGATCGGTACTGGGCAAGGAGTACTTTAACTTACTGTTAACAAAAAACTCGCTGATATGTACACGAGAAAATCTGGTAGATAGTCTCCTTCAGCAAGATACGTATCCCACAGGCGTGTCACGAGATGAAAAGGAACCTACAATATGTGAGATGTTTAGCAACATGAATGTGCAGATCACACATAAACAGTGACCCTTGACTAGACTAACCTCGCGTATCAGAAGGCAATTGAACCAACGGAAGGCAAACTGAAGGAACTCCAATCCTTGTTCCTCTATGTGCTTCGACAAAGGTTCTGTATTACCATCAAGATGTTGGTTGAAAAAATCAGTATTTCAAATATTTAACAAAACTGTCAAGAATTACCAGCAGATCCTAAGTAATGCAAAAATTAATGACTTTAAACAATGTTTCTCTATAAATACTGTTATTATTTTCCATGCAATGCTCCTAATGTCCTATAATTCCTTAGATCTCCTTTATTACAGTACACTGAATTATAAAAGGAAAGGACATCATATGTGTTAATCAGTGGAACGTTACCATCTATCCGATGAACCAACTCTTTCAACCTGAATACAAGACGTTGTATTCCTGGTTGCGCAAAGGTGTAATGATCCTGCATGCCGTCAAGGAACTTTGAGAGACACCAATAGCAGTCTGCTTCTATGTTAGAAACGTCCTGCAAAGAAAGCTTTTCCATGGACCAAGTGTCCATATTGCCTTCTAAGTGCTCCGACAAGAACACAATCAAGAACGGTGTGAGAAGGTCGTTTATTCCTTGGACATAACCACTTGCTGGGTGCCGGATGGCCCTGAAAATAAGGCATCATTGCATCAGCTAATAGTGAAGAAAAGAAAAGAAAAAATCTTTTTGTGGCAGAATCAGAGGTCTGGTTTCATGCAGAACACTGCCTGTCCAATCGTGTTTCCCCCCATAACACATGCTTGGAATTGCAAACTATGAGGAGGTAAATAAAAGCTACTCCCTCCAAGCCATATAAGTGACACTGATTTAGTACAAAAACTATGAGGAGGTAAATAAAAGCTACTCCCTCCAATCCATAATAAGTGTCGCTGATTTAGTGCAACACTTATTATGGATCGGAGGGAGTAGTATTTTCAGCAGAACCAATCAGAATGCATGCTAAAACAATTATAGGTGCATTTTGTTAATGAATCCAGATGAACCAGCCAAGTGCAGTTCCTCACCACGTATATAAAATGCGCTCCAAAGACTTCTGAATCTGAGGGTCTTGGAAAAAGGTAACATCTGGGACAGTTCTTGGGCAGTCAACAGCAATCTACAGGACAGAATGTGTGTTTAAGATAGTGAATTTTACTAAAAATTGGGGCCAAGCCTGATGAGTCGAATTCAAGCCTAAAAATGTTACCTGGCGAAGCATGTTAATCTCTTCATCTGAGCGTTCAGTGTCAGCAATATCGTAGTATTGAGAAACACATTCTACATACTCAAGTCTTTTCCTCGTTAGAACACCTTCTCTTCTATCCGCATTGGGAGGTGCATATCCCTGTAGCCAGCTGATATTAAATTCAATACTGAAACACTACACTGGGAAGAGAATACATTATATCTCATAATTAACATGTTAAATGTCTACTCACCAAAAGTAGCCTCCATATGTTAGGTCGCATATAAGGGGGCACACCACTCCAAGATAATTCACGCAATTTATCTACATAGTCAAGTAAGAACAATGTATGAGAAAAGAAATCTCGACAAGTTAGCTAACTGAATAAAAACGAATCATAATACTGTAGGAGTATACAATTATTGTAGAACCCAACCAGAATGGACCTGAAGTGTATACATATATGCTCTTTAACCATGACTAAATTAACGAATTAATATACTAACTACCTTTCAAACTAATGCCACAAGTTCACTGAGTGAAAAAACTGAAACTTAATCCTTTCTCAGCATCTCAGCCAATTTCCTATGGTTGAAAAAAGGTTAAAATTGCGAACATCAACAGAACATGTGAGAAACATATCTGTCGTAAACTTTAGAGGCCATAACTAGATTTAGATTGTCGCTCCAGGGAAAATCTGCAACTCTCTATTTGAGTTGCATTCAATGATGTGATAGAAGCTAGAATATATAGAGAGACTGGATTTTGTACATGCAAGGGTGGGTGCCTGAGTTCAGAGTTTACCTAATAATCATTTTTTTACCTAGGAAATAACTTCCATGTTGATTGCAAAATTCAAATCGTTGCACACTCAACAACTGATTGAATAGTCCTAGATAGAAAATATGCATACCTAATATAACAGCTGGCCTAGAGAGTTCAGCTGTGAATTTTGTAATTCTCGCAGAATCTGTTGCTCTAGCCCCGGAAACTATTCCTTGGGCATCTGGTAACGAATTCACGCTACTTGTTGATGGTGAAATTGGTTTCTTTGCACTAATGTTGTCGGTTGTGTTTCCAGATGCTTGCCCTTCTACCTGAACAAGTAGAGTTTTATCAGTTACAATCTTCAATGTTGCCATCTCAAAACAATGTCAGCAAACAACACATTACCTCCTGTGAGCCTTCATTTTTCTCATATTCATGGCGATCATTATCAGAGCGTGGGGAGTAATCGGGAGGTGAAAGAGGATCAGATCTTCTGGTTAGCATAACCTTCCCCGGAAAGCTCCGTCCTTTGAGCATTCTAACAAAGAATTGGGGGAAAATGCAACAAGCTCTTTTTGTGAGGTTACAAGCAGATAGACTTTGCAATATCTAGGAAACAGTAAGTCATATCCATGATTTTGATCACGGAATAAAATTTAGATACGAACATTATATCACTGGCCAGTAGCCAAAAACTGTTTAAACTAAAAATTTACTCAAAGACTGAACTCTGATGTTTTTTATTTGATAAATCAAACTCTGCATTCCTAGCTGTTAAATCATGATACTCCTTTTCCTTCGAAGTTTTTCATGATAATAAACGATTAACTGCACCCGTTCAGACAAAAATAGATAGTAGGGTACTAAGGGGAGTTCTGCGAGATGGAGGGGACTGACCCCTGCACGTTGCGGAGTGTCTGGTTGAAGCGCCATTCTGAGTTGTTGGGGCTTCCTCCGCCGCCGTCGCCGCCGCTCATGGCCACGAGTCACTCCGAATAGCCGGAGGTTCCGGCGGAGAGCAACCGATCAGGACTTGCTCTTCGCCGGATCTTGCTTCCTACCTCCCGATTCAGTCCTGCGTGCATCCATTGTTAATTCCCTGGACTGTCTATACGCGGCGGAGCGCAGGGGTTGGGGCGTCCACAGGGACGAGCACGAGCGAGCAGCGCAGGCGCCATTCTACGGGCACGTACCTCGAAGTGCGTGGCTGGCGCGGCAGCAGCGGAGGTGGAGCAGCAGAGCCGGGCCGAGCAGGTTCCGATGCTCGAGGACGCGGGCCGTGCAGCGGAGCGATCGGCCGGCCAGTCCAGCCAACCCTAGCAGCAATGCGGGGCGCTGAAATCAGTGGACGGCGCCGGTCGGGGAGACAGGTAGAGGTGGTCCGCCGGGTGGCGCGGCGGCGAGAGGTAGTCGCCGGGGAAGAGACGGTGAAGTATTTTTTTTCTTTTCGACGGAATGGGATCTGAGAAGAGGGAGTGGGGATCGCCGGGAGAGGAGAGGGGAGGAGGGCAGGGACGAGACGATGAGGTGGCAAGCGGGCGCGAACGGTTGGATAGATGACACGTGGCAGTACGAACGGTCTCGGAACGAAAGGGGATATTTGGAGGCCATTCCACTTTTTAATCCCTAGCTGCCAATTTGGAACAACTTTACCTCATTAAAAGATCTTTTTTGCGGGTACCTCAATCAAAAATATTGTTACAGTTTACCCCTTTATCGTGATCTTGTGATGATTTTACCTTGTTTTATCAATTTCTTTGAACTACTCCTTTCGGTACATATTAATAGCCTCAATTTTATTCGTACATACTAGTTAAATATTTAGTTTAAATACATTTATATCTAGATAAAGTTAAAGTCATTAATATTGAACGAGTAAGTAACAAAATTGGCCCATATGTGAGTGTGACATGCCAACTAGCTCAAGAGTATACCCAATTTAATATTCACTAGTGTATATCTGATGTCATAATTGACATAATTTTGAAGGATTTGGGTGAATTTATTGATTTTGAAGTAGATTTGACACAACCAATAAGTTTCTAACGAATACTATATACTCCCTCCGTCTCAAAATAGATGTCTTAGGTTTTTCAAAATTGGATGAATCTATATACTAAGGGTGTGTTTGGTAGACCGGGTGAACCCAGATATTCTCTGTCCAACCTAGCTAAGAGGACTTTTTGTTGTTTGTTAGCCCGGGTCGGGCCATCTCAGCAGTGCCCACTTCACCCCGAAAAGGGCTCTCAGCCGGGCTGAGGAGAGAAGCTCAAATTGAGCTTCGCAACTCGCCCGGGCTGAGTGCATCCCACAGTACATTGTAGCGCATGCGGCCCCCCTCCCAATCGACCCCCAACCCCGGACTCTCTCCTCATCCCTCCCCCCGTTCCCATCGACACGCAGACAGCCACCGACGCACTGGCTGCCCCGACGCGACCGGCCCAAACCATCCCGACGCTGCCGACGCGCTGGCCGCTCTCCTCGTCTCCCGTCGGAAGCCCACGTCCAGACGCCGCCGATGTGCTAGCCGCTCCGCGCTGACATGAACCCCCGATAGGCAGAGGCAAAGGCAGCAGGTCGCGCCGCCGCCCACCGCTCGCAGAGGCAGCCGCAGCAGGTCGCGTCGCCGCCCACCATTGCATCAACCTCCAACCACCGCGTCGCCCCAGCGCTGAGCAACCACCGTCGGCGCCCCACCGCTCGTCACCGGTGATGAACTGTTCCCAGCACACGGTGTGGTGGAACGAGGGCATGATTGCTTTTTTTTGTTTTTATTTAGGGACCTTTGTGTAAAAGTTTAGACTGTTCTGTGATTTCTCTGTTTTTGGGCCAATCTCACCCCATACGGACTACCAAACAAAGTATCAACACATCATTTCTCAACACACCCGGTCTACCAAACAAACCATAAAATCTGAGTCCAACTTGTATGAGATGAGATATCTCAACTGAGAGAGTGAATCTGAAGCGGGCCGGTCTACCAAACACACCCTAAATAGTCTATTTTGAGACGGAGTGAGTACATGATATGTCTACATAGCTGGTGGTCATATCATTTTAATAGTCCCTTCGGTCCATATTAATGGCCTTAACTTTATCTAGATTCGTATTTATCTATTAAGTATTTGGAGTAGTTGCATTCGTATCTACATAAAGGTAAAGCCATTAATATGGACCGGAGTAAGTATAAGAACTAGATTTTAGTTTGAAAAACTAATAAATCAAATAAAACAACTAAGCGATAAAATATGTAAATGGGGTAAAATCTATCACAATATCGCGACTATTCCCTCCATCGACATTTAGGTGGCACACTTCTTGTTTGTGATTGAACTTGGATATCATTTTGATCCACAATCCATTTGTGACTAAACTTGGAATTTTTGTTTGAATACAAATTCAATGGTTTAACTTTTGACATATAAAATTGAAATTTTATTTATCAAATTAGTGGTCAAAATTGGATCTTGGAATACATGGGTGCCAGTGAAACATAGACAAAGGGAGCGGGAGGTGAAAATAGAATTTACACATATATTTCAAACACTAAAAAGGCATATCATATAGTAAAATGAAATATTTGTGCCTCACGAGCATAATTTTAACTATCTTCATAATGTTAATTTGTACTTTTGCACAATTCCATGTGTCAATGATGAGTTCAATGTATGGTTGAGGCAATGATCGATGCCATGCATGCAAGGACAAACAATATTTGTTTATAGTATGCGATCACATTAGTTTGTTGGTCGTCGAGGATGAGGTATAAGACCATGAGAAATGGTAGGGAGAGAGAGAGAGAGAGAGAGAGAGAGAGAGAGGGAGAGAGAGAGAGAGATGCCATCAACAACTGTAGTGGTCATCAGAGGGAATGTGGGAGAAGAGGAAGGAAACAACGAATTAGTTGGACCCATGCGTGGGAAGTAACAACACGTGGTATTTTCAAACATAATTTGGAGCATATTTGGATGATAGCAAATAATTGCTTAGAAAAATGTGATAAAACATTGGCCTTTACAAGGAAAACAAAGGTCAAAATTGTAACTCACTAAACTTGTGAAAAACTACCAAATCATTTCTTCCCAAACACAAATGGAGCTTAATGTTTTTATGTTTCATTATACAAAGAGCTCGAATGTGGGGACTAATTCTTGTTTGGTCTCATCGATGACTCCTAGATCCTCCAAGATAATGGACATGTTGTGCACATGTGTAGCATCCCAATCGTCTAACAATTGTAATGCTACTTGGTCTAGTAATATAATGGCTACTTCCTATATATAATTGTTGCATCATCATTATATCATGCTCATGTCATCATGCCACCTTGCATTTGAGCATCATATAAAACCCTTTTGTTTTGGTTCTTCTCTCATATGCATTGTAAATTGTATTTGCCTCTTGATATTGTATTTGGTTCTTGATATATTGTTTAAATGCCCAAGTTGAGTTGGGGACATATCTTTCATTCAACTCCATCACCTTTCTCTGTCACCACCTTATAATTCCACCGTCCAACTAAATACGGGCCTTGCATTTATCTTTGGTTATTACCTCTAGATCGTATGTGTTTGGGAGGATCCACTTCTACTTCTATCATGCTCCCAGATATGATATCATATTGTTTTCACAATCTTTCTTATGAAAGTCTACTTGGCCATCTTTGCATGCCAAGTAGTGGTAGATTCCATTTAATTTCACTTCAGGGGTTATTCTATTGGGGGTGGTATTAGAATTGAGGGGCCATATTAGAACATAGTGGTACATACACACTATACTTGGTCTTCTCGATTCCAATATAACCATCAACTATCTTTAACCATGGTGGAGTTTGAATGAATTTCAAATAGGATGCCACTCTTCTTCTAAAGGGTTTGTAGTTGTTTTCACAACCTCATCATGCTTGCATGCATGGGCCATCCAAACCTAGTCTACCCCATCTTTCTCTCTCTCTTTCCTTCAACTCATCTTTTCAACCTTCTTGCCCCGTGTTTTTATTTTGGCTTGCAAGCAACACCTGTTTCAATTTGAAAACAAATCTTTCCATCTTTTGAATATAAATCAAAAACAGCAAAATCTATCTAACAGAAAAAAAAGAGTAAACCTTACCTGGGCCTTTCCTGGCCGCAGCACAGGCCCACTCGGGGTCCTTCTCTCCCTCTTCATGGCCCAGTACCCCTTCACCCCGACGCCGTCTCTGTTCATCGTCTCTGTCCCCGTTCTTCTCCTCTCTGCTTTGCTAACGGAAGGAAGCAGGTGGCCGTCGCCTCCCGTCAGCCGCGTCACCACCTGCCCCTTCTTATCCACCCCAGGCCGGTCCCCAGCGAACCCTAGCCTCCCTTCTTCCCCTTAGCGCCGCCAGCATCTCTCCATTCCCCTCTGTCCCCAACCACGCCATGGCCGCCGCCTTGACATGTTTCGCGTCACCGCCTGCGCTGTCGCCGAGCACCGCCAGGTAGCGGAGAAGAACCGCAAGCCTCTCCCAAGTCTATCAAGGCGAAGAGGAGGAGTTGCAGCACCCACAGCGCCGGCGCCGTGACTCCTTCCCTGTCCACGACTGTCGGAGTACCGCCGCCAATCCTCAGCGCCAGCGTCGTTCCGGCCTCCCTCGAACCCTCCGAGGACACCGCCGGCTTCGTGGTGAGTCCCTATCTCCATTCCCCTACTTCCAGCACCATCCCTGTCGCCCGACAGCTCGCCACCGTAGCCATAGTTCCCCCCCCCCCCCTCGCTGCCGTTCGTCGCGCACGCCGCATAGCAGTAGCAGCAGCCGGGCGTCTCTACAGAGCTGCCGCAGCCAGTTTCCCCCTCTTTTCGTCAGTGAAATCCCGCAGTTGCATGCCTTCTTTGATGAAACTCTGAACGTGGAACTTGTAGCCTGTATACCCCTCTTCAACTTTAGTTCTTGTGGTTTGCTCAGATTCGCAAAGGTTTCTTCGCCATCGTCCTCTAAAGTTTAGGAAAACTCGCTGTTTTGCTGTCGATAACATTCAGTTCTCCCACCCTCTATCAACCTCTCTGTTCCACTCCGTTTTACTGTCGATCTGGACCTTCTTCGGAGAACCTCCAAACACAAATTTTACTCCCTGTAGTTTCCTCTCCAACTTTTATTCTTGCGGAAACATGAGATTCGCAGTGGTTCTCTCTCCGTAGTCAATCGAAGTTGGGATCAGCTAGCTGTTTTTCGCGAGTAAAACATCAGTTCGTCTGGATCCATAACCAGCCCACCCCCTGGAACCTTTTACAAAAAGACCCCCGGGAATTTCACCCTTAACCCGCAATCCCCTCCGTGCACACGTGTCGCCTCCTCGCCTTCTCGTGCACGCGTGGATCCGTGGGCTCCCTGGTCCCACTCGTCATTGAATGCGTGTATACCCATCCCAAGTAGCAAAAGTTTAGGACCCCTCCAGATTTCAAATTTAAACCAATTCCCAAATCCAATCAAATATAAATCTCTTCATAACTTTCAAATGTTTTGGAATTTGAATTCAAACTCTATATGAAATATGTTTTGTTTTTGAATGTTAATTCAAATCTTTAGTCAAATATTTTCAGAACTAATTCAAATTAGTCAAACCTTTGACTTTGACTCCATTTGACTAATTTTGACTTTAAAATAAATTTAAATTCATAATTCCAAATAATACAAATGATATATGTTTTGAAATCAGAAAAACATGAGGAATTCAATTATGCTATCCAAAATATATTTTGGACACTTAAAATTTCAAGTTGATCAAAATTACAATAAAATGCCCTTGGCCTTAATTAATTAATAACTTTTGTTTTACAACTCCAAATTTGACAAATAATATGTCTAAAATGATCAGCTCGACGAGACCTTTCTGTTTATGCAATCCATGTTCTGAATTGCAGCATGCATCATATAAATATAAAGATTACAGCAACTTATTCGAGGATAAAATGTGACCAAAACTCAATAAAATGCTTATTCTTGTATTCCACACCTCACCCATGCCATGCTACTTCAATGCCATGCAAATTGTGCATCATTCATCATGGCATGATTGTTTGCTTGTCGCATCTTATTCATATGCTTGTGCACTTTTATTTATGTTGGCCCTTGTTTGTTTGGTTCTTCTTCGAATAGACGCTGAGCAGGGGATATATCAAGAAAACCAGGAGCACTACCCAGATCCTTCTCTCGCTTCAACTGAGCTGCCAGGCAAGCACTACCACATGCTTGCATACATATAGTACCTATTGCCTCTATCTTATTCTTGCATCATTGAGTCGCGATCGCATTAAACTGAATCCCAAGTACTGCATAGCCTTTACTTTTAAACCCCACCGAAGCTTGTTCCTCCATCCCATGAGCCATTACTACAGGAGTTGTTTGAGCCATGCGAGTCGTAGAACAGCATGTGTAGGGTATGTGAGTGTCTGATGGATAACGAGGCACCTAAACAACTTAACCTGAGTAGTAATGGGATAACTAATGAAAGTGGAACCGGTGAGCAATATCTGCTATTTGTTTTTTCATGCTCACTTGTGTCCCGTAGGACCCCGAGTACTTGATTCCTGTTTCTTGAATATTCGCGCTATCCACATCCGGGAGGATTATGGGACCCCCCTGAGCCAGAGCTTGATTCATTCTTATTTCTTGGGGCCACAAACTAGTTTGAGGTTTTATTTACTATCCTATACTTATGCCATGTTTTACTGCTTTATTTACGATTGTGCGAGGAGCACATGTACTGTTTAGGATCGTGACACGTTTTCGCTGTATCGACAAGCCCAGTCACATTTTCGGGTTCCCAGTCGTTTACAGCCGTTCCCACAAACCTTGAGTCCGTCTCGAAGTCAGCTAACTTCGTTGCGGGTATACTTAATGGGGTGGGCCCCTAAAATATTTCTGAATCTTGTGATTGCTTTGTCGTGACTGCCTCGTTGGGTTTTGATTTGGTTTTTCCGAGGTTGATCGAGTGTGTGTTGCTATTTGTGCACCCCTGCAGGGTAAAACTTTCTGAAAGCCGTGTCCGCGGTTATGGACGACTTGGAGCACAGTTTCTCGATCATAGACAAGTATAACTAAAGTACCGCTTTTAATTTGACTAAGTAACTGACTAGTAAATAGTGCAACACTCATGGAATGGATAATAAAACTGCCAACGGATGGGGAGTGTTCGTCCGCTTCCTCGTCGGTAAGCGAGGAGGAGGATGGATCTGGTAATATTACCGTTATAACTGTTGTCATTAATTCCCGGACATCCGTCTATCTTTGGTTAGACGGATGGTTAGCGAGTATCTATAGAATTGTTAGGTATTATCTTTTGCTGCAATTGCGTCACCCCAGGTTGTGTCCCCTTTAGAGGCATAAA
Organism: Avena atlantica; assembly: GCA_910589765.1. NCBI lineage: Eukaryota > Viridiplantae > Streptophyta > Magnoliopsida > Poales > Poaceae > Avena > Avena atlantica. The sequence goes on from OU342736.1 coordinate 488,771,494, forward strand.
GACTTGCTGAGTACCCCTAGGGTCTCACACGATAAATTATTTGATTCAGATGAACAGGTACACTCGCGAGATGGATACTGGGTGGAGGAGACAGACGATGTGAGCAACGATCATTCGGTGTAGAGATTCCGGGAACGGGGATCCGTGAGATCTGTGGGCGGGATGTGTTTATTTATGGGGCATCTTATGCCGATTTGCTTCTTATCCGTACTCGGATCTTGTTTGTCGCTTCCGCCTGATACTCTGATGTTTGATGTATGAGGAGATATCCTAAACTATTATATCTATCTAGGATATTTGGATCTTGCCGTATGGCGTTGCAATATTTCTATTTCTTTTAGATGGAATGGCTCTGATGTACTGTTGTATGGTGGCTTGCATACATACTCATTTGTGTATGTAGTTGATCCCTTCGCCTGCCGATTACGCCGCCCGTTCTTGTCCCGATGTTTGGAAATGGTTGGGACGGCCGAAAGGTCTACCTGTGAGTGGCATTTGGGCCCCACCGTACTGTTTTAACCATTTCCGCTCATCCAGGCTTGTAACTAGGAGCGTAATTTACCGAGGTAGTTACAACATGTACGTCAAAAGCAAAGAGTAACACTTATTTATACTAATTTTTTATAATTCATATAAATTGTTTCATAATCATAAAACTAACCAGGTTACAACTTGGAGGCTAGATATAACAAAAGTAAGTTCCAATATATTAAATTTATCATATTTTTAACAACTTTTGCGTTATCTTCTATTCTTCTTGAATTTAGTTTGATTTGATAAACTTGTTTCAAGTAAAAAGCTGCCATGTTAGTGAATCACCCTAAATAAAAGAAAAAAAATATAGACTTATATTCATGCACCGATTATTCCATGCCCCTTAGATGGATTATATTGTGTCTTTATGTGTTCTTGTTACTTGTGTACCTTTAAATATTACAGTAAACATGTCCAACAAATATCTTGATAAATTTTTATTATTGTCTATAAATGAAATCTAGAGTGCATGACATGTCTACATTTTATTTGTCCTTTTAAGAAAGGCTATGATAATTAGTTACCCACGAAGTTACTCAAACGGAAAGTGGAGGTCCATCGACAAAATCAAAGCACTATTTATTAAGAAAATAACCTAGCTATCTTCATAAGTTACAACGTTAACTTTTGAACTCAAGTTTCCTATGACTACTCACAAAGGGGTTATCAGGTGGTATCATGCATGCAAAAGGCTGACGTGTCACTACAATTAATGACGAGAGATATGGTATAAGTATCATAAGTAGATACGGTATCATAGCACAAATAACTAAAAAAGTGTCAAACAAATCTTATACACAATTTTGCATTAAGATTCTTCAAATCAATCAATATCATGATTATATGATACTACCACATGATATCGTACATTGTAGAGATAGTATCATATGCATGATACTAATATATGAGACCACCCATTGTGACTAGTATAATCAGATCCACCATTAGGGATGGATTCACGGGGATCCCAATGGTGTAATTATTTGGTATCTACTAAAAAAGCTTGCATGAGTACCCCCCCCCCTCTTCGTCTGCGACGCCTTAGACATGCGGCGATAATGCGTATGAAGATGATGTGGGAGCCGCGCAGATGGGAAGGGGGACATGGCAAGGTTCCCTAGGAAAACGTCGGTGGGCTGGCATGGCGCTGCACCAGAGGGATGCATCTGGCTTCTCTGCTGGTGGCCCGACGACTCGGTGGGATGCGGATGAGGCGTCACATTGTGTAGATGAGGAGGGAGTGTCAAGGTGCCGCATCGTGCAGAGGAGGGGAGGGAGTGGCGAGAGGGTGTCCAGTGTCGGCTTCGAGTGGTGATCGGTGGGAGGTTGGTGTGGAGGCGATATGTTTTCTCGCCAACAACGGAATGAAATTTTAGATGAAGAGTGTGGTTGATCCCAAATTTAAGCCCAAACTTAGGGTAAGGTGGAATGTTTTAGGAGAACATATAGTGATAGGGTATGCTAGAGAGAATTTGTTATAGAAACCATTTCTCCTAATTTGGCAGTTTCAAGAGTCTATAGGGCTTTTAGAGAATATGTGAATTTCTATAAGAAACAATAAACAGACAGTCTTGGTTGGCGCTAGCACACAACCCATGTATTTTCGTGCTAGCAAGAAAATAATGTATTTTGGTGTCGATCTAGTTGTGGCTTGAACAGAGTTATGTAATCTTTGCATGCAGATTACGGAGATAGAAGCAAAGAAACAGAGCAAATTAAGTCCAGGGCTCCTTTGGCGATAAAGTATTTTAGAAAGGGGCACATTTTTCAGTCCAATAAATAGTTGACAGCTGTCAATCAAAACTCATTAAGAAAAAAGAGAAGAGACTCAAACAAAACCGTTTGTTTCTTTCCTCCCGAACAAACAGATTTTCGCCCTCTCAGTACGAATCCAGTTGAGATTTTTGAGTTGTTGATTCTCTCCCTCTCATATTCGTCCTTTCTCCAGCGACTACACAGAAGGCCCGATTTAAAAGCCTGCTAGAGACAAACTTAGTGTAGAAGCGACCACCAACACCAGATCTTCTCCGGCAAGAAAATGACATCCCGCACGCCATTGACCATCAGATCGACATCGCGGCAAAACCTGCCCACCCCGTCATGCTTGGGGATTTCTAGATCAACGGATCCCCAAAAGAAGAACAATAGAGCAAAACTTAAATGATCCGTGGACTAGTTATTGGTGAATAAATGACTGAAAAATACACTTACAAGGGAGTGTTATGTGTTGTGTGCCAAGAATTATTAACTTGTTATATTTCTTCTGGAGGATATGATATTATGACAAAATGTTTTTGTGTATTATTAGATACACATGGTGATAGTCCAAAACCAAACAATTATTCAACACCATACTGGATCAGGAAAACAAAATGTGCTACAAAATCACATAGACAATATACTCCTATGATAGAAGAAAAAATCGTTCCATAACCTATTGTTGCCATGCTTTACTAAAGCAAAGAACATGCAGGAACAGAAAATCTGAAATATATAAGGTGGTTCCTCCTTTACCCAGTCTTGAAAACGGCTATCCAAAGTAAGAAGGTGTTGAATAGGCGGAGTTCACCACAAAAACCTTCCCGTAACTCAAGATCAAAGAAAAATAATCAATAAGCTAATAAAAACACACTAAGAGTCAGTGAAGAAACTAAATAAGGCGAGATACTAAAAAAATAAACACGACAAACGAAAGCTGGTAGAGCAATGAGAAAAAGAAGAGGGAGAGAATGGTAAAAATGAAGAAGGTAGTGTAACTGAATAATAACTAAGAAAAAAAGAAGCTGAAAAAAATTAAATAATGAGATAAAGAGGAAAGACAAAGAGAAGAAATATTGTTCTTATTATTAAAGAATATGTTATCGGAAAGACAAAGAAAATAAAATGAGATCGAAAGAACTAAGAATCTAAAGAAAGGCAAAGAAAAGTAACTGGGATAAAAAAACTAAGAAACTGAACAGCTAGGAATCTGAAGTAAAGAGATGATCAAGGACTAAAGTAATGAGAATCTGAATACTGACTAAAGTAAGAGTGAGACATCTCAAAGAATGAACAATTGAGAGAAAAACTAATGTGTAGATGAGGAGGGAGTGTCAAGGTGCCGCATCGTGCAGAGGAGGGGAGGGAGTGGCGAGAGGGTGTCCAGTGTCGGCTTCGAGTGGTGATCGGTGGGAGGTTGGTGTGGAGGCGATATGTTTTCTCGCCAACAACGGAATGAAATTTTAGATGAAGAGTGTGGTTGATCCCAAATTTAAGCCCAAACTTAGGGTAAGGTGGAATGTTTTAGGAGAACATATAGTGATAGGGTATGCTAGAGAGAATTTGTTATAGAAACCATTTCTCCTAATTTGGCAGTTTCAAGAGTCTATAGGGCTTTTAGAGAATATGTGAATTTCTATAAGAAACAATAAACAGACAGTCTTGGTTGGCGCTAGCACACAACCCATGTATTTTCGTGCTAGCAAGAAAATAATGTATTTTGGTGTCGATCTAGTTGTGGCTTGAACAGAGTTATGTAATCTTTGCATGCAGATTACGGAGATAGAAGCAAAGAAACAGAGCAAATTAAGTCCAGGGCTCCTTTGGCGATAAAGTATTTTAGAAAGGGGCACATTTTTCAGTCCAATAAATAGTTGACAGCTGTCAATCAAAACTCATTAAGAAAAAAGAGAAGAGACTCAAACAAAACCGTTTGTTTCTTTCCTCCCGAACAAACAGATTTTCGCCCTCTCAGTACGAATCCAGTTGAGATTTTTGAGTTGTTGATTCTCTCCCTCTCATATTCGTCCTTTCTCCAGCGACTACACAGAAGGCCCGATTTAAAAGCCTGCTAGAGACAAACTTAGTGTAGAAGCGACCACCAACACCAGATCTTCTCCGGCAAGAAAATGACATCCCGCACGCCATCGACCATCAGATCGACATCGCGGCAAAACCTGCCCACCCCGTCATGCTTGGGGATTTCTAGATCAACGGATCCCCAAAAGAAGAACAATAGAGCAAAACTTAAATGATCCGTGGACTAGTTATTGGTGAATAAATGACTGAAAAATACACTTACAAGGGAGTGTTATGTGTTGTGTGCCAAGAATTATTAACTTGTTATATTTCTTCTGGAGGATATGATATTATGACAAAATGTTTTTGTGTATTATTAGATACACATGGTGATAGTCCAAAACCAAACAATTATTCAACACCATACTGGATCAGGAAAACAAAATGTGCTACAAAATCACATAGACAATATACTCCTATGATAGAAGAAAAAATCGTTCCATAACCTATTGTTGCCATGCTTTACTAAAGCAAAGAACATGCAGGAACAGAAAATCTGAAATATATAAGGTGGTTCCTCCTTTACCCAGTCTTGAAAACGGCTATCCAAAGTAAGAAGGTGTTGAATAGGCGGAGTTCACCACAAAAACCTTCCCGTAACTCAAGATCAAAGAAAAATAATCAATAAGCTAATAAAAACACACTAAGAGTCAGTGAAGAAACTAAATAAGGCGAGATACTAAAAAAATAAACACGACAAACGAAAGCTGGTAGAGCAATGAGAAAAAGAAGAGGGAGAGAATGGTAAAAATGAAGAAGGTAGTGTAACTGAATAATAACTAAGAAAAAAAGAAGCTGAAAAAAATTAAATAATGAGATAAAGAGGAAAGACAAAGAGAAGAAATATTGTTCTTATTATTAAAGAATATGTTATCGGAAAGACAAAGAAAATAAAATGAGATCGAAAGAACTAAGAATCTAAAGAAAGGCAAAGAAAAGTAACTGGGATAAAAAAACTAAGAAACTGAACAGCTAGGAATCTGAAGTAAAGAGATGATCAAGGACTAAAGTAATGAGAATCTGAATACTGACTAAAGTAAGAGTGAGACATCTCAAAGAATGAACAATTGAGAGAAAAACTAATGTGTAGATGAGGAGGGAGTGTCAAGGTGCCGCATCGTGCAGAGGAGGGGAGGGAGTGGCGAGAGGGTGTCCAGTGTCGGCTTCGAGTGGTGATCGGTGGGAGGTTGGTGTGGAGGCGATATGTTTTCTCGCCAACAACGGAATGAAATTTTAGATGAAGAGTGTGGTTGATCCCAAATTTAAGCCCAAACTTAGGGTAAGGTGGAATGTTTTAGGAGAACATATAGTGATAGGGTATGCTAGAGAGAATTTGTTATAGAAACCATTTCTCCTAATTTGGCAGTTTCAAGAGTCTATAGGGCTTTTAGAGAATATGTGAATTTCTATAAGAAACAATAAACAGACAGTCTTGGTTGGCGCTAGCACACAACCCATGTATTTTCGTGCTAGCAAGAAAATAATGTATTTTGGTGTCGATCTAGTTGTGGCTTGAACAGAGTTATGTAATCTTTGCATGCAGATTACGGAGATAGAAGCAAAGAAACAGAGCAAATTAAGTCCAGGGCTCCTTTGGCGATAAAGTATTTTAGAAAGGGGCACATTTTTCAGTCCAATAAATAGTTGACAGCTGTCAATCAAAACTCATTAAGAAAAAAGAGAAGAGACTCAAACAAAACCGTTTGTTTCTTTCCTCCCGAACAAACAGATTTTCGCCCTCTCAGTACGAATCCAGTTGAGATTTTTGAGTTGTTGATTCTCTCCCTCTCATATTCGTCCTTTCTCCAGCGACTACACAGAAGGCCCGATTTAAAAGCCTGCTAGAGACAAACTTAGTGTAGAAGCGACCACCAACACCAGATCTTCTCCGGCAAGAAAATGACATCCCGCACGCCATCGACCATCAGATCGACATCGCGGCAAAACCTGCCCACCCCGTCATGCTTGGGGATTTCTAGATCAACGGATCCCCAAAAGAAGAACAATAGAGCAAAACTTAAATGATCCGTGGACTAGTTATTGGTGAATAAATGACTGAAAAATACACTTACAAGGGAGTGTTATGTGTTGTGTGCCAAGAATTATTAACTTGTTATATTTCTTCTGGAGGATATGATATTATGACAAAATGTTTTTGTGTATTATTAGATACACATGGTGATAGTCCAAAACCAAACAATTATTCAACACCATACTGGATCAGGAAAACAAAATGTGCTACAAAATCACATAGACAATATACTCCTATGATAGAAGAAAAAATCGTTCCATAACCTATTGTTGCCATGCTTTACTAAAGCAAAGAACATGCAGGAACAGAAAATCTGAAATATATAAGGTGGTTCCTCCTTTACCCAGTCTTGAAAACGGCTATCCAAAGTAAGAAGGTGTTGAATAGGCGGAGTTCACCACAAAAACCTTCCCGTAACTCAAGATCAAAGAAAAACAATCAATAAGCTAATAAAAACACACTAAGAGTCAGTGAAGAAACTAAATAAGGCGAGATACTAAAAAAATAAACACGACAAACGAAAGCTGGTAGAGCAATGAGAAAAAGAAGAGGGAGAGAATGGTAAAAATGAAGAAGGTAGTGTAACTGAATAATAACTAAGAAAAAAAGAAGCTGAAAAAAATTAAATAATGAGATAAAGAGGAAAGACAAAGAGAAGAAATATTGTTCTTATTATTAAAGAATATGTTATCGGAAAGACAAAGAAAATAAAATGAGATCGAAAGAACTAAGAATCTAAAGAAAGGCAAAGAAAAGTAACTGGGATAAAAAAACTAAGAAACTGAACAGCTAGGAATCTGAAGTAAAGAGATGATCAAGGACTAAAGTAATGAGAATCTGAATACTGACTAAAGTAAGAGTGAGACATCTCAAAGAATGAACAATTGAGAGAAAAACTAAAGAAAGAAATGGAAATCGAAAGAACTAAGAAACTGAACAGCTAAGAATCTGAAGTAATGAGATGACCGGTGACTAAAGTAATGAGGATCTAAATAGAAACTAAAGTAATTAAGAGTGAGACGTCTCGTGAATGAACAATTGATAGAAAAATTGAAGAAATGATATAATGAGAAAATGAGATAAAGAAATGGAAGATAGAAGACTGAAAGAAATTACTGAGAAAGTAGAACACTAAAAGAAAGAGAAACTGAGGAGAGAAAACGAAAGAATCTAATATCTAACTGAGACATATCATCAACACATATCACCTGACATATTATATAGTCAGCAACCTAGCTAACCGAGACCTATACCCCAAGTATGAATCTGCACATGATCATTGATTGTGAGTTAGCCTGCAAAATCAATTACGAGTACGTCCCGAGGAGGCTGCCACCAAATTCAGAAATAACTTCCCTTCTAGATACTTACGTGAACTGCTTTACAAAGAAGTATTGCAAAATAATGAAGCTAAAGTCAACCCGACAAAAGGGATATCAACCTAAGCAAAATCCTTGAGCACAACTTAACATGTACTCCCTCTGTTTCAAAATATAAGACATTTTAGCTCTGTGAAGCAAATGTATCTAGACTTATTTTAGTATATAGGTTCACTCAATTTTAGGATGAATCTATACACTAAAAGGAGTCTAGATTCATTTTCTTCATAAATCTAAAACATCTTATATTTTGAAACGGAGGGAGTAGTACATCACCAAAACGAAGATATGAACTAAGAAACCCCAGCTACCTAAAATTTGTACATCATAGTGACACCCCAATTTCAGGACACAAACAAAAATCTCCAAAACCAGGGAGCCCAGCTACATGAATTGCTCTAGGTCCGTAAGAAGCACAAGCTACTGCCAACAACAAAAAAAAGCACTGAATTTGTCAGATCTGCCATAGACAAACAACACTGCACGGACACACAATTGTAACGCGTAGAGCAGCTCTGCTTCCATGCTGCTGTTGGCATGGGCCTCTCTCGTGGAAGGAAATGCGGCTGATGCGGGGATGAACGGCAACACGTGACCGTGGCTGACTAACTGCGGTCGTACATGCTTCTACGAGCTGAGGCGTGCACGCGCATGGAGGAAAGCACAAGGCGGGCTAGCGCATGGCGCAGGGAATCTGCCGGTGGTGTGCAGCGATTTGGGTTGGGAGGAGTAGAACATGCGGAGACAGGGGAGTTATAGGTGGCGATTTGGGCGCGCAGGTGACGAGGAGCAAAAATCGAATCAATACAACAGCCATGGGACGATGGGAGGAAGCCGGTGGAAATACCCAGGTCTCCGGCGGCGCACATGCCTTCCACGCTAGCTGATCGAGGGTCACCGGCTGCATCTCTCTCCGTCACCGATATCACCGGCTGCTGCGGGCCCCCGCATCTCTCCAAGGATGTCCACCCGGCTCGCGGTGCACCACCTCCTCCGGCACCGTATGAGCTGGCTGCGGCGACGCCGTTGCTATCTCTGCCATAGCTACCGCCTCTCCCACTCCTGGGGAAGACGAGACAGAGCAGTGGCCTGCAGAAAACAGAGCTGAAATGAAGTTTTCTTTTTAAAAAGCAAAACACTCAGAAAAGACCGACTTGAGGCCGTGCTGAGATTCGTGACAATCATCCAACGCCCCCAAAAGTGACTGTTTCTCAATTTTAAAACAGCTAGCTGTTTATTAGGAAAAGTGTTTAGAAATCACAATATTTGAACACTATAGTTTTTTATGCCTAGATGCCAAATCCACAGTTTACACGAACCAATCTTTAACAGTACTATGAAAACCAAGGTGCTTCTAAGACTAGCCATAGCAGTCAGATCAGTATCTGATCCATTGCCAATTGGAGCATATGTCCCTCGGTAGCAAATTCATCGTTGAATAGTAGAAAAAAATTAATTTCCTTGGAAGCACATCCTTAATTCGTTTTAAACACATGTAATTCTGTTTGAAACAAATTCTAATCTGTTGTCCATGAATAATATTGGAATGCTTTTAAAAAATAATACCCCATTGTATATGTACTTACTTTCAATCGAAGCAAATTGAGTGACGAATAAAGCAAGTTATCTGGTCTACGGAAACATGCTTCCGAACATATTTGAAACAACCCATTACAACTATTTTCAGAACGAAGCAATATTTAATTCCACTGAAAGCAGATTTTAGTAGGACTTGAAACACAAATTTTGAACCCATCGGAAGCAAATATACATAGTAGCATGATTTCAACATTCTTCAAACAAGCCGTACCAACTATTTTCAGATCGAAGAAAATTTTAGTAGCATTTGAAAAAACAAGCTTTGATCACATAGGAAGCAAATATACATAGTACCAGAAACATAATATTTCAGTAAGGAAGTAAATCAGATGTCACGGAGACTATAATTTTCTCAAATTATTAGTTCCATTAAAAGATAAATTATTTTCCTGAAAATTAGGAGGAGGAGTTAACGGGAGCAGTTTGGAAACTCCATGTCAAGTTACCGATTCCTGGCAAACAATTTCTGTTTTAAAAGCGACAATAATATACGTGCATTAATTACGGGATCAAATTTTAATTGAAGCATGAAAATCGGATCTTGATTGACTGAAATAGAGGCACGGGTCTAGTTGCAGATCGAACAGTCGAGCTTCTTTCAATCCTACGTTTGTGCACTAGTCCGATCGAAAGCCAATATCGGCTTCCGGTTCCTAGCGCTGCCCGTAGAAAAATGCTAGTGTGCACAATAATTAATAAGAGATGTGCTAATGTTAGCATAGCACATGCAACAACAAAATTTAATGTCGGATACATCTTGTAGTATATAAAAAATTGCATGGAGATTTTAAAAATAATTAAATACCATAAAATTATGACATAAAGATGATTATAAGCACTATTGGAGTAGTGCCATACTATACTTTTCCTACCAGCCTAATTGCTAGCTTCTCTTGCATGCTCGTACAACTAGTGGGTGCTAGTGCCTAGATCTCGTAATTTGAGAATGAGAAATAACTAACAGGAGCTTTCCGATTCTATTCACACCAATCCTGCTTTAGATAGCTGTCTGGTCTAGCAAAGGAGACTGCAAAATATGGCTTAGACAATAGCCCGGCATGACGAAGGGCGCCACGTCTATCGCAGCAAGTCGGCGGGAGCTTCGCAGGCCACGGGCCAGCCCGGCCGGGCCTAGGACGCTGAACATGGATAGCGAGGGCAGTCCTACATGCTGTAGCATGGTGGAGAGGACTTTGGACCCAAGAAGGGTTCGGCCTTGTGTGTCCTTGCTACCGTGTCCAGCCGGCATCCGCTTTTAGCGGTGGAGGATGCCCTTTGGATGGGTTTACGGCTACCGTCCTCCGTCTCCCAATGTCCAGGTCTGCTCTTACCCTTGCGTCCGGTCGGCTACCCCTCTGTGGAGGTGGAGGTTGCACTACTAGAAAACCAGCTATAGATAGATAAATCTTCCGTGGCGCATATGTGTGGCTATACGTCATAGATAATCCAGTGGCGCATTTCAGGCAATACGACACAGAAGTCTTCACACTTCTGTGGTGCATATAGGAAAACAATGCGCCACAGAAGTTTGGTGGACCCGCCACCGGGGTCGGGCTCGCTCACTTTCTGTGGCGCATATGCAGTGGCGGACGCAAGGCCCCTCTAGCCCGGGCCATGCCCGGGCTTCCGGCCAGCCGACACAGTGTATTTCAATGAAAATTTGACTAAAAATAGCAATTTTAGCTTTTAAATTTGTAATTTGCCCAGGCTTCAAATTATTTTTGGGTCCGCCACTGCGCATATGTTCAAATGCGCCACAGAAGTTCCAACTTTTGTGGCGTATATGGACATATGCGCCACAGAAAGTGAGGGTAGGCCCCACCACAAAATTTAGTTCACCAATGTTCTGTGGCGGATATGTATACAACTTCTATGGCACATATATAGATATGCGCCACGAAACATTGAAAACTAGATCCCCCGGGCCGCCTTTTAACTTTTGTAAAAAATAAACGAAAATGATAAAAAATTCAAAAAAATAATTCCTTTGAGATGTAATTGTATTTTGGGGTATAGTTGTAAGGAAAATTGAAAAACATGAATTTCAATGTATTTTGCAAAAAAGTTAATGGGACAGTAAAACGGCCATAACTTTTTGCATACGATGTCGGAAAAAATGTTTAATATATCAAAATGGTCGTCTCGAAATTTCCTACGGCTGTTGAAGTTTTACAGCTTCCCCAAATTCGAAAAGAGTAAAAAGTTATGGAAGAAAGAAGATCTTTTCCTGCAAAAAAATAAAAAAAAAGGAAGAAACTTCTGTGACGCATTTCTCCCATATGGCCCACAGAAGTCATGGACGGGATTCGAATTTTGAATCTCGCTGCCCCTTCTCCCTCTCTTATCTTCTTCCACTCATCCACCATTCTCCTCATCCACTTCTTCTCTCCTTCTCCTCCCCTTCTTCCACACCTTCTCCTCCCTCCTCCACCCCGGTGAGCTCCTCCTCCTCCCTCTTCCACTCCGGTTAGCTCCTTCTCCTCCCTCCTCCCTCCTCCACCCCGGTGAGCTCCTCCTCCTCCTCCCATCTCCCACCTCCCTCCTCCCACCTCCCTCCTCCACCACCTCAGTGAGATCCTCCTCCAGCGACCTCCTCCTCTCCTCCACTAGCGACTTCCACCTCCTCCTTCGATGAGCCCCTCCTCCACCGGCGGCCTCCTCCTCTCCTCCATCGACGACCTCCTCCTCCTCCTCCTACGGACATCATCGGCCTCCTTTTCCTCCTCCGGTGACCCCCACCTCCGGCCAGATCTGGCCGTTTTTTTTTTAATTTGAAAAAAACATCAGTGGCGCATATTGGCAATATGCGCCATAGAAGTTTAAGATCTGGTTGGGGACTTCTGTGGCGCATATTGCCAATATGCGCCACAGAAGGATAATTTTTTTAAAATAATACATTTTTTTATTGAATTTCACAAATAATAAGCAAAATGGGCAAATTGCAATTCTGACGGTCTGTCGTCCGTTCGAAAGACAACTCAGATGCTTCGTCTTTTCAAAAGACGACCCGGAGGTTCTTCTTTTGGGAGGACGACACCCCCGGATGGTCGGCTGTTGGAAAGACGAACGTGACGTTCGTCTGTTGGAAAGACGAAGGGTGCATTGATCATGCAAGGGTTCGGGGTTCCAAATAAGTTTTAGGTTTCGGACTATTGTTTCACGCCGTTTCTCCCGCCGTCTCTTCCCGCCGATTTTTCTCGCCACTCCTTCCGGCCGATTTTTCTCGCCACTCCTTCCCACCGATTTCTCCCGCCATCTCTTCCCGCCAGTACTTCCCGCCGATTTTTCCCGCCAGTCCTTCCCGCCCTTTTTTCCCGCCAGTCCTTCCCGCCCTTTTTTCCTGCCTATTCGGTTCGGTGCCTCTATAATGCGGGCAACGAGATGTATCTTTTCACCCAGTTCATCTCTTCCTCCTCTTACTCTCTAATTAATTTCCCTCCTCTCCTCTTGCTCTCGCATTTCCCTCCACTCCTCTCCACTATGACCGACGCGTTTCCCTGGCCGACAGAGATGTCCATTGGGATTCTCCAAATAGCGAGAAGTGTTATGATAGGCGATGAACCAGCCCACTGGGAGACGTTGGTAAGGAACTATGATGCTCTCATTATGCTTGGTAAGCAACTTCATCGGAGAGGGTGGAAACTGAAGACCCCAAATCAGGTACGAGCAGAGCTTCTCAGGATCCAGGCAAGGTGGGACAAGCTCAACTTCAAGAGTGAATCTCGCATGATGGGGGCTGATGCACCTTGGTCCTGGATAGAAGAGAGCGAAGATGGGGATGATATCTTCATGCCGCCACCCGTTGGAAGCAAGGCAAGAGCTGAGTGGGACAAGAGGCAGGAGAAGAAGAAAGCACAGGCCAAGAAGAGTCAAGCTGACATGACGGAGCAGGTTGTGGCACCTAGGGCCTGGATAGAAGAGAGCGAAGATGAGGATGATATCTTCATGCCGCCACCCGTTGGAAGCAAGGCAAGAGCTGAGTGGGACAAGAGGCAGAAGAAGAAGAAAGCGCAGACCAAGAAGAGTCAAGCTGACATGACGGAGCAGGTTGTGGCACCTAGGGCCTGGATAGAAGAGAGTGAAGATGAGGATGATATCTTCATGCCGCCACCCATTGGAAGCAAGGCGAGAGCTGAGTGGGACAAGAGGCAGGAGAAGAAGAAAGCGCAGGCCAAGAAGAGCAAGTGCGAGGGATCGTCAAAGGGAAAGGGTGAGGCATCATCGAAGGGAAAGGGAAAGGCATCATGCTAGGGATAGATAGGAATCTTATTTATGACGCAAGTTATGTTGAACTGTGTTGCAATCTATGTTGAGTAGTTTGTCGAATAAAATCATGAAATAATAGAATGATGTCTCATACATAGATAGATAAATGTCTGATACATAAATAGATATATGTCTCATACATACATAGATAAATGTCTGGTACATAAGTAGATATCACTGGTGTCGATGACGAGGTGGCGGAGGCCTCAGTGTACTCCATCCATATCTGTGGGGTGGCATCACATCACGGCGAGGTGCAGTTGACCCTTCACCTTGATCCTGTGTATCCTGTGTGGGGATAGGTGGTGGAGTACCTGGCTGATACTGACCAAACCAGTCTACCTGCTAGTGTTGTGTCTGCTGATCATGGTCGTCAGTACTGTCCCATGTAACGGAGTCTCCTGCTAGTGTACAAGAAATTAAGTATTGAACAATGTCATACTGCATCTAACAATAGTAGGAAGGGACACGCTTACCATGAGGATGAGATTGTGGTCGATAAGCAAAGTCCATGTAGGGGATCGGCTGCTACTGTTGCCATTGTTCGAAAGTAATCTGGTTCTGCTGCAACTGGTCGATATTAAATTGCGATTGCTGCCACGGGTCAGAAGTAAACTGTGATTGCTGCCACCTCGAGCCTCCAGCCTGGTCTGGAGGTGGTGCTCTCGGCGACGCCTGCTGTGAGAGTCGTGGACGAGGCACGTGGCGAAGTGGAGGAGAAATATGCTCCTCGTGCCATCCCGAGCCTCCAGCCTGGTCTGGAGAAGGTGGCTGCCGCATGGGTGGACATTGGGCGCGCTGCTCCATGGATCGACGCGGTGGGCGCTGCTGCGTGGAGCGACGTGGGCCGCGCTCCTCCACCGAGTGACGCGGTGGACGATGTGCTTCTCGGTGTTGAACAACGTCTGAGACGCTGGTGCACGTGATGGCCGCGTAGATACGCCGCAGCTTCTTCTCGACCCGCCGGGCAAAGGACTGAGCCTGCTGACGGGGCACAAGAGGAACGGTCGAAAGCGATCGTCCGTACTGAGCCACCTCAGTCTGTAGCTCCCACGTCATGTCGGCCTACATTTGTCTCATAGTTAGGTATGCACTACATAGACACTCATGTTGATTATGCTCTAAATAAAGTACTTACCGCTGACTGTCTGGACTCCAGTGTTGACTGGCTAGGGTATATCTCATCGTCATGTGCGTGTGGAATGGGACGTAACCGTGTCATCGACATGTACCTCTGTAATATCCGTGGAATAGCTCCATATCAAACGGGCCAGCATGCCACACTTGTGTTGGTGCATTCTGCCACTCGTTGACGTAAATCCCCGCCCGTTGGAGCCATTGAGTGGCGGTCTTGCTAGTTTTTCGAGAGTACTTGTCATTAGAATTTGTTAGACCATCATTAAAGAACATAGATGAAGTATAAGACGCATTCCTTATGTACATATATTTACTTAAGCGTGCACGAAATCTGGAAAGGGAACATCCGGACGCGGGGGATCTACCATCTGGCAAAGACCAAACTGCCGCATGACCCTCTGTTGAGACATCTCCTCAACTTGGAAATCAAAGATGATCTTTGATGTAGTCAGCCAATACTCTCGATCTCTAGTGCACATAATAGATTACCCGTCGGGATATCGTGTGTGTCGTGTCTGCAGGGTGTACGGCTCCCAAATCACGACATCCTCTTTCAGTGTGTCGAACTGCTCGCTGAACGATGGATAGCATCTAACGACTTGCTCCCCCGTGAAACGATACTGCATGACAAAATAGTTGTTAGTAACTTTCATATTGTAGTACCAGAAGTGCAATTTATTAAGACATTACACTGACCTTGCGACAGGTCCAGTGAGTGCCAAATGTAGGCAAGTCAATTTGCTCTTCGTCGAATAGCAGGTCAGAGTGGTAGACAATTGTTTCATGTTCCTGGTTGCCGACTATTTGGTTGACACTTACTTCTGGACGACCGATAGGGAACCTCTCTCATGACCACAGTTGCAGCAACAATGGGCATCCTAGCAAGGCAGATCTGTCCTTGGTTAACTGGCAAGCATTGCACATACCTCGATACGTAGCTGCTAAGACAGCTGAACCCCAACTCCACTGTGTGCATTCTTCTTGGCACGTCGCCTCCGCGATCCCTCTAGCAAAATGGATGTATCGCGCACTAATGGTCGACACGTGGTTCTTAGTGAACATCACCTTCCCGAGCAGCCACATAATGTATGCCTCCAGGTTGCGTGTAATCTGTGGCGCAGTCATCGGAGTGGCTGGGAACCCAAACCTCTGTATCTGCATTGGCAAATAGAACAATTTTCAGTACATGATACTGCTCCAACAAAATAGAACAAATAAATGAAACACACCTCATACTGCTCCAACCATCCAACTTTTGGCCCATGATTGTCATGGCCAAAGGCCTGAGCTCCATCACGGATGCCAAAGAATCGTTGAGCCATGTATTGGGCCCAATTTGCCGGTGGATCCACTGGGCCTATGGGCACGCCAGCCAACGGAAGTCCCAGCAAGTACGAGACGTCCTTAAGGGTAGGAGCCATCTCTCCCCATCGAAAATGGAAAGTGTGAGTCTCGGGCCTCCATCGATCCACCAAGCACGTGAGCAAAGACGAGTCGTACTGTAAGCGACTAGTCTGGAACCCAAGGTGTCGCCCTTCTATCTCTTCCATACGAGTGGCCTCAACCAAACGAACGAAGGGTAAGAGCCCAGCCCACTTCAATCTACATAAGAAGATAGCAGAACAGTTTAGTTACTCTGGCCCATAAATATCCCAACAACAAGAGAAATAAATGTCACATGCCTCTGAAGCCAATCAGGGTCTATGCACTAGTTCGACATGGGAGTGCGAGTTACTAGGTGCTTCAAGGTCCCCGGTTTAGCATCCAGTACCGTCGACCGGTGCTTTCTATCTATGTCAGCATTCAGCAAAGATCCTGCCATCTACACATTAGTTCCACACATATTACAAATTTAAGACATAGTTCCATACATATTACAAATTTAAGACATAGTTCCACACATATTACAAATTTAAGACATAGTTCCACACATATTACAAATTTAAGACATAGTTCCACACATATTACAAATTTAAGACATAGTTCCACACATCTAGTTTCTTCCTCTGCCTCTTCTTCCTCGGCTTCCACGTCCACGAGGAGCAGCTCCACCAGTCCCGAAGATGTGGCAACTGGTGTCTATATGACCAAATTGATTACACAGAAAACATTGCCTAGTAGGGCCTCCGGCTTCAGATTCATCCATATCATTATGGATGCGGACACATTGTCGCCTTCCTCTTCCTGTCCGCATCAGTTCAGGATCTGGGATGTAAACCCTTTCACCTGGATTTACTTTGTTGAAATTTCCCCAAGCCCTATATCCCATAATCTCGCCTGTCCACGTATTGACCACCACGTTCTTAAGGAAATAAGGAGACACAAACGATATCGCATCCATACCCATCAGCCCACATGCATCTAGTACATGCGAGCAAGGCAGATGCAACAGCTTAGGTTTATTTCACGTGCACTCACATGTTGGCCAGGCTTCGTTGCCTATCCTCACCTCCTGTGTCTTTACCTCTTCTCCTGTTCCAATCCGGTTGGAAGGGAGGCGTACCTCGAACCTTCTTTCCTGATTACCGATGGCGATGACATGCATGGACCGAGCCTTCTCCATCTTGGCATCCATGTAATGCATGATCTTTGAACAATACCTCGTGTTTGGGTTGTTCATGATATGCATCTGAGCCATCTGGAGTCTGTCTCTGAAATACTTCAGAGTTCCGGTGAAAATACACTCCACAATGGCTGTTAATGGTAGAGCCCTGCTTCCTCTCAAGACAAAGTTGTAAGTTTCAACCAGATTTGTAGTCATGACGCCAAACCTAGCACCATGAGTGTCATGCAGCAGAGACCACCTCTCTACAGGCTCGTGTTGTATCCATTCCTGAAATTTTTTAATCCTTATGCCAGGCCTTCTCCTAGTACCGGGTTGGTCAAATCCTGGCAAGTCACAAAGCGCAATGGGTTCTTCCTCCAGTGGTGATGCTCCTATTGTTGCCTGTGCAGCTAACGCCGCTGCATGAGCCGCAACCACTGCTGCTCTAGCTGCTCTCCTCTGAGTCACATGTTTTTTAGTGAAGTCATCAAGATAGCCACGACACTTGATGTACTTCCACTCTTGGTTCTGATTGCAAAGCTTCTTGAATAGGTTCATAAGAGCCTTGTTCCTGAACTGTGAGAAAAAGTTGGCCCCTAGATGCCGCATGCACCAACGACTCTGCATGTCCAGGCATGGAGTAACTTCATCAGGAGTGGGCTGTGTGAGCTTCTTTATCGCTCTTAGTATACCTGGATGCCTATCATGAAGGACGCATACATTCGGTGTATCCCTCACAATTGCTATCTTCAGCTGCCTGAAAAACCATACCCAACTCTCGTGTTCTCGCTCTCCACGAAAGCAAAAGCAAGTGGAACAAGTTGATTGTTTCCATCTTGACATATGGCGGTCAATATCTGACCCCTATACCTGCCAGTGAGAAATGTACCATCCACACAGATGACTGGTCGACAGTGAGTGAAAGCTTCTATGCATATAGCAAATGAGAAGAACACTCGATGAAGTACCCTAAAATTAGGTTCCTGTGGCAATGTAAAGTGTTGGATGTCCACGTAGGTGCCTGGATTCCTAGCCTGCAGTGTCTGGAGCATCCTAACAACACAGTCATACCCGTCTCGGAACGAACCAAACCTTGCCTCCAGTGCCCTTTGCTTAGTCCTCCAAGCCTTCCCGTATGAAATATTGTAGCGGAATCTGACAGAAACTTTCTAAATGATAGCATTCACCCCCATGGCTTTACACTCCACTATCTCTATGTATAACAGTCTAGCCAGGAGGGTTGACGTGAGGTTACGATGGTCCTGAAGGACACTGTCAAGTGTGCATGTGTGCATCACAACATCGGTGACCTTCAGTTTTTGTCATACCTAGGGACATGGGCATGCACCCTTGCAGGACATCCGGCTTCCTCGCAAACCAATATCAAATATTGTTGTGATGACACCTTCGTTTTCAAGACCCGTTGCATGGACATTGACCACTCTGTTGGAATTATGCCCTAGAGGCAATAATAAAGATGTTATTATTATAATTCTTGTTCATGATAAAGTTTATGTTCCATGCTAGAATTGTATTAAGCGGAAACTTTAATACTTGTGTGGTTTGTAAACAACACCGTGTCCCTAGTACGCCTCTATGGACTAGCTCATTGATCAATGATGGTTAAGGTTTCCTAACCATAGACATGAGTTGTCAATTGATAATGAGATCATATCATTGGGAGAATGATATGGTGGATAGACCCAAACAAAGCAGAGCAATTAGATCGTGTCATCGTGTTCGTCTTTGCGAAGCTTTTCCTATGTCAAATATTGTATTCCTTAGACCATGAGATAATGCAACTCCCTGGTATCGGAAGAAAGCTTTGAGGTCATCAAACGTCATCCTATGAGAGGGTGATCATAAAGGTGTCTCTCAGGTGATCGGAAAGTATCTGTTGGGTTGTATGTATCGAGATGGAATTTGTCCCTCCCAAGTCGGAGAGATATACTTCGGGCCCACTCGGTAATCGATATCAACACCGCTTGCAAGCATGTGGTTAAGTAGTTAATCACAAAGTGATATCGGATTACTGAACGAGTAAAGTACTTGCTGTGAACGAGATTGAACTAGGTATGACGGTACCGACGATCGAATCTCGGGCAAGTAAAATATCGCGAGACGAAGGGAATATATATATGGGATTGATTGAATCCTGGCATCGTGGTTCATCCGATATGATCATCGATGAATGTGTGGGAGTCAATATGGGTGCCCAGACCCCGCTGTTGATTATTGATAGAAGATCATGTCTGCATATTCTCGAACCCGCAGGGTCACACACTTAACGTATCTCGACGCTAGGATAGATTGGATAATTGGTTTATGAATTTTTGTTCGGAGTCTCGGATGGGATCCGGGATATCGCAAGAGGTTCCGGAATGGTCCGGAGAATAAGATTCATATAAGGCAGTGCAGATTTTGGAGTTCGGAATTGTTCCGGGTTAATCGGTATTGTACCGGAAGCTTCTAGAACCTTCCGGAAGGGGACCAACGTGGCCCCACCTTCCGGGAGGGGGCATGGGCCTATGAGGGAGTGTCCTGGCCGCATTGGGCCAGGGGCACAAGGCCCCATAGGGCCCAGCCGATTCTAGAGAGATTTGACTCGTTTAAATCTCGGGATAGAATTTCTAGATAAGGGAGAGTTTAAATCGTTTAAACTAGAGATAGGATTTCTAGATAAGGGAGAGTTTAAATTGTTTAAACTAGAGATAGGCTTGGAGGAGGGGCAAGGGCTGGCCGCCCCCCTCTATATATAGAGGGGTGGTGCGCCCTCTCCCCCCTACACACCTTCCTCCAAGCCCTAGCAGCCTTGCTACCTTCCTCTCTCCCTCCCGACTGTTTGTAGGCGAAGCCCTGCAGCAGAAATTCTCCACCATATACACCACGCCGTCGTGTTGTAGATCCAATCTATCTCTCCACCATACTCGCTGGTCCGAGGAAGGAGGAGACGTCGAGGTGCTGCACGTGTGCATCTCACGGAGGCACCGCCACTTGTGGTGCTAGATCGGATCGGATCGCGAGGAGGAGAAGCGAGTACGACTACATCACCCACGTTCCGACGAACGTTCCGCTGTGCGAATCTTCAAGGGTATGAAGATCTAATCCAATCTCTCTCGTTGTTTGCATCTCCTAGATTAGATCTTGGCTTTCCCTCTGTTCGCTCCGTAGTAAATTTTGATTTACTATGCCGCGAAACCCTTCACACTCAACAATTGCTTCCCAAAGATGTCTCTTGCTAGGATATAATGCACCCAGAGAGATGTTGTTCGCGTGATAATGCCACGCCGAATCATGCCCATCGTTCACAGTCATTGCTGCTGTGTTGTCATTATTCCATGATGCCGGAATTGGTTGGCCGATCTCTTCTTGATCAGACTCACCAGAATCATCAGCCGTATCACTGTTGCCTTCTGAGTCTTCAGCTTCCATTTGATGTTGCAACAAACCATCATATATCTCTTCCTCATCAGCTTCGCCACTGAATATGTCTTCCCCTAATCCTTCACCATCGTCCTCTGAAACATAACCATCACCCTCGGTGTGTGCATAGCTACTGTGACCTGATTCATAACCGCCACCACCCTCTTGGCCCTGACTACTCTGGCCATGATCATAACTACCTACAGCATGACCGGTCTGACTACTCTGGCCATGATCATACCCAGCCTCTTTCGCCACGGGTAACACTAAGAGACTGGGGTTAACTTCTCTTTTCTGGCAAGCGTGCACAAATTTGACCCATTTATGTTGCGCTTCTATTGGCCTTAAATAAAAATTAGGGGTTTGCCTTGACTTAGTCCATAAAGCATGCACACCGACAGTATGGGTAGGAGGGAGCCCTAAACGAACACATAACCAATCCTTCAACTGAGTAACGGGCACTGTTTCAGGATTCTGAAGCACTTCATCCATAAAATTAAACTCGCTCAAATCAACTCCGTGCTGGTTTGTTATGATGAAACCAGGACCATACAAGAACCTAAACACTACATTATTTGACATGATTTTCGACCTAAAAAATACCAAAAATAGTCAAAAACAGGTACATTGACACATAATACTCTACAAATATCTTGCATCTAACAGACCCCATCAAAGGCTACCTATAAACATACACACATGACTGCAATTAGCAAGAAATTAGGGTTTACCCTTGAAACGTGCGAAGTCCTGCCGTGCAACTGCCTCAGGTCAACGGATCAGCACCTCCACCATGCACCTTCCTCAAGTCCCAACACCAGCCTACACCATGGCCATTGCTCAACAAGAACACCACCAGATCCCTCCACCAAAACGACTCAAATCACTACACCAGGCTATCTCATTAGTAGATCGGGACTCTACTAGCTTGCTAATGTGTTAGAGCAGCGAGTTTGGGTAGAAATCTGGGCTACAAATCGGTGCAGCATCTGAGAAAATGAGAGCAAGCGAGAGAGAGAGAGGAAGAACAGCCAGAGAGAGAGGAGGGGAGGACGACGACGGGCAAGCACGGACAGGCGCGTGAGCTATATGCTGGGGCGCGTTGTCCGTTCAAAGGACGAAACGTCCTTCGTCCGTTCAACAGACGACCAGGCGTACCCCTGTCACCCGACAGCTCGACAAAGGCGTGTCGTCTTTTGAATAAAAGAAGACAACTCGGTCGTCTTTTGAATAAAAGAAGACATGCCGGTCGTCTTTTGAAAAGACGAAGCATCTAGGTCGTCTTTCGAACGGACGACAGGCCATCAAAATTGCAATTTGCCTGTTTTACGTATTATTTGTGAAATTTAATAAAAAAATGTATTATTTAAAAAAAATTAGCCCACAGAAGTCTAGAACTACACTTTAGTGGTGAGATAACAGTGGCGCATCCCATATGCGCCACAGAAGTCCTAAAATGATGCGCCACTGATAGGCCTTTTCCTAGTAGTGTTGTTCCCTCTGACGGTGTTGCGGGACTGCCGCTCCTTGCATACGGTTCTTTGCTTTTGGGCCAACAGGCCTCACAACATTTGTCACGGGGAGACGGCAATGGTGTCCTCAAGACCATGGTGGTGCATGTTGGTGGGCGGCAAGCTTGGGGGAGCGCTTCGGTCTGTCCGGGTGGTGGGTTCTGGGGGTCGGGGGAAATCCATGTCGGTGTTGCCGACGCTGTGACGCCTAAGGGCGCCTCCTTTCATGTGCAAGGCGTCGGGTGCACCCCTTCCCATTCCCCTATGTGTACCGAGTGAAATCCTAGGACTAGTCCGAACAACTGCGTCGTGATTGTCGCATCCCTTTTTGAAGGTGCTTCTTGGTACACGACTATTCGAAGAAATATGTGTATTATGGTGGGAATTCTCCGAAGAGCACATCGGTTGCAAGTCATCAGATCTTTTGACGATCTGACGCCATCGACATTCTTCTCTTTTATTTTTTTCTTTTGGGTTTTGTTGTACTGTCTGCCCCAACAGTTATCTTGTGGTTGTACCGAATTATGTTGATTGCTATATTAATATAGCGGGGCGAAAGACTGATTCAATAGAGTAGTAGAATCAAAAAAGAACGATCACCATCTTTTCTTAGTTTTGAACCTCGCAACGTACAAGAAAACGGTATTGTATTCTTGAAACACTTTGAGGAAACTTGTAGTCAAAGGTAAATAGTACAAGCAGACGCTAACACTTTTGAAAGGTATAAGTAGTTGAACAGCATCGCAATACATCGGACTGCTGCAGCATGCCTGTCGACTACTTTCAACTTCTGATCAACCCGCGACTGAACTCTGAAGCTTGGAGACCGACCTGGAAGAGCGGCGGCGGCGGCGGCGGCAGCAGCAGCACACGAGCATCAGCACCCACTCAAAACTGCAACCACAACACACGTGGACCTGGCATTAATCTCGAACGCTTGTAGTAGTATGCATACCGTAGTACTAGTACTACGTACTTACCACCATGCTCCGAGATCGAACCGTCTTCTCGGCGGACGATGATGCTCGGGAGCAAACGCGACGGCGTCGGTGGAGAAGGCGGAGTAATGCAGCCTCGGCTCGGACTGCACTGCCCGTTCCAGCAGCGGCGACGGCGACGGGGAGGTGGCTGCTGGAGAGAAAGGCGGCGACGCGGACGGGGACGGCGTGAAGGCGTACCGGCTGCGTCCCGGGCCGACGCTGACCGGCAGCGGGGACGGCGGCGTCATCGGCGAAGAGGAGGAGGAGGAGAGCGCGCTGCTGCTCATTGCCGGGCGGCCCCGGATAGGCACGTGGTGCACGTACTTGGCGTTGGTGCGTGCGTGGGATTGGGAGTGAGAGTGAGAAGAGCTGGACGAGGCTGCTGAGAGGCTTGCGTAACTTAGTTTGGGCCATCCGCGAGTCAAACATGAGCGTTGTTGTGATCACAGACTCGTAGATAGGCTGCTGCGTGCATATGACAGATTAACTTTCCGGATGCCGGTTTCTGGTCGATCAATACAGATGGATGCGTTGATCGGCGGGTGTGTGTGTGTGTGGGTGGGGGGGGGGGGGGGGGGGGGGGGGGGGAAGAATCGATTACTGCTAGTAGTACGATAACAGTTGAAAGTTTGTACATCGAGCGACGACCGCGCGTCCGGGTCACCGTGTTGTACGGCGTGCACGTGTGGCGAGAGTGTGTTCAACTTTCAATCGAAGCCTTCCATGAAGTGGTACTCGCGGCTGGGCCGACGGCCGCCGAAGCACCCGAACCCAAGGCCGAGCAAGGAGGTGTGGTGGCGTGCGCCATGGTGCCACGCGCAGCACCAGGAGGGGTCTCCTCCACCCGCGCCATGCCCTGTCCGGTACCGCTCCAAGCCAACAGCGTGCCGCTCCGCGCGCCTGGGACGCCGCACGCGCAGCCTGCACGGCCCTCCTGACCACGCCGGCATCGCGAAGCCGTCGCATCACCCGCCCGCGCATCCCCGTGGCCTCCTTGTCCTCGTCGCCGCCACGCCTGGATAACCGCCGGTAGCTCTGCAGGAACTTCGCGCGCCGCGCCGCGTACTCGCCGCGCTCCCGCGGCACGTGCCGGTAGTGCCGCGCTCCGACGCCGCCTGCTCGTCCTCGCGCGCCCACCCATGGCCGCTCCATGCAGGCGCTGCCATGCCGCGGGCGCGCGGGCGCGGTGGCTGCAGGTCGCTGGGCGCGCAACGCAGACGTGACGGCGGAGGCCGTATTACGTCAGTGGTGCGGTGGACTGGGCATCGTCGACGAGCTCGAGTTGAGACCATCAGTGAGTGAAATGTGGTGTCTGACAGTATGACAGAGTGTCAGGGACGACACGAGCAAACCTAGCCTACATAGCCAGCAGTGGTTGAACAAAACACCGGCTCTGTTCTGTTTTTTTGGTGCAGATCGTTGCACCTCTAGCTCAATGCGACTTGAGTTTAAACTGTTAGATTTCAAGCGCTGATAAAGGCTATCCCTTGTTCCTCGATGTGGTGTTAGGGACTATCTTCACAGTGCTAATTCCACTTTGAAGCATACTGTTAAACTGCAGATAAGTTCACTGTTTAGTACTCCCTCTCCTTCACAATATAAGCTTTTTTAGCAAGCTGGACCAGTGGCGGAGCGTGAACAAAACACAAGAGGGGGCGAATTCCATAAAAAAACAACAAATAAGCATAAAAATTGGGCTAGTTATAGAGCAACTATAAGATATACGGAGTATATTAGATGGCAATATCATGATGATATATACATATCTTGTTTATGCAAATACAACAGATATAACTGGTTTGAATATATCTAAGTGTTGTGAACAAGTATTTTTTCACACTCCAAAGAAAACAACGCATATAATGACCAAAAGGTAACTAAATTTGACCAATAACTAGCTAGAGAAATCCTTTTTATTTCTCCTCTTTAAGAAAAGACCGCATCTTATGTTTTTCCCCATTGCTACATAAATAAGAATTTTTTACTGAATCAATTTTTTATCAAAAGTAATCAAACAAGTTTAGCACATCTAGTTACAAGTAACAGTGGCGTAAGTGGATTCAGAAATAGTTTCTCAATTTGTACTGAAACAATCAGAATTTAGAAATACAGTAGGACACTAGACTTGATTACCTTAATCTGGGTTGCTGGGTGCTGGCCACTGGCCGCCTGCCCTGGCCGGTGGAGAATAGTCTGGCTGGTCTTTAGTGGGAGTGCTGGAGTGGGGTGCAGCTCGTCGGTCGGAGTAGCAGCAGCAAGACGGAGCGGAATTAAGACGCGGAGAAGGGGATTGGAGAGGAGGGTCACGCTATCTAGGGGAGAAGGACGGGATTGAGGAGGAGGATCAAGGGACAAGGATGTAGACCAATCGATTGATCGAATTGGAGGACGACTTAGCGATCTGCTGCCGATGATGCCATCGAGGGCACAGGCGTATGCGATACGGCACGGTTTGCTTCGTCCATGTGTGGTCAAACTAGGGGAAATCGGAGAAAAAGGGAATCTGCTCTTGGTTTCGTCCTGGCTGCCGACTAATACTCTACGTAGTAAATGTTTTTTTCAATTTGGAAAGGGGGGGTCGCAGCCCAGTATCGCCTCCGTTACCCTCCGCCAGTGAGCTGGACAGAGAGATAGCATATAGCCATATAAGAAACATAATTTATCCGCAAACTCATACACACACGTAGGAGTTTTTTTGCCGAATCCGAACAATCAATCAGATTTGCAAGCTTTATAAATTCATGGAGCCAAGCCATAAACAACTCGGTCATTCCAATATACATTCTCCCAGCATATAAGACAAAAGTATGACACATAATTCCAGCATTTAAACTATACCGTATAGTACCATTTATATTGTACCGGCTTCCTCAAATAAATTCCTTTTGAGTTAATAAATATCCAACACAAAGGTAATTTCTATACTGTATATAATTCCAAGACAGAGACCCCTGTCATAGATATGTTTACAGAACGTTTACTGACTCACTTGATCTTAAAAAAAAGTTTCCTGATCTAATAAGTTAACTCAGTGGATCACCCACCATGTCCACAGTAGGCAAAAATTCTATACGTACTGATTTAAACCTATTTATAACATCACAGATTTAGTGATACCTTTTTTTCGAAAGGATATAGTGATACCTTTCCTTAGTATGTTTGCTTTTGGTATAGAAGAACTTTGGATCTTTAGAAACCTCGATCGCTGCCTGGTTATCACAATATATGGTGACTAGATTTGTGCACTTTTTACAACACCTAGAGATGCAAGAGATCCCTTCAGCCAAACTCCCTCCTTGATGGCGACATTGCAATGTACTCTGCATTCAACAAAGATAATGGAACAGATGAGAATCCTGCTTCCTGCTTCCTGCTTCTCCATGAGATCAGTCCTCCAACCATCTTAATTAAACATGTAAACAGACGTAGGCTTTTGGTCATCCAAATCTCGTTGCCAGTCAGTGCCAATAAAACCCTGTAGCTGAAGATTATGACCATTAAAGCATAATTGATAATCCATTGTTCCTTTTACATAGCGTTAAACATTCCTCAATTGCTGGCAATGGCTTTCTCCAGGATTTAATAGACACCGACTAAGAATTTCCAATAGCATAGCACAGATCGGGAGTTTTAGCACACAATTCCTCGTTGAGTTTGATTCCCTTTAATATAGAAATATACCTATATTTTTCATGAATTTCCTTCCCTCGGGAGTTTTAGCACATAATTCCTCGATGAGTTTGTGTCCCTTTAATATAGGTATAGTAATTTACCGGATTGCCTTTTCAAGAGACAAATTGTTCAGTGCAAAGTTTAAATATGTGTTTTAGGACAAGCTCAATATTCTATTTTTCCTATCTCCCTGCATTTCCACTCCCAACACGTAGGAAGCTTTCCCCATATATATCCTTAGGTCAAATTTAGATGATAGCCATGATTTGATGCTCAAGGGTTTCAAAATAATTTGATGCAATAAGAATGTCATCAACATAAAGAGATAACTGAACAAATTTATTTCCCTCTATTTTAGAATATATACAATGGTCACTTTACGTCAATGAAAACCCATAGGACGTGATGGCACTATCAAACAATAAATACCGTTGTTAGAAGGATTTCTTCTGGCCATATATTGATATGTTCAATTTACAATTCATTCCTTCATTTCTTTCAACAGTGTTAGGCAGAGAGAGATGAGGTCTGACGGCTAGCGATGTGGTGGCTGTTGGAGATATGCCCTAGAGGCAATAATAAATGTAGTTATTATTATATCTTTGTGTTTATGATAAATGTTTACATTCATGCTATAATAGTATTAACAAGGAAACATTGATACTTGTGTGATTTGTAAACTTAATTTGAAGTCCCTAGTATAGCCTCTATACATCACTAGCTTGTTGGTTGATATATGATTGTGGTTTCCCTATCATGAACATTGAGATGTTATCAACAACAAGATCATATCGTTAGGAGAATGATATGATGGACATACTCCTATAGATAAGCGTAGCATAAAGATCAAGTCATTTCAATAGTTCAATTGCTATATGCTTTCTGATACATAGTAACCTAATTCCTTCGACCATGAGATCATGCATATCACCTTTGCCGGATGGATGCTTTGATGACTTTAAACACCACACCGTAACTGGGTGACTATAAAGGTGGCATTGAGTGTTCGGAAAGTATTGGTTGAGACACATGGATCAAGAGTGGGATTTGTCCATCCATATGACAGATAGATATACTCTGGGCCCTCTCGGTGGAATGTCATCCAATTAGCTTGCAAGCATGTGACTGGCTCACAAGGGATCACATATCACGGGAACGAGAAAAGAGTACTTATCGGTAACGAGGTTGAACTAGGTATGCAGAGATACCGACGATCATAACCTCGGATAAGTAAACTATCGTGAGACAAAGGGAAATTGGTATCGTATGTAAGTGGTTCATTCGATCGCAAAGTAATCGTAGAAATATGTGGGAGCCATATGAATTTCCAGATTCCTCTATTGGTTATTGTTTGGAGAAGTGTCTCGATCATGTCTGCATAATTCACGAACCGTAGGGAGACACACTTAAGGATTCGACGTTGTTTGAGTAGTTATGGAATGAATGAGAAACAAACCGAATGTTGTTCGGAGTCTCGGATGGGATCCGGGATATCACGAGGTGATCCGGAATGGTCCGGAGAATAAGATTCATATAAGGAAAGTCCCGTTTCGGAGTTGGGGAATGATTCCGGTGTTTTCATCGGGAATGTTCTAGAATGTTCCGGAATGTCCGGCACTCCGGAGGGGAAGGGTACATGAATGTGTTGTATCAAGTTGGTATGATTGCATCATGTACTAAGTGTCCTCGCTGTTCCAAATAAAGGATTAAATTGAATCCTAGTTTGAAAAAGTCAAATAGCTAAATTGAAAAGTCAAATAGCTAAAATTGGAAAGTGGAAAAGAGGAGGAGGGGGGGAATCCGAGTTGGGGAGGAGTTCCCTCCTCCAACCGGCGGCAACCCTCCAAGCCGAGTTGGGAAGGGACTCCTCTCCCTCCCCTTGGCCGCCGGCCCCCCTCCACCTATATAAGGAGGGGCAGGGCTCCCTCCTAGAACACACAAGTCCCTCACCTCAAACCCTAGAAGCTGCAGCCCACCATAGCCGCCGCCGCCCCCCTAGGGTTTTGCCCTAGCCACCGACTTGGGGTCCCCAAAACCCTAGCCGCCGGCTCTAGCACTTCCTCCTTGGTGTGTCTAAATCCTAGATCGCCGAGAAGCTCTCTCATACTCCACCATACTCGCTCCGGCTTAAGGCGAAGCCCTGCGAGATCTCCCCTCTACTTCCGGTACCACGCCGTTGTGCTGCCGGAATCACGAGGAGAGTGCTACAACCTCCGCTGCCTGCTGGAACAAGGGAGAGGAAGGTCTTCGTCGAGTACCGAACGTGTGACCGACTGCGGGAGCGCTGCCGGAACGCAGCGCCGGAAGGATCGTCTACGTGATCTTGAGATCGGGAAGAGTACGACTACATCACCCACGAGAATCTGCTCTCGTTAAACACTTTGGAATCTTCGAGGGTAAGCTATTCCATCGACTCGTTGCTACAATCTAGTAGATAGATCTTGGCTTGTTTGTTTGTAAGCGATAGAAATTTTTTGTTTTCCATGCTACGAAACCCTACAGTGGTATCAGAGCCGTGTCTATATGTAGATCTGTTGCACGAGTAGAACACAATGGTCATTGTGGGCGTTGATACTTTTATTGTCGATTGCTTCTTGTGTACTTTGCATCTTGCGGTATGTTGGGATGAAGCGGCCCGGGCTAACCTTACATGACATCGTTCATGAGACTTGCTCCACGCTTGACATGCAACTTGTATTGCATAAGTGGCTTTGCGGGTGCCTGTTTCTCCTAGCATAGTTAAGATCCAATTTACAACGGGTGATTAACAATACTAGTATCAACGTTGTGGTTCATGTTCGTAAGTTAGAGCGACACTTATAGAAAGCCCCAAGCCACGTAAAACATGCAAAGAAAGTAGAGGCGTCTAACTTTGTTTTGCAGGGGTGTGCAGTGATGTGATATGGCCATGATTGTGATTATATTTGATGTATGCAATGTTCCTTATTGTAAGTTGGCAACCGGCAGGAGCCATATGGTTGTCTTTAATTTATGTTAAGACCCGCGTGTCTATTCAAAGTAGTTGTAATAGTTGAAGCCGGTGGACGACAACCATGGAGAGGCGTCATTGACCTTGACGCAATGCCGGTGATGATGGAGATCATGTTCGTGCTAGAAGATGGAGATCGGAAGCACAAAGAAGAAAGGCCATATCATATCACATATTATGAATTGCATGTGATGTTAATCCTTTATGCATCTTGTATTGCTTAGAAGACGGTAGCATTATAAGATGATCCCTCATGCACATGAATTTCAAGTCATAAAGTGTTCACCCTTAGTTAGCACCGTTGCTAAAGCTTGTTGTTTCGAAGCACCACGTGATGATCGGGTGTGTTAGATTCCGCAAGTGTATACAACGTGAGCAAGCCAGATTTTCTCATGCGGAAACTAAGGTTTGATCTTGACGAGCCTAGCATGTACAGACATGGTCTCGGAACACGGATCACCAAAAGGTAAAGCATGAATCATATAGTAGATATGATGAACATGACGATTGTTCGCTATTGAAACTATATCAACTCTCGTGATGATCGGTGTTGATGCAGTGGATCTGGTTCGTGTGATCACTAAAACAATGTGAGGGATGTTGTTTTGAGTGGGAGTTCACCTAGATTAACTTTATTATTAATTTGAACTCAATTTGTCATAAACTTAGTCTAAACTATTGCAAATATGTTGTAGATCAATGGCAGCCCCTACCATCAATTTTAATGCGTTCCTAGTGAAAGAAAAGTTGAAAAACAATGGAAGCAACTTCGCGGATTGGTTCCGCAATTTGAGGATTGTCCTCACAGCTAGTAATTTGACCTATGTGCTGGATGCACCGCTGGGTGACCCACCTGCAGCTGATGCTTCCGATGAAGTAAAGAATGTTTACCTCGCTCGGAAGAATCAGTACTCCATAGTTCAGTGTGCTATCTTGTATGGTTTGGAATCGGAGCTTCAGAAAAGGTTAGAGAATTCAGACCCATATGATATTGTCGAGGATCTCAAATTGATCTTTGAGACTCATGCGGCAATTGAAAGTTATGAGGCTTCTGAAAAGTTCTTTAACTGCAAGATGGAAGAGGGCAGCTCCGTCAGTGAGTATGTGCTTAAGATGTCTGGGCACGCAAACAAACTTCAAAGCTTGGGTATAGTGATTCCTAATGCTTTGGGGATTTACCGTGTCCTCCAATCACTGCCACCAAGTTACAAGAACTTTGTGATGAACTACAACATGCAAAACATGAACAAGCAGTTGCCAGAACTGTTTGCTATGTTAAAGTCTACAGAAGTGGAGATCAAGAAAGAGCACCAAGTGTTGTTGGTCAATAAGACCACCAAATTCAAGAAAGGCAAGTCTAAGCAGAAGGGACACTTCAAGAAGGGTGGTAAGAAAGTTACCACGCCGGCGAAGAAGACCAAGGCTGGACCTAAGCCTGAAACTGAGTGTTTTTACTACAAGGGAGAAGGTCACTGGAAGCGGAATTGCCCAAAGTACTTGGCGGATTTGAAGAACGACAACATCAAGAAGAAAGGTATATCTGGTATACATGTTATTGATGTGTATCTCACTAGTACTCGTAGTAGTGCCTGGGTATTTGATACTGGTTCGGTTGCTCATATTCGTAACTCGAAACAGGTGCTGCAGAATAAACGGAAGCTAGCGAAGAACAAGGTGACGATGCGCGTGGGAAACGGATCAAAGGTTGATGTGATCGCGGTCGGCACGCTACCCCTTCATCTACCATCGGGATTAGTTTTATACTTAAATAATTGTTATTTGGTGCCTGCGTTGAGCATGAACATTATATCGGGATCTTGTTTATTGCGAGACGGTTACTTGTTTAAGTCCGAGAATAATGGTTGTTCGATTTATATGAGTAATATGTTTTATGCACATGCACCTTTGATGGATGGTCTATTCTTATTGAATCTCGATAGTCGAAATACACATATCAACAACATTGAGGCTAAACGTTTGAAATCAAACGATAATTCGACCTATATGTGGCACTGTCGTCTTGGTCAAATTGGAGTGAAGCGTATGAAGAAACTCCATTCCGATGGACTTCTTGAATCACTTGATTTCGAATCACTTGAAAGATGCGAAGCATGTCTGATGGGAAAAATGACTAAGACTCCATTTTCTGGTATGATGGAGCGAGCTACGGACTTATTAGAAATCATACATACCGATGTGTGTGGTCCAATGAGTGTAGCATCGCGCGGTGGTTATCGTTATGTTCTTACCTTCACGGATGACTTGAGTAGATATGGGTATATCTATTTCATGAAACATAAGTCCGAAACTTTCGAGAAGTTTAAGGAGTTTCAAAGTGAGGTAGAGAATCAACGTAACAAGAAGATTAAATTTCTACGTTCTGATCGTGGAGGTGAATATCTAAGTTACGAGTTTGGCGAGCATTTGAAGAAATGCGGAATACTTTCACAGTTGACACCGCTGGGAACACCACAGCGTAATGGTGTGTCCGAACGTTGTAATCGAACTCTCTTAGATATGGTTCGTTCTATGATGTCACTTACAGATTTACCGCTATCATTTTGGGGTTATGCATTAGAAACAGCCGCATTCACTTTAAATAGGGCACCATCTAAATCCGTTGAAACGACACCGTATGAATTATGGTTTGGGAAGAAACCTAGATTGTCGTTCCTTAAAGTTTGGGGATGCGAAGCCTATGTAAAGAAGTTACAGCCGGACAAGCTTGAACCCAAAGCGGAAAAATGCGTCTTCATAGGATACCCGAAGGAAACTATTGGGTATACCTTCTATCATAGATCCGAAGGCAAAATCTTTGTTGCCAAGAATGGATCCTTTCTGGAGAAGGAATTTCTCTCGAAAGAAGTGACTGGAAGGAAAGTAGAACTCGACGAGGTTGTCGAACCTTCTCTCAAAATTGCGAGTAGCGCAGCACCGGAAGAAGTTCCTGTGGTGCCTGCACCAATTAGAGAGGAAGCTAATGATGATGATCATGAAACTTCGGTTGAAGTTGCTACAGAGCCTCGGAGGTCAACGAGAACTCGTACCACTCCAGATTGGTATGATCCCGTTATGAGTGTCATGTTGGTGGATAACACCGATGACCCCGAAACATATGAGGAAGCGATGATGAGCCCAGATTCCAAAAAATGGCAAGAAGCCATGAAATCCGAGATTGGATCCATGTACGAAAACCAAGTATGGACTTTGGTGGACTTACCGGATGGCCGGAAGGCTGTCGAGAACAAATGGATCTTCAAGAAGAAAACAGATGCTGATGGTAATGTTACTGTCTATAAAGCTCAACTTGTCGCAAAAGGGTTTCGACAAATTCAAGGAGTTGACTATGATGAGACTTTCTCACCAGTAGCGAAGCTAAAGTCTGTGAGGATTATGTTAGCAATCGCTGCATATTATGATTATGAGATATGGCAGATGGATGTCAAAACAGCATTCCTCAATGGATACATTGATGAAGAGTTGTATATGATGCAACCCAAAGGTTTTGTCGATCCTAAAGATGCTAACAAGGTATGCAAACTTCAACGATCCATCTATGGATTGAAGCAAGCGTCCCGAAGTTGGAATCAACGTTTTGATAAGGTGATCAAAAGTTTTGGTTTTATACAAACTTATGGAGAAGCTTGTATTTACAAGAAAGTGAGTGGGAGCTCTATAGCATTCTTAATACTATATGTAGATGACATATTGTTGATTGGGAATGATGTAGACCTTCTTAATAGTGTCAAGGAATATTTGAATAATAGTTTTTCAATGAAGGATCTTGGCGAAGCAGCTTACATATTAGGCATGAAGATTTATAGAGATAGATCGAAACACCAAATATCATTGTCACAGAGTACATATTTGGACAAAGTTCTAAAGAGATTTGGAATGGAAGATAGCAAGAAAGGGTTCTTGCCCATGTTGCCCAATACGACCTTGAGCAAAACTCAAAGTCCGACATCGGCAGAAGATAGAGAAAGGATGAGTAAGACTCCCTATGCCTCAGCCATAGGATCTCTAATGTATGCCATGCTATGTACTAGACCCGACATTGCATATGTTGTTAGTTTGACTAGCAGATATCAAAGTGATCCAGGAGTGGATCATTGGACAGCGGTCAAAAACATCCTTAAGTACTTGAGAAGAACTAAGGATATGGTTCTTTCTTATGGAGGTGATGAACAGCTCGTTGTTAATGGTTACACCGATGCTAGTTGGAACACCGATCCGGATGATTCTAAATCACAATCTGGATACGTATTTATTTTGAATGGTGCAGCAGTTAGCTGGAGGAGTGCAAAGCAAAGCGTTGTGGCGAGATCTTCAACTGAATCGGAATACATGGCTGCTTCGGAGGCTTCACAAGAAGCGATATGGATGAAAGAGTTCATTACAGAGCTGGGTGTGGTTCCTAGTGCGCTGGACCCAATGTCTATCTACTGTGATAACATGGGCGCCATAGCCAATGCGCAAGAACCAAGGTCACACAAGAAGCTGAAGCACATCAAGCTACGTTTTCACGCTATTCGAGAACATATCCAAGATGGGGATATAAAGATTTGCAAAGTACACACAGATCTGAATGTGGCGGATCCATTGACTAAACCTCTCCCGAGGGCAAAACATGACCAACACCAAACTGCCATGGGTGTTCGGTATATTACCATGTAATCTAGATTAGATGACTCTAGTGCAAGTGGGAGACTGTTGGAGATATGCCCTAGAGGCTATAATAAATGTAGTTATTATTATATCTTTGTGTTTATGATAAATGTTTACATTCATGCTATAATAGTATTAACAAGGAAACATTGATACTTGTGTGATTTGTAAACTTAATTTGAAGTCCCTAGTATAGCCTCTATACATCACTAGCTTGTTGGTTGATATATGGTTGTGGTTTCCCTATCATGAACATTGAGATGTTATCAACAACAAGATCATATCGTTAGGAGAATGATATGATGGACATACTCCTATAGATAAGCGTAGCATAAAGATCAAGTCATTTCAATAGTTCAATTGCTATATGCTTTCTGATACATAGTAACCTAATTCCTTCGACCATGAGATCATGCATATCACCTTTGCCGGATGGATGCTTTGATGACATCAAACACCACACCGTAACTGGGTGACTATAAAGGTGGCATTGAGTGTTCGGAAAGTATTGGTTGAGACACATGGATCAAGAGTGGGATTTGTCCATCCATATGACGGATATATATACTCTGGGCCCTCTCGGTGGAATGTCATCCAATTAGCTTGCAAGCATGTGATTGGCTCACAAGGGATCACATATCACGGGAACGAGAAAAGAGTACTTATCGGTAACGAGGTTGAACTAGGTATGCAGAGATACCGACGATCATAACCTCGGATAAGTAAACTATCGTGAGACAAAGGGAAATTGGTATCGTATGTAAGTGGTTCATTCGATCGCAAAGTAATCGTAGAAATATGTGGGAGCCATATGAATTTCCAGATTCTTCTATTGGTTATTGTTCGGAGAAGTGTCTCGATCATGTCCGCATAATTCACGAACCGTAGGGAGACACACTTAAGGATTCGACGTTGTTTGAGTAGTTATGGAATGAATGAGAAAGAGACCGAATGTTGTTCGGAGTCTCGGATGGGATCCGGGATATCACGAGGTGATCCGGAATGGTCCGGAGAATAAGATTCATATAAGGAAAGTCCCGTTTCGGAGTTGGGGAATGATTCCGGTGTTTTCATCGGGAATGTTCTAGAATGTTCCAGAATGTCCGGCACTCCGGAGGGGAAGGGTACATGAATGTGTTGTATCAAGTTGGTATGATTGCATCATGTGCTAAGTGTCCTCGTTGTTCCAAATAAAGGATTAAATTGAATCCTAGTTTGAAAAAGTCAAATAGCTAAATTGAAAAGTCAAATAGCTAAAATTGGAAAGTGGAAAAGAGGAGGAGGGGGGGAATCCGAGTTGGGGAGGAGTTCCCTCCTCCAACCGGCGGCAACCCTCCAAGCCGAGTTGGGGAGGGACTCCTCTCCCTCCCCTTGGCCGCCGGCCCCCCTCCACCTATATAAGGAGGGGCAGGGCTCCCTCCTAGAACACACAAGTCCCTCACCTCAAACCCTAGAAGCTGCAGCCCACCATAGCCGTCGCCGCCCCCCTAGGGTTTTGCCCTAGCCGCCGACTTGGGGTCCCCGGAACCCTAGCCGCCGGCTCTAGCACTTCCTCCTTGGTGTGTCTAAACCCTAGATCGCCGAGGAGCTCTCTCATACTCCACCATACTCGCTCCGGCTTAAGGCGAAGCCCTGCGAGATCTCCCCTCTACTTCCGGTACCACGCCGTTGTGCTGCCGGAATCACGAGGAGAGTGCTACAACCTCCGCTGCCTGCTGGAACAAGGGAGAGGAAGGTCTTCGTCGAGTACCGAACGTGTGACCGACTGCGGGAGCGCTGCCGGAACGCAGCGCCGGAAGGATCGTCTACGCGATCTTGAGATCGGGAAGAGTACGACTACATCACCCACGAGAATCCGCTCTCGTTAAACACTTTGGAATCTTCAAGGGTAAGTTATTCCATCGACTCGTTGATACAATCTAGTAGATAGATCTTGCTTGTTTGTTTGTATGCGATAGAAATTTTTTGTTTTCCATGCTACGAAACCCTACAGTGGCGCCAGGGTTGCAAGAAAGTCACCGGGAGGAGACGGTGAAGTGTTTCTTCTCTGTGATGAGTTGGATGTAAGGAGAGGGGGTGTGGATCACCGTGATAAGAGAGGAGAGGAGGGTAGAGACGAGGTGATTAGGTGTCAAGTGAGCATGAACTGTCGCATCAATGACATGTAGAAGTACATACGATCGTAGAATGGAAGGGGAAGTTTGGAGGCCATTCCACTTTTTAGTCCCTAGTTGCCGATTTGGAACCACTATAGATCATTAAAAATCTTGTTATAGTTTACCCTTCATCATGATTTTGTGATGATTTCACCTTGTTTATCAATTTTCTTGAACTAACAACATGGGCCTATGTGTAAGGATGACATGGCAACTACCTCAACAGCAAATCCAAGTTCATATTTATTAGGTATATATGTTATATGGCATAATTGACACAGTTTCAAATGATTTGAGTGAATTTTATTGATTTTGAAGAAGATTGCACACAATTAGTGTGTTCCTAACGAATACACATCCGAGTTGTCTACATAGTCAGTTGTCATGACATTCTAATATATAAGATGAGCTTGTTTTTAGTTTGAAATGAATAGAATAGAACAACTAAGGGATAAAATATGGAAACAAAATTAAATGGGCTAAAATATATCACACAATCACGAGAACTCCCTACATCGCTATTACGTGTCAAACTCGATCTCTATGATTAAACTTTGACCATTAGTTTATCATTTGTTACATGTCGTAAAAATTATATCTTTGGAATGTTTATTTGAATATGAATTCAATTGTATAATATTTGTGGTATATAACCAACATTTTTAATAAAAAAATAACGGTCAAAGTTGGACCCCGTTATACGTGGGTGCCATGTAAACGGAGACGGAAGTAGTAGGAGGTAAAACTCGAATTTACTTAGATATTTTTAACGTTAAAATGCCATCTCATCTAGTAAAAGAGAAGACTTGTTTGTGCATCTTAAAAATATTTTGAACTATCTTTATAATATTAAATTGTACTTTTGCACAATTTCAAGTTTCGATGATGAGTTGAATGCATGGTTAAGGAAATGTTCGATGCCATGGACGCATGGACAAACACGATATGTTTACAGTAGGCAATCACATTAGTTTGTAGCCATCGAGGAAGAGGTATAAAAGCATGGGAAATGGTGAAGCGAGAGATGCCATCAACGAATTTAGTGAACATAAGAGAGAATGAAGGAGACGAGGAAGGCAATGACAATTACTTGGCGCATAAGTTAAAGTTGCACATGAGGTATTCTCAAACAAAAATTTGGAGCATATTGGGTTGATAGAAAATAGTTTCTTAGGAAAACCTGACAAAAAATGGTCCTTGCAATGGAAATGAAGTTCAAATGTAACTATCACCAAATGTTTTGAGAATGACCAAGTTGTCTAATAACACCATAATTATTTTCACTCGCGCATAATTTCTAATCAATCTATTATGTTTCATAGTACAAAGAGGCAAATTATGGAGACCAAAACCAAGTTCTCTGAATATACAAACCAAATAGGGGGTGGTATTTTGATTGGTCACATCATCGACTCGTAGATCCGCCAGGTTAATGGACACAAGGTGTGTCCTCAGACTTCAAATTGTGCAACCACCTGAAAGAGTGATACTTATTTATATTTTTTTAATATTTCACATAATTTATTTTGGAATCATAAAACTAACCCGATTACAATACAGTGACTAGATATGTACAATCTACATACCTATATAGTTAAATTGACCATATTTTTAACAAATTTTTGTTATCCTCTATTCTTCTTAAATTTAGTTTGATAAATCTATTTCAATTAAAAACCCACCATGTGAGTGAACCCCTCTAGAGATAGAGGAAAATGTAAATATAAATTATATTCATGCCTTGATTAATTCGTGCCACTTAGATGGATTATGTTGTGTCTTTATGTGTTCTTGTTACTTTTATTCCTTTAAATATCTTGGTAAAGATGTGTGAAGTATACATGTCTAACAATTATCTTAACAAAACATCATTATCATCTATAAAAAGAACTCTATAGTGCAGGACATGCCTATAGGTTGTTTGTAATTTTTAAGGAAGGTTCTCATAATTAGTTTAACTAGATGAAACCCCGCGCGTTACTACGGAATGTTGGCTTGCCAAACAACTCAAGCGAGATGAGGTTGCCTCTTAGAGGATATGTGATATTAGAACAAAACAATATTGAAAATAATATTACCACCAAAATTGGATCGAGTTATTCTATTTCAAATGCATAAGAACTATATGGCATACATTAACAACTACCGTTGATTGTTCCTACTATGTAATTTACAACTATTTTCCCCGAGTTCCAAGCTAATTACCACACAGTGTAGTATAGATCCATTATTTTGACATATTCTTGTTTGCTTGTTAGCATATGAAACAGATGAAGAGCAATCATCATTTGAGTGAAATACACCTAGTTATGGGTCTACCTGTACCAAAACACTTGAAAGCAAGGGGAAAATAAACCCATCATGAAACAACAATGTTTATATGAAGCTAAGTTACCTGGTCTTGAGCATCTTAGGTACATGTTTATAGATAATTAACTTCTAAAACAATAATGAGGTTGATGGGCAAGCATCCAAGCACATTCACAAATTTATTAA
The DNA here is from genome assembly GCA_910589765.1 of Avena atlantica. Lineage (NCBI taxonomy): Eukaryota > Viridiplantae > Streptophyta > Magnoliopsida > Poales > Poaceae > Avena > Avena atlantica. Next base: position 488,810,718 of record OU342736.1, read on the forward strand.
TAAAATCTGTAATAACTATAATGCCCTAAGTATATATAAAACATGGCATCAGTTTAAGTAAACTAAACATAGTATACAAAATAGAGATATACTAATCCAAAGGGATGTAACTTACGTGATGCATTGAGATTTAGTTTGTTCCATACACACTTGTTCAATAATAGAGGATGACACATTAAAATCAACATTAAATGGGATTATCAAATTCCATACATAGAAGTATATTTAGTATGCATGGTTTGTCACATAGCTAGAAAAACATCGTTCTAAATCTTTCGATATAACTATATCTGCAATAAATCAAATGATATGCAAAAGTATACTTGTTAAAAGAATCGACATACCAAAAACGACGTCATGTCCCATAGTTTTCTACTCATGCTTTAGTCTTTTTTCCAACAACTTCAGCAGGTAGAAAAATAATACAACCAAAGATTAGCAGTGATAAAAGTGGGAAGGACATACCTGGGAGGATGGTAGTGTTGGCGTTGGGTTTAGTATACACACAGAAAATACATATTTTTGTTTATCATTACCGATAAAAAAATATTCTACAAGTTTTGTAGGTCTTGTGTGAAGTAACCTTTTACACCAAACAAAAGCTTTCCAAGGATTCAATAAACCTATGTCTACTAGGGGAAAAAGCAAGTTATACCACATATGTTATTTGGTATCAGATAAGAAATATCATATAGTCATTGAAAATATTTCACAAAATAATATAAGCATTTGCTAAGTTATATAAAAATAAGAAATGTTATGGTTTAAGTTTTAAAACGTATATTGTAGCACTCTCATTTTCTAAAGTATTTCTAAGTTTTAGAAGTTGTTTATGATGAAAGTAGGTTCCAAATCCCGCTCTCCCAAATCATGAAGTGGTCCACTGGCTGAGATGTTGGGAACTAGCATGGCTAGGTTCCAAAAATCTGATCCAACGAAAATGGCGTGAGTTGTTGTACATAAATTTGAAGCATATATTGTTGACAGCCAAATTTTGATAAACCAGAGTGTGGAAATATGTTTTCTTATAGTGGCAACTGGGTTTAGTAGAGAAGTTAACCTTCGATGCAAGGAAAAAATTGAATCCATGGCACGCTACCTTTATAGGTTTTCTAAAATATAAATAACTATTGTGTGTTAGAATCAAAAGTTCTATGTGGCTCCAATCAAACTAGTCATGATGACCCAAACTATTGAGTGATGTATTCATCTTTTGCGATGAAAATCATCGTGTAAAACCAAAGGTTTTTCTAGGCAACCCAGTTGGTAATGAACTTTGTTACATCCGAACATGCACATAATATAGACTTAAACAGAGCCCACCACTAAAAAATCAATTAAGTCTACCAAATTGAACACTTTAGCTAACAACGACCACAAAGTTGTTGTAATCTATTCCAATGTTGCCTATTAATATATAATTAACGTAAACACATAACCTTTTAAGGGATCTGTATTTAGTTTGTGTTTTAGTAGTAAGCTTATTATTATGGGTATTGACCTAATCGGTCTTTTTGGTGACTAACACATTCTAAAGATTTATAGAAGGGTATCTCCAACTCCAACACGTGCAACTATTAGTTAAAATTGAACGACAAAACTTATTTATACTAAACTTTTATATCTTCTCGTAAATTGTTTCGTAATCATAAGATTACAATTGTCACAATTTAGCGATTACATAGCTCTGGTGTAAATACCAATACCTTAAATTGACCATATTTTTTAGAATATTATTTTTGAATTTTATTCTTCTAAAGTTAGTTTGATACATCTCACTCTAGTAAAACCCCTCATTTTTATCGAATCCATCTAGATATAAGAAAATGTAAATATAAAACACTATATTCATCCACGGATTAATTTATGCCACTTAGATGGACTATAGTGTGTCTATGTGTGTTCTGATTATTTGGCAGCCTTAAAGATCTTGATAAAGACAAATATCTTAATAGTTCTTTGATTACAAATGGGTAATAAAAATTTCTAGAGTGCACAACATGTCCACAAGTAGTCTATCATTTATAAGGAGGGCTATCATAACTTGCTTGATTGGTATCCAATAATAATTATAGGAAGCACTAGTTCTTGGTTGACCGAGAATTAGTTTAATTCTTCTTAAGTTCGCCATTAACTTGTGAACTTAACCTTCCCAACCATACGATTCATGGGGAACCCCCTCCCAACGATTATGTTATTTCCTAATAGCGATTACTCAGGTCTCTACTAAACCAGACAGGATATGGCTAATCCTCCCTTCTTCGTCCACAACAAATTTGCCACTACGACCATCATGCGTGGAGGCAGAGGAGGAGAGATGTCACGTGGAGGGAAAGGGGGCTTGATGAGGTGCTGCAGTGGGAAGAAAGTGGCTTCCCTAATGCCGATGTGACACCACGGTGGGCTTAGGAATCGGTGACGTGTTGTGCTGAAGATAAGAGAGAGTGACAAGATGGTCATCAACGTCCACGGAGACATGATTTTTTTTACAAATATACCCGTCTTTACATCTGTATTATCAAAAATACCTCATCGGATATCTAATGTCAAAAGTACCCTAACGGGAAGCAGAAAATGTGACACATGAATCCTTCCGCCAGAACCGGAGGCGATGGTTTTCTCCGCCATGGGGAAAGGCGACAGGTTCTTTCCGCCCTTGGCCATGGCGAAAGGTGGTGAGTCCTACGGTGTGAGCCGGCGGGGGCTGGCGAAAGGCCTTTCTGCCATTTGGGATGACGGGAGTGAGGTGTCTTGGCTGAGGCACCCTGCACTGCATTGATTCCTACGCTGTGGTGTACTATGTGCGGTCCATCTAGCTTTTTTATTAGGAGGAGAGAGTAGAAATGTACAGCTTGAGAGACAAAAAGCTAAGACCGTTTGTACTCCATGTATGCATGCCAGTTAGAGGTGTCCTGTCGGCTGTCGCCGCAGTAAATAAGGGCACCAGCTATGGTGGCATACGCATGCCACTTCCACCTAGGCTTGGAAAATGGGGCCGTAGGTTTGATTTGCCCAACCTCATGTGATGATGTGATCATTTGTAAACTTTATTTCCTCTCTTTTTCTTTCTCTCCTCTTCTTCTACTGCCTTTTGCCATGGAGCAGCTGCCTCCTCTACAAGCAGCACCTATCACAGGAGGACCACGATTTGGCTTACAAGCTGGCATCCGAGCCTAAGTGGCATGCAGGGCAGCAGGTCCAGAGCTACTGGTTGGCCATGCCCTAAGTCTCCACGCATGCATGTCAACCATAAAATTGCATGGACGCTCTTCCCGCCAGCTGATGTGGCGGCATGTTCCTCCCACCAGTCCTGCCACCTGGTCCCACAACATCCCGACAAAGCCCAGGTGCGGGAAGGCCCTCCCGCCGGTCCCCGTGGCTGGATCTTTCCTTCGTCAGGTGTGGTGGCGGGAAGAGCCGCATGGCAGCTTTTCCACGTTTTGCCGGGGCAGTTTTGACAATCCATTTTACACAGGGGCATTTTTGATGATGTAGATTTGCAGAGAGGTATATTTGTAAAAAAATTGGAGACAAAGTGGTGGATTATCGGAGGCTCGTGCACAGGAAAAGTCCCCCCACCCCCACTAGCAAAATGATTTGTTGGGTTAGGGCATCTTTACCGGATCGACCGATCCCATCCGAACGTGTCCGAACTCGTCCACGCGAATGCACGGTACGTGCGCAGCGCCTCCATGGCTCGACCCATCCGAACAAACGTGTTTGGTTCGATCCACTCGTGCACCAAATTTGAGCAACAGTTGCGTCGACCCAGATGTGTGCGGACAACGCGGGTATCCTGCCCCACACGCGCCACTGGCCCACCAGTCAGCCACCGTGTACCGCGGCATTGATTCAGACGCGAGCAGCGGCACCGATTCAGACACAACCGGGCGCATCGATTCAGAGGCGCTGGCGGAAGGCTGGCCGGTGACAGCCTGCGCCATCAATGACGACGAGACGACACACTGACTCACTGGACGCCGCCTGCGTTCCCGCGCTGGCATTGATGGCGAAGGAGCGGGAAGCTGCATGCGTTCGTGGGCGAAGGGGCTATTTAACCCTGCGCCCGTCGGTGCCACACTCCTCACCTCTCGTCCTTGCAACCCTAGCAGCTGCAGCCACCGCCGCTACCGCTACAAAGATGAAGACGTCGTCCTGACTGGAGAAGGGAGGACTAAGAATGATCATGAGACATCTAGCTCTAGCAGCCGGCGCTCCCGGTTTCCGGCCTTCCTTCGTGGCACATCTTTGCTGCCTCCTCCGCGATCGGAGGAGTTCCGGGGCTTCCCCGTGGGGGACTACTCGCCAGTGCGGTAACACCGCAGTTGGCATTACTTCCGTGTCACGGACTACGAGCACCGGTGGAGGGAGGGCCGGGGCATCAGCCACAGGTATGTCTCCCTCCCTACCGGCTGGCACCTCAATCGGGACCATGTCCTGGTACCGTTTGTGCCCAAGCAGGTCAAAGGGCTGGCGAAGGAGATCCGCCGCCGGATCAGCAACCTCCCGCAGGCTATACGGTGGGAGAGCAAGGACTACTGGATACAGTTCCTTGAGTGGAAGTACAAGGCGCGACGTGCGACCACCATCCGCCGCGACCTGCAGCCATGGGAGGTCTACGCCATCCCCGACATCAACTCGGACGACGAGGGCGCCGTCAACCACTCCGACGCCAAGCTCAACAGCGAGGACGACAACGACGAGGAGAGGATGACATCATTGTCAAGCAGGAGGTGGTGGACGACGTCGTCGCGAACCTTCCCCCGGAGTACCACGAGGTGCTGGCGCGGGGCTACGACGAGGACGCCTTCACTGAGCAGGCCATTGCGGCTAGCGCGGGGGAGGAGGACGTGAAGGGTTTCGCGGCATAGTAAATCAAATTTTCTACGGATGCGAACAGAGGGAAATCCAAGATCTAATCTAGGAGATGCAAACAACGAGAGAGATTGGATTAGATCTTCATACCCTTGAAGATTCGCACAGCGGAACGTTCGTCGGAACGTGGGTGATGTAGTCGTACTCGCTTCTCCTCCTCGCGATCCGATCCGATCTAGCACCACAAGTGGCGGTGCCTCCGTGAGATGCACACGTGCAGCACCTCGACGTCTCCTCCTTCCTCGGACCAGCAAGTATGGTGGAGAGACGGATTGGATCTACAACACGACGGCGTGGTGTATATGGTGGAGAATTTCTGCAGCAGGGCTTCGCCTACAAGCAGTCGGGAGGGAGAGAGGAGGGCAGCAGGGCGGCTAGGGTTGGAGGGGAAGGTGTAGGGGGTTGGTGCGCCCCCATCCCTCTATATATAGAGGGGTGGGCGCAGCCCTAGCCCCTCCCCCAAGCCAAGGCCGGCGGCCCCAAGGAGGAAGAGTGGGGGGCAAGGAAACCCCCCCTTCTAGAAGCTCTATCTAGAGTTTAAACCTCTCTCGGCCGGCTGGGCCCTATGGGGCCTTGTGCCCCTGGCTCAATGCGGACAGGGCACTCCCTCATAGGCCCATGCCCCCTCCCGGAAGGTGGGGCCACGTTGGTTCCCTTCCGGAAGGTTCTAGAAGCTTCCTGTACAATACCGATTAACCCGGAACAATTCCGAACTCCAAAAACTGCACTGCCTTATATGAATCTTATTCTCCGGACCACTCCGGAACCTCTCGTGATGTCTCGGATCCCATCCGAGACTTCGAACAAAAACTCATAAACCAATTATCCAATCTATCCTAGCGTCGAGACACGTTAAGTGTGTGACCCTGCGGGTTCGAGAATATGCAGACATGATCTTCTATCAATAATCAATAGCGGGGTCTGGACACCCATATTGACTCCCACACATTCATCGATGATCATATCGGATGAACCACGATGCCAGGATTCAATCAATCCCATATATATATTCCCTTCATCTCGCCATATTTTACTTGCCCGAGATTCGATCGTCGGTACCGTCATACCTAGTTCAATCTCGTTCACAGCAAGTACTTTACTCGTTCCGTAATCCGATATCACTTTGTGATTAACTCCTTAACCACATGCTTGCAAGCGGTGTTGATATCGATTACCGAGTGGGCCCGAAGTATATCTCTCCGACTTGGGAGGGACAAATCCCATCTCGATACATACAACCCAACAGATACTTTCCGATCACCTGAGAGACACCTTTATGATCACCCTCTCATAGGATGACGTTTGATGACCTCAAAGCTTTCTTCCGATACCAGGGAGTTGTATTATCTCATGGTCTAAGGAATACAATATTTGACATAAGAAAAGCTTCGCAAAGACGAACACGATGACACGATCTAATTGATTCGCTTAGTTTGGGTCTGTCCACCATATCATTCTCCCAATGATATGATCTCATTATCAATTGACAACTCATGTCTATGGTTAGGAAACCTTAACCATCATTAATCAACGAGCTAGTCCATAGAGGCGTACCAGGGACACGGTGTTGTTCACAAACCACAGAAGTATTAAAGTTTCCGCTTAATACAATTCTAGCATGGAACATAAACTTTATCATGAACAAGAATTATAATAATAACATCTTTATTATTGCCTCTAGGGCATAATTCCAACAGTCTCCCACTTGCACTAGAGTCAATAATCTAGTTTACATTTGGCAACAATCTCACACCCATGGCACTGAGGTGTTGATCATGTTTTACACGTGGAAGAGGTTTAGTCAGTGGATCTGCGACATTCAGATCCGTATGTACTTTGCTAATCTTCAGATCTCCATCTGCTATATAATCTCGGATTATATGAAACTTGCGGTTGATATGCTTGGTCTTTGGATGATATCTTGGTTCCTTAGCGAGTGCTATGGCGCCAGTGTTGTCACACAATATCTCCAGTGGGTCCAATGCACTTGGAACCACGCCAAGCTCAGTGATGAAGTTTCTGATCCAAACTCCTTCACTTGACGCTTCTGCAGCAGCCATGTATTCCGCTTCTACTGTAGACCCCGCGATCACGCTTTGCTTGCAGCTTCTCCAGCTCACAGCTCCTCCATTCAAAATATAAACGTATCCTGTCTGAGATTTGGAATCATCCTTGTCGGTGTCGAAACTAGCGTCGATGTAACCTTTTACGACGAGCTGTTCATCACCCCCATAGACTAAGAACATTTCTTTAGTCCTATTTAGGTACTTTAGGATGTTCTTCATGGCTGTCCAGTGTTCCACTCCTGGATCACTTTGATACCTGCTCGTCAAACTAAGAGCATTGGACACATCCGGTCTAGTACATAGCATGGCATACATGATAGAACCTATGGCCGAGGCATAAGGCACTTTGCTCATAGCTTCCCTATCATTTACCGTAGCTGGACACTGAGCCTTGCTCAATATCTTACCTGACAACATAGGCATTGAACCTTTCTTTGCCTTATCCATTCTGAACCTTTTCAAAACTTTGTCTAGGTATGTACTCTGGCTTAAAGATATCAGGCGTCTTTGTCTATCTCTATAGATTTTGATGCCCAATATATAAGCAGCTTCACCTAGGTCTTTCATTGAAAACCACTTGTTCAAATAACTCTTCACATCGTTAAGCATGTTAATGTCATTTCCAATAATCAATATGTCATCCACATATAGTACCAGAAACGTCACCGAGCTCCCACTCACTTTCTTGTAGATGCAAGCTTCGTAGCAATTTGGAACAAATCCAAAGCTCTTGATCTCTTGATCAAAACGAAGGTTCCAACTCCGAGATGCTTGCTTCAGTCCATAAATGGAACGCTGAAGTTTGCATACTTTATCAGCATCCTTAGGATCGACAAAACCTTCGGGTTGCATCATATACAATTCTTCATCAATGTTGCCATTGAGGAACGCAGTCTTGACATCCATCTGCCATATTTCATAATCATGAAACACAGCAATTGCTAATAAAATCCGAATGGACTTAAACATCGCTACGGGAGAGAAAGTCTCATCGTAGTCAACACCTTGAATTTGTCGAAAACCTTTCGCAACAAGCCGTGCTTTATAGACGGTAACATTACCATCCGCGTCTGTTTTCTTCTTGAAGATCCATTTGCACTCAACGGCCTTTCGGTCGCTAGGAGGGTCCACCAAAGTCCATACTTGGTTTTCGCTCATGGATCCCAATTCGGATTTCATGGCTTCTAGCCATTTCTCAGAGTCTGGGCTCATCATCGCTTCCTCATAGTTCGTAGGTTCACTGTCTTCTACTAACAAGACAGTCAAGACAGGGTTGCCGTACCACTCAGGAGGGGCACGCGACCTTGTCGACCTGCGACGTTCAGTAGCAGCATCGTTCGAAGTTTCATGATCCTTATCATTAGCTTCCTCTATTGTTGGTGTAGGCGGCACTGGAACAATTTCAGGTGCTGCGCTACTCTCCAACTCAAGAGAAGGTTCAATAACCTCGTCTAGCTCTACTTTCCTCCCACTCACTTCTTTCGAGAGAAACTCCTTCTCAAGAAAGGAACCGTTCTTTGCGACAAACACTTTGCCTTCGGTTCTGTGATAGAAGGTATACCCAATAGTTTCCTTAGGGTATCCTATGAAGACGCATTTCTCCGCTTTGGGTTCGAGCTTGTCCGGCATCAACTTCTTGACGTAAGCTTCGCATCCCAAACTTTAAGAAACGACAACTTAGGTTTAGCACCAAACCACAGTTCATACGGTGTCGTCTCAACGGATTTAGATAGAGCCCTATTTAAAGTGAATGCAGCGGTTTCTAATGCATAACCCCAAAAATGATAACGGCAAATCAATAAGAGACATCATTGATCGGACCATATCTAATAGGGTTCGATTCCGGCGTTCAGACACACCATTGCGATGTGGTGTTCCGGGTGGCATGAGTTGTGAAACGATTCCACTTGCTTTAAGATGCCTGAGAAAATCATAACTCAAATATTCACCTCCACGATCGGATCGTAGAAACTTAATCTTTCTGTTACGATGGTTCTCCAATTCATTCTGAAATTCTTTGAACTTTTCAAACGTTTCAGATTTATGTTTCATTAAATAGATATACCCATATCTACTTAAGTCATCGGTAAAAGTGAGAAAATAGCGATATCCACCGCGCGTCGAAACACTCATCGGTCCGCATACATCGGTATGTATGATTTCCAACAAGTCCGTTGCTCGCTCCATCATACCGGAGAACGGGGTTTTCATCATCTTGCCCATGAGGCATGGTTCGCATGTGTCAAATGATTCAAAATCATGAGACTCCAAAAGTCCATCAGAATGGAGTTTCTTCATGCGCTTTACACCAATATGACCTAGACGACAGTGCCACAAATAAGTAGTATTATCACTATCTACTTTGCATCTCTTAGCCTCAATGTTATGGATGTGTGTTTCATCCCTTTCGAGATTTAGAAGAAATAAACCATTCACAATAGGTGCATGACCATAAAAGATGTTACTCATATAAATAGAACAACCATTATTCTCCGATTTAAATGAATAACCGTCTTGCAATAAACAAGATCCAGAAATAATGTTCATGCTCAACGCAGGCACATAATAACACTTATTAAGGTTTAAAACTAATCCCGAAGGTAAAACTAAGGAGAGCGTGCCGACGGCCATCACATCAACTCTTGATCCGTTGCCAACGCGCATCGTCACCTCATCCCTCGCAAGCCGCCGTCTATTCCGTAGCTCTTGTTTCGAGTTACAAATATTAGCAACTGAACCGGTATCAAATACCCAGGCACTACAACGAGGCTAGTAAGGAAAACATCAATAACATGTATATCAAATATACCTTTGATGGTGCCAGCCTTCTTGTCCGCTAAGTACTTTGGACAGTTGCGCTTCCAGTGACCCTTGTCCTTGCAATAGAAGCACTCAGTGTCCGGTTTAGGACCAGACTTGAGCTTCTTCTCAGCAGGGGCAACGCGCTTGCCGCCGCCTTTCTTGAAGGGCTTCCTTGCACCCTTACCTTTCTTGAAGGTGGGGGGCTTGTTGACCATCAACACATGATTATTCTTTTTGATGTTCACCTCCGCTACTTTCATCTTAGCAAAGAGCTCAGTGATCATATCAGTGGAACCAATATGATTGTGATCAACTACAAAACTTTTGTAGCTAGGAGTGTCAATCTTGAGCTCCTCTGGAATCTTGCAGTCCAGTTGCTCAAGGCGTTGAGTGTAGCCCGTCATCTCAATGGCGTGCTCACTAACGGAACTCCCTTCCTCCATCTTGTAGTTAAAGAATTTCTTAGAGATCTCATATCTCTCAGAACGGGCTTGAGTCTGAAACATGTTTTTCAGCTCCTCGAGAATCTCAAAGGGCCCGGCGAACTCCTCAAAACGATTTTGAAGATCCGATTCCATAGCATACAACATGGCGATCTTAATCAAATCATAATCATCCTTGCGCGACTGATAAACAGCTTTTTCATCAGCCGGCGCATCTATAGCAGGGGCGTCACCTAGCGCTTTCTCAAGGACATAGTCCTTTTGTCCGCCAGCGAGAATGATTCTCAGAATGCGGAACCATTTGGTGAAGTTAGACCCATTGTTTCTAAGCTTTTCTATCTCAGCAAAAACGTTGAAGTTGAAGTTGGACTTGGCCATGTGATCTACAGTATTTGCAAGTACAATTTAGACTATGTTCATGATAAATAGTTCAACTTAATCAAATTACTAGATGAACTCCCACTAAATTCAACATCCCTCAAGTTGTTTAGTGAACACGATCCAAATTCACCACACCTAATCCGATCATCACGAGAAGAGATGTGGTTTCAATGGTGGACAACGAAGTGTCGATCATATCATTCATATGACTCATGCTTAACCTTTCGGTTCTTGTGTTCCGAGGCCATGTCTGTACATGCTAGGCTCGTCAAGTTAGACCCAAGTATTTCCGCGTGTGCAAAACTGGCTTGCACCCGTTGTATGTGAGCGTAGAGTCTATAGCACCCGATCATCACGTGATGCTTGGACACGACGAACTTTCGCAACGGTGCATACTTGGGAAGAACACAGTTTTATCTTGATCTTTAAGTGAGGAATCATCTTATAATGCTACCGTCGCGATCTAAGCATGATAAGATACATAAAAGGATAAACATCACATGCATATAACTTTAATGTGACATGGTATAGCCAATCTTCACGCAATGATCTCCATCTTGTGCGTGCCGGCATGATCTCCATCACTCCACCATGATTGCCTCCACCACGAATAGCAACTACAGCTATTGCTAACTACTTAGCGATAAAGTGAAATTATTACATGGCGTATAAGAAGTTGACTCGCAGGTCATACACAATTATAAAGACAACCATATGGCTCCTGCCGGTTGTGTACTCATCGACATGCAAGTCGTGAAACATTACAAAACATGATCATCGCATACAATATACACATCACATCTTGGGCCATACCATATCACAGAAAACACTCCCTGCAAAAACAAGTTAGACGCCTCTACTTTGTTGTTGCATGTTTTACGTGGCTTATGGGAGTAGATGCTAAGAACGATTCTTACCTATGGAAAGCCACAACGGTAATATTATGGTTGCCAAACTCCGGTGTTAATCCCATGACAACTATAGTGAGAGAAACTGGCATCCACCAGCCGCATGTGTGGAACAAGCCACACGTCAAGTGCGGAGCCGGTCTCGCGAACGACGTCGCGTAAGGTTGGCCTGGACCGCTTCAATCTCACTATACCGCGTCATAAGAAGAACACAAACAAGAGGCTTGCAACAGAAAACATCAACGCCTGCAACAACCATGTTGCGTTCTACTCGTGAAACACATCTACACATAGATCTAGCTCTGATACCACTGAAGGGTTTCGCGGCATAGTAAATCAAATTTTCTACGGATGCGGAGGGAAATCCAAGATCTAATCTAGGAGATGCAAACAACGAGAGATATTGGATTAGATCTTCATACCCTTGAAGATTCGCACAGCGGAACGTTCGTCGGAACGTGGGTGATGTAGTCGTACTCGCTTCTCCTCCTCGCGATCCGATCCGATCTAGCACCACAAGTGGCGGTGCCTCCGTGAGATGCACACGTGCAGCACCTCGATGTATCCTCCTTCCTCGGACCAGCAAGTATGGTGAAGAGACGGATTGGATCTACAACACGACGGCGTGGTGTATATGGTGGAGAATTTCTGCAGCAGGGCTTCGCCTACAAGCAGTCGGGAGGGAGAGAGGAGGGCAGCAGGGCGGCTAGGGTTGGAGGGGAAGGTGTAGGGGGTTGGTGCGCCCCCATCCCTCTATATATAGAGGGGTGGGCGCAGCCCTAGCCCCTCCCCCAAGCCAAGGCCGGCGGCCCCAAGGAGGAAGAGTGGGGGGCAAGGAAACCCCCCCTTCTAGAAGCTCTATCTAGAGTTTAAACCTCTCTCGGCCGGCTGGGCCCTATGGGGCCTTGTGCCCCTGGCCCAATACGGACAGGGCACTCCCTCATAGGCCCATGCCCCCTCCCGGAAGGTGGGGCCACGTTGGTTCCCTTCCGGAAGGTTCTAGAAGCTTCCTGTACAATACCGATTAACCCGGAACAATTCCGAACTCCAAAAACTGCACTGCCTTATATGAATCTTATTCTCCGGACCACTCCGGAACCTCTCGTGATGTCCCGGATCCCATCCGAGACTTCGAACAAAAACTCATAAACCAATTATCCAATCTATCCTAGCGTCGAGACACGTTAAGTGTGTGACCCTGCGGGTTCGAGAATATGCAGACATGATCTTCTATCAATAATCAATAGCGGGGTCTGGACACCCATATTGACTCCCACACATTCATCGATGATCATATCGGATGAACCACGATGCCAGGATTCAATCAATCCCATATATATATTCCCTTCGTCTCGCCATATTTTACTTGCCCGAGATTCGATCGTCGGTACCGTCATACCTAGTTCAATCTCGTTCACAACAAGTACTTTACTCGTTCCGTAATCCGATATCACTTTGTGATTAACTCCTTAACCACATGCTTGCAAGCGGTGTTGATATCGATTACCGAGTGGGACCGAAGTATATCTCTCCGACTTGGGAGGGACAAATCCCATCTCGATACATACAACCCAACAGATACTTTCCGATCACCTGAGAGACACCTTTATGATCACCCTCTCATAGGATGACGTTTGATGACCTCAAAGCTTTCTTCCGATACCAGGGAGTTGTATTATCTCATGGTCTAAGGAATACAATATTTGACATAAGAAAAGCTTCGCAAAGACGAACACGATGACACGATCTAATTGCTTCGCTTAGTTTGGGTCTGTCCACCATATCATTCTCCCAATGATATGATCTCATTATTAATTGACAACTCATGTCCATGGTTAGGAAATCTTAACCATCATTAATCAATGAGCTAGTCCATAGAGGCGTACCAGGGACACGGTGTTGTTCACAAACCACACAAGTATTAAAGTTTCCGCTTAATACAATTCTAGCATGGAATATAAACATTATCATGAACAAGAATTATAATAATAACAGCTTTATTATTGCCTCTAGGGCATAATTCCAACAGGACGTCCAGTGGGTCGGCTACGAGGAAGCCGTCCAGCTCATTGGCCTGGTGGCGCAGTCGAACGTCATGCTGCCTCCATTGCTGGGGTGGGCATCGCGCATTGCTCCGGAGGTGGGGATGGAGCTGACGCACCTCCAGCACGGGTGGGCGTCATGGCCTGGGCGGGTGATCAATCCACCTGATCCCAATCCGGCCCTGCCACCGCCCAACCTCTGCACGTCGTCGGAGTACATCGACCTCGATCCGTAGATGGACAAGGCAGCACCGGCGCGCAAAGATCGGTAGCTAGGGTTAGGATTAGTTTAAATTTCGTTTTATATTTGAATGTAAATTAAGTATGAAATATACGTACTTCGCCGTCCCGGGCCTACGCTGACCTGGGAGCGGGGACGGCGGAGACGAGGATGAGGAGGCCGTGGTGCTGCTCATTGCCGTTCCCGGCCGGCACGTCGCGCGCGCGCGCGAGGTCTGTCGCAGTACTGTCTCTTTCTCCTACTGCGCGTATGTTGGTGGGAGTGACAGTGGGAAACGCGGTTGATCGGAGGCTCTGTGCCAACCACGGGTCAAACGATAGCTGGGTGACGGTGTGATCTGAACTTCTCAAGACTCGCAGATACACTAGGCTACTGATGAGTGACCGCCGAATTGACTTCCCGTTTTGCCGGCTCTGATCGACTGATCGATGTGGCATTGCGGCCGGTGCGGAGAAAAAGAATGGATGTGTAGTTCAAAATGAATCAGTACAAGTTTGTACATCGACCGACCGCGTACTGGTCATGGTGTCGAATGGTCTCGTGCATGCCAACCGGTCGTACATAGACGACAGACGTTGATCAACCGATGCGTGCAGCGACACAGTCCGGTTGTTGTCACGCGAAGCCCTCCAGGAAGTGGTATTCGCGGCTGGGTCGACGGCCGCCGAAGCACCCGAACGGGCCGAGGCCGAGTCCGACCAAGGAGGAGTGGTGGCGTGCGCCGCCGTGCACGCGCAGTTCCAGGAGGGGCCTCCTCCACCCGCGCCACGCCCTGCCCAGCCCCGTACCAAACCACAACCGCGCCGCGTCGCGCGCACTGGACGCGGCACGCGCAGCAGCGGCCTTCCCGGCCACGCCGGCATCGCGCAGCCGCCTCGCCACCCGCCCCCGCATGCCCGTGGCCTCCTCGTTCTCCTCATCGCTGCCACGCGTGGAGAGCCGGTAGCTCTGCAGGAACAGCGCGCGCCGCGCCGCGTACTCCTGGCGGTACTGCCGCGACACGACGCGCTCCGACGCCGCCTGCTCGTCCTCGCGCGCCCACCCGCCCACTGCAGGCGGTGCCATCGCGGGTGGCTGCGGGTCGCACGGCGGCAGCGTGGACGTGACGGTGGTGGCCGTGGCAGCGGTGTGGTGCTGGTGGACCGTGGATTGGGCGTCGACGAGTTATATATTATGGAGGCGATCAGTGAGAGTGAAGGTGGTGCGTGACAGAGTGTCAGGGGACTGTCCCCTGGGGAGATGCTGATGAGCAAACCTGGGCTAGCTAGCGAGCAGTGGTTGAACCAGAAACGGCAAAACAATGGCTAGGTTTGGTGCCGATGGTTGCACCTCCAAGCACCAACTCCGCCCCACCAGGAAAAGCGAAAACCACTTTCCCCTCCTCCCTCCCAAGTTGCTTTGAGAGTCGTGCTCTGGTGGACAGGGCTCTCCCACGCCCTTCTCGCCGGAGTAGCCGGTGGGAGGTGGCTGCGGAGGGTCGTCGGAGTAGATTTAGGTTTTAGAAAGTTTGGCCGTGTGTCACTAGTGGGCGCTATGCCCTGTAGGTGGAGCGGAGCTCCAGATCTAAGAGACCGGATCTTCGGAGTTCTAGGGTTCTTCCTCCCTGTGTTGTAGCTCTGATGGCCGGAGCGAAGGACGGAAGGGAGAGCCACCGCTTCGTTCAATAAAATAAATGTCACAAGCAACCTCTCGATTGGTGGTTGCGCGACGCACCCTGTCGTGACCGGCCATGGAGGCGAGTGGGAAGGGCGTGGTGGCGCAGCACGCGGTGCGGCGAACCCGCTCCTCGCCTGCCGAGGCGGCGAGGGGGAGTGGAGAAGCGGCGATGTGCCCACTTCTTTGTTCAGGTGGTCTTGCCCACCTGTGAAGGGGGCGGTTTCGGTGGAGTTCTTGGATAGGGCGGGTTACCTTCCTCCTCTTCCAAGTCACCGCGATGAAGACGCAACAGAGGATGGAGGGCTGCCATGTCTTCCTCCTCGAGCTCCAAGGGAAGTAGGGTGATGCGAGCGTTCGTGCCACCCAGAAGCTGCGTCTCGTGGAGTTCCCAAGCGAAGGCAACAAAGTTGGAGCTACTTCTGGCCAGAGAGGCTGCTCCATGCTCGAAGAATCTCGAGCATCTTCTTCTTCCTTTCGACCTTGTTGGCGCATGAGGGCGCGTAGGTGCCATGTTGGAAGATCTTCATCGACCATGGCGCGGGATTCACAGCTCGTTGATGTGGCTCAGATCACTGTAGAGCTTTATTGGGAGACCCCAATAGGAAGGTATGATGAGTACAGCAACAAGTTTTTGCCTCAGTAAGGAGGGTTTATTTCAGCTTCTTTTGGATTTCCACAAATATAAGCCAGCAAAACCAGCCAAACACATTACCTTCGCTACTGGCTTTGGCCGAAGCCAGTCTGCCGATTACACTGCCGATGGAAAGCACCTATTGAGGTGCTTCCTGCAACTTTTGACTTACCACCGAATCGTTATATGCATTTGCCTATTTCGTTTGTAGTAATTACGGAAGAATGCCACCCGGACTGAGTTGATCCCATCTCGTGCCCATCTCTCTCCTGTTGAATGTCCGAACCGGTACGCTTGTCATCCCATCATGCCCAGAACCGATCGTGCCCATCTCTCTCCTGTTGAACGTTCGAACCGGTACGCTTGTCATCCCATCATGCCCAGAACCGATCGTGCCCATCTCTCACTGCCTAGGAATTGTTTATTTCGATTATTCTAGTATGGAGCTGCTGGTACGCATAAATGCAGCCGCCCATCTTCTCCATTGCTTCTTGCTAACGTTGTTTTTTACCTGGTCGCTTGCTCACAACACTGTTTCCCACTGTTTGGTCGGTGGTGGTAATGTAAATCAGCTGCCCTGTGCAATTTATTGATGATAATTCTACAAGTGTAATTGTATGGATGGTAATTTAGGATAATGTTATATCTGATCAATAATTTTGGTGAGTTTATTGTTGTGTATTTATCAAATTTTGTAGTGACATATGTTCATACATTTCGACCGGCAATTATACAGTTTTTGGAACTCTCAAGGTATTTCAGACAATTCTTCATCATACATCTAGACAGCCAGTCAATTAGACAAACATCAAAACACAAAACAACAGCTTTCCCTACACAACAGCTTTTCCTGCAGCAGCACAGCCAGCCACAGCCCAAACAAACAGGCCCTAAGAAACCAAGGTTATCGAACCAGTAGGACGAAGGAAACGACTCAAAGGTGTTTCTAGCAACTGAAAACCTGTACAACACAAACTCAAGACTTTGCCCCAATGAACAGTGAGGTTGTCAATCTCACTGGTTTGCTGAAAACAAAATATTGACTGTATGGTGTGAAAGGTAATGGTGGTTTGCAGAAAGTAAATAGTAACAGTGAAAGATGTATCAATGGTAAAGATTGGACCAGGGTCCATAGTTTACTAGAGGTGTTCTCCTTAAGATAAACAACATGGCATGCTGGGTAAACAAATTACAACGTGACAATTGACAGGAGAGAGCAAGGCATAGCAATGCAATACTAATCATTCATGATCTTATAAGATTTGATTGGACAATACAACAAGATACATAGACCGCCATCCAACTGTATCTATGACTAGTAATCCATCTTCAGGTTATCATCTGAACCCCTCCAGTATTAAGTTGCAAGCAACGGATAACTTCTTTAAGCAAAGTGTGTAAGGTAAATAATCCACTTGTTCCATGAACAAGATATCGTTGTTTTCTCCCTAGTAGGAACAACACATCTACAATCTTAGAGATTTCTATCACTTCCCTTAGATTAAATAGAGGCATGAACCCACTATCGAGCATAAATACACCCTCTTGAAGTCACTAGCATCTACTTGGCCAAGATAGCTACTAGAAACAGAGAGCATGCAAGATCAAAAACAATATAGACATGATAGAATCAATAAGATAGAATTATTAACCAATCTGACATAGTAATCTCAATATCCATCGGATCCTCGCAAACACAACATGCATGATTACAAGTAGATGATCTTGATCATGAACGGAGCTCACAAGATATAAACATGGTAGCACAAAGGAGGAGAAACAACCATATAACTACTACATGGACCCATAGTTCAAGGTGAAACTACTCACGCATCATACCGGAGGCTGGTATGGTGATGAAGAAGGCCTCCGGGATGATCCCTCCTCTTCGGCAGGGTGATGGGAAGAGCTTTAGACCCCCCCTTCGATCTAGGGACGATGGTGGCGGCAGCTACGGACTGTTTCGTGGAAGATTGATCGGGTACTTAGGGTTTAGGTATCGGGGGCTTCTTATAGGCGAAGAGGGAGGCCGAGGGGGTGCTCGAGGCGGCTGCACCCCCCTAGGAGCGGGCCAGTCCTGGCCGTGCGACCAGGGGGTGTGCCCCCCTCGCAGCCCTTCTCCGTCTCGTCTTCTGGCTTTTTGTTCCCCATGGTAAAATATTGACTTTGGATTTTGTCCCGTCCAATTCCGAGAATATTGATTTTCTGCCTTTTCTGGAACAAAAAATAGACGAAAATAGGCAACTGGCACTGTGGCATCTTTGTTAATAGGTTAGTCCTAGAAAACATATAAAATACCTCAAAATATAGACAAAGCAAAGCAAAGTATATACTAAACAAGCATGGAACATAAAAAATTATAGATATGTTTCCGACGTACCACTCGTGTCGCCCCAAGTGGTTTGTTCCCGGCGACGGCGCTGGCTCCAGCGACTACAGGTCTCCCGACGGCAGACTGGACCAAAGACTGGATCACGTTTTTTATTTTCTTTCCCAGGTTCTTCTTATAAACATTGAGGCCTTATCTTTGTTTTCTAGGTTTCGCAGGGTTGTAGCTGCTCAGGGGCCTCTTTGTAAGTTGTACCTACCAGTTTAATATATGCAGCTTCCAGGCCCTTCGGGGCCTTTCCCCGTGAAAAACAAAATCTGCCCCATTCCCCGGCACACTCACGACCACATAGTGCTAGCTGCCTAGCTCGGATTGGTTGGTTGCCTCACATGTCCATGGCCTCGCTCTGCAGAGGGAGCGCGAGACGCTGCGATCTAGCTGCATAATGGTCGTCACAAGTGTACAACCACATGAAAATTGTTCCTGCTATTATGAGTCATCATGTGACTAACTTGAGCCTAACCATCTTGCAATTACTCTATTCATCTCCTCCTCTAAAAGGAATCGAAAGGTACCAGACTTTGGAGTTGAAAATCTACTTGAACTCTAGCGAGTCTTTCCTAGTGCGACTTGAAAAGGATGTCCAGATGATACAAGGTCAAAAGGAGAACAAACTATTGTATCACTGTCTGATAGTGTTAGTTGAATACAAGGTGTTTGCAAATGCTACACCTAAACTAAAGTAATGATTTGTGTACAATATATTTCTTGATAATGGGGTTGCTACACCTCTCGGCTGCTACAATGTTTATGACTCAAATCTCTCAGGGAATTCAGTGAGGTGAAGATCACTTTGCGAGAAATAGGGTGTCACACAAAACATTTTGGATGATATGTTTCTGCCTTCGGGGGATCAACGTCAAATGCTTTTAAAAAGACAATTATATAGCACGGCGGATATAGGGATTTATGTATGACCTTAACTTGGATAAGTTAGATTGAGTAGTGGCGTTAACGCGGGTTATATATTGTATAAATATTTATAATTTAAGCTAATTTACACGTGTATCAAATTGTAACGTGAAATTAACAATTGGTTTTACAATCTTTTAGATCATTGGTTAAAATACCTATTAGTACCTGACACTGCTCTGAGAAGGGATTATCGGGTGCACAATTTTCTGTTTACAAAGTGATTTTAATAGGCAGGGTCTCGTCAATGACTCGCAGATACAACAGTTTTGTAGACGATGGTTGAGACACTACCAGATGCTCCAGACCATTAAACGATAACAGTGACACTTGCTTATACTAAAAAAAATAATTCAAAATTGTTTCATGATCATAATATATCAATTCTGTAAAATACATATTTAATAAAATTAACTAGTAACAATGTAGTGATTACATAGCTCTTATGTAAATATCCATTGGTTGGATTGACCATATTAAGAAAAAATGTTATGTTATCTTTTATTCTCCTTATACTTAGTTTCACACATTTCACTTTAGTAAAACTCGCCAAATTATTAAGTCCACCTAGATATAAGAAAAATAGAATTATGGAATTATAATCCTCTGCATATTAATTTGTGGAATTTAGATGGATTGTATAGTGTCCATGTTATTCGGGTATCTTTAAATGTATTGGTAAAGACGACTAAAGCGTACATGTTTGACAAATATCTTAACACATTTTTATGATTGTTTACAATAAATTCTAGATTGTATGACATGTCCACAAGTAGTTTGTAATTTTTAAGAAAACTTTATCAAAAAGTAGTTATATCATCCACAAAGTTACTCGGACAAAAATTGGAGGATTCATCAACCAAATCAAAACAATATTAGTATAAAATCTAGCTATCTCATTGGTTGCATTATTTACTTCTTGACATTATCGATCATACCCATCATTAGGGACAGATTCATGGGAACACCTTCCCCCAATGATTTTGTTATTCCTTAATCGCGATTACTCAAATATCGTCAAGACTCTGTTGATTTGGGTTGAGAATGAGTAGTAGTTATCAAGTTATCTGTGCATTGCATGTAATAGAAGAACTTGGGAGTTTAGAGTATTTGTCTATAATTGTTAAAGTGATCAACAAGGAGTAAAAATTTGGGCATGATCTTTGCTTATTTTGGTGTTTAAGATTGCTTGAAACTATTATGTTTAATTATTAAAATCCCAAAAAATGTTATCATCAGTTCGTACATTTCAGATATATCACCTTGTTGTCATGCGTAGAAACAATTAGGGGCTATCATCTTGGTGAATATGGCATGCCACCTATAATTCCCTTGTGTGACCTCTTAAAAGGACTCGAATGTCACCTAGAGGAGGCTAAATAGGAATTTTAAAACTATTATGGTTTTGGCTCAAATAAAAGTGAAATAAAGTAACGTTTAATTTATCAAGCACAAAACTTAAATATGTTATGCTCAACCTATATATGTTAGGCTCACATATGTGCACCAACAACTTATGCTAAGTAAGACAAGAAACTATGTAAAAGCAAGATATATAACTTCAACCACGAAAGCTATCACAAATTAAAGTGCATAAGTAAAGTGCCCGGGTATAGAATTAACCGAGGCATGCTAAGAGGATGATTTATCCCGAAGTCCACTTCTAAGGAAGATAATATCTGTTGGAGAGGTGGGCGACATAATGATCCCCAAACACCACAAAAGGCTCACCTTAAGGAGTGGTAGTACAATGCCCACCTCACAAATGCTTCACCATAAGATGCGAAGCCACACCACACACTGATGCTACAAAGGCCCACCTTATTCTCCCGTGTGCGCACCATCAAGGCGGGCATCCGATCCACTATGGGACACTTCAGTGCGTCCATACAATTTTGGGACAATTTCCACTACTTAATTGGAGGCTCCCAAGTAATTGCCACCAAGGTCTGAAGCTTGGGAAAATATGAAGAACTTAACTGAAGGTTCCAAGTAATACACAAAGCCACTAAGTCGTCTATGGTTTCAAGTATCCAAGAGTAACAAGCTCACTTACTTTCACTAACTGATTCTCCATGGATAACTCAAACTGATGCATCCAATGCAATGGCAAGAACACAAGTGCTCAAGTCATTCACTCCCAAATTTGACCAAAGGTACAAAAGTTATTGGGGGAGGGAATAAGAGATGAAGACAGAAGAGGAGAATGGGTCCTTCTCTTCCAAATATCACCGAAGAAACTAATGTTAGGGAGGAATATGAGAGAAAGAACAAAGGAGGAAACATCAAATTTCTACAAGATCTAGACCCCGAGATTCCCTTCACTAAGAAGAGATATGTTTTAGTTGGATTGTAGATCTATATCTCCTCTCCCTTTTCTCTCAAATAGATGCAAGAATCATGAAATTTAGAGGGAGTATGCAAGCTTAAGAGGGTCAATTCGTCTCTTGATGGATAAGAATCATTGGGGGAAGGGACCCTTAAATAGGGGCGGTACTACTGCTCATTTCCGCGGTATTACTTCTTCTGATCTACCTAAGGGCATTGAAGCGATACTTCGGGCAGTACTACCGACCTAGGGAAAATCAAAACTGCTTGGTATGAAAACTTCAATAACTTTCCCATCCGGACTCCAATCTTTATGATCTTGGGATTGTTTTGAAGAGTACAACATACAATATAGTACATAGAAACATCATAGTACAGAAAAGTAAGAAATATCAATAAGAAAGAAGTGTGAAACCTCCATAAGAGAAGAACTCTTAGAACCTTCAAAAACAAAAATGCAACAAGTTTTCACACAAAATCTATTTTTTCATGAACTTGAGACTGTCTTGAAGATAACCACAAGATCTAAAACCTCACATGAATAAAATAAAAATGATGCCAAGAATTAAAATGTTTGAGCTCTCTATGAATGATACGATCAAGTCACTCACTCAAGAGCCTCTCTTCATAGTACGACTAACTAACCTATAACCTGGTCTCCCAACTAACAACATGATACCAGTAAAATAGAAAACCTATCAAGTCACACATTTGCCTTGCGCATTCCACTTGGGATAGATGATAACGATCTTATCCTCCTCAAGTTAAAACACCTTTTTTGATTGTGATCGCTAGCGCTTGTTTGATGAAGACTCATAAATTTCTCCCTAGTACTCCACTATGGGAGAACCTCTTCTTTGGGCATGTCTTCACATGTCCATGATCACCATCTATAGGCGGTAACACCTCCAGGTGGCCTAGCTGGCCTGGTTAGTCGAATGGTTCGACTCCTGGAGGTGCCAAGAGTTGGTCGTTTGTGTGTTGCCTAGGAGCCGGATGGGTGGAGCGGGTAAGCTAGGAGTCAGATATGGGAGGTGACGCTATCCACAATACTACGGACACCCCAACCATACTAATGGGACATAAAGGAGAAAGACATATAAACGAATTCTTCGGAGGTCATGCATGGTGCCATCGGCACACCACTGTGCCCACAACTCCCCCTTCGGTGATACACTCTAGATGACCAATCAGCTGGGCCCCATCGCTCGAGGCACACCAGCCGGCTCTACGATGTAACTAGGTGCCCCAACTTTTATATAAGGGGCACAGAGGCCTCCAGAGAGAGGTTGGTCACTCTTTGTTCCTTCTTCTTGTAAAGGAAAGCATCATACATCTCAAGGAGCAAACTTTT
The DNA here is from genome assembly GCA_910589765.1 of Avena atlantica. Taxonomy (NCBI): domain Eukaryota; kingdom Viridiplantae; phylum Streptophyta; class Magnoliopsida; order Poales; family Poaceae; genus Avena; species Avena atlantica. The sequence continues at coordinate 488,833,746 of OU342736.1, forward strand.
ACACTGTCCTCACCATTGCTATCGAGCTCTAGTGGGAGTAGGGGTGTTATCTCCATACGAGGGCCCTGAACCTGGGTACCTCTCTATGTCCATCGTAGTGCTTGTGCTCAATCTCGGACGGGCGCCATCGCTAGACCACTCGTTCCCACACCACTCTATCCATCGCTCATGGAACTGCCATGTACAATACCACGACACCATCAAGATGGCAAGATTCAAGCATATGATCTCTTCGAGATGGCTCTGAAGGAGATATGCCCTAGAGGCCAATAACAAAGTTGTTTTTATTGATATATCTCATGTGTTCATAGTAGTTCTATACCATGTTGTAACTATATTAAGCGGAAATATTAATACACGTGTGGTATATAAACAAAGTAGTATTTAGTATCATTTAGAAGACTAGCTCGATGGGCAACCGATTTCTCGATCATAGACATTTATGTCATCTAACAACAAGGTCACATCATTGGATGAGTAATGTGATGGACACACCCCCAACTGTGGTTTCCTAATGTGATCCAGTCACAAAGTTGAGCATTAAGATAACCACTAAAGCATTGTAACTCAATCCTTTGACTTTGAGATCATGTTTAATCACTATCCATGCGGCTGCTTAGATTGTATAAACCGCCACAACATAAAAGAGTGTCCATAAAGGTGTACATTGGGTATTCCAAAGGGATATGTAGAGGCCTATGCATCAAGATCAGGATTTTCCTATCCGAGTGACGAATAGATACCTATGGGCCCACTCGGTGGGATTATATCAATGAGCTTGCAAGCATGTGACTAGGTCATGGGGATGTAATGCCACAGGAACGAGTAAATGTGTTCATCGGTAACAAGATTGAACTAGGTATAACGATACCGGAGATCGGATCTTGGACAAACCAGGTATCGCGGGGCAAAGGGAATGAGACTCGATCTTTAGGTTCAAGCGATCAAGTTATTCGTGGAATGCATGGGGGCCATCATGAGTTTCTATACACCATTGTCGGTCACTGATCCGAGAGAGTCTCAATCATGTCTGAACATTCTCGAACTATAAGGGTGTCATAGGGTTGATCCATGACCGAAAAAGGAAAAGAAGAAAGAGAGAACTGGAATCGTTCCGAGGAGATACTGAAGTTGTTCGGAAGGGGTTCGAAAAGGTGTTTCGAATGAAAGGAATTAAATAATGAGTATTTAATATTAATTAATTGAATTAATTATTAAATTCAATTATTTAATAAAATAAAAGGTGCAACACACATGCATGGGCCCTTCCCCTCGACAAAGGGCCCATGAGGGCGACCAGCCCTAAGGGGCTTGGCTGCGTGGGGTGGGAGGGCACCCACCCGCCGTCGGCTGCCCTAGGAGGCCTAGGAGCGCGGGGTGGGGTCCACTCTCTACCGCTGGTCTGCTACCTCCACCTCCCTCCTCTTGTTTAGTCCCACCCCGTAACTTGGAGGGAGGGTGTACCCACCTTTCCCCTATATAAAGAGGGGATCCCTCCTCCAAATCTCATCCCATTAGCTTTTGATATTCTCTCTCCCGCTCTCTCTTCCCCACTTACGTGTGGTTCCAGGATTGGAACTGCATATGGGGATAGAGGTTTCTCCACCATGCGCACGCCGTCGTGTAATTGGAGCCGGTCAGGATCTTTTTCTTCTTCCATTGCTTAGATGGACCTGAGACCGGGAGACATCACTACACCAAATGTGTGTAGTACTTTGAAGGCACCACCAATTGTGGTGCTGGTCGCTTGAAGCCTTATCGACCTCGAGGTCAGATACGCTTTGGCTACATCAGCAACGTTTGTGCGGGAACGTAATCCCGCTTCCTGTCTTAAAAGGTATGAACACCGGGTCTCTCTCGTTACTATACATCTGCATAGATAGATCTTGGTTATGGTGTTCTTGTCGTAAGGAAATTTTGTGTTTTATGCCTCAGAACCCCTTCAGTGATATCAAAGCCGATCTATGTGTTTATGTATTGGTACGAGTAGAACACATATAAATATGTGAATATTGATTTTCTAGTTGCTACCCTCCCACATGTACTTGTTCATATCGCGGCAATGTTCGATGAAGCGGTCCGAAACGACCTTACGCGTAATCTTGCGCGAGACCGGTTTCACGACTAACATATGGTTTGTACCATATAAGTGACTAGCAGGTGTCTGTCTCTCCTACATTAGTTGATATGGCGTTTACAACGGGCAGCCCTGAAAAGGGACTTAAAGCGACAATTATTCAATCCATGTTGTGGCTAAAAGTTCATAGGTAAGAGACGGTTCTTATATGAAAGCCCATACAGCCATATAAAACATAAAATACAGACTATGTAGCAATATCCTTTCAAACATGATATAAATATGTCGAATAAATATCAAATGCATCTGATATGTGACTTGTCATCTGTGGCCCATGGGCAATGATCTGTATTGATATGCAAGACCTTGCTTAATAGTACGTTTGCTCTACTAAGTGCTTGCTTGCTTTTGGTTCTGGTTTCCCTGCTGAGAAGCTTAAGTTGAAGCAGAATGCAAGATTTTTTTATAATCATTAGTCTTTCTGGCAGAAAAATGCATTAGATTCGTTCATAGATCTTATGAACCATTTGGTATTTATTCGGCATATTTATATCATGTTTGAAAGGATATTGCTACATAGTCTCTATTTTATGTTTCCACCTATATTGAATATCACATTGGTCATCACTTGATCTTTTTTACTTTCTTGTTTCAACCTTTAAGTTTGAAGCCAACATATGGTTCAAGCATTGCCTATGGACAAACCCTACAAGTATAACTCAATACAAACATTAGTCCATAGAAATTGTTATTAATTACTAAAACCATACATTAGAGCACACATGCTCTTTCACCTATGTTGATATATTCTAAATATATTTTTTCATTACAAAAATCTTAGTAAGGGTTAACGGCCAGCACCCTTATAGGATGAAAATGGAGCGAACAAAATGCGGCACCACTGAGTTCAATGTACAATGTCTATTTCGCTTTAAGTTTGGAGACATGCAGAAATAATGTCCAATCATAAATAATACTCTTATTATTTAGATGGCGTACACATTTTTGAGATATAAGTTTGACCATGGATTAACCAACAAAACATGAATTATATGTTACAAAAGTTATGTCATTGAAATCGTATCCAAATAAAGTTTTTAGTGATACAACTTATGACAAGTGACACGTGTATTAGTTGTCAAACTTATAATTAAAGTTAAAACACAGAAACAAAGCCCTTGCATGCATTGGAATGGAGGGAATAGTGGTCTAAAAAAGTATTCAATGAAAAGAAGGTGATAATACTAGTAGCGCTTCCACAACGACAACCTGGCATGGAGGGTGAGGAAAAGAGAGATAGAAACCGCAGACTAACCATGGGATTGTTATATAATTTTTATAATATGCAATGTGCAACTAGTACTCCATATATATCTTATTGTATATAAGATTTTCTTTAACTCAAACAAGGTAAAGTTTGATCAAGTGTGTAGGAAAAAATATCAATATTTAGAATACCAAATGTATACCATATAAAAATACACACCGTGATGAATCTAATGGTATTGATTAGGTATTCTAGATGTTAATATTTATTTTTTACATATTTGGTCAAACATCAAACCATTTAACTTAAAAAAAACCTATATGCACTACATTATCGCGAGGGAGTAAAATGTTAATTTCTATTATGTGTGAAATTGGTCTTAACCTATTTTATCTTAAAAATGGCTAACTGAGGTCACACGGATATTTATCGTCCTCACTCATGAATGATCGTTAGTAGAAGGCTAGAAGCTAAGAACCATACAAGTACAATGGTTTTAAAAAAATGGTTCCAGTATCTAGTAGTCAGGGTGACTTTGAGTTTAAACATCTTGCAATTACTCTGTTCATTCTCCTCTAAAATGCACACCGGCAGTCCAAACCCATCAGTCACAGGGTATTCTAGTTAACAACAACATGCTGCTAAAAGCTAGTCCATAACTGGATGCATTGCAGCAATGCATCTTGGACCCTTGGTGATGTTCTACCCGACCAAAAACGAAAGGTTCAACCTGGAATTCCCAACGACCCAGACATTTCCATCAACTACAGATAAACAAACGCCTTCCAACACTGTCAATACCTGTGATCATCCATTCATCCTCCCAACTGTTCAACTGAACCTGAAGCCAACTCGAACCTACGGATGATGAAAACTGCACTAGCACAGCATCACCAAATCTACACAGAAATGTTTCCGACCCAGAACTCAATTCAGTCACATGCCGCTGCCTCCTGACGACTTGCCACCGTCGCCCCACATGCTCTGCGGCCCGCCCATTGGCCCCTTCATCTTGAGATCGCGTGCAGCCTGCTGGAGCTGCTGAGCCTGCAGGGGGTGCAGTTGCTGCTGCTGATGGTGCTGGTGAGGGCGCTGCTGCTGCTGCTGCTGCTGCTGCTGCTGGGGATGTTGCTGGAGCTGGAGCTGCTGCAGCTGGTGCGTCGCTAGCAGAGACTGCATGGATTGGTTGCTGTGGAACATCTGCTGGTTGCCTCCAAACTGGTGTGGCGTCTGTGACATGCCGCCATAGTTCATCATCATCCCTCCGCCGTTAGCCATCTGGCCTGTGGCGACCTTCAGCCGCTGAACCTCCGTTTTCAGGGTGTCATTTAGAGCTACACCAGTAAAAAAAGAAAGTACCAAATTGTTATTACCTCTAACCCTTGTGTGCAGTATTAAGGCATGGATGAGAATAAAGTGCAAGTAGACAGATATAATTTCAAGAAACCAAAGTTTACAGGAAAAAATGATGTCTAAGATATGATGTACAGTTTAGACTAGATGCACAAAGTTTTTTTATTATCATGCTTGACATTGTAAAATTCCTCTAACTCAGATTGCAAACAACTGACAGATCTTCTATCTCTGCTTCTACCATATGCATCAACATGAACTGTAATGTTTAATTACTCATTGATGTGCACGTAATAACGCCTAATTAAAAAATAGAATCAAGCGAAATCAGAGCTCAGAAATATTTGTATTACCATCTTGCAGGTGGACTTGCTGCTCCATGGTTTGCAGGCGTAGCTTCAGTTCACTATTCTCACTAGTTAGCCCACTGGTATCTCTCTGACATAGGACATAATGAGAAGAATAGCATTAGCTATCTCAAGTAAACAAAGGACTTATAATAAAATATATATAGCATAAAGGAGCAAGAAAATCAAGTATTGTCCTCGCAAAAAAATATGCTCAGGTGCTATTTAGTGCATCGATGGATACTTATCATAGGGAACAATGCTCTAGATAAATGTGCTGTAAAATTTGATCTTCTTAAAGGTCTGCATCTGTACTCTACATATGTGTAACAGCAAATCATTAAGTTAATTTGCATGCCTAAGCCCGAAGGATTGATTTACCTGATGGTAAGTTAAAAGGCAAATCCAGTTCTAAGACATTGCAAGAATACAGCAAAGACCATGTGATATTCCTTGGTATATCACAGTTTCTTTTATTTTCTATAAAGTTACATAGCACTCCCATGGTGATTTATGTTACGTTTCAAAACTTGATAATGGCAAATAGCAGGTGAATCCAAGTTAGAGACGTGCTGAAGATCTTATGAACGAATCTAATGCATTTGTCTGCCAGAAAGACTTATGATTATAAAAAAAACTCTTGCATTCTGCTTCAACTTAAGCTTCTCAGCAGGGAAACCAGAACCAAAAGCAAGCAAGCACTTAGTAGAACAAACATACTTTCAAGCAAGGTCTTGCATATCAATACAGATCATTGCCCATGGGCCACAGATGACAGGTCACGTATCAGGTGCATTTGGTATTTATTCAACATATTTATATCATGTTTGAAAGGATATTGCTACATAGTCTCTATTTTATATTTCCACCTATCATGGAACATGGATATATGCTTGAGACCTTCCAACTAGACACCAAGAAATTGGCAGTGATAGTATCATTCAATTCCAAAATGCACATGGCACAGCAATACAATGGAACTTCATTATTAGTTTCACACAACAGGGAGACAAGATAGTGCATCTTGTAATATATGCTTCCAACTAGCATCTTCACAAATGTGGGTGTACCCAATGCCCCTTGTGCTAGTGCTTATATATAAATACCAGAACTTCCATCCTAAGGATAGCTTTTCTTGAAAACGGAAAACAAAAGTATGCAATGCTTAGAATAGCTTTTCTTGAAAACGAAAAACAAAAGTACACAACGCTATGACAGAAGATCTGTTAAATACGACAGAATATCTCCATGACAGCGACATCATCTACAGGAAACCACCATACACAAAAAGTCATGCAAGAGATGGTTCTTACTTCAAACAACTTAGATGGAATTATTAAAACCTATCGCTAAGCTCCAATGTTATCAGATAGAACAGAACCCTTCACGCTAGTTTAACACATATGTGGAATTCTCTTCGTACCATCCAAAATGATTTGCTTGCCAGCTGGGACAAAAATTCCAAAGTAATAGTGCATACCTGTAGCAATGCCAACTGCGCTGACAATGTTGTTGCTTCTGTCTGCAGGGTTTGCACCTTGCGCTCGAGCTCACCAATATAGCGCATTTTCCTTTCCTTTGATCTTGCTGCGGATTGCCTGTTTGCCCAAATCCTGCCAAATGATCCATAGCAGATCAGTGTATATTTGCTATCAACAGAAATGTTATCGAAAAGGATGTAATAGAAGGGTGGTGAAAATGAGGCATCTGATTCCAATTGCACTTCTGCCTGAGAATTTGATCTATTTCTGCATGATCTAGCCTACCTGGGACCTATATCTTCTCCAGTTCTCACATGGGCTATCTACAAAGCAACAGTTGCGCAAGTATAACATTTTACACCCATTCATGCAAAGTTGTGTAGTAACTAGTAAGGTAGTCCCTTAGCTAAGAGTTCAGGAAACACTTGATGTGAAATATTCAGAAAAAAATTCAGGCATTTCACAAAAGACTACCTGAACTCTGGAGAAGATGATACTCCATTAGACAAGAGTAATTAAAGGGGAAATCGAACCTTTTCGCCCTCTTCGGGTCGACAAGAGCAAGCTCGGCCAGCTTGGCGGCGGACACCGCCTTCTTGGCCTCCACAGTCGACATCCCCTCCATCCCCGGCGCACCCACCAGGTCCTCCGCCTTGATCGACATGGACTCGTCCATGGACTGGCTGTGCTGGTGCTTGGGCCTCATCCCGTGGCCCATCCCTCCGGCGGCAGCGGCGGAGGAGGACTCCGCCTCCGACGACGGCCCGCAGGAAGAGTTGAGCTTGTCCACGTCAAGGAACATGGAGAAGAGCTCGTCGTCGTTCTCGTCCGAGAGCGAGGGCCCGTCGCCGCCCCCGGGCGCGGAGAGGTCGAGGTCGTCGGGGAGGCTGAGGATCTCGGAGTGCGCGCGGCGGTGGCCCGGGTTCCTGGTGGGGAAGTCCGGCATGCGGCTGATGTCGTACTCCGGCGGGGGAGTAGCCGAGCGGCGAGGCGGCAGGCCGTCTCCGGCGCCGGCGCCGCCGTCCGCCGAGATCCGGGACCGGTCCTTGTTCATCTTCACGGCACCAAGAAAACCCACGAATCTCCTCAACAGCGCCGCCTTTTGCAGTCGACGGAGCTAATCAAGCTTCGGCCAAGAACCAACACACGGCTGAAACTCAGAATTGTCTGCAAAAGAATCGGGAGATTCGACGGTGAGCGAGGAGCTGGCCGAAAGAACACGCGCGGAAACCGGGCTGAAATTCTTGCGACGGAGGGGGAGAAAGATCTAGGAGATGGGTTGCAAGAACACGAAGCTGAGCAAGGGGGAGAGGAAATGAGGGGGCGAGGGGGGGAGGGTGGTTCGGTTTCTCTCACCTGAGATTTGTGCGCTGTTCGCCTCTCGCTGATCTATCACCTGTTGGCATCATTTGCATGAGGCAGACGAGATGATAGAACTCGAGGCAGGAAGGAGATTTACAACAATTATTTATTCGGTTTTATTGGCAGAAAAGATACTATGCGCAGGCTGGTTCATTCATTCCCGGTGAGTAGGCATGTGTCGGGCCTGCTAGAGCATGTCTACAAGAAGGAGTTTCTTTGTAAAGTGAGATGTGACAAAGGCATAGTGAGTGACTACATTTTTCTGATGATTAATCCCTCTCTCTTTTAGTGAAATTATCATTCTCAAACTGTGAGATTATCTTTAATTCATGACAATGAATGTGTTAAGTACCAAGAAAGGTGAAAGTTGTGAATGAGCTCAAAAGATGTGTTGGACCTGCAATTCGACGAGAGCGATGTTGGCCACGGTGGTAGAAACAATAGTGCTAGGACGAAGGATACGATTCGAGAGGCACTTGAGAGTCCACCCTCCCTTCCCGGGCCCCTCCCTTGTCTCCCTCGCCAGACTAGCGGGTGAGTGGTGGCGTCGGCGTAGATCTAGGTTTTAGTAGTAGTGGTAGATGTAGGATCCGGCCTCGTGCCGTGTGTGGGCGTCTTGCCCGGAAGAAGAAGCTTCCAGGTCTTCTCGGCTGGATCTGGATCTACCTTCTCCCATGGCTTCTTGCGGTGGTGCTCCGGTGGACGGACTCGGTGGCTGTGGGGGGAGATGTGGAGAGCTTCTTCGTCAATAAAGCCGTGGGGTGTAGGATCTATCTCCAGATGCGGGAGCTCCGCCTCGTTCTTCCTGTCCTGGACGGCCGTGGCGGCGAGGGGGAAGAGGATTCGAGGCGGGATTCGAGACTTCGCTCTGGCCTTCCTGGCCGCCGTGGTGGCGAGGAGGAGGGTCGTTGTGCGGAGTCGCTTCCTGTTGATTGGCGTTGGCCATGTACTAGCTGTTGGATTCGCTGTTTATGCATCTTCTTCGGTTTCTCTTCCTCATCTCAGGCAGGAGCTCTGAGGAAGGAGCTCGGTTTCCTCGAGCAGATACAGCGGATCCTGGTGGTGAGTTGTTGATGTTCTTCGATTTCTTTTGTCTTCTTGAGCACAAAGGTGGTGACTAGAAGGGGAAGAGATCTGAGGAGCAGTGGTGATGATCGACCAAGGAGTAGTGGAGCCACTTTCTTCTGCAGTTCCAAATCGGAATCAAGATGCCACCCGATTATCTTGGCCAAATCGAGGCCTTCAAGCTCACCGGCGAAGAATCTCGGAGCTTCTTCAACCTCCATCGCGAGGCCCAACAGTTGTAGAGGCGGATTGGAAGGGTCCATTTCGTAAATCATGTGGATCTTGTTGCAATTTCAGTTTTTCTAGGATCCAGCGTGAAAAAATTTATCTCCCCCGTCTTATTTTAATGAAAGGCTTCCAAACCCTTCGAGGGCTCTCCCTTGTTCAAAAAAAAGGACGAAGGATAGTCACAACTCTACACCGATGATAGTGGATGTTTTTCATCATGGGGACATTGCAGGATATGGTCCTCAAATGTTTTTAGACTTTGTGTTATTCATGGTAAAAATAATGGATTATCGTTCATAACCCTTTTTCCAAAACTAGATGGTACAAATTTCATAGACTTATTGTGGCTCGCCGCAGGTTTATATGGACAGTTCGCTTTTACAGGAAACGACAATGACAGCTTGAACGACAATTTCGTCTCTAGTGGCAGTGCCAGCACTAGTGGGTGCTTTCCATCACAAGTCGGGAGCAGGAAATGGTCCCCCAAAAAGCTAATACGAGGTGAGGACGGTGTGTTCAAGTTGTCGCAGAGGAAAAAAACTAGTGTTGTGAAGGAGGAATACAATGATCGCTGGTTATTATTGGCGCACCTTTCGAGATGACCACGTAACAACTGATTACAAAATAGATTACATGTTTTACTTAAAGTAAATATTGATATCCCTCGCTCCGAAATATAAACTATCTTCGATAATCCTTTTTGAACTAGTGGCTACAAATTTCTAGTTCTTCTCACTGCGGCATGCCAGGAACTTACCCACATAGTTGGCTTATGCAAACGACAATGACATATTGAATTATAGTTTCGTCTCTAGTAGCAATGCCAATGAGGATAGGTGGTTACCGTTATGGGGACGAAGTGGGATATGATCCCAAAACCTAATACAAGGTTCAACTTGTCGAGAGGACAATAAAACCGAGTGTTGTGAAAAAATAACACGGTGATTGGTGGTTGATTTAGTGCGCCTCGAATGGGAGAAGTGAGCATTGTACAACTTATTGCAAAATAATTAACAAGTTTTATTTAAATAAAATATTGATACCTATTATTTAGTTTGATTTTGTGAGGATATGATTAGAATGCATTTAGCCAATAATTTTGGATGCATGAGTTGTTCATCTTAAGTGGTTCTCTTTGGATGCAATCTTTTTCAAATGTTCTTCATAGGACTACTATACCTAGTGAGTATGGCATGCTCAACTCCTTATGAGGAAGCATGTACTATGGAAGAGGAAGAGGTTGATATGCACTATCATCACTGAAAGTAGATTAATATGCATGAACATTAGATACATGTTTTAGATGGTTTATTCTTTTCCAAAATGTTCATGGATAATAGTAATGTTCATACATGTATTCCATGGTCAACTTAGGGCCATAAGGACATGAGAGTAGTGCAAGAGGAAAATAATGATTGAATCCGCAAGGTTGGATCATTGTGTGGAAGAAATGACTACTATGGGCATGTTTGGTTGGTCGGGCCCAAATTTCTTGTTTTTCCTACTTGGCCCGATGGGTTCTGCATGAGGGGAAATTGGGCTTGGGCCAAGTTTAGCAGTTCGTTTGGTTGACCATATCTAGTTTTCCTGCAATTTTGGCAAGTTGTTTGGTTGCCAAGATAACTGACCTTCTGTCGTTTGATGCAAATTTATGCATGTTTGGTTTCTCATGTCATAGTGATGTGCTCACCACTTCTCAGAGTCGGTGATTGTAGGGGTTCGTAGCATGGAAAACAAAAAAATTCTACCGCATGCAAACAAACAAGCTAAGATCTATCTACTAGATTGTAGCAACGAGTCGATAGAGGAACTCACCCTCGAAGATTCCAAAGCGGTTAACGAGAGCAGATTCTCGTGGGTGATGTAGTCGTACTCTTGCCGATCTCAAGATCGCGTAGATGATCCTTCCGGCGCTGCGTTCCGGCAGCGCTCCCGCAGTCGGTCACACGTTCGGTACTCGACGAAGACCTTCCTCTCCCTTGTTCCAGCAGGCAGCGGAGGTTGTAGCACTCTCCTCGCGATTCCGGTAGCACGACGGTGTGGTACCGGAAGTAGAGGGGAGATCTCGCAGGGCTTCGCCTTAAGCCGGAGCGAGTATGGTGGACTATGAGAGAGAGCCCTCGACGATCTAGGGTTTAGACACGCCGAGGAAGAGGTGCTGGGGCGGCGTCTAGGGTTTGGGTCTTGCCCAAGTCGGCGCCAATGGGAGCCCTAGGAGGTGGCGGCAGCTGCAGGAGGTGGCGGCACCAAATTAGGGTTTAGAGGAGAGGATCTTGTGTGTCTTGGAGGGGCAGCCCTGCCCCTCCCTTTATAGGTGGGAGGTGCGGCCAAGGGGAGGGGAGTCCCTCCCCAACTCGGCTTGGAGGTGGGCCGCCGGTTGGAGGAGGGAACTCCTCCCCAACTCGGTTTCAAACTTCCTCCTCCTCTTTTCCACTTTCCAAATTTAGCCGTTTTAACTTTTCAATTTAGCTATTTGACTTTTCAAACTAGGATTCGATTAATCCTTTATTTGGAACAGCGATGACACTTAGTACATGATGCAATCATTCCAACTTGCAATGACACATTCATGTACCCTTTCCCCTCCGGAGTGCCGGACATTCCGGAACCTTCTAGAACATTCCCGATGAAAACACCGGAATCATTTCCGAACTCCGAAACGGGACTTTCCTTATATGAATCTTATTCTCCGGACTATTCCGGATCTCCTCGTGATATCCCGGATTCCATCCGAGACTCCGAACAACATTCGGTCTCTTACTCATCATTCCATAACTACTCAAACAATGTCGAATCCTTAAGTGTGTCTCCCTACGGTTCGTGAATTATGCGGACATGATCGAGACACTTCTCCGAACAATAACCAATAGAGGAATCTGGAAATTCATATGGCTCCCACATATTTCTACGATTACTTTGCGATCGAATGAACCACTTACATACGATACCAATTTCCCTTTGTCTCACAATAGTTTACTTATCCGAGGTTTTGATCATCGGTATCTCTGCATACCTAGTTCAACCTCGTTGCCGATAAGTACTCTTTTCTCGTTCCCGTGATATGTGATCCCTTGTGAGCCAGTCACATGCTTGCAAGCTAATTGGATGACATTACACCGAGAGGGCCCAGAGTATATCTATCTGTCATATGGATGGACAAATCCCACTCTTGATCCATGTGTTTCAACCAATACTTTCCGAACACTCAATGCCACCTTTATAGCCACCCAGTTACGGTGTGGTGTTTGATGTCATCAAAGCATTCATCCGGCAAAGGTGATATGCATGATCTCATGGTCGAAGGAATTAGGTTACTATGTATCAGAAAGCATATAGCAATTGAACTATTTAAAATGACTTGATCTTTATGCTACGCTTATCTTTAGGAGTATGTCCATCACATCATTCTCCTAATGATATGACCCTGTTGTTAATAACACCTCTATGTTCATGATCAGGAAACCATGATCATATATTAACCAACAAGCTAGTTTAACAAGAGGCTTTACTAGGGACTCTTTTATGTTTACAAATCACACAAGTATTAATGTTTCCTGTTAATACAATTATAGCATGGTATGTAAACATTTATCATAAGTATGAAGATATGATAATAACCCACTTTATTATTGCCTCTTGGGCATATCTCCAACAGTGATGTTACCACGTAACAACACATAGACGACAAACTAAACTAGCAGTCTCAAGCAAGAGGCAAATTAAACTCGTAATACCAAATTACCGCCCTAGCTACTAGGAAATATGAGTTCACGATAATGTTACCTAGATACTAGAAAATGACAGTTCACGAAAATATTACTTAGCTACTACGAATGAATGTTTTACACCCATATTAGGCTGGTCCTAGTGCTAGTATCATAAGGTGTCTCATGCATGCCAACTTGGCAAAAATTTGATGTGGCGCCATAATTAATGAAGAGAGAGGTGGTTAGTGTATCATAGGTAGATACCGTATCATAGCACGTAAAACTAAAAATCATAATAGCAAGTAAATCTTGTACACATATTTTACATAGAGATTCTACAAATCAATAAATATACCACTACTATGATACTATTATATGATACAATGCACTAGAGACATAGTATCATGCACTAGTATCATATGCATGATACTAGTAGTATGATACTACCACTAGGACCAGCCTTAGGGGTTGTTCATGGAACACAAGGGCAACACTTCATCAACAAACCATCTTATTATTATTATTCTGCAGATCCTGTAGTTTCCTCTCGTCGCCCACATGTCGAGCGTCCACTGTTGTCTCCTGATCTTCCAAGCAGCACAATCATTTTGGGAAACACCAAGGCCACCGTCGGTGTCGTTGTCGTCAGGAACTACATCTTCTTGAGCCGAGAAGTACTCATCGACGCCAAGTTGCAAGATTCAGTTGTGCAGAATGCAACATGTAAGAACAAGCTTAACTTGGGTGGGAAAAGAGTGGAAAGGCTTCTGATCAAGGATCTTAAACTTGTTCTTCAAAGCAGCAAAGACTCTCTCAACCGTGACTCTAAGTCTAGAGTGCCTAAGATTGGAAAGTTCTTTCAGAGTCCTTGGGTAGTTCCTAGCAGAGAACTCGTTGAGATGGTACCTTGTTGATCTGAAGGGTGACAGAATTCCAGGCTAGCAGGCATACCCAACATCTGCAAGGTATAATTTGCCGTCAGGGAGATTCAAGCCATCAGGTCTGCTAAGGTTGTCTGCCAGAATCGTCGCATCATGCGCAGATCCTTCCTACCCGGCAAGCACATATCTGAACTTCATGTCGAAATCAACGGCGGTGAGCATATTCTGACTGGGGTAGTGCTTCCTACCCCTATATGCAGGCTGCTCAGATTTCAGCACTCTAGCCATCACATGAGTACCATCAATTGCTCCAATACAATCCTCACATTACAAGAATGTTAGCCTGATGTCCAATACAATCATCCAAAAAAGAACATCCTAGATTTGCTCGCCTTGAAAAAGGGGAACCATTGACCGTTGCCATGTATCTTCGCGGGAATTTGACCAGATGGTGACTTGATCATCTCCTTTCTGAGTTCTCCAACAGCATGCAACACCTGATGGAAATACCAGGAAATTGTCTCGGTTGATCTCCTCCATGTGATGTGGATCACTCAGAATCTCTGGTTATGTCCTAGAACATGAAGAAACAGAGCCACATGTTCTTCGATACAGCAGTTGATGTTGTCCTTGAGTATCCCCCTAGACATGAAAGTCTGCACAAAATGGTTAAATGGGGCTCTTCTCATCCTGACCATGGCGATAGCCTCCACATCATTGTTGGTGTAGATGTAGTTTAGATTTGCCATCCTCTTTCTATCGTGCTGCATCAGGGGACCATACTTCACGGCCGGCATGTTATGCCTACCAGACGCTCTTCTGTAGATCAGGGACATCCATGCCTGAATCACAACGACTAGAGCAGCTGCTTGGATGATAACCTTCAGTTATTGACCCTAAATGTAGTGGCATTGCGTAAGCATGGTGTGAGTACTACCCTAATGTCGAGCTAACTACCTTGGTAAAAAATATAGAGAGGATTCATGGTTGTTACCTTCATGTTGGTGGCCGTCGAGGACCTGTCGCAGGCGGAGAATAATACAGGGGAGAAGTTGGCGCCACAGATATGCGAGCCAACAGATGCTGGAGTCGGGCAGAACACGCCAGCCAGTGTCGGAGTGTGCTTAGCAGCCGCTGCCGGAGATCTAAATCGCCGCTGCCGCCCAAAGCCACCGACACAAGAGGAAAATATGGAGGGATTTGTCTTCCAGCGGGAGGTGGTAGCATAAGAGGGAGGTGAGCCTACTTTTTGTTCCATACGATGATGCTTTTTTTGGTTCCCGCCATCTCCCCTACCTCCCCACGCACGTCGTTCCTCCTCTTGCGCTCGCCAGGGCCTGTCCCGGTGGAAACGCTCGATTTTGGCGTTCCTCCTGAGCCAGGATGAGAGGTGCTTTAAGACCCATGCGGGAAAAATTCGCGGCACGCCGCGAGACACTAAGTGGGCTTATTTCTTCTGGCTCAGTGCGAGAAATGAAGATCGGGCCAACCAAACGTGTCCTATATAATTTGTTGTCAAAATAACATCTTCATCGGTACTTCTATAAAAATGCTATTTTAGGAAATTAATTATATTTAGATTTATGTATGTACTTATCCATAATAAAAATATTGGTATTTGAGGCAACTAATTATTTCTAGACGTATTTTTCGTATGCGTGACTAGAATCCATTAATATGCCATAAAACTAGATATATGAGTTTCTCTAAGGCATCCCTCAAATGATTTTTATTTTCTTTACCTGGTAATTGTGTGCGTCCAATGCACGTATCTACAAATTCTAAAAACTTTAAGTATGTATAACATAACAAGCATTTTCATTTTAAATTCAAGTTGATGTGAATGCATACAACCCACAAAAAATGTATACATAAAACAAAATTTTGGATTAAAAAAATAAATTATGCTAGGTGAATGCATGTCGGGTTTCAATTCATGATAGTAAATTTCTAGGTTGGTATGAGGCCTTCGGAAAAAAATTGTAGGAATTCGCAGCATAAAAGCAAAAAAAATTCTACGAATGTGAACAACCAAGATCTAATCTACTAAATGCAAGTAAGGAGTAAGAGATTATATCTACATACTCTTGTAGAATATGCGTGTTAACGATTGAGAGATCGTGGGATAATGTAGTCGTCCCCTTTGCGATTCGATATGAACCTAGCACCGCACAAACGACACTTCTGAGATGTTCACACGTATGGCTAGGTGGAATCTGCTCTTTTTTATCCAGCAAGCGAGGGAGGAGGTAGATGTGAGATCAATCTCGGCAACACGATAACATGGTGGTGGAAGTATGGTGGGATTCTAGAAAAGCTTTGCTAAATTCTGCCATAGGGGGACTTAGGTGCCCCGCCCCTGTCCCTTGAACCTCCTTATATAGGGGTAGGGGTGCCGGATAGGGCTACCCCCTCCTCCAAGAAGGGACGACGACCAAGGGGGGAGACCCTTCCCCAAGTTGCCCCCTATATGGCACCTAGGTTTTTGGACCGTATAGGCCGGGGTGCCCCTCATTGGCCCATGTGGTCCCTCCTGACAGGTGGACCCCTTCCCCCGTTGTACCCCTAGAATCTTAGAACATTCATGATATGATACTGGAAAAATTCCGAACTTTTATAGAACCCTAAAATTAACTTCCCATGTATGGAATTGTATCTCCGGACCATTCTGAACCTCCTATTGATGTTTAGGATTCCATGCGAGACTAACCATAATTTTGTAACACCATATTAATACTTATCAAACCCTAGCGACATAAAACGTTAAGTGTGTGACCCTACAGGTTTGAGAACATGTGGACATGATCGAGACAACCTATCTGATCAATAACTAATAGAGGGGCCATGGATACCCATAATGGTTCCCACATATTCTATGAAGATCTTTGATCAATTGAACCACGATGTCAGGGATTCAAATAATCTCATGTGAAATTATCTTTGTCTTGCGATATGTAACTTGCATGAGACCTGATCGTCGGTATCACCATACCTAGTACAATCTATTTACCGACAAGTTCTCTTTACTTCTCCTGTAATATAATATCAGGTTGACTAAACTCATTAGTCACATGCTTGCAAGTTACTTAGGATGTTTTGTTACCGAGAGGGCCTAGAGATATCTACTCATCACATGGATTGAAAAATCTCAGTCTTGATCCATGTGACTCAACAAGTGCCTCCCGAGATACCTAAAGAACACCTTTATGATCACCCGATGACGAAGTGACATTTTATGCCAACAAAGTATTATTCATGTACTAGGGAGTAATATGATCGCTTGGTCTAAGGAAGTGATACTTGACATTAGAAAGCTATAAGAATTAAAATGTAGTTACACAATCAAATGCTATGTTTGGTTTTTAGGTTTGACCAGCATATCATTCTTCTAATGATATGACTTCGTTATTAAATGATAACACATTTTTATGGTTAGAAAACCTTTAGCATCATTAATGAAGGATTTCTATTTCCGTGCCCTTGGTTCGTTAGTTGTACTCACTTTTCCCCAACCGCTTAACTTTTCTTAAATTTTGCCCAGCCTCGGCCCTTCTCTGAAACTCATCAAAGATCTCGAATGGCAGCTGCCGTCAGGTTGACTGTTGGCTAACGTGTGGGGTCGCGCGGTGTGGGACCATGAGGGGCCGGTTGGTTGAGAACGTGTTATGCTGACGTGTAGGTCGTGCCATGTGGAACCGCATGAGGCCGGTTGGTTGGGACCGCGTTATGCTGATGTGGGGTATATAGTGTGGGACCATGTGGGGCACGTTTGGTAGTTACATGTGTACCTCTCGTCTAAATTGAAAGTTTTTTCTTTTTATTGTTATAATTGTCTTTTTAAGAGAGTTTTTTTCCTATCTTGCTAACAGTTATGTTTTTTGCCCAAATTGGTAGCGAATCTAGAGCAGCTTCTCTCTTCATTCATTGTTCCTTTTGCCCCTCGATTTGCCCAATCTGGTAGCAAATCTAGAGCAGCAAATCTAACCGGCAGCATAAATACATTCAGTAAACAAAGCAGATGTAGATAAAGCAACTAATATAGGATAGATGGTACGGTACTTAACGAGGTTCGAAAAGTAGGATTCTCAGCAGCAGCATCGCACAAGTTCCCTTGTGCTTGACTCTCAAGGCGCAAACACAAGATCAGTGGCATCTCTTTATAGCAGCAACACACAAGATTGGTGGCACCTCTTGGCCTCGGCCTCCTCCCTCTGGCGCTTCCTCCAATTCTTGTTACCCATTCCCTTGACCTTGGGCACCTTGGGATTGATCAGGGGCATGCGACCCTCTTTGTTGGCCACCTTATGGAGGTTGCAAAGGTGAAAGTCGAACGCCTTGTGCTTGACTCTGAAGGCATGGACATTCACAGTCTGGCCAATGTTGGGATTGCAGGAGCTCACGTCCTCAGCATGCGTCACGAGGCAATTGAAGTCGGTGGTGTCGAGTCTCCTTTTACAGAAGGGGCACCTATAGACGTCATCGGCAAAGTAGTCATCATACCTGCCGGACTTCAGCTTCCTCAGCACCTGACAAGTCTTGGTGTGTTTGGACTCGTCGTCGCTGTAGCCTACAGACATCGGTGCTATCCACCTATTAGAAAAAATAGTAGAGCGCAATAAGGACATGATTGAGATACCTTGATTATTGGAATTGATTATTTGCATAAATTAACCGATTGAGATCCCCTGATTATTGCATAAATTAACCAAGTGGGTTAAATTCCCCAATCCCCAAATCTCAAACAAAATAAACTACTAATCTTGACTACAGATTGACGCTATTACCAATTAGGGAATCCCTTAACTACAACTCGAAGGACAAATAAAATATGATTGAAATACGAATAGGGGGATTCATTGAAACATGAGATCTAAAGGCGGGATCTTGTAACACCCCAGCCTCTCCGGACCAGCGTTTGTCACTCCTGACATCTCAATAGGATCTCTAGACTAACCCCACAAACCAATTCTAGTATTTTCTGCGCACTTTGTCCTCACTCGTGTGCACCCGTTATCCACTTCCCGGTCGGTCACCCATCCTCACATTGCTCTAAGCCAAGCACGCTTGACCTTAGAGTTATTTTTAGATGAGTTTCCAGAAACGAAGTTGCAACTTGTTGGTATGGGTATATTATCAATCCTATTAAGCCATGCGCCAAGGTCTCACATACACCCACACTTAGAAGATCGACTCCCTTTGTCCATCAACCACAAGCCAGGAACATTCCCTCTTGGCATATGTCTGCGTGTCCAATGCCGACATATATGCCATGTCGTGTCCACTCTGGGACACACGTGACATGCCCCACATGTTTGCCACTAACCCGCACACGCCGTGTAACTGCGAGGGTCGGCTCTGATACCACTTTGTAACACCCTGGCCTCTCCGGACCAGCGGCTGTCACTCTTGGCAGCTCAATAGGATCTCTAGACTAACCCCATAGACCAACACTAGTCTTTTCTACGCACTTTGTTCTCACTCGTGCGCACCCGTTACCCACTTCCCGGTCGGTCATCCATCCTCAAATTACTCTAGGCCAAGCATGCTTAACCTCAAAGTTCTTTTCAGATGAGCTTCCGGAAAAGAAGTTGCAACTTGTTGGTATGGGTATACTAACAATCCTATTAAGCCATGCACCAGGGTCTCACAGATCTACCCGCTACCAACGGGGGCCTCCTCGCTGTTGGCTATGGCGGAAGCGGGGATGGGGACAACGGATGTCTTTGATGCCTCGATGGGGGCCTGGACAGGGACGAGGGCCTCCTCGCCGGCAGCCTTGGAGGCGACGATGGCCACCTCACCATTCTGTTGGGGTTCGAGGTTAGAAAATAAAAAACAATTCCTACGAACGAAACCCTAATGCCACGATCTATCTATTAGTAATGCAGTAATGGGAGGAGATACGATATTCATACCTTTGAAGACCGAATGCGGTTAATGTACTGCGGGGAACGTGGGTGATGTAATTGTACCGACATCAACCTCAAGGCCGTTCCAAAGTCCAACGGATCTGACAACTCCTAGTGTCGAAAGTACGACACCTCCCTCTCCGATCTAGCCGAGATTGCGGAAGTAGATCT
This sequence comes from Avena atlantica, assembly GCA_910589765.1. NCBI lineage: Eukaryota > Viridiplantae > Streptophyta > Magnoliopsida > Poales > Poaceae > Avena > Avena atlantica. The sequence continues at coordinate 488,853,594 of OU342736.1, forward strand.
TCTGGATCCGAATCCCGAAGCACGGCGGTGCTCCGTGGTGAAGAAGTCCTTGTTCGCGCAGCCCAAACAAGGGGGCTACGGTCATGGAAGAGAGTGGGGGGAGATAGAGAGAGATAAGAGATATAAGAGAGAGAAGAGAGGCAACTAGAGGCAATTCCCAAAGCTAGGAAGCCTTTATTTATTTTCTGGTGACTTATTTTTCTCCTATCCTTTAAAAAATTGTCTCCTATGCCTCTTCTTATATAGGGGAAAAGTGGGCACAAGGCTCCTTGCCTAAGCCATGTGGGACTAAACAAGAGGGAATAGAGGAGAGGGGAGGGGTGGCCACCGGCCAAGCCCCCATGGGTCCCGCCGACAGGTGCATGGGTCCCATGCGGCCCCTCGTCCCTTTGCCTCTTTCCCACATGGGCATTTTCCCCTATGGAAATTGGCCCAATAGGGATTTTAATCCTTTTCTTTTATTAAATAAATATAAATAAATAATTAAATCACTATTTAATATTCATTTACTTATTATTCAATTCCCGTGGCTATGGAACACCTTCCATCCCACTCTGGACATCCTCCGGACTTTCCCGGAACCCTTATGGTTTCTCCCTCTCTATTATTCGGTGATTCCGATGATCCTAAAATGGTCTTCGAGCTTCTTCAAACCCTTAAGCGTGATACCCAATGGTTCAGGAACACTCTAGACATGGTCGATACCCCTCTCGGACCAATGATCATCAGCGGGAACTGGATGCCTATAATGACCACCTATGTATTCCATGATACTTGTCGTTGAACCATCAACATTGTGTCCTATTCCTTTTGTCACTTTGATACTTGTATTGTTCGAGATGTGATCAAAGACATCACCATGTCGGGTTCAAACTCGTTACCGACAATATCTACTTTACTCGATCTGACAAGTGATATCCCCGTGACCTAGTCACATGTTGCACGACTTATGGATATAACTCATCCGAGTGGGCCTAGAGTATCTTTCGTCACACAGATAGACAAATCCCACTCTTGACAGATATGCCTCAACATGCCCCTTTGAATACTCAATCACGCCCTTATGATCACCGTTCCACCGAGTGACGTTCGATGCTATCAAGGTACTCTCGGGTGACAGTGATTAGATATGGTCTCACGGTCTAAGGAATAAGTTGGTACGTTTCCTAATTACCACAACTAGAACTTTGTGACATGATCGTGTTATGATGCTTAGATAGGGTATGTTCATCATCTCATTCTCCAATGAGGTGACTCCATTGTCAACTGGCGTGAAGCACCACATGATCAGGAAACCTTGATCATCTGTTAACCAATGAACCAGTGACTAGAGATTCACTGAGAACTCCTGGTTGTTTACATATCACATGTGTATTGACATTTCCATTCAATACAGTTATATCATGATGTAAAACCTAAGCATAAAATTTATCAAATATGATAATAATACATATTAGTATTTATATCTAGGGCATATTTCCTTCACATTCTTCTCCATCACCGGCGTGGTTGGGGTTTTCTTGGGGATTTGCAGAAGGTGATGGGACAGTGGAGACGGTTGCGTGAGTGAGAGAGTGATAGTAGGGAGGGGGAGAGGTAGAGGGAGAGGGCCCCTATGAAGGTGAAGGGAATGGATGTTTCGTTGCACCACCGTGCACCGCGTAACCGCATACGCTTTCACTGTGCACGAACACACGCATTCGCTACCACCCGTGCACCATGACACACGGAGCGTGCGTCACGTTTTTTCCCTCGTGTATAATAGGTGTACTTAGTTATACCCTCGAGAGCAACACTGACAATTTGATTGTACTGAGTTTTGCCCACCAGTACTGACATTTCCGCGTGCAATATACTCAGTTTTACCCTCCGATGGATGGACAACAGAGAGTCAATGAATGGGGTCGGGTTTAGCTAGCTAATTGAGTCATTTTATGCACAACAAATTCAAAAAATATCAAAAGATAGTAGCACCTACCCAGGGAGTCTTCTTATGTGTCCTGCCACCATAAGAAACGTATAGAAATCAAGTTTGAACCTAAATCACCACTTCTCAAATCACCTACTATCTATGAAGGTTCATGGCTTTCTACTCAAGCCCCTTCCCAAAACATCCCTCCCCAAAACATAGTTTGTCTAAATGAGACAATAATTGGCACACTCATGTATATTTGAATTGCAAATAATTTGATGTATGCCAAGATTTATTTCATTGTATAAAACATGCATTTTCCATTTTTTAAATATGTTTCTATTTTCTATTTGAATCCCTTTGTCATTTTCCCTTGGTTTTTTAGTACTACTCAGTTTTCCCCTCTCTCTTAGTCATAAACTCTCACACCTATGCTCATTTTGGCTGCTACGCTCTAATTGGTCAAGACAGTTGTCACGCGGATCGTGCCCACCAAGCGTTGATCCTTTGTGATCTAGCGGACAGGATAACCCTATATCTGTTGGGGGCCACCCCTCTATCTATGAAAAATAATAAGTTTGTCACCGGTACTTTAACTCCATAAACAAATAAATTTGAATATAATTTGAAGGGAAAGTGTTCAAAGGTGTATAATTTTCGTATATGCAAGTTTTGCATTACATTTCACTCTATGAAAATGATAATCTCTCAAGATTTTCTTAGCACGACATTATCACGTCCTAAGTGTGATTTCAAAGTGTTCAAAGGTGTATATTTTTCGTATATGCAAGTTTATGCATTACATTTCTCTCTATGAAAATGATAAACTCTCAAGATTTTCTTAGCACAACATTATCACATTCTAAGTGCGATTTCAAAGTGTTCAAAGCTGTATAATTTTCGTATATGCAAGTTTATGCATTACATTTCACTCTATGAAAATGATAATCTCTCAAGCTTTTCTTAGCACAATATTATCACGTCCTAAGTGCTATTTCAAAGTGTTCAAAGGTGTATAATTTTCGTATATGCAAGTTTATACATTGCATTTCACTCTATGAAAATGACTATCTCTCAAGGTTTTCTTAGCAAAAGATTATCATGTCCTAAGTGTGATTTCAAAGTGTTCAAAGGTGTATAATTTTCATATATCCAGGTTTATGCAGTACATTCCACTCTATGAAGATGATAATCTCTCAAGATTTTCTTAGCATGTCATTATCATGTCCTAAGTGTGATTTCACGGTGTTGAAAGGTGTATAATTTCTGTATATACAAGTTTATGCATTAAATTTCAATCTATGAAAATGATAAACCCTCAAGTTTTTCGTAGCACACCATTATCATGTCCTAAGTGCGATTTCACATTGTTCAAAGGTGTATAATTTTTGTATATGCACAAGGCATAAAGTTTTTTAAATTTAGGGATCCCTTTAGTTTATGCATTACTTTTCACGCCCTAAAAATGGTAAACTATCAAGATTTTCTTAGGACAACATTATCATGTCCAAATTATAATTTGAAAGTGTTCAAGAGTTGTGTAATTTTGGTATATGTATCGGACATAAATATTTTAGTGAATGCATAAATTTTCACCCTCTAAAAATTTGGTATATGCATAACATAAAGATTTTAGTGAATACATTAAGAGTTGTATTTTTTTTAATTTGAAAGTGTTCAAGAGTTGTGTCATTTTCTTATTTCTTATACTTCCATCTCCCTAAATCTTAAAGTTTTACTTTCTCCTCTTATATTCACTTGATTGCAATTGAGACACTAATTCGATAAACAAATTAAATCATTGGAATGGCTCCTCTATCGGCCGCATTCTCCACAGCAAGCACACGCCCAATTGAGCTCCTGAGTTGTGATAATTTATTATCCATAGCGAGCGCTCCCCTCTAATTGGAACAATTTGGTGCGAGATCTAACCTTCCCTGTGCACGGTTGCCATTGTCATCCTTCATACATGTCAACATGACGACACCATACTGTGGCCAGGACGAACAGGAGGCTGAAGTGAAGCTGGACACAACTCACCGGCCGAAGAATGGCTATTGTCTCCAGAGATGGGTGATCGTCGCTGAAGAAGAAGAAGAAAGGGGAGGTAACAACATGGGCACAGGCGCAGGGCTGGCTCAGGGTCCCATCTTTCAACACCAACCTGGGTAAGTTGTGGGTATGATGCTCATGTGGATAAGCCATGGGTCCCACACTGATCTGGATAAGTGTGGAGAGGTGTCCGCTACGGGACCCGAGTGAACATGACCACAGTTGTCAGCATGTAATGGCAAGGCTGACGGATAGCGAGTTTCAGACCGTGTGAGAGTTTTGGAGAAGTACCTAAGTAAAAGTGAGAAAAAGTTAACCGACTGGGGAAAAAGTGAGTACAACTAACGAACCGTGGGCACGAAAATAGAAATCCCTTTAAAAATGAGCTAGCCTAGTAGAGGCTTACTAGGGACTCAGTGTTGTTTATGTAGCTACACATGTGTTGGTTTTCCAGGTAATACAATTATAGCATGGAGAATAAACACTTATCATGAACTAAGAAATACAATAATAAAAATCTTTATTATTGCCTCTAGGTGAAAGGGCATGTGTGCCCCATGTGCGGTTTTGGTAATTAATGAAAATCTCTATGGACTAGTGTTTGCATTGAGTCATAATTGTAGGGATTGTCCATGAAAATTCTTGAACCATATGTTGGCTTCAAGGTTGAAAGAATAAGGAATCAAATAATATCAAGTGATGACCAAGGTGGTACTTAAGAGAAGATCCAAAGAATGGTCGTGCGAGAGTTGATCCTATTGCAAGTATGTCTTGAAGAATGAGAGGTATAAGTTAGTCGTCAAGTTAATCTTCACGAAATCATCTTTAGTATGAAGTGAGAAGATAATATATAAGGTTATGGATTCATGAAGATGTGCTTAAGTGAGGCTTTCCCATGCTGAGTATGGGGAAGCAATATGCGAGTCTTCATCAAGCAAGCGCTGTCAATAAAGGTGTTCCAACTTGAAGTGGACAAGATCGTCATCACCTAGCTCAAGTCGAATGCACAAGGCAAAGGTATGATATTGATAGGTTTTCTCTTTTACCGGTCTCTTAGTGTTGTATGAGAGACCAGGTTATAGGATAAATAGTCATACTATCAAGAGGGCTCTCAAGTGAGTAACTTGACCACGTCATTTGGAGAGAGCTCAACCCTTTGAATCTTTGGCATCACATTTCTTGGTTCTTATCCTTGTGAGTATTTAGAGCTTGTGTTAATCTCCATGACAAGCTAAAGTTCATCAAAAACAAATTTTGTATGAATATCTTATGGCATTTTTATTGGACTATTTAACTTTTTACCTAAGGAGATTTATTACCTCTTTCTTATTGGTATTTTCTCCCCTATTGTACTATGGTGTTTCTCTGCATAATATTTTATAGCTTGTTGTCCTCTTCGAAATGAGTATGATATCATCAAAATCAGAGTCAGGATGCAAAGGTTATGATCATTTTGGTATTGATGTTTCTGCCAATCTTCGGGAGGGCGGAGACTCCGGTCCCCGGGGGAGGAGTCTCTGGACTAGATAGAATCTCTGACCCAAAAAGTCTACTGACAGACACCAGGATCTTGCAGCTTTGTCTTCCCATGGCATGGGTGCATTGGAGACTCCGGTAGGGGGTCCGGAGACTCCGGCCTAAGCATTTTCTAGGCATAACGGTTGGATTTGGGGGGGCGCTATTTAAGGGGACTTTCTTCCCCAATGGTTCCCTAACTCTTATTGCAAGTTTTCTCTCCATTGGTGACCTTCCCAAGCTTGCTTTCTCTCATTTACATCAATCAATCTCTTCTCTAAGTGAGTAGAACCCATTAGATCTAGATCTTGAGTATTTTGTGGATTTACACTTGTGTTCTTGCTTTTGTACCTTTGGTGTAATTTGGGAGTGAATGATTGAGCACTTCTTGTGTTATTTCCATTGCATTAGGTGCATCGATTTGAGTTCTCCTCAAGGATTTGGTTGGGTGAAAGCAAGAAGCTTTTACTCTTTGGTTCTTGGAACCCTAGACAACTCTTTGTGGTGTTGAAAATTTCTTGTGGCTTCCAATTAAGTCGTGGGGATTTCCCCCAATTTTGTTTATTGGGAGCCTCAAATTGAGTTGTGGAGAAGTGCCCCAAGCTTTTTGCGAGTTCACGGATTGCCACCGACAAGTGAACCTAGTGGATCGAGGACCTACCATTTGTGGTGCATGCTCGGGAGAAGGAGGTGAGGCCTTTGTGGCGCTTGGGAGACCTTGTGTGGACCCAACACCTATCCAACGGAGACGTACTTCCCTTAACAAGGAAGGAACTCTCAGAACTACATCCTCGTGTCAACTTGCGGTATCTCTATACCTAAGCTCTTTACTTATGCACTTTACATTGTGATAGCCTTCGTGCTTGAAGTAATTATATTGCTATCACCTTGTTGCTTGACTTGATTAGCATAAGTTACTAATGCACATAGTTGAACCTTAGCATAGTTTTTGTGGTTGATAAGTTAAACGCTAGTTTTATTCTGCACTTATTTGAGCCAAACATGTAATAGTTTTAAAATTCCTATTCACCCCCCCCTATATAGACGTCATTATTGTCCTTTCACTAGGGCCTATTTCCAACAAAAACATCATTGCATGGGTCCTTATTGTGCACCATGAAGAAAAATGCATTTTCTGTTAACCACATACTAGATGCAATGCTTTTTGGGAAACAAGCTCTATGGGAAGACTATTCGGGCCTAGAGCCATGTTATGCCCCTTAAATAAAACAACATTGCATACTTGTTCCAAAATATTTTATTCAGTTAGATTGTTAAAATGGAATTTGTTGAAGAGTTAGTTCCACTTATAGTCATACTACCCATCAATGCCTATATAAATCCAATAAAATGTAACTTGAAATAATTCTGTTTCACCTAATAAAAGCTCAAATGACAATGCTTCGCACTTGCCTCCACCATTGACTTACTATAGTAAAACCCAACTCGACAGCTCCTTTGCCCACTCTTCGACTAGTTTTGAGGATGGTACTATGCCATGCAACCAATCCATCACATTCCTCATGGCATTGGCTATGTACCTCTCAACGGCCATCCTCATAGGGGCTATGTGGTGATTGGAGGCAATCTTCCGCGATCTGCAATGATTGGGAGATTGTCACACTAGTGCATGGGCCAATCTGGGAGATGTTTTAGGAGCTGCAAACATCATTAGAGCACAGCTACAACAAATATGATATCAAGTGATCCCATTTTAGGTTGGGCTATGTGAACTTGCTCAAATTCTTTGGTTCGATAGATTGTGGTAATCAAGTAAGAAAGATCCTATATGTTTTTATGTTGTTACTGTGATTAGTAGACCCTCGTAATCAAGATATTAATCATGAGCTACCACATTTAGCCATAATGTGTGGCTTATTCTAACCAACTACCCATAAGAGTGTTGGGATTTATACACCACCACGACACCATATGGGTGTTCTCTATTTAGGAATAGGTGGAATTCCACTAGAGCTAGAATCCTATTTAAAATTATAGCATACGGTGTTGACAAGATTTCTCTTAGCATTTTGTGGTGAAGAATTATTCGCGTGAAGATCATGGTCAACAATCGTTATGTCTATGCACATGCTTGGATCTATAGCTGGTGATGAAGATCCACAACCCCTGATGGACATAACCCATGGCTAGTTCCTATCATAATTGATGATTTTACTTCCTAGCATAATATAATGAAGGCCATCCTCCTGCACCTGTTGGTATTGCTACCCAAAACCATGTAGAGCACATGTTGGTTACTCCACCATAAAACCCCAAAATAACAATGTTGCACCACCTATCAGCAGGAATTGGATGTTGCAGTGGAAAACATTGGCCATTCTGTTGCATAAGCTGTTGGCATATAGAACATTTCGAGCAACACTCAGTCACTTCAGTCTGGTGCTCAGGGCATTGTGGGACCTAATAATTCTGATCTAGTAGAGGATATTAAAAAGCTCATTAGTCGGCTAACTATCTAGCTCTGCCAACACTCTACTTCCTATTTTGTGTAGTGACAATAATGTTGTTAATGTTGAGTGTAAGATTGTATATGTTGATAGTGGATGTAATATCAAAAGAAAATGTTTTGCAGATTAATAATGTGGATGGCATGTCATATCACTTCCATATATGATGAGTTTGTTGTTCGTCCCAATGTCCTAACAAGAGAGGTTGAAAGGGACATGTTAATGTTGTTGATCTCACAATGAGTGAGATAATTGCCAATAATAATGCAGGATTCAAGGACAAATCTCTAGTGGAGACTGAGATGTTGCCTGTCAAGAAAAGGAAGACCCCTATTGAAGCTAGTGTCCAAGGTTTGAAGCACAACTGATTAATTCGAAGGCCAAAGCACCAGTAGACCTTCATGTCTCAACTCTACGAAAGATGCTTCTTAAGGGTGTTGTTGGGCCACGCAGAGATAAACAAAAAAATTCCTTATGCGGTGATCCCAAGATCTAGCCGAGGTAGAAGGTCACAATGATTACCACTAGATGCGCATGTGAGGATTATCGATGAAGCACGTCGATTGATCAGTGCAGTCCCATGTTCTGATCCCATGATCGTCGAAGTGTTGAATGTACAACACCTCTGTCGGTATCCACACATATGAGGAGAAGTGCTAGCGGTGGACTGATAATAGGTTTGGTATGACATCTGAAATGAAACGGGGCTAGGATTTCCAATGCATGGAATGGTATAACTATGCCCTTTAGGTATCCTACGCCCACTATATATAGGCAGTGATAGTGGACTACACAACACTTGTGGCCCATCCACAAAACGCCTATTTTGGTCACCACAAGTCCAACTCACTGACCCAGTCCATGTCTGGTACGGGTCCAACCTGAACTACATACTTCTTAGTCGTATTCTCATCCGACTTTCTCCCACTTTTAAGTGTGTGACCCCTAGGATCATGGTGACTTGGACACAATTTGAGTCTGACTCACAATCGATCAATCGGTAATGGATCCTAGCAGAATATGCCAACTCCCAAGTGCTATAGAGTCATGACGACATACCTTTTCATTGTGACTTACGTCTGAGTCCCTTTTGCCTCACGATATAACTTGTCGAGCTATAGACAAATTATCGTCATCTCTTTAATAGCTTAACTCTCTTCCCGATCCATGATATGCGATTCATCCAACTAACTCTTAGTCTTAGTTATCCACATCACGTAGTCTTAGAAAGCCAGGATGATGAGCAAGGCGGGCAGGCTGGACATGCTAAACTTCATGTTGTCATCTCTTGCGGTGTACATGATGGCAATTAATGACATGCATGCTTAGGTGCGCAAAGAGTTCGACAAACTTCGACGAGCATGGCTATATGCAGGGGAGGCAGAATGCTCTGGTGGCAAATGCAGGATGAGCTGGCAGATGGTCTATCGTTCAGAAAAGATGGGTGGCTTGGGAGTGCATAATATTGAACTTTTTGGTAGAGCCTTACGGATAAGATGGCTGTGGCAAAAATGGAAAGCACCAGAGAAGCCTTGTACAAAGATGCAAGTGCGATGCAACAACAAAGACGAAATAACTCTTCTCTGTGGCAACAAATATAACGATCAAAAATGGGCAAACTGCTAATTTATGGAATGATCATTGGTTGCATGACCAAATGCCAAAGACATTGCGCTAGACATTTTCAAAATCTCAGTCCGAAAGAATAAATCGGTCAAAGAAGCATTAGATAACACAAAATGGATGCAATACATTCGACATGGGCTTACTGTTGACCATTTAACCCAGCATTTGTTGCTCGCAGGATATGCAGCTGAATGAAGAAACGGATGACATCCAATGGTGTTTGGGCAAATATCAGTTTTACACCTCCAGCTCGGCAGACCGTCTACAATTCCTTGGTGCACAATGGATCAATTACATGAAGCTAATTTGGAAAGGATGGGCGCCCGCATGATGCAAGTTCTTTCTCTGGACACTAATGCTAGACAGGGTCCTAACTGCAGACAAACTTCTCTAGAGACAATAGCACAATGAATATTTTTGCCCACAATGTGAGCGGAACCTAGAAATGGCCAGCCACCTCTTCACGGACTGCACGTATGCAAAATAGGTTTGGGAGGAGCTCGGTAAACACCGGAAAATTAACTCCTTCAACATAGAGAGCTAGCAAGATAAAAACCACTTCGTCCAAGAGTGGTATAGATGACTAGTAAGCAACCAACCCTCTACACTACGCAATACAACACACACAATGGCAAAGTTGGTTTGTTGGGAAATCTGGAAAGAGCAAAATCAGAGAATTTTCTAAAAGCATGAGTTAACAACAATCATGCTAATCAATAGGATCAAAGACGAAGCCACCATTTGAAAAAGGGTAGGAGCCCCAATTCCTCTTATAGATCAGGCTGGGGGAACTCCTTTTGACCAGGTTGAGATATTTCTATACTACATATTTTTTTAGGAAGGGTCTTCATACCTTTATTTGTAAATTAGTTGCTCCACTATCGCAACGAATATCGCGGTTCTCCTGTTGTTATTCAAAAAAAATAGCTACAGAATTTCTTTGGAGGGGAAAAGATATTGAAAAGAGAGGTAATTTATTGGTCAAAGGGAAGAAATGGCAGGAGGTCCTAGTGTGAAAAAACTAAGAATTGGTAACATTGCTCTACTCATGATGAATTTAGAAAAATTGTATCAGGAAGATATCCTTTGTGTTAAGATAATTCGGGAGGCCCACTATGGTCTTAACAAAATGCCACAATCATGTAATCCAAGTGGATCCTTCTAGTGGAATGACTGCCTCACATCCATGTGGATCCTTCTATTAATGGAACTCATTATTATCAGAACTGGTGATGGTAGGACAAACAAAACTTTGAAATACAACTAAATGGGAACCCTACTCCTACTTGTCTATTCTTGATTACGGCGGTATCGAAGGTTACAGGGTGCGCAGATGCAATCTGGCATGGAGGTGTGTGTATGAGGTGTTGAGGATCCTTCTCGCCGTACCCTCCTGGTGACCCCAAGACTAAATATGCATACCCACATTTAGTTTCTTCTCTATGGACCAAATGGCAATTATTGGGATTGGCATACATGATCGTTTGTACTTACCACTATCTATGATGCCCTCATAGGTGTGTGACTCTTTAAAATTGAGATACAAGCTTTGTGAAAATAATCTCAGTTAGATCCACAGGCTCATCAAACTAATTGAAACTAAGATGATTTCCCCAAAAAATAGCTACAAATGAAACTATATTGCCAATGTGACTACTAATGATGTCAGAATTATTTTTGACCATGAGTCAAAAGCTGATATTATCTGGAAGCCTTTAAAATACAAAGTGGGATGTTTTCACAATCCATCTATGTCATTTGATCTAGCCTCACTTATTCCTCATATCTGGAGTGTCTATTTTAGGAGCTTGGAAGAATGATTCACCACTACGGAAATTGATAACATTGTTAAACACATGCTCACTGATAAATTCTCAAGACCTGATGGTTTTAAAGGTGCATTTGTTTATAAGATGTTGGAATGTTGTGAAAGACCTTTTCTACAAACTAAAACTAACTTGTATGAAGGGAACCACAACTTTGAGAGTATTAATAAAGCTTTCTTCACTCTGATTTCTAAGCATGGAAATCCAGAAGAGGTGTCTAACTATAAGCCAATATCTCTTATTAGCCTTTGTCTTAAATTAGTGACCAATTTGCTGGCATATAGACTTCAAAAGATTATTATCACCATTATTCATCAAAATTAGTATGTTTTTATTAAATCTAACCATTCATATCTGCCTATCTTGGTCATTTGAATATCTCCACTTATGTCATAAACCTAAAAAGGGAAATATCATCCTAAAGCTTGGTTTTAAAAGGAATTTTAAAAAGAGTATTCTGCTATTATGCTCATGATGGAGCAGTTGCTTGGGTTTGGAGTAAAATTTATCAAGTGGGTCAAGAATATTCTCTTTAGTGCAACTTCTAATGTTTTACTTAATGGAGTACCTGAAAAGAATACTCATTGCAAAAGAGGAGTAAGGCAAGGTGATCCTTTATTACATCTCTTATATGTGATCGTTGGAGAACTATTCCAATATGTGATTGATGCAGCATGGTATGATGGCAGTATGAACCTTTCTCTAAATTGCTCTTATGGGCTAGAATATCCCCCTACTTATATATAATGTTCACTTATCTAGACCAAATAATCAACCTCATGGAACTTTTACATAAATTCTCTTTATCTATTGACCTAAAGGTTAATTACAGTAAATAATCTATGAACCCCATTAATCTATCGTCTAAGATATGCCATGAGATGCCTGGTATTTTTCATATCAAGGAAGAACTGTTGCCTTTCACATATCTAGGATTACCCATGTGCACTAGAAAGCCATGGATGGAGCACCTCATTGGAATCATGTAGAGAATTGGTAAGAGATTATCTGGTATTGCAACTACCCTTTCTTATGATGGTAGACTGGTTTTTTCAGAATAGTTGTTGCATCCATCCCAAACTTTCCTATGTGCTTAGTAAATCTTCCACTAGGATTCCTGGACCATATGGAAAATTTAGCTAAAGGATTTCTCTGGAGGGGAAAACATATTGAAAAGAGAGAGGTAATTGTCTGTTCAAAGGGAACAAAGTATGTCTTCTTGAAATGGCAGGAGGTCTTGGTGTGAAAAACTAAGAATTGGTAACATTGCTCTACTCATGAAGAATTTACAAAAAAATGTATCATGAAGATATCCTTTGGGTTAAGCTAATTTGGGAGTCCCACTATGGTCTTGAAAAAATGCTACAATCATGTAATCCATGTGGATCCTTCTGGTGGAAGGACTGTCTCACATCCATGTGGATCCTTCTGTTAATGGAACTCATTATTGTCAAAACTAGTGATGGCAGGATAATCAAAATTTTGAAAGACAACTAAATGGATTGACCCATGACTAAATATGTATACCCACATTTAGTTTCTTCTCTATGGACCAAATGTCAATTACTAGGATTGACATACATGATCATTTGTACTTACCACTATCTATGATGCCCTCATAGGTGTGCGACTCTTTGGAAATTGAGATACAAGCTTTGTCAAAATAATATCAGTTAGATCCACAAGCTCATCAAACTAATTGAAGCTAAGATGATTTCCCCAAAAAATAGCTACAAATGAAACTATATTTCCAATGTGACTACTAGTGATGTCAGAATTATTTTTGACCATGAGTCAAAAGATGCTATTATCTGGAAACCTTTAAAAGACAAAGTTGGATGTTTTGATAATCCATCTATGTTATTTGATCTAGCCTCACTTATTCCTCCTATCTGGAGTGTGCATTTTAGGAGCTTGGAAGAAGGATTCACCACTACAGAAATTAATAACATTGTTAAAACACATGCTCACTTATAAATTCTCAAGACCTGATGGTTTTAAAGGTGCATTTTTTATAAGATGTTGGAATGTTGTGAAAGACCTTTTCTACAAACTAAAACTAAATTGTATGAAGGGAACCTCAACTTTGAGAGTATTAACAAAGCTTTCTTCACTCTGATTTCTAAGCAGGGGAATCCAGAAGAGGTGTCTAACTATAGGCCAATATCTCTTATTAGCCTTGGTCTTAAATTAGTGACCAATTTGCTGGCATATAGACTTCAAAGGATTATTATGACCATTATTCATAAAAGTTAGTATGTTTTTATTAAATCTAACCATTCATATATGTCTAGCTTGGTCATTTGCATATCTTCACTTATGTCATAAACCTAAAAAGGGAAATATCATCCTAAGTCTTGGTTTTAAAAGGCATTTTAAAAATAGTATTCTCTATTATGCTCATGATGGAGCAGTTGCTTGGGGTTTGGAGTAAAATTTATCAAGTGGGTCAAGAATATTCTATTTAGTGCAACTTCTAATGTTTTACTTAATGGAGTACCTGAGAAGAATACTCATTGCAAAAGAGGATTAAGGCAAGGTGATCCTTTATTACATCTCTTATATGTGATCGTTGGAGAACTACTCCAATATGTGATTGATGCAGCATGGTATGATGGCAGTATGAACCTTTCTCTAAATTGCTCTGATGGGCTAGAATATCCCCCTACTTATATATAATGTTCACTTATCTAGACCAAATAATCAACCTCATGGAACTTTTACATAAATTCTCTTTATCTATTGACCTAAAGGTTAATTACAGTAAATCCTCTATGAACCCCATTAATCTATCGTCTAAGAGATGCTATGAGATGCCTGGTATTTTTCATATCAAGGAAGAAGTGTTGCATTTCACATATATAGGATTACCCATGTGCACTAGAAAGCCAAGGATGGAGCACCTCATTGGAATCATGGAGAGAATTGGTAAGAGATTATCTGGTATTGCAACTACCCTTTCTTATGATGGTAGACTAGTTTTTTCAGAATAGCTGTTGCATCCATCCCAAACTTTCCTATGTGCTTAGTAAATCTTCCACTAGGATTCCTGGACCATATGGAAAATTTAGCTAAAGGATTTCTCCGGAGGGGAAAAGATATTGAAAAGAGAGAGGTAATTGTCTGGTCAAAGGGAACAAAGTATGTCTTCTTGAAATGGCAGGAGGTCCTGGTGTGAAAAACTAAGAATTGGTAACATTGCTCTACTCATGAAGAATTTACAAAAAATTGTATCATGAAGATATCCTTTGGGTTAAGCTAATTTGGGAGTCCCACTATGGTCTTGACAAAATTCTACAATCATGTAATCCATGTGGATCCTTCTAGTGGAAGGACTGCCTCACATCCATGTGGATCCTTCTGTTAATGGAACTCATTATTGCCAGAACTAGTGATGGCAGGATAATCAAAATTTGGAAAGACAACTAAATGGATTGACCCATGACTAAATATGCATACCCACATTTAGTTTCTTATCTATGGACCAAATGTCAATTACCAGGATTGGCATACATGATCATTTGTACTTACCATTATCTATGATGCCCTCATAGGTGTGTGACTCTTTGGAAATTGAGATACAAGCTTTGTCAAAATAATCTCAGTTAGATCCGCAAGCTCATCAAACTAATTGAAGCTAAGATGATTTCCCACAAAAAATAGCTACAAATGAAACTATATTGCCAATGTGATTACTAGTGATGTCAGAATTATTTTTGACCATGAGTCAAAAGATGCTATTATCTGGAAACCTTTAAAAGACAAAGTTGGATGTTTTGATAATCCATCTATGTTATTTGATCTAGCCTCACTTATTCCTCCTATTTGGAGTGTGTATTTTAGGAGCTTGGAAGAAGGATTCACCACTACGAAAATTAATAACATTGTTAAAACACATGCTCACTCATAAATTCTCAAGACCTGATGGTTTTAAAGGTGCATTTTTTGTAAGATGTTGGAATGTTGTGAAATGCCTTTTCTACAAACTAAAACTAAATTGTATGAAGGGAACCTCAACTTTGAGAGTATTAACAAAGATTTCTTCACTCTGATTTCTAAGCATGGAAATCCAGAAGAGGTGTCTAACTATAGGCCAATATCTCTTATTAGCCTTGGTCTTAAATTAGTGACCAATTTGCTGGCATATAGACTTCAAAGGATTATTATGACCATTATTCATAAAAAATAGTATGTTTTTATTAAATCTAACCATTCATATCTGTCTAGCTTGGTCATTTGCATATCTCCACTTATGTCATAAACCTAAAAAGGGAAATATCATCCTAAATCTTGGTTTTAAAAGACATTTTAAAAAGAGGATTCTTCTATTATGCTCATGATGGAGCAGTTGCTTGGGTTTGGAGTAAATTTTATCAAGTGGGTCAAGAATATTCTCTTTAGTGCAACTTCTGATGTTTTAGTTAATGGAGTACCTGAGAAGAATACTCATTGCAAAAGTGGAGTAAGGCAAGGTGATCCTTTATTACATCTCTTATATGTGATCGTTGGAGAACTACTCCAATATGTGATGGATGCAGCATGGTATGATGGCAGTATCAACCTTGCTCTTATGGGCTAGAATATCACCCTACTTATATATAATGTTCACTTATCTAGACCAAATAATCAAGGCATTTTTACATAAATTCTCTTTATCTATTGACCTAAAGGTTAATTACAGTAAGTCCTCTATAAACCCCATTAATCTATCGTCTAAGAGATGCTATGAGATGCCTGGTAGTTTTCATATCAAGGAAGAAGTGTTGCCTTTAACATATCTAGGATTACCCATGTGCACTAGAAAGCCAAGGATGGAGCACCTCATTGGAATCATGGAGAGAATTGGTAAGAGATTATCTGGTATTGCAACTACCATTTCTTATGATGGTAGACTGGTTTTTTCAGATTAGTTGTTGCATCCATCCCAAACTTTCCTATGTGCTTAGTAAATCTTCCACTAGGATTCCTGGACCATATGGAAAATTTAGCTAAAGGATTTCTCCGGAGGGGAAAAGATATTGAAAAGAGAGAGGTAATTGTCTGGTCAAAGGGAACAAAGTATGTCTTCTTGGAATGGCAGGAGGTCCTGGTGTGAAAAACTAAGAATTGGTAACATTGCTCTACTCATGAAGAATTTACAAAAAAAAATGTATCAGGAAGATATCCTTTGGGTTAAGCTAATTTGGGAGTCCCACTATGGTCTTGACAAAATGCTACAATCATGTAATCCATGTGGATCCTTCTAGTGGAAGGACTGCCCCACATCCATGTGGATCCTTCTGTTAATGGAACTCATTATTGTCAGAACTAGTGATGGCAGGATAATCAAAATTTGAAAAGACAACTAAATGGATTGACCCATGACTAAATATGCATACCCACATTTAGTTTCTTCTCTATGGACCAAATGGCAATTACTAGGATTGGCATACATGATCATTTGTACTTACCACTATCTATGATGCCCTCATAGGTGTGTGGCTCTTTAGAAATTGAGATACAAGCTTTGTCAATACAATCTCAGTTAGATCTACAGGACTCTTGGATGTTTCCATGGAAGAGGGATACTCCTATAGCAGAGTTTATTCTGCTTTATCACCCACTAATTTGGCTCCAAAACTTGTTCAATGAAATCCAAGCATAAATTCTTCTTGTGGCTCCTATTGCAAGAAATGCTTAATACCTTGACCATAAAAAAAATCATATGGAATCTACCTATGTTCTATGCCAGGAAAATACTAATGATCCATTAGTTCTCCTATGAATCCAGTCGGACACTTTGGTGGAAAATCAATATGGAAAGGAATCTAGACTTGCCCCTTATGGATATGATCATGGATGGCAGAACCAGACCAAATAACAACTACTTTAAGGAGACCTGGTGGAGTATTGAAACCACAAAAATAGAATTATCTTTGATGGGCAAATTTTAGATTTGATGGAGTGCTTTAGATTTTTTTAAAAAACTTCTGCTCTTTCAAATAGGGCATGCAACAATGGACCCAGACACATTGTGATCATTTTGATTTTTTTCATCATCACATGTGCATTCCACCATTTTTAAATGAAAAATGAAGGAATGGGGACCTTCCCTATTGTTTCGATGTAAAACAATATTTTGCTCAATCAACAAAACTTTATCTACCCTAGTTAGAAATGGGCTTGGAGGAGAAAAACAATGAAAATATCAACACAACCAAACCATGTTGTGATATCACAATCCTGAATGATGATATGCATAAAGATTTGACCCTGACAATTTACGAGCAGAAGTAACATGAACTAAGGTTGAATTATAAACTCTAAACAAATATCCTTCCTTTAAAAAAAACATATAAGTTAAGTAACTAACATGAAGTACAAAACAAAACAAGTCTTTCCTCTTTTTGATATGCGACAAGTCTGAGACGGAACTGGAGAAAGGGAAGGTACACTTGACGCTCGTTTGTTCTTTTCGTCCGGCTAGGTAGCAACTGATTGCATCACGCGGAGCAGCTAACTACCACCACCACCACCATGGGCCGTTGCAGGCTAGGGGCAAGCTTGTGCATTGGATCGAGTGTACCTACACATATAATATACCATCTGTCAGGCACCCGGTGAGTGGGTTGAAACTCGTGACTTTTTTGTTGATGAATTCGATTTGCTGATTGATTTTAAAAAGAACGAAAATATAGGATTTAAAAAATGATCTCGTTAATCACTCGATGCAGAGGATGTCTAAAGCTCAAGGATGAGCTAATTTCTCCACGTGTAGGACTTAGCAGGAGTAACGTGTAGCAGAAAAAAATGTCACAGATTTGTCTGAATTCATACGTATCTTGACATGTTTTAGGGTATAAAAATGCATACGAATCTAGATAAATCTGCCGTGTCTTTTCCAGGCGGAGGAAGTACAGCTTTTCTTTCCGGTGTCAGTGTCAGGGCGTTCTCCGAGGAAATCGACATGCTCCGGTGCAGGAATAAATCTTGCAACCACCACATGTTCATATAATAATAAGGGAATAGACGGCGAGTTGAGAAGAGAAATAGACCAGCACAAAAGCACGATGGGAGAGACAGGGACGTGGATGACTTGTGTGTATACGTAGCAAGGAAACGTTATCCCGTTTGGGATGCCATGTGCTGGAGTACTGCAGCCCGTACAGAGCCATGTTACTTAAGGCGCATCGCCATGTGCTTCGCCAAAGTTATTCCGTGGTAAATTTCTGTATGAAGTTATAAAACAAAACCCAGCTACAAGCAGGAGCACGAGAGCGTACCTAACTTTCCAGGCACCACAGGCGCATCCCGCAGTCATAGAAAAACGATAAGGGAAGAGTTTTGAGCTTTGCTTCATGTGGTACGGTCATCCAGGTAAGAAAGTTATTTCTCGTTTACACCAGATGTATGAATGTTGCTTGAAAAGTCGCAAGGAGGTCAGAACCACAAGCGGGCATGGATTTTGATGGTAAGCAACTCAGTAACTCAAAACGTAGACTGCTGCCATCGCGATAATGATTTGGAAATACCTGCATTACACTACTAGCAACTCAACCTAACCTAATTCGATGGGCCATTTCATTCAGCGTCGCAGCAAGTCATAAGAAATCAGACACAATCGAAAGCTCGCTTTTGGCTTGTATTGACTACTGAAGCAATAACAAGCTTGTATTGGCTACTGAAGCAATAACTTAGCACGATAGATGAGAGTCGTAAACCGACGCTGTACTCGCAAAATTCAAATGTTCAGGTGAGAACATTTGACAGAATATTCGCATGCGTACGCTGGTGCTGGAGGCTATGGCTTCGTGCAGCCTTCTCACGCACGATTACGAAGTTAACCGTAAACGTTTCTCAGGTTAGCTCGATTCTCATGGCCAGCCCTAGATGGCAACGTACGTGCTAAATGGAATTTTGCAGTTTTGCAGGCATCAGCAGTGTTCGCAAACGAAGCACCAAGCTGAAATCGAGTCTCATCACAGCATGAGAAGTGTATATTCCCACTGTACTACGAGAACTGCAGACTGCAAATTACATATGCTCGTGAAGAATGATTTTCGTTTCGTTTCACTTTCATATCACCACAGTTTAGATGCCATAAGGCCATTACATGGAAGATGTTCATACATATATATCAAACTAAAGAACTAATGTCTAGCAAGCTATGCCCTACCATGCCTTGAGCTACTGCAGTGCTGAAAGAATTAGACTACAGCAAACCCTATGTACCTCAGATGTCCAGATTTCAATCAAGCAAAAATATGCAGATATCAGTTTACTATGCAAGCAAAGACTATTAACATCAAATGCACATGAAATGATCTAATTAATTAAAAAGATGTGTGGAATTTCTAGAAAAACTATGTATATACACCCCTCTTGATTCCAACCCACTCGATCATACCCATGATCTGCAACACATCCCACACACATATAATGCAACCCTTGATCTGCAGCACCTGCCAAAATCTATACCATCTACAGGAAGTTGCAATAGGCAAAAAAATCTAGCTTTTGTTAAACTGTTTCTTCAAACGAACAGGAAAAATCCCCAGGAAAGTTATGTATGATGCAAATATTGCCTGTTCATGGGATACTCCATGCCATATCGCCAGGACAGCCAGGTGTTACTCAGCAAAGCTAATCTTCCTCGCTATCTTCTCCCTTGTTAACATTCTCAACATTGTGGAAATATGGATTCCCGTATTTTTAGGAAGAGATTTGAGAAGTACAAAATATATTCATGATGCTGGTTAAGTTAGCTAATCTAACTACCTCTTTTTTAGCAGAAAAAATGTAGCAAACAGATAAAATGCTAAGTGCAGAGGTGGGCTTACCTGAAGCAGTAACTTAGAATCAGGGCTGATTTCCAGATCCACGTTGCAGCTGAAGCAATAGATTGTGAGCAAACTGGAGGGTCGCCTGGTACTTCTTGTTCTTATCTGCCTCGTCAGGAGCTTGGGCAGAACCAGAAGCAACAGCAACATTCTGTTGCTGTTGTACCTGAGAAGAGAAATCTGGGTTTGGCCCCATCTGGTTATTTGGTGGGAAAGGTCCATTGTTCACTTGGGGCTGGGGAGGGACTGGGAAGTTAGTATTGCTGGCCTGGAGGTTGGGATGGCTAACTGTTCCTAACGAACCATAGTTGTTTTGAGGCGCGTAATACTGCTCTGGTTGATACTGCTGCTGGTTCATCTGTGTGGGCAAATTGTGTCCACCTACTGATGATGACATAGCAGTACTAGGTGCTTGAGTAGACAGCGGAGGTGGTGGTGGCAGGTTTAAAGTAATTTCAGGGTTGTAAGCGGTATGTTGTGTTAATTGCTCCTGAGAACCCGCCATGCTCCCATAGCTTGTCATGTGAGCTGCTGAAGCTTGCTTGCCGAATTGTTGTCCTTGCTGCTGAAGATTACCCATCTGCTCAATGACAAAGTAGAAGTCATTCTTTGCTTTCTCATGTTTCCATACGTAATAATACATTAGAAATTGAAGATGCATCATGCTTTAGCAATGACACGGATCTGTCTGGATTTGTAAGTACCTGACCAGTTGGCGGAACTGATGACTGAACATTTGGCATAAGTTTAGCTAAAGTAGACATGATATCAGGCTTGAGTGAAGACTGTGCTTGATGTCCTGCTTGGTTCATAGGATAACTTGATAGAGATGGCTGAACTGCTCCCTCTCGCAGAGATCCCCTATACTCAGCATCCTGGTGGTTGTTGTCATTAGAAGGAACCATACCATAATTTCTCTGTGTCGCAAACATAGTTTCCCTTTCATCATAATATGGCTGTGACTCTGGTCCAGTTATCAATGGTCTCTGGACAGGAGCAGCGGACATTTGCGGAATGTGCAGTACCACACCATAAAGGCGCTCCGGACCATCAACTTGCAAAACATTTGTCAGGAAATCAGATGGCGGGACCAAAAATAATGTAGTCCCCGAATCAACCTTTACAACCCCCGCCCGACTTTTTGAGCCTAAGTAGCGCAGAAATTCAGTATAAGAAACGAAGTCATCTTCACTATCTGGTAAAAAGAAGACAATATCAAAACCCGAAGCATCTCCATAATGCTTTGCAAGCATATCTAATCCCGTTCTGGCAGAGCAATTAACAACATCAGGTCTGCAAAAGAGAAATGGAACATGCATGAGGTCAATCAACTACAGACTAAACGTAAGAAAACAAGATTGATGATGTTTGTACATACAAAGGTATCTTAATGCCGTTCCGTATAGGCAAGCAGCGAGCACGACAAACAGGAGATCCACCTTTTGCAATACTGCCACGCCAAAAGTGCCCAAGACTTGATGTTTGGTGTACCATACCATGGATTCGAATAACAGGGCTTAATCTCTCCTCGCTGCCTACCCTTACATCATAAGGGTCCATACCAGCACCTAGCCTCGTCCTTTTGGCTTCCCTTGGATCAAATGCATTCTGAGAAGAACGTCCAGTCAAGAAAGATGAGCCGTGTTCAGGTGCTGGAAGGATACCACCAGTGATTGGCACAGCACCATAGTCCGAGTATCTTGACCTTCCACGCCGAGGATCATATCCTTGTGAAGTGCCACGACCAGAACCAACATGATCAGGAGCAGCAAACAAACTGTCACTGTACATATCCGGTCTAGGAAACCCAGCAGGTGGTGTTGGGTTATCAAGTTTGCTGGGTGCAAGTCCACTGTTGGAGAAAACAACATGAATCCTAGGATCATTAAAAAGACGACCATCTAGCTGATTCTTAGCAGTAAACGCTCCTTCGATGGTTGCAAACTCCACAAAAGCATATTGCCTTTCTGGAAATACTTTCATGTTTGTAACCACACCGTGTGCTGCCATGGCTCGTCGAAGTGCCTCCTCGTTAACTTTATGTGTATTGGGAAAACCCACCCACAGAACATTGGTAGGATCCGCTTCTCGCACTCGTACTCCAGAAGAACTCTGACAAACAGAACATGATATGACTAAGAAACATCAGTAGATCAAAGAGAACATTACAACATTCAAGAACCAGGACATGTAACCAGCATGTACCTTTGGATGCCCAACTCCCATTTCACCAGGAGGCACTGATCCTCTACCATTGAAGTTGCCCGCTTCCAACCGTTCCTATCCAAATCAGTAGAAATAACTGGCAGTAAGACAGTGCCCTTACAAAACTGTAACCTAGAAATCTACCTCAGTCAATAACACAACAGATACGCACCGCTTTGCCCCTGGACCTCTGGAAATCAACACACAATTCCTTGCCCCCCAAATCTGTCCCATTCAGGGCCCTGTGAGCAGAAATGGCGTCTTCCAGCTTCTCGAAGTCGATGTACGCGGAAGTCTGATCACGGGAGAATGCAACACCTTCAATCTTCCCGAACTTCTGAAACTCCTCCTCCAGCTCCTGCTTTGAAATCGATGGACTAATTCCACCAATCCATAAGTTCCTAACAGCTCTGGCCTGTAAACAAACACAAACCATCAGAAAGGTGCTATTTCTATAGCGAAATCGAAGAACACAATCCTCAGGCACTGCATACTTATAGGAATCCACACCCCAAATAACATCAAATGGCCGTCACTAGAGCACAGATGTTAACACGGCCTCAGTACAGTTGCGCATGAATTGGTCGACTTCACCCGAGGAATAAGCACATACACTCAAGGATTATTTCATAGCTATACCGTATAGTATATGGACTACTAGTTATTGAACCACCGTAGCAAGTTATAGCCTAGAAAACACCAGAAAGGATCATCGGGGCATACATCTGTGCGCAACACTAGCACAGCAGAAATATGACTCTAGCCTACAAACACAAGGAACAAACACCAATCTATGACTACTTAACTCAAAACCTTAACTGCCGCAAAATTCACGTCGCGCGGTGAGCAACTGCAACCGAATCACGGGGGATATCCAATACGAGCGGATCGAGGGGCGAGGGAGAGAAGGAGTTACCGGCCGGGCGAACTCGATCCGGATGGCTGACCCCTTCACCTTGGATCCGCGGAGCGCCCCGAGGGCGCCCCGGGACTCTGCGAGGGAGCGGAAGAGCACGAACGCGTAGCTGCGTGAGCCGGCGCGCGAGAGGGCGCAGTCGAGGGCGCCGTGCGGGGCGAAGGCCCCCATCACGTCGTCCTCGCCGGCGTGCGTGGGCAGGTTGCCCACCCAAAGGGTGTTCGTCTCGTTGGCCGACGCGGGCGGGGCGGCGGTGCCTCCGCCTCCAACACCGGAGGATTCTTTCGGGGGAGAGGCTGACGCCTCGGTGGCCTCCGCGGGCGGCGGCTCCGCCGACATCGAGCAGCGGTCGGGGCTGAGAGATCGCCGGAACCCTACGTCAGGATGGGGATTGATTTCTGGATCTCCTGCACGGGTCGGCGTGCGGGATAGGAGGAACCGGTCGGGTCCAGCTAGCATTTATTCGGCCCGGGACGCAGCGGGTGCACCGAGTCCGTGACTCCGTGCACGGTCCGAATTGCTCATTATATAACGCTGTTCATAGTGCCACGTAATTTAGATTCACTAGTCTAACTTATCACCTTTATACTGGATAATAAGTTATGTATAGTACTAACATGTAATGTTATATTTATTAGCTTGTAGACTCGTCCTGTCTTAAAGTGTGTGATATTACGGTAATATAGCTATTTATCACAAGCCTCTCTTTTATCATTTAGTGACATACCATATTATCAAAATGTCTAATTGGCATTGCATATAGTATGTTACCATTTGGTTACTCATGCTATAACTAGCCTAACAAACAAAAACAGAGAAGTGTGTCTCCCTCGCAGCCAAGCATATTTCTTACTTAGATCATCTCTAACAAACGATGTAAAAAATCCAAAGAAGTGTGTCTATTTTAGAACTAAAAATTGATTTGTAGGGCATGTAAAAAAGCCGTATACTACCTAGTGCTGCAATGGAGGGAGTAGCTATCTAGTGTTGCAACTTTTTTAAAAGTTTAGTCAAACTTTACTTAACTTGACTTTAAAAAAATATAAGTCTTAAGCTGTGCTGCAATTTTTTTGCGCATGCCAAAAATTTGCCCCCTTTTGCTGCAAATTTACAGCACCACGCGGCTGCCTAAAACAGATCGACGTTGCAAGCGAGTCACCAACCGCCACACTGAAATTCTTCCTTCATACTGCTCGGCTTTCGGCGCGTTGTGACCGCCGCTAGCCACTGGTACGCCATGGACGGGGCCAACACGACCCACTCTACACCTTCCGTCCCTCCCTTCATCAATTCTACACCTCCCTGCCCTCGACAACCGTTGCCGATGCGCAGGCAAACCATATGCCACCGCCCCTTCACCACCACCTTCGCAGCGCCCTGACCGGTCATCGCCGTCGGGAATTCGATCCAAGGCCTCGTCGTCGCGGGAAACAACATCCTAAGGAGAAGAAATTGGTTGTGGGCACCAGCGCGAAGAGGCAGCCAGTCGCGGCCACCGACACCAAGCCGAAGAAGTAAAAGGTTGCCGCTGGCCATGGATCTCGGCCAATTCTTGTCCAGGACGTAGCTTCCGTCCAAGAGGATCTCTCGCCATCCCTATCGCCATCCGTGGAACAAGAGTTGCCACCACTATTTGCCCCCTCGCCCGCCTTCAGTGTGTTTGACGGAATGTCACAAAGGTATGATAATTTTATTGATTTCCAATTTCAATTTTAGATCAATTTTGGAGTTGGCCAATGCAATTGAGTGTCGATGGTGCTCCATTTGATGTATGTAGTAGCGTGAACAATGAGTCACTTTTGGAGAGCATGAACATGACATCTCAAGACTTTGTGATGTCTCATCATACCCGATCACAAGATCTTGTAGTGAGAGTATGAAGCAAACTATGAGGAGAACCATTATGACTTTGAAGATGAGGGTTTCATGGACTCAACTTCAAAGGGAAGAACGTGTAACTACACGGTTGCAGAAGACAAGTTGATTATTTTGGCATGGAACAATGTAGGGCTAGATCCGATAGTCGGCACTGAGCAAACAAAAGACACATATTGGGCGAGGACCACGAAGTTCTTTGATGCACACAATGATAGTGGCATTGAAAGAACCCGACTTCTATTCTCCATCTGATGGGGAATACCAATCGGGGTATACCCATGAAGCGGAATTGCTGGCTAGATCGAGCCGGCTGAAACCTAGCCCTGAGCGGTTCGACTCGCCCAATACGGAGACTGACGCGTGCTGAACCCAGACGAGTGGCGTCGACTAGAGGCCCAAGACGGCGACTCCAATACAAAGCCCATTAGTGCACATGTAAACCCTAGGTGGCTGCATATATAAAGCCATCAGGGGCATCCCCACGGGGTAGGTCATATTCCATGCTCTCCCACAATAGATTAGATCTAGTCTCTCCCTCCGCCTACGGCGGCTCCCATGTAAACCAATCTATGATCATATACTGGATTGATAGCAGGACGTAGCGATCCTCCACCGAGGGGACGTGAACCTGGGTATATCGTGTACCAATCTCGCTCCCGGATTCTCCTACATCACCTTGCTCCCTCTACGTAAGCTACCCCCAGTAGCATCTGTCGTGTAATACCACGACAGTTGGCGCCCACCGTGGGGGCAAGCGGTGCTTGGAGATGATAATCCGGACGGGATCAATTTACAAGATCGGTAACGACAAGATTGCTTCAGCTGAGCTTGTTCGCAGAATCAAGAAAGTCTATACGTGACCAGTTTCCTAGTCGGTCTAATCTTTTTCCCACTTATTGATTGTTTAGTCAACTGATTATCCTATTTGATCTAATCGTCTTGTTGTTTTTTATGAGAGAATCAATCCCAAAATCAGGCTAAAACAGTCTGGTACGATCTGGCGCCGGTGCCAATCAGAGATTGCGCCAAAATCGCTGGAGTAGCCATGAACCAGGACCTCCCCGAGACGCTATTACCTTCACGGGAATCAATATAGAGGTATTTATTTTACATAATGATTACAGGCATCAGGCACCAGACAAAGCAAAACGACATACGAGTTGGACGACACACGCGAGTACAACATACTCACCAATCTACAGGAAAAATCTCGGAAACAGGACGCTACCCATGAGTTCCCTTTCAGCTCCATCTATCTCTTCTTCTTAATTATTACTTTGATTATTTAATCTAGATCTGATTCCGCATGCGTCTTACTGGCATGAAAACTATTCGGTCCGATTAGTTGGAGAGACATGCACCTACGCTTCTCTCTTGCTTGTTATTTCTCTGAAATAATTATTATTCGATCTAATCAACAATGCTTCATGATGTTTATTTGTATACATATGAAATCCCGTTTGAGACGATGGAGTTGCGAAAAAGCCAACTCAGTCGCTTATCTGTTGAGGACTCGCCTCGCCCCCGTGAACTCGCCTTTCTGGACTCGTCATCACGTACTCATCATGCTCGGGCACTCGCCCTCGCGTACTCGTCGTGCTCGGGGACTCGACGCGCTCCAGACCGCGGCAGTCGCCAGTCGCCCAACCTCGCCCTCGCAGCCTCACCGTAGCCGGCTTCGTCATAGCGCGACCTCCGTCCGCCGCGTCGACCCCGTGTCCGCCGCGTCGACTTCGCCATAGCGCGACCCCCATCCGCCGCGTCGACCCCGTGTCCGCCGCGTCGACTCCTTCCGGCTAAGTCGAATGCGTACGCCGCGCCTACTAAGAGACCTTCATCGTCCGAGTCGCCAGAGAAGGTCGCATGCCATGCTGCATGGACTCACCACTGGGCGTCTCTTCCTTCCGGAAAAAATCAATTTTCCTTTGTCAACCTTTGAAAGAGCGACTCGCAATGGCCAAGTAGTACCGACGAGGACTCGCAAACCGAGCCTCGGATCGTCCATGAAAAACGCTAAACGAGAGCCATCATTGGAGTCGCCCTGCTCGACTGGCCTTCCGGGCCAAGACAAATGGTTGTGCTACACAAACAGCACCATGTCCTCCTCAACCTTAGACAGTGCAACTCGCTAAGAAAGGATTGGGCCACTTGCTGTGTTTGTTCATTGTCTTTATTACTTGCACTTTGTTTTGTTGCTTTATTAGAAAACCCCTAAAAATCCGTTTGCTAAGTATTTACAGAGATTTCCTGCTCCATACCACTAATCAACACCTGCTCCTCGTTGGGATCGACACTCCTATTTATCGAAAGTACTACGATACACCCCCTATACTTGTGGGTCATCACGGAGCAAAGAGCGACAAGATAGGCAAAGCATTTGAAGGGTTTCGCGGCATAGTAAATCAAAATTTTCTACGGAGCGAACAGAGGGAAAGCCAAGATCTAATCTAGGAGATGCAAACAACGAGAGAGATTGGATTAGATCTTCATACCCTTGAAGATTCGCACAGCGGAACGTTCGTCGGAACGTGGGTGATGTAGTCGTACTCGCTTCTCCTCCTCGCGATCCGATCCGATCTAGCACCACAAGTGGCGGTGCCTCCGTGAGATGCACACGTGCAGCACCTCGACGTCTCCTCCTTCCTCGGACCAGCGAGTATGGTGGAGAGATAGATTAGATCTATAACACGACGGCGTGGTGTATATGGTGGAGAATTTCTGCTGCAGGGCTTCGCCTACAAACAGTCGGGAGGGAGAGAGGAAGGTAGCAAGGCTGCTAGGGCTTGGAGGAAGGTGTGTGTTGGGGGGGGGGAGGGGCGCACCACCCCTCTATATATAGAGGGGGGGCGGCCAGCCCTTGCCCCTCCTCCAAGCCTATCTCTAGTTTAAACAATTTAAACTCTCCCTTATCTAGAAATTCTATCCCGAGATTTAAACGAGTCAAATCTCTCTAGAATCGGCTGGGCCCTATGGGGCCTTGTGCCCCTGGCCCAATGCGGCCAGGACACTCCCTCATAGGCCCATGCCCCCTCCCGGAAGGTGGGGCCACGTTGGTCCCCTTCCGGAAGGTTCTAGAAGCTTCCGGTACAATACCGATTAACCCGGAACAATTCCGAACTCCAAAAACTGCACTGCCTTATATGAATCTTATTCTCCGGACCATTCCGGAACCTCTCGTGATATCCCGGATCCCATCCGAGACTCCGAACAAAAATTCATAAACCAATTATCCAATCTATCCTAGCGTCGAGATACGTTAAGTGTGTGACCCTGCGGGTTCGAGAATATGCAGACATGATCTTCTATCAATAATCAACAGCGGGGTCTGGGCACCCATATTGACTCCCACACATTCATCGATGATCATATCGGATGAACCACGATGCCAGGATTCAATCAATCCCATATATATATTCCCTTCGTCTCGCGATATTTTACTTGCCCGAGATTCGATCGTCGGTACCGTCATACCTAGTTCACTCTCGTTCACAGCAAGTACTTTACTCGTTCCGTAATCCGATATCACTTTGTGATTAACTCCTTAACCACATGCTTGCAAGCGGTGTTGATATCGATTACCGAGTGGGCCCGAAGTATATCTCTCCGACTTGGGAGGGACAAATTCCATCTCGATACATACAACCCAACAGATACTTTCCGATCACCTGAGAGACACCTTTATGATCACCCTCTCATAGGATGACGTTTGATGACCTCAAAGCTTTCTTCCGATACCAGGGAGTTGCATTATCTCATGGTCTAAGGAATACAATATTTGACATAGGAAAAGCTTCGCAAAGACGAACACGATGACACGATCTAATTGCTCTGCTTTGTTTGGGTCTATCCACCATATCATTCTCCCAATGATATGATCTCATTATCAATTGACAACTCATGTCTATGGTTAGGAAACCTTAACCATCATTGATCAATGAGCTAGTCCATAGAGACGTACTAGGGACACGGTGTTGTTTACAAACCACACAAGTATTAAAGTTTCCGCTTAATACAATTCTAGCATGGAACATAAACTTTATCATGAACAAGAATTATAATAATAACATCTTTATTATTGCCTCTAGGGCATAATTCCAACAGTCTCCCACTTGCACTAGAGTCAATAATCTAGTTTACATTTGGCAACAATCTCACACCCATGGCACTGAGGTGTTGATCATGTTTTACACGTGGAAGAGGTTTAGTCAGTGGATCTGCGACATTCAGATCCGTATGTACTTTGCTAATCTTCAGATCTCCATCTGCTATATAATCTCGGATTATATGAAACTTGCGGTTGATATGCTTGGTCTTTGGATGATATCTTGGTTCCTTAGCGAGTGCTATGGCGCCAGTGTTGTCACACAATATCTCCAGTGGGTCCAATGCACTTGGAACCACGCCAAGCTCAGTGATGAAGTTTCTGATCCAAACTCCTTCATTGACGCTTCTGCAGCAGCCATGTATTCCGCTTCTACTGTAGATCCCACGATCACGCTTTGCTTGCAGCTTCTCCAGCTCACAGCTCCTCCATTCAAAATATAAATGTATCCTGTCTGAGATTTAGAATCATCCTTGTCGGTGTCGAAACTAGCATCGATGTAACCTTTTACGACAAGCTGTTCATCACCCCCATAGACTAAGAACATTTCTTTAGTTCTATTTAGGTACTTTAGGATGTTCTTCACGGCTGTCCAGTGTTCCACTCCTGGATCACTTTGATATCTGCTCGTCAAACTAAGAGCATTGGACACATACGGTCTAGTACACAGCATGGCATACATGATGGAACCTATGGCCGAGGCATAAGGCACTTTGCTCATAGCTTCCCTATCATTTACCGTAGCTGGACACTGAGCCTTGCTCAATATCTTACCTGACAACATAGGCACTGAACCTTTCTTTGCCTTATCCATTCTGAACCTTTTCAGAACTTTGTCTAGGTATGTACTCTGGCTTAAAGCTATCAGGCGTCTTTGTCTATCTCTATAGATCTTGATGCCCAATATATAAGCAGCTTCACCTAGGTCTTTCATTGAAAAACACTTGTTCAAATAATTCTTCACATCGTTAAGCATGTTGATGTCATTTCCGATAATCAATATGTCATCCACATACAGTACCAGAAACGTCACCGAGCTCCCACTCACTTTCTTGTAGATACAAGCTTCGTAGCAATTTGGAACAAATCCAAAGCTCTTGATCACTTGATCAAAACGAAGGTTCCAACTCCTAGATGCTTGCTTCAGTCCATAAATGGAACGCTGAAGTTTGCATACTTTACTAGCATCCTTAGGATCGACAAAACCCTCGGGTTGCATCATATACAACTCTTCATCAATGTTGCCATTGAGGAAAGCAGTCTTGACATCCATCTGCCATATTTCATAATCATGAAACGCAGCAATTGCTAATAAAATCCGAATGGACTTAAACATCGCTACGGGAGAGAAAGTCTCATCGTAGTCAACACCTTGAACTTGTCGAAAACCTTTTGCGACAAGCCGTGCTTTATAGACGGTAACATTACCATCCGCGTCCGTTTTCTTCTTGAATATCCATTTGCACTCAACAGCCTTTCGGTCGCTAGGAGGATCCACCAAATTCCATACTTGGTTTTCGCTCATGGATCCCAATTCGGATTTCATGGCTTCCAACCATTTCTCAGAGTCTGGGCTCATCATCGCTTCCTCATAGTTCGTAGGTTCACTGTCTTCTACTAACAAGACAGTCAAGACAGGGTTGCCGTACCACTCAGGAGGGGCACGCGACCTTGTCGACCTGCGACATTCAGTAGCAGCATCGTCCAAAGCTTCATGATCATTATCATTATCTTCCTCTATTGTTGGTGCAGGCGGCACTGGAACAATTTCAGGTGCTGCGCTACTCTCCAATTCAAGAGAAGGTTCAACAACCTCGTCTAGCTCTACTTTCCTCCCACTCACTTCTTTCGAGAGAAACTCCTTCTCAAGAAAGGAATCGTTCTTTGCGACAAACACTTTGCCTTCGGTTCTGTGATAGAAGGTATACCCAATAGTTTCCTTAGGGTATCCTATGAAGACGCATTTCTCCGCTTTGGGTTCGAGCTTGTCCGGCATCAACTTCTTGACGTAAGCTTCGCATCCCCAAACTTTAAGAAACGACAACTTAGGTTTAGCACCAAACCACAGTTCATACGGTGTCGTCTCAACGGATTTAGATGGAGCCCTATTTAAAGTGAATGCAGCGGTTTCTAATGCATAACCCCAGAATGATAACGGCAAATCAGTAAGAGACATCATTGATCGGACCATATCTAATAGGGTTCGATTCCGGCGTTCAGACACACCATTGCGTTGTGGTGTTCCGGGTGGCGTGAGTTGCGAAACAATTCCGCTTGCTTTAAGATGCGTGAGAAAATCATAACTCAAATATTCGCCCCCACGATCGGATCGTAGAAACTTAATCTTTCTGTTACGATGGTTCTCCACTTCATTTTGAAATTCTTTGAACTTTTCAAACGTTTCAGATTTATGTTTCATTAAATAGATATACCCATATCTACTTAAGTCATCGGTAAAAGTGAGGAAATAGCGATATCCACCGCGCGTCGAAACACTCATCGGTCCGCATACATCGGTATGTATGATTTCCAACAAGTCCGTTGCTCGCTCCATCATACCGGAGAACGGGGTGTTGATCATCTTGCCCATGAGGCATGGTTCGCATGTGTCAAATGATTCAAAATCAAGAGACTCCAAAAGTCCATCAGAATGGAGTTTCTTCATGCGCTTTACTCCAATATGACCTAGACGACAGTGCCACAAATAAGTAGTATTATCACTATCTACTTTGCATCTCTTAGCCTCAATGTTATGGATGTGTGTTTCATCCCTTTCGAGATTTAGAAGAAATAAACCATTCACAAGAGGTGCATGACCATAAAAGATGTTACTCATATAAATAGAACAACCATTATTCTCCGATTTAAATGAATAACCGTCTTGCAATAAACACGATCCGGAAATGATGTTCATGCTCAACGCAGGCACATAATAACATTTATTAAGGTTTAAAACTAATCCCGAAGGTAAAACTAAGGAGAGCGTGCCGACGGCCATCACATCAACTCTTGATCCGTTGCCAACGCGCATCGTCACCTCATCCCTCGCAAGCCGCCGTCTATTCCGTAGCTCTTGTTTCGAGTTACAAATATTAGCAACTGAACCGGTATCAAATACCCAGGCACTACAACGAGGGATAATAAGGAAAACATCAATAACATGTATATCAAATATACCTTTGATGGTGCCAGCCTTCTTGTCCGCTAAGTACTTCGGACAGTTGCGCTTCCAGTGACCCTTGTCCTTGCAATAGAAGCACTCAGTGTCCGGCTTGGGACCAGACCTGAGCTTCTTCTCAGCAGGGGCATTACGCTTGCCGCCGCCCTTCTTGAAGGGCTTCTTTGCTCCCTTACCTTTCTTAAAGGAGGGCTTGTTGACCATCAACACATGATTATCCTTCTTGATGTCCACTTCCGCAGCCTTCAGCTTTGCGAAGAGCTCGGTGATCGTATCAGTGGAACCAATCTGATTATGAGTCACTACAAAACTTTTGTAGCTGGGAGGGAGTGATTGCAGAACCCTGTCAATCTTGAGCTCCTCTGGAATCGTGCATTCCAGTTGCTCAAGGCGTTGACTGTAGCCCGACATCTTTATGGCGTGCTCACTAACGGAACTCCCTTCCTCCATCTTGCAGTTAAAGAACTTCTCAGAGATCTCATATCTCTCAGAACGGGCTTGAGTCTGAAACATGGTTTTCAGCTCCTCGAGAATCTCAAAGGGCCCGGGATAGGTTTCAAAACGATTTTGAAGCTCCGGTTCCATAGCAAACAACATGGTGCTCTTAATCACACCATAATCATCTTTGCGCGATTGATAGACAACTTTCTCATCAGCCGGCGCAGTTGCAGCAGGGGGGTCACCTAACGCTTTACCAAGGACATAGTCCTTTTGTCCGCCAGACAGAATGATTCTTAGATTGCGGAACCAATTGGTGAAGTTAGACCCATTGTTTCTAAGCTTTTCCTTCTCAGCAAAAACGTTGAAGTTGAAGTTGGATTTGGCCATGTGATCTACAGTATTTGCAAGTACAATTTAGACTATGTTCATGATAAATAGTTCAACTTAATCTAATTACTAGATGAACTCCCACTAAATTCAACATCCCTCAAGTTGTTTAGTGAACACGATCCAAATTCACCACACCTAATCCGATCATCACGAGAAGAGATGTGGTTTCAATGGTGGACAACGAAGTGTCGATCATATCATTCATATGACTCATGCTTAACCTTTCGGTTCTTGTGTTCCGAGGCCATGTCTGTACATGCTAGGCTTGTCAAGTTAGACCCAAGTATTTCCGCGTGTGCAAAACTGGCTTGCACCCGTTGTATGTGAGCGTAGAGTCTATAGCACCCGATCATCACGTGATGCTTGGAAACGACGAACTTTCGCAATGGTGCATACTTGGGGAGAACACAGTTTTTATCTTGATCTTTAAGTGAGGAATCATCTTATAATGTACCGTCGCGATCTAAGCATAATAAGATACATAAAGGGATAAACATCACATGCATATAACTTTATGTGACATGGTATAGCCAATCTTCGCGCAATGATCTCCATCTTGTGCGTTCCGGCATGATCTCCATCACTCCACCATGATTGCCTCCACCACGAATAGCAACTACAACTATTGCTAACTACTTAGCGATAAAGTAAAGCTATTACATGGCGTATAAGAAGTTGACTCGCAGGTCATACACAATTATAAAGACAACCATATGGCTCCTGCCGGTTGTGTACTCATCGACATGCAAGTCGTGAAACATTACAAAACATGATCATCGCATACAATATACACATCACATCTTGGGCCATACCATATCACAGAAAACACTCCCTGCAAAAACAAGTTAGACGCCTCTACTTTGTTGTTGCATGTTTTACGTGGCTTTATGGGAGTAGATGCTAAGAACGATTCTTACCTACGGAAAGCCACAACGGTGATATTATGGTTGCCAAACTCCGGTGTTAATCCCATGACAACTATAGTGAGAGAAACTGACATCCACCAGCCGCATGTGTGGAACAAGCCACACGTCAAGTGCGGAGCCGGTCTCGCGAACGACGTCGCGTAAGGTTGGCCTGGACCGCTTCAATCTCACTATCCCGCGTCATAAGAAGAACACAAACAAGAGGCTTGCAACAGAAAACATCAACGCCCGCAACAACCATGTTGCGTTCTACTCGTGAAACACATCTACGCATAGATCTAGCTCTGATACCACTGAAGGGTTTCGCGGCATAGTAAATCAAAATTTTCTACGGAGCAAACAGAGGGAAGCCAAGATCTAATCTAGGAGATGCAAACAACGAGAGAGATTGGATTAGATCTTCATACCCTTGAAGATTCGCACAGCGGAACGTTCGTCGAAACGTGGGTGATGTAGTCGTACTCGCTTCTCCTCCTCGCGATCCGATCCGATCTAGCACCACAAGTGGCGGTGCCTCCGTGAGATGCACACGTGCAGCACCTCGACGTCTCCTCCTTCCTCGGACCAGCGAGTATGGTGGAGAGATAGATTGGATCTACAACACGACGGCGTGGTGTATATGGTGGAGAATTTCTGCTGCAGGGCTTCGCCTACAAACAGTCGGGAGGGAGAGAGGAAGGTAGCAAGGCTGCTAGGGCTTGGAGGAAGGTGTGTGGGGGGGGGGGAGGGGCGCACCACCCCTCTATATATAGAGGGGGGCGGCCAGCCCTTGCCCCTCCTCCAAGCCTATCTCTAGTTTAAACAATTTAAACTCTCCCTTATCTAGAAATTCTATCCCGAGATTTAAACGAGTCAAATCTCTCTAGAATCGGCTGGGCCCTATGGGGCCTTGTGCCCCTGGCCCAATGCGGCCAGGACACTCCCTCATAGGCCCATGCCCCCTCCCGGAAGGTGGGGCCACGTTGGTCCCCTTCCGGAAGGTTCTAGAAGCTTCCGGTACAATACCGATTAACCCGGAACAATTCCGAACTCCAAAAATTGCACTGCCTTATATGAATCTTATTCTCCGGACCATTCCGGAACCTCTCGTGATATCCCGGATCCCATCCGAGACTCCGAACAAAAATTCATAAACCAATTATCCAATCTATCCTAGCGTCGAGATACGTTAAGTGTGTGACCCTGCGGGTTCGAGAATATGCAGACATGATCTTCTATCAATAATCAACAGCGGGGTCTGGGCACCCATATTGACTCCCACACATTCATCGATGATCATATCGGATGAACCACGATGCCAGGATTCAATCAATCCCATATATATATTCCCTTCGTCTCGCGATATTTTACTTGCCCGAGATTCGATCGTCGGTACCGTCATACCTAGTTCACTCTCGTTCATGGCAAGTACTTTACTCGTTCCGTAATCCGATATCACTTTGTGATTAACTCCTTAACCACATGCTTGCAAGCGGTGTTGATATCGATTACCGAGTGGGCCCGAAGTATATCTCTCCGACTTGGGAGGGACAAATTCCATCTCGATACATACAACCCAACAGATACTTTCCGATCACCTGAGAGACACCTTTATGATCACCCTCTCATAGGATGACGTTTGATGACCTCAAAGCTTTCTTCCGATACCAGGGAGTTGCATTATCTCATGGTCTAAGGAATACAATATTTGACATAGGAAAAGCTTCGCAAAGACGAACACGATGACACGATCTAATTGCTCTGCTTTGTTTGGGTCTATCCACCATATCATTCTCCCAATGATATGATCTCATTATCAATTGACAACTCATGTCTATGGTTAGGAAACCTTAACCATCATTGATCAATGAGCTAGTCCATAGAGGCGTACTAGGGACACGGTGTTGTTTACAAACCACACAAGTATTAAAGTTTCCGCTTAATACAATTCTAGCATGGAACATAAACTTTATCATGAACAAGAATTATAATAATAACATCTTTATTATTGCCTCTAGGGCATAATTCCAACAGTCTCCCACTTGCACTAGAGTCAATAATCTAGTTTACATTTGGCAACAATCTCACACCCATGGCACTGAGGTGTTGATCATGTTTTACACGTGGAAGAGGTTTAGTCAGTGGATCTGCGACATTTAGATCCGTATGTACTTTGCTAATCTTCAGATCTCCATCTGCTATATAATCTCGGATTATATGAAACTTGCGGTTGATATGCTTGGTCTTTGGATGATATCTTGGTTCCTTAGCGAGTGCTATGGCGCCAGTGTTGTCACACAATATCTCCAGTGGGTCCAATGCACTTGGAACCACGCCAAGCTCAGTGATGAAGTTTCTGATCCAAACTCCTTCATTGACGCTTCTGCAGCAGCCATGTATTCCGCTTCTACTGTAGATCCCACGATCACGCTTTGCTTGCAGCTTCTCCAGCTCACAGCTCCTCCATTCAAAATATAAACGTATCCTGTCTGAGATTTAGAATCATCCTTGTCGGTGTCGAAACTAGCATCGACGTAACCTTTTACGACAAGCTGTTCATCACCCCCATAGACTAAGAACATTTCTTTAGTTCTATTTAGGTACTTTAGGATGTTCTTCACGGCTGTCCAGTGTTCCACTCCTGGATCACTTTGATATCTGCTCGTCAAACTAAGAGCATTGGACACATACGGTCTAGTACACAGCATGGCATACATGATGGAACCTATGGCCGAGGCATAAGGCACTTTGCTCATAGCTTCCCTATCATTTACCGTAGCTGGACACTGAGCCTTGCTCAATATCTTACCTGACAACATAGGCACTGAACCTTTCTTTGCCTTATCCATTCTGAACCTTTTCAGAACTTTGTCTAGGTATGTACTCTGGCTTAAAGCTATCAGGCGTCTTTGTCTATCTCTATAGATCTTGATGCCCAATATATAAGCAGCTTCACCTAGGTCTTTCATTGAAAAACACTTTTTCAAATAATTCTTCACATCGTTAAGCATGTTGATGTCATTTCCGATAATCAATATGTCATCCACATACAGTACCAGAAACGTCACCGAGCTCCCACTCACTTTCTTGTAGATACAAGCTTCGTAGCAATTTGGAACAAATCCAAAGCTCTTGATCACTTGATCAAAACGAAGGTTCCAACTCCTAGATGCTTGCTTCAGTCCATAAATGGAACGCTGAAGTTTGCATACTTTACTAGCATCCTTAGGATCGACAAAACCCTCGGGTTGCATCATATACAACTCTTCATCAATGTTGCCATTGAGGAAAGCAGTCTTGACATCCATCTGCCATATTTCATAATCATGAAACGCAACAATTGCTAATAAAATCCGAATGGACTTAAACATCGCTACGGGAGAGAAAGTCTCATCGTAGTCAACACCTTGAACTTGTCGAAAACCTTTTGCGACAAGTCGTGCTTTATAGACGGTAACATTACCATCCGCGTCCGTTTTCTTCTTGAATATCCATTTGCACTCAACAGCCTTTCGGTCGCTAGGAGGATCCACCAAATTCCATACTTGGTTTACGCTCATGGATCCCAATTCGGATTTCATGGCTTCCAGCCATTTCTCAGAGTCTGGGCTCATCATCGCTTCCTCATAGTTCGTAGGTTCACTGTCTTCTACTAACAAGACAGTCAAGACAGGGTTGCCGTACCACTCAGGAGGGGCACGCGACCTTGTCGACCTGCGACGTTCAGTAGCAGCATCGTCCGAAGCTTCATGATCCTTATCATTATCTTCCTCTATTGTTGGTGCAGGCGGCACTGGAACAATTTCAGGTGCTGCGCTACTCTCCAATTCAAGAGAAGGTTCAACAACCTCGTCTAGCTCTACTTTCCTCCCACTCACTTCTTTCGAGAGAAACTCCTTCTCAAGAAAGGAATCGTTCTTTGCGACAAACACTTTGCCTTCGGTTCTGTGATAGAAGGTATACCCAATAGTTTCCTTAGGGTATCCTATGAAGACGCATTTCTCCGCTTTGGGTTCGAGCTTGTCCGGCATCAACTTCTTGACGTAAGCTTCGCATCCCCAAACTTTAAGAAACGACAACTTAGGTTTAGAACCAAACCACAGTTCATACGGTGTCGTCTCAACGGATTTAGATGGAGCCCTATTTAAAGTGAATGCAGCGGTTTCTAATGCATAACCCCAAAATGATAACGGCAAATCAGTAAGAGACATCATTGATCGGACCATATCTAATAGGGTTCGATTCCGGCGTTCAGACACACCATTGCGTTGTGGTGTTCCGGGTGGCGTGAGTTGCGAAACAATTCCGCTTGCTTTAAGATGCGTGAGAAAATCATAACTCAAATATTCGCCCCCACGATCGGATCGTAGAAACTTAATCTTTCTGTTACGATGGTTCTCCACTTCATTTTGAAATTCTTTGAACTTTTCAAACGTTTCAGATTTA
This sequence comes from Avena atlantica, assembly GCA_910589765.1. Taxonomy (NCBI): domain Eukaryota; kingdom Viridiplantae; phylum Streptophyta; class Magnoliopsida; order Poales; family Poaceae; genus Avena; species Avena atlantica. Next base: position 488,892,273 of record OU342736.1, read on the forward strand.
TGTTTCATTAAATAGATATACCCATATCTACTTAATTCATCGGTAAAAGTGAGGAAATAGCGATATCCACCGCGCGTCGAAACACTCATCGGTCCGCATACATCGGTATGTATGATTTCCAACAAGTCCGTTGCTCGCTCCATCATACCGGAGAACGGGGTGTTGATCATCTTGCCCATGAGGCATGGTTCGCATGTGTCAAATGATTCAAAATCAAGAGACTCCAAAAGTCCATCAGAATGGAGTTTCTTCATGCGCTTTACTCCAATATGACCTAGACGACAGTGCCACAAATAAGTAGTATTATCACTATCTACTTTGCATCTCTTAGCCTCAATGTTATGGATGTGTGTTTCATCCCTTTCGAGATTTAGAAGAAATAAACCATTCACAAGAGGTGCATGACCATAAAAGATGTTACTCATATAAATAGAACAACCATTATTCTCCGATTTAAATGAATAACCGTCTTGCAATAAACACGATCCGGAAATGATGTTCATGCTCAACGCAGGCACATAATAACATTTATTAAGGTTTAAAACTAATCCCGAAGGTAAAACTAAGGAGAGCGTGCCGACGGCCATCACATCAACTCTTGATCCGTTGCCAACGCGCATCGTCACCTCATCCCTCGCAAGCCGCCGTCTATTCCGTAGCTCCTGTTTCGAGTTACAAATATTAGCAACTGAACCGGTATCAAATACCCAGGCACTACAACGAGGGATAGTAAGGAAAACATCAATAACATGTATATCAAATATACCTTTGATGGTGCCAGCCTTCTTGTCCGCTAAGTACTTCGGACAGTTGCGCTTCCAGTGACCCTTGTCCTTGCAATAGAAGCACTCAGTGTCCGGCTTGGGACCAGACCTGAGCTTCTTCTCAGCAGGGGCATTACGCTTGCCGCCGCCCTTCTTGAAGGGCTTCTTTGCTCCCTTACCTTTCTTAAAGGAGGGCTTGTTGACCATCAACACATGATTATCCTTCTTGATGTCCACTTCCGTAGCCTTCAGCTTTGCGAAGAGCTCGGTGATCGTATCAGTGGAACCAATCTGATTATGAGTCACTACAAAACTTTTGTAGCTGGGAGGGAGTGATTGCAGAACCCTGTCAATCTTGAGCTCCTCTGGAATCGTGCATTCCAGTTGCTCAAGGCGTTGACTGTAGCCCGACATCTTTATGGCGTGCTCACTAACGGAACTCCCTTCCTCCATCTTGCAGTTAAAGAACTTCTCAGAGATCTCATATCTCTCAGAACGGGCTTGAGTCTGAAACATGGTTTTCAGCTCCTCGAGAATCTCAAAGGGCCCGGGATAGGTTTCAAAACGATTTTGAAGCTCCGGTTCCATAGCAAACAACATGGTGCTCTTAATCACACCATAATCATCTTTGCGCGACTGATAGACAACTTTCTCATCAGCCGGCGCAGTTGCAGCAGGGGGGTCACCTAACGCTTTACCAAGGACATAGTCCTTTTGTCCGCCAGACAGAATGATTCTTAGATTGCGGAACCAATTGGTGAAGTTAGACCCATTGTTTCTAAGCTTTTCCTTCTCAGCAAAAACGTTGAAGTTGAAGTTGGATTTGGCCATGTGATCTACAGTATTTGCAAGTACAATTTAGACTATGTTCATGATAAATAGTTCAACTTAATCAAATTACTAGATGAACTCCCACTAAATTCAACATCCCTCAAGTTGTTTAGTGAACACGATCCAAATTCACCACACCTAATCCGATCATCACGAGAAGAGATGTGGTTTCAATGGTGGACAACAAAGTGTCGATCATATCATTCATATGACTCATGCTTAACCTTTCGGTTCTTGTGTTCCGAGGCCATGTCTGTACATGCTAGGCTCGTCAAGTTAGACCCAAGTATTTCCGCGTGTGCAAAACTGGCTTGCACCCGTTGTATGTGAGCGTAGAGTCTATAGCACCCGATCATCACGTGATGCTTGGAAACGACGAACTTTCTCAATGGTGCATACTTGGGGAGAACACAGTTTTTATCTTGATCTTTAAGTGAGGAATCATCTTATAATGTACCGTCGCGATCTAAGCATAATAAGATACATAAAGGGATAAACATCACATGCATATAACTTTATGTGACATGGTATAGCCAATCTTCGCGCAATGATCTCCATCTTGTGCGTTCCGGCATGATCTCCATCACTCCACCATGATTGCCTCCACCACGAATAGCAACTACAACTATTGCTAACTACTTAGCGATAAAGTAAAGCTATTACATGGCGTATAAGAAGTTGACTCGCAGGTCATACACAATTATAAAGACAACCATATGGCCCCTGCCGGTTGTGTACTCATCGACATGCAAGTCGTGAAACATTACAAAACATGATCATCGCATACAATATACACATCACATCTTGGGCCATACCATATCACAGAAAACACTCCCTGCAAAAACAAGTTAGACGCCTCTACTTTGTTGTTGCATGTTTTACGTGGCTTTATGGGAGTAGATGCTAAGAACGATTCTTACCTACGGAAAGCCACAACGGTGATATTATGGTTGCCAAACTCCGGTGTTAATCCCATGACAACTATAGTGAGAGAAACTGACATCCACCAGCCGCATGTGTGGAACAAGCCACACGTCAAGTGCGGAGCCGGTCTCGCGAACGACGTCGCGTAAGGTTGGCCTGGACCGCTTCAATCTCACTATCCCGCGTCATAAGAAGAACACAAACAAGAGGCTTGCAACAGAAAACATCAACGCCCGCAACAACCATGTTGCGTTCTACTCGTGAAACACATCTACGCATAGATCTAGCTCTGATACCACTGAAGGGTTTCGCGGCATAGTAAATCAAAATTTTCTACGGAGCAAACAGAGGGAAAGCCAAGATCTAATCTAGGAGATGCAAACAACGAGAGAGATTGGATTAGATCTTCATACCCTTGAAGATTCGCACAGCGGAACGTTCGTCGAAACGTGGGTGATGTAGTCGTACTCGCTTCTCCTCCTCGCGATCCGATCCGATCTAGCACCACAAGTGGCGGTGCCTCCGTGAGATGCACACGTGCAGCACCTCGACGTCTCCTCCTTCCTCGGACCAGCGAGTATGGTGGAGAGATAGATTGGATCTACAACACGACGGCGTGGTGTATATGGTGGAGAATTTCTGCTGCAGGGCTTCGCCTACAACAGTCGGGAGGGAGAGAGGAAGGTAGCAAGGCTGCTAGGGCTTGGAGGAAGGTGTGTGGGGGGGGGAGGGGCACACCACCCCTCTATATATAGAGGGGGGGCGGCCAGCCCTTGCCCCTCCTCCAAGCCTATCTCTAGTTTAAACAATTTAAACTCTCCCTTATCTAGAAATTCTATCCCGAGATTTAAACGAGTCAAATCTCTCTAGAATCGGCTGGGCCCTATGGGGCCTTGTGCCCCTGGCCCAATGCGGCCAGGACACTCCCTCATAGGCCCATGCCCCCTCCCGGAAGGTGGGGCCACGTTGGTCCCCTTCCGGAAGGTTCTAGAAGCTTCCGGTACAATACCGATTAACCCGGAACAATTCCGAACTCCAAAAACTGCACTGCCTTATATGAATCTTATTCTCCGGACCATTCCGGAACCTCTCGTGATATCCCGGATCCCATACGAGACTCCGAACAAAAATTCATAAACCAATTATCCAATCTATCCTAGCGTCGAGATACGTTAAGTGTGTGACCCTGCGGGTTCGAGAATATGCAGACATGATCTTCTATCAATAATCAACAGCGGGGTCTGGGCACCCATATTGACTCCCACACATTCATCGATGATCATATCGGATGAACCACGATGCCAGGATTCAATCAATCCCATATATATATTCCCTTCATCTCGCGATATTTTACTTGCCCGAGATTCGATCGTCGGTACCGTCATACCTAGTTCACTCTCGTTCACGGCAAGTACTTTACTCGTTCCGTAATCCGATATCACTTTGTGATTAACTCCTTAACCACATGCTTGCAAGCGGTGTTGATATCGATTACCGAGTGGGCCCGAAGTATATCTCTCCGACTTGGGAGGGACAAATTCCATCTCGATACATACAACCCAACAGATACTTTCCGATCACCTGAGAGACACCTGTATGATCACCCTCTCATAGGATGACGTTTGATGACCTCAAAGCTTTCTTCCGATACCAGGGAGTTGCATTATCTCATGGTCTAAGGAATACAATATTTGACATAGGAAAAGCTTCGCAAAGACGAACACGATGACACGATCTAATTGCTCTGCTTTGTTTGGGTCTATCCACCATATCATTCTCCCAATGATATGATCTCATTATCAATTGACAACTCATGTCTATGGTTAGGAAACCTTAACCATCATTGATCAATGAGCTAGTCCATAGAGGCGTACTAGGGACACGGTGTTGTTTACAAACCACACAAGTATTAAAGTTTCCGCTTAATACAATTCTAGCATGGAACATAAACTTTATCATGAACAAGAATTATAATAATAACATCTTTATTATTGCCTCTAGGGCATAATTCCAACAGCATTCACATCACTGTTGCAAGGATCTCGAGAATGATGAGTAGTGGAAAAACCGTGAACTCCATGAGATTACTAGGAGGAACATGAAGAGCTTGGTAGGAAATGCGACTATTGATGATTGTGAGGCTGGTGCGTCGAGTGATGAAGGAGAAAGAATCCCAGCTCCCAACTCCATTGCTAAAACCAGGAGGCCTGGTGGAAGAATGTTTGCCAAGGAGAAGGGTGAGAAGTCTAGTGACGATGACATCACAATGTCATTGGAAGCCATGGAATGCTCGTAGAGAGATAGCCAAGGATAGAGAGGATATGGAAATGAAATAACCGGAGGTGCTCAAGGAGGTCGAGCTACGCAAGGCGGCGACCTACACTACAAAAATACCCCCCCCCCTACGCGACACTTTTTGGGTGGCACAAGCGGAAAGTACCTCCAAAAGTTAGTTACCCGACGGATGAGCTTTGGCGGCACCATTTTTTCGAGGTGGACGTGTATAAGACGTGCCAAACTCGATACCGGTGGATTTTGGTGTCGCGTTAGGTGGTTCGCAAGAATGATGCTTTTGAATGTTGCGCTTCGACGAAGGAGGCATTCTGCATTGTGTTGTGCATTGCAATTGACGTGAAAAGTGATCTGAACACAATATAATAGTCAAATGCACAACTATGCATGTTCAGACACGTCTTGCTAACAAGTGTGTCCTTCCATCTCATTAGGGCTCGATCGGCTCGTACGGCTATCGTCGAAGCTTTTCAATAAAATTTATTTGTTTTTGTTAATATTAATATGCATGAGACCTTTTTAGACATTAGATAAAAGCGTATAATCAAATAATACCCACAGGAGTGGGCCTCTATGGTTTATGCGCTTTTGAGCAAGTGGATGCCTAGAGTTCTGTCTCACTTGCTCAAGGGGACATAAAGAAAACTATATCCCTTTGAGCGTTTTTATATATAATACAAGGGACACTTGCCTCTAACCACACGTCGCCACACTCTATGTATTCCTTCCAAATCCTAGATTTTGTACTAACACAAGATCCCACCAACCTAGTAGTCCTGTTTCCTATATAATATAGGAGATCACTGATGGCGCCCAGTACTTGTCACGAGACGCTTCGTTGGGAACCCCAAGAGCAAGATGTGAAGCAGCACATCAACAAGTTTTCCCTCAGTAAGAAATCGAGGTTATCAAACCAGTAGGAGGAAGGAAACGTCACGCAGGTGTTAGAAGCAACACGGAGACCTGCACAACACAAACTCAAGACTTTGCCTCAACGAATCAGTGAGGTTATCAAGCTCATCGGTTTGCTATAACAAAGGATTAAACATATGGTGTGGAAGGTAACGGTTTGCACCAAGTAAAAAAGTAACAGTGGAAGATGTATCAATGGTAAAGATTGGACCGGGGTCCATAGTTCACTAGAGGTGCTCTCCTTAGATAAACAACATGACATGAAGGGTAAACAAATTACAGCAGAGCAATTGACAGGAACTGAGCAAGGCATAACAATGCAATACTAGTCAAAAAGATCCTATGAAATTCGATTGGGCAATAAAACAATATACATAGACCACCATCCAACTGCATCTATGACTAGAAGACCAGGGGGTTTAACCCCCCTGGTCGCCTCCTCGGCCTCCCCCTCTCCTATAAGAAGCCCCCGATGCAGAAACCCTAAGCACCCGATCAAATCTCCACGAAACCGTTTGTAGCCGCCGCCACCATCGTCCCTAGATCGGGGGGATCTGAAGTTCTTCCCGGCACCCTGCCGGAGGGGAGATCATCCCGGAGGCCTTCTCTCCGGTATGATGCGTGAGTAGTTCCACCTTGGACTATGGGTCCATGTAGTAGCTAGATGGTTGTATCTCCTCCTTTGTGCTTTCATGTATAGATCTTGTGAGCTCCGTTCATGATCAAGATCTAATCTATTTCTAATCATGCATGTTGTGTTTGCGGGGATCTGATGGATATTGAGATTATTATGTTGGTTTGATTAATGGTTTTGTCTTTATGATTCTATCATGTCTGTTCTATTTGTGATCTTGCATGCTCTCCGTTGTTAGTAGCTATCTTGGCCAAGTAGTTGCTATTGACTCCAAGAGGGGGTATTTATGCTCGATAGTGGGTTCATGCCTCTAGTTTCCAAGGGAAGTGACAATAATCTCTTCGGTTGTAGATGTGTTGTTGCTACTAGGGAGAAAACAACGGTCTCGTGTTCATGGAACATGTGAACTATTTACCTTACACACTTTGCTTAAAGCAGTTTTCTGTTGCTTGCAACTTAATACTGGAGGGGGTTCGTATGATAAGCTGGAGGCGGACTTCTAGTCATAGATGCAAATGGATGGTGGTCTATGTATCTTGTTGTATTGCCCAATCAAATCTCATAGGATCTTTCTGACTAGTAATTGCATTGTTATGCCTTGCTCAGTTCCTGTCAATTGCCCTGCTGTAATTTGTTTACCCTTTATGCCATGTTGTTTATCTAAGGAGAGCACCTCTAGTGAACTATGGCCCCGGTCCAATCTTTACCATTGATACATCTTTCACTTTTACTTGTTTACTTGCTGCAAACCATTACCTTCCACGCCATATGTTTAATCCTTTGTTACAGCAAACCGGTGAGCTTGACAACCTCAATGATTTTTGGGACAAAGTCTTGAGTTTGTGTTGTGCAGGTTTCCACGTTGCTTGCAACACCTTTGGGACGTTTCCTTCCTCCTTCACGTTCGATAACCTCGGTCTCTACTAAGGGAAACTTGCTGATGTGCTCATCACACCTTGCTCTTGGGGTTCCAACGAAGTTTCCCACGTCAACACTAGGTGCACGCATCAAAGGTTAAAGTGAACAAAGATGGAGCATATGCTTGACGAAGTATAAGTTGGCAATCTCAAGTCCCTTGAATACGAGGACCACACCTCATAATACTCAACTTCAGTCACCTGTAAGTTCTTGTCATTGTAAGTATTTGCATATCATAGAGAACCGCCAACGGGGTACCCCTTGCACATGGTACAGGAGCTATCCCATAACCAAAATGACAAGGCAAGCAGACAATGAGCATATCAGCGATATTTTTATTTACCATATACATAGATTTTTATTGAGGATGCTTCATAGATATCTCACTATGGTGATGCTGCAAGTTTCCACCATGATTAGACATGGCTTAGTCTAGCGGCCCAGGCGTTTCTCTAACACAAAATACAAACTCCATGAACTTACAAGTTCCCTCTTTATTCCACACCGGTGACATCCATAGACAAAAGAACATGATATCAACTGAGTACAAAGTATAAGTGCAATGTTGAAAACGTTCCCCGTGACAGCACGGTTCTGCTAATTCCAACATATAAGTGCAAGCATATACAACAAAGATGACACAATGGTTCAAGTTTATTAGGGGAAAAGAATATAAAGTGTGCCATCAAGTTTGTGAGGGCTTTAATCACTAAGTTTTCACATAAAAAAATATTTTTTTATTGGAAGATAGATGAAAACAAGAATATACTTGGAATGGTGTAACACACCATGCATAGGAATTTATAGTGGAAACTTTGGAAAAACTTGGTTTCTTGGGAGCTGGAAGCATGAGTAGAGCTTACTCATACAAGTGGAGGCTAGCAAAAGACTGGGAGCAACCAACTAAGAGAGCATAATGGACATAATCATGCAGTGCAACAAAGCATTACTAATCAAAGCATAGAGTGGTACTACACGTCAAGGACTAAATGATCATAGAGGCTATGGTGACTTGTTCATAGTCATAACATGGTATGATCATGTGCCAATTCAACCCAAGCAAAGCATCAAAGGAGAATACCACAATACTATGCTTTTGCATGCTAAAACAATGGATACTTTATTCAAGGCACACTAAGCAATCCCAATTGTTTGGAACAAGACACGCTACATCAATAATAACTAAGCATAAGGTCAAAACAACACCTAGCATGTCATGCTAAAGTCTAAGTCACAGTCAATGCAAGCTTCTCTTGCACTTACAAGCAATAACTTACTACTCCTTTCCAACACCAAGCAACTTATTTGCAAAACAACACAGCGTGAACGGGGGTCCAAACTACTTTATTCAAGAAAACTAAACAACCTAATCAAACAAAACAAAAACTAAGACGCTCCAAGCACAACACAACTGTGCATGAAACAATAAAAAATGAAGTGTCTACACAGACCTAAGCTTTTTATTGATGAAGAAGGGGATGCCTTGGGCATCCCTAAGCTTTGACGCTTGTACCTCTTGGATATTTCTTGGGGTGACACCGGGGTGTCATCCCCAAGCTTGAGATTTTGTCCATTCTTCATCTCATTACATCATTCTCTCTCTACACCTGAAATTTTTCCTTCATACAAAACTTTACACAATCTTCATTAGCAACATTAGCTTATTCAAAAGATATTAGACATCTCTCAAAGCTTTGGAACAAAAAACTTTTCACTAAAAAACAACTACTATATTAACTCCTTAAAAAAGCTTAATTCACCTAAAGAGAGCTCAAAAAGGAATCAATAAGAAGCAAATGCAAATAATGGCAGAAATCTGTCAAAACAGACCAGCAGGTAGAAACCGATTTTTTCGAAGACCTTATGTTGCTCAAATCAAAAAGTGTTGAACTAACGATAGTTATCTAACATACTGGGGGATGTATTCGTAAATGTTGAGCTCAATCCAAGTTATAGAGACTCCTCACGATTTTTTTGGTGGAGTACAGAAATCTGTTTTGGGACAACAACTCCCCAAATCTTACTTCCCTCTCATTAGAGGTCATTCTTGGCACAAAAAGCAAACAAAAAGGATAAGGAGAGGTCATTACTGAAGTAGTAACTTCCAAGACTCAAGAAAACTCTTGGGTTATCTCCCAACAAGTACTTTTCTTTAACGCCTTTAAGCTAGGCACAAGAAGCAAGAAGAATCAAGTATTTTCAAATGAGGAAGCATTAACATCAAACCTTGCTTTCAAAGGAGGAGAAAAAAGCAACTTCTCTCTCCTCATAGGAAAGTGTTCAATACCTTTCTTGAATGGAAAATGATACTTAATGGTGCCTTCTTTCATATCAATGATGGCACCAACTGTTCTAAGAAAAGGTCTTCTCAAAGTAATAGGACAAGAAGCATTGTATTCAACATCCAAAACATAGAAATCCACAGAGACATAAGCATTGTTAACCATAATGAGAACATCATTAATACTTCCCATGAGTTTCTTCTTAGCATTATCATTAAGTGGTACATCCAAATAACAATATTCCAATAGTGGGAGATCAAGCATTTCATAAATCTTCCTAGGCATAATAGAGACACTAGAACTAAGATCACATGAAGCTTTGAGATCAAAGTCATTCACTTGCAGATTAATAATGGGTTCACAACTATCTTCTACTTTCCTAGGAATATAAGCTTTGTGTTTCAGCTTCTCTTCCTTAATTTTCATAAGAGCATATGTAATGTGTTTGGTGAAATCAACATGCATATCACTAGCATCAGGACTTCTAGCAAGCTTTTGTAGGAACATGATCACTTCAGAAATATGGCAACCATCAATATCAAAGTCAAACTTATCATCACTAGTAGTAGGCTCAATAGGATTAGGCACAGTAGGAGGAGGAACAAAGACTACTTGTGGTTTAGTGGTAATTAGTGCACACACTATTGTTTCTATCAATTTCAGCTTCCCTTTTCCACCTAGCATGAAGTTGAGCTAACAGCCTAATATTTTCATCAATAGTAACTTGTATGGCATGAGCAGTAGCAAAGGCACCTTCTATAGTTTCAGGTTTAGCAGTCATTTTATTAATCAAGGAAGACTGAGCTACAGACAAAGAGGATATATTTTTCACAACAATTAAAAGTTTCTCCTCCACAGTTTTGTTGAAAGCATTTTGTTTACTAATAAATTCTTTGAGCATGACTTCAAGTTTAGAGGGGGCACTTCTAGCATTGTTGTAGGAGTTTCCATAGGTATTCCCATTAGGAGGATAAGGCCTATAATTTTTGTTACCACCAGAATTATTCCTATAGGCATTGTTGTTGAAATTGTTGTTTCTAATGAAGTTCACATCAACTTTCTCTTCTTGAGAAACCAGGGAACACTATTAGGATCTAGAGGGGCTTTCCCATTAACAAGCATAGCCATAATAACATCAATCTTTTCACTCAAAGAGGAAGTTTCCTCAACAAAATTTACCTTCTTACCATGTTGAGCTCTCTCAGTGTGCCATTTAGAGTAGTTAACCATCATATTATCAAGGAGTCTAGTTGCAGCACCCAAAGTGATGCTCATAAAGGTACCTCCAGCAGCTGAATCCAACAGGTTTCTTGAGGAAAAGTTCAAACCTGCATAAATAATCTGGATAATCATCCAAGCAGTGAGTCCATGAGTGAGACAATTCTTAACCAAAGATTTCATTCTTTCCCAAGCTTGAGCAACATGTTCATTATCAAGTTGTTTAAATTTCATAATGTCACTTCTCATAGATATAATCTTAGCAGGAGGGTAGTACTTTCCAATAAAAGCATCTTTGCACTTAGTCCAAGAATCAATACTATTTTTAGGCAAAGACAGCAACCATTCTTTAGCTTTTCCTCTCAAGGAGTAAGGAAACAGCTTGAGCTTAATAATATCTCCATATACATCCTTATACTTTTTTATCTCACAAAGTTCAACAAAGTTATTAAGATGGGCAACAACATCATCAGAACTAGCACCAGAAAATTGCTCTCTCATCACAAGATTCAACAAAGCAGGCTTAATTTCATAAAAAGTAGCACTAGGAGCAGGTGGAGCAATAGGAGTGCTAAGGAAATCATTATTGTTGGTGCTAGTATAGTCACACAACTTGGTGTTCTCAGTGGAGTTCATTTTGGCAAAGGTGGGCAAGCCAAAAACAGCAGCACTAGCTAGAGCAGGAACTGATTTTTTTTGTGTTTTTGAATAAAGCAAGCAAACCAAACTAGACTATATTTTTGGTTTTTTTGAAAATAGGCAAACAAAACCAAGCAAAAAGGAACAAAGCAAACTAAAAACAAAGTAAAGAGAAAGGAAGTGAAGAACTCCCCTAGTGAAGACGTCCTTAGCCTCCTCGGCAACGACGCCAGAAAAGTTGTTGATGGCGCCCAATACTTGTCACGGGACGCTTCGTTGGGAACCCCAAGATCAAGGTGTGAAGCAGCACATCAGCAAGTTTTCCCTCAGTAAGAAACCGAGGTTATCGAACCGATAGGAGGAAGGAAACGTCACACAGGTGTTACAAGCAACGCGGATACCTGCACAACACAAACTCAAGACTTTGCCCCAACGAATCAGTGAGGTTGTCAAGCTCACCGGTTTGCTATAACAAAGGATTAAACATATGGTTTGGAAGGTAATGGTTTGCAGCAAGTAAACAAGTAACAATGGAAGATGTATCAATAGTAAAGATTGGACCGGGGTCCATAGTTCACTAGAGGTGCTCTCCTTAGATAAACAACATGACATGAAGGGTAAACAAATTATAGCTGGGCAATTGACAAGAACTGAGCAAGGCATAACAATGCAATACTAGTCAAAAAGATCCTATGAGATTCGATTGGGCAATACAACAATATACATAGACCGCCATCCAACTGCATCTATGACTAGAAGTCCACCTTCAGGTTATCATTCGAACCCCCTCCAGTATTAAGTTGCAAGCAACAGACAACCGCTTTAAGCAAAGTGTGTAAGGTAAACAATCCACTTGTTCCATGAACAAGAGACCGTTGTTTTCTCCCTAGTAGCAACATCACATCTACAACCGAAGAGATTATTGTCACTTCCCTTAGAAACTAGAGGCATGAACCCACTATCAAGCATAAATACCCCCTCTTGGAGTCACTAGCAACTACTTGGCCAAGATAGCTACTAACAACGGAGAGCATGCAAGATCACAAACAACACAGACATGATAGAATCATAAAGACAAAACCACTAATAAATATGACATAATAATCTCAATATCCATCAGAACCCCGCAAACACAACATGCATGATTACAAATATATTAGATCTCGATCATGAACGGAGCTCACAAGATCTATACATGAAAGCACAAGGAGGAGATACAACCATCTAGCTACTACATGGACCCATAGTCCAAGGTGGAACTACTCACGCATCATACCGGGGAGAAGGCCTCCGAGATGATCTCCCCTCCGGCAGGGTGCCGGGAAGAACTTTAGACCCCCCCCGATCTAGGGACGACGGTGGCGACGGCTACAGAAGGTTTCATGGAATATTGATCGGGTACTTAGGGTTTCTGCATCGGGGACTACTTATAGACGAAGAGGCGAGGCTAGGAGGCGGCCAGGGGCCCACACCCTACCCAGGCACCGGGCAGGGCCCACCCGCGCCTAGGGGGGTCTGGCCGCCCTAGGTTGCGTCTCCGTCTCGTCTTCTGAATTCGTGTCGCCCACTGTAAAATATTGACTTTGGCTTTTGTCCCGTCCAATTCCAAGAATATTGATTTTCTGCCTTTCTGGAACCAAAAACAGAAGAAAACAGACAACTGGCACTGTGGAAACTTGCTAATAGTTTAGTTTCAGAAAAGATATAAAAACACCTCAAAGTGTAGACAAAGCAAAGCAAAGTAGATACTAAACAAGCATGGAGCATCAAAAATTATAGATACGTTTCCGACGTATCAACCACTTAGTCCCCATTCCTTATCCTGATACCACACTCCCTGTTTCATATATAAACATTATCGTTTACAAGATATGTGTAAGCTTGGTACTTTCTACCCATCTGATGCAGCCTCTGCGCCGGGTTACTCTGGATACTTCCTCGAGCCAAGGTATCTTCACCATGTTCGTCTCTCTATAGATTGACCGTCTTTTATCTTGTTCTTTCTTTAATATATCTACCTTTTATTTCATATCCATGGCGACATCTTCAGTGTCAAGCATGCAATGCAAATGATGGAGGGTGTGTCTATGCGGCTGTGCGCGAAGGGTAGAGAGCGTGTCTCTGCAGCTTTCACCGCGGGCGCGTTGCTTCGTCCGTGCGTAAATGATAGCATTCTGTCCAGCTGTAACAACTCTATGCACGGAGGATGGTCGACATGTCGCTCCGACAGGCACAATAGCTTACTCGGTGGATGGCAGACTTGTGGTCGCGGACGTCACAGTCAGCGGCAAATTCAGCTTCTATATAATGGGTATACAGATACCACTAAAAACACGGTTTTAATCTCATTTATTTGATGTATATTATTTTATATGTTGGTTAAAAAAAGGCACATGATCTTTTGCAAAAAATAATGGGTATATATTTATACACCCACGTACTAATCTCCGCCCGCCCATGGTCACAAACTAACAATAGCTTCGTAGTAGAATAGGGAGGCACTCAAAAGTAGGTATAGATAAATTTATCCAATTATCCTTTGGATAAGTGGAGAAACATTTTATTTGCTATACATTTCTTTTTGTTTTTTTGGAGTTGCACGAGAGTCAAACAAATTTAACGAATAGATATAGGCTCAATTTCAGTAATGGAAACAAAATTATATCTCAATGTCATGTAATTTTGATTTGAATGATATTAATAAGCTAATTACTTTGTCCTTGATCGTAATTAATTTAATTTTGCCACTAAAAGTACACTAGCATGAAACATAGACAGTGCCAGCCTATAATGGGCCGCGTTAACGCTTTGCTGTCGCTGAAGCACTAACTCGGCAGATCACATTGTGTCGAGCCAAAAAAAAGCACTGCATATGCACTTTTTTCGACATAGCTATTCCTGGCTGATTTTTTTGCCGCCCTAGCGCGAGCGCGGCAATTATGCGTGTGCCTCGCTGTTTATAAACGTCAGGGTCTGCCATCCGCGTCGTAGTGCTAGGAGCTCAGGGCAACGACCATGGATAAGAAGGTGGCCATGGAGGAGAGAAAGGTGGCCATGGAAGAAACTTAGCGAGCAATGGAGAATGAGCAGAAGCTCATGCTCGTGGACATAAATGCAATGGATAACAAACAAAATACATATGTGGAGCTTTATCGTGACCAAATGTTGTGAAAGAAGCAACAAATGATGGGAGTAAACATGGGAGTCTCCATGGATACATTTGGACGTGGCATGAATAACATGGGATATTACATGGGTGGCTTCATGGGTGCAATGGGAGGTAGAATGGCTACCATGGCAGGTGGTATGGGTGGATACATGGGTGGGATGGGAGGTGGCATAAATATCACCACGATGCTAATCATGGGCGGATGGAGACTAGTATACACCAATTATTTTTTGCAAAAGCTTACATAATTTTGTATAATTAACATATAAAACAATATACAACAAATAAATTAGGTTAAAACTGTATTTTAGTAGTATTTGTACACCTATTATCTAGAAGTTGAATCCGCCACTAATGCTAATGGCAATGAGGAACAAGAAATAGATGCAACTGATGCCAACAACGGCAATGATGCATGAGTAGTGGCTATGTTATGTGTTCTTGTTTAGTTTGAACTATTTCATGCTTTGAACTATGAGACCTTCAGTTTGTGTTTGTTTGGAACTATTACATGCTTTGAACTATGTGATGTTATGCTATGGTATGTGAAATTGAAGTAACATTTCATATGTGTGACGATATAGAAAAGTTTACATTTTATTTGTTACTCTATTCTTGTGGTTATTTTGCAAAGTTTCATACTAGTTGTTTGATATGTATATGCAAATGTCCAGTACAAATAGAGGTTGCAGTGCAGCAACCGTGTTCTATTTTAGGGCATCCATTGTGGCAACCGTGCTGCAAAATACATCATCTAGAAAAGCTGTGGCCATTTTAGTGTCCTATATCCCAAATTTTGGTACCCTATAAATTTTTCTAGGTGCCCTATTTTACATCGCCTGCTAGAGATGCTCTTAGGAACTTTTTTATAGTATTTGTTGGCTAGGCAGACCCACTAGATG
This sequence comes from Avena atlantica, assembly GCA_910589765.1. Classification (NCBI taxonomy): domain Eukaryota; kingdom Viridiplantae; phylum Streptophyta; class Magnoliopsida; order Poales; family Poaceae; genus Avena; species Avena atlantica. The sequence continues at coordinate 488,907,758 of OU342736.1, forward strand.
TACTTTTCATGCGACTAGTTTCTGAAACAGAGTCAAAAGTTTAGTGTTCTCCAAAAGAAGAAAAGAGCTGCCTAGTAAATTAACGGAAAACAATACAAAAATTGATAGAACCTGGAACAAGCCCAAGCACCATTTTGTTGAGAACAACATTACACCAATAGTGAAGAAAAGATGTCGTTACTGCTACTAGAGTAGCAAACATAGGACGATCTGTCGCTGCATACTTTTCCTTTGCACTCTCTTGTTTACTTTACTTTACATGTCATTATGTTTGATGTTTTATTCACATAGAAAAATACCAAATTACTTGTCTCGTTGATTGCGTAGAAGACTATATAAGTGGCACATACTCACTCTATTTTGTTTCAAATTACTCCGCATCTTAAGTTTAGTCAAAGTCAAGGCATGCAAAGTTTGACCAAAATGTTTGCCAAAAATATCTACACATACATTAATAAATCAATATTATAAGAATCTTCATTAAATGTACTTTTATATTATATGTACTTAATATTGTTGGTGTTTATATTTTTTCTCATTAACTTGGTCAAACCTTAAACAATTTGACTTTGACTAAATCAAAGATGCGGAGTAATTTAAAACAGAAGAAGTATATAGGATGAGAGAATAGAACTACTTTCGTGGTTTGGTACTCTTACTTCCACACGGAGTTGTGCTATAACTATCCCTACACTCCTACACTTGGGGGTTATCGGCTAGCACTTGGATCTTGAGCTCTTCTAGAAGATATGTCAAAGGATTTTTTTTTTTTGGAGAAATATCAAAGGAATCTCTTAAAACACCAGTGATTTTAGAAAGACTTGAATATAATGAGCCATGCTTCGGTGTCCCCCCTAAAGACTAACTTTGAGGGAAAACCGGGTTACGGGTGGGTTACCTGGGTTGCGGGTAAGATTTAGACCCGTACTTATATGTGTTAGAATTAGTATTGACTTATGTCACGATATGTGTAACAGAGTCCCATGGTTCAACGTGTCCTTGACTTGTACGTACCGTGTTCGTGCCCTAGTTTTATACGTAGAGCTAGGTGCCGTACGGCACCACATACTTTCCTAATATAAACTCACATAAAGTAAGACTTGGGATAAATCCGACTATGCAAATCGCTACCCGATCACACTACTAATTGCTGTCTATACAATATGCAACCTCAGATTTAACCGTCCACACTACTAATTGCAAGCAATATATTTTTGCTAATAACTGTATATTTTTTTATGGACATTGTTCTTGTACTAATCTAATTAACCGCCCAAAAAAGTACATGAAAAATTAATGGCCATCTATTTGTAACACCTATGTATAGCATATATATATTTGTACACATGGAGAAGGAAGACAACGGTTAATCATAATGACTTTCTGCAATCAGTAGTCATAATCAACTGAATTCGGACTTGATTAAATACATCCATACACCCACTTCAAAAATACCGTGCTACCCGTGGTATATGGTATAATCAGTATTTTTTGTTTTCTATCAAAAAGCTGATATTATAGGTTGTACCAAATTATTAGTCCAAATTTTAATTAAGGGCAGTGCGGGTCCTCATGCGCCATAGATCGGACATCAGATCTCTTTCCAGTCCATTCATCCTTCTTTTACTATAAAAAAGTGCCGGTTTTGCTACGAGTAGTCCTTCTTTTGCTACATGTACAGTGCGTAGCAGCACGGCAGTGGCCCGGCAGCTCGGCGGCGCGGTGACGTGGGGATGTTGGCGGCGAGTCAAGCCCACGAGGTGGGAGGCAAGGGGGAGGACCAATGTGGGGCGGCACGGCAGCAGCCGGCGATGGGGCGCAGGTGTTCAACCGCCATGGCCACGGCGGAGCTTGCTTTAGAGTTTCGGCGGTGTAGACGAAGGGAGCGGTGTGCAGCAGCATGGGCTAGGGTGCGGTGGCGCGGTGACGTGGGGCTGCTGGTGGCGAGTCAACCCACAAGGTGGGAGGCAAGGGGGAGGACCAATGTGGGGCGGCACGACCCTCTCATGGAGGCGGCAGCCGGCGACCGGGCGCAGGCGTTCAACCTCCATGGCTACGGCGGAGCTTCCCGCAGAGTTTCGGCGGTGCAGACGAGTGGAACGGTGCGCAACAGCGTGGGCTACGGTGCGGCGGCGCGGTGACGTGGGGTTGCTGGCGGCGAGTCAAGCCCACGAGGTGGGAGGCAAGGGGAGGACCAATGTGGGGCGGGACGGCCCTCTCATGGAGGCGGCAGCCGGCGACAGGGCGCATGCGTTCAACTGCCATGGCCATGTCGGAGCTTGCTGCAGATTTTTGACGGTGTAGACGAGGGGAGCGGTGTGCAGCAGCGTGGGCTAGGGTGCGGCGGCGCAGGCAGCGGCGCATGCGAGTGGATACGGCACGAGGCACGTGCGATGGTGCGAGGCGCAGCGACCCAGGGCCAACAATATCATTTTCCTTTAATTAATCAAAGCATGCTCGTGTGTTCATATATGTATACGCAATCTGTTGTGGATAAATTGGATGACACCACTAACTTAACCAAACTATGACGATCTAATGGGGCAATTATTTCTGCTTTGCAAATTTTATGTGCCCCAAAATGTGCTGGGATCTATTTCAAATATTTTGACATCTTAAATAGAAGAGACTATTTTAATAGCATGGACCAATATAAGATGGATAAAAAGAGTTCGTTATTTACAGGACACCTTTAGACACGCAGGCTTAAATCTGACCCGAAACCCATAACCCGGTTTCCCTCTCAAAGTTTGCCTTAGGGGGGATACCGAAGCAAGGGTCGAATATAATATGGAGAGAAGGTGCAAATGATATTAGTGTAAGGCTCTCGGCTCAAGCAAATGGTTCGTCTCTTTTCCTTTGCCCTCACTTTGCCGCGTATAATGGATGGAGGTATTTATATAGACAATGGAAAAATTCTACATTACAAGGAAAACCTAACATGCCTAGAAGTTTGGTATGTTGAAAGTAGAAAGTACCATACATGTTAAATATTTAAACAACTAGGATGGGAAACGATTTTCTTGGAGATTCCAGCCATAGTACTCGATTGTACCGCCATGACCAAAACATCACATGAACAACAACACCTCTGAGGTACTAGGAAAGGAACGTTCGTAAGTTTTGGCAGGAAGTTCTGTCCATAACAATCATAGCCTGAAAACAGGTTGGAAAATAGCTCAAACGTTTCATGAAAACTTCACTAGGAACTTTCAGACATATATTGAAAATACGTGGACAAGTAAAAACAGGTGGCCCTGGCAATCGATTCCATGTAGAAGTACAAGAAGAAAAAAGTGTCAGAAGTGTTTTTTCTAGACTCCCATTCTCTCGCAGGTCCGAATGGTTTGGGCTAGGTTTGTCAGGTGATTCGTGCTTCCACGGAAGGTGATTGTGGAGAATCCGAGAGAAACTTCTTGGAGCTTAGAGGAATTCTTTCATAAAATTTGCAATGGATAAAATTTCGCTTTACTAGCCAAAGTGCCTATTTTGATAATACGACATACATACATCACTCACAAAATTATACAATTACAATCTTTGTGGTAGTCCTTTCTTGTCTCAAATTATAGACTTTATCCAACTAGCAATGGAACTAAAAGCCACAATACTTAGCCATATGGTTACTTCCTTAATTGCCTTGACACTAACCATCCAAAACCCCATAGGATTCTATATAAATTTTCAACCAAGCCGGCCATGGAATTATGTTAACATAGAGGTCTAGAAAAGGGTAAATAGATAATAGAGTCAAAGGACGCCAGGATGAAGAAGTTTGGGTATTCAAGGGTAACTCTCCTACCATGTACCCTTGCACGAAGAGTATTATCAGACAATGGTAAGGAAATCGGTAATCGTGAACTGCTCGGTTGGCTTGGGAGTAGCGACTTATCGGAATTCAGAGGATTAACTGATTTAATTGGTCGGCTATTAAATGGTGCAACCTACAAAAATTAGCACCTAAAACACGTATGAATCCTCTTGCACCTGAACCATCTACCCTATTAAAGGCAGTCTTAAGCTCCTGGATGAGATCCTCAAGGCTCTAGAGCTCTTGTATCTGAGGTCTGGTCGGCAACAACTGATCAACAACGGCAAGGAACTGGTTGGTGATGGCGGAAATCAAGCTCCTGAAGACAGGGATCGAGCGGGAGCTTCGCAAAACCTACTTCACTAGGGCGGGCTAGCGGATGGATGGACGATATGTGTTGATAATTTTGCAACTTTTTTGACCAAGTGTAGTGGTTAATCGGAAACATACCTAGTAATCGGAGTGTAAAACCTATCAATCGGGATAAAAGATTAATACAAACGATTAGTGGTAATCGACACAGTCAGATTCCTAGTAGCGATTAATCGGCCTATTAATCGCTGATTCGGCCTATTTTTTGAACCTTTGTGCAGATATAACATTTAATTATAATTATAAATCGATCTCTATCACACCCATCGCAATGTAGAGAAATAAAGGGTGAGTTTCCTACTTTATTTCCCTTTGTTCAGTTTATTAAAAGTATATATTTATACTCCCTTTCCGTTAATCCATATCAACAAAGTCTTGTAGTAGACACGGCCCTTGCTTTCTTATTGGGATCGATATCAAACTCAGAAAGGCAGTTTGCGTGAGAATATGTTTCAACTAACTCTCTGCACTTGCAACTCATACTAAACATCAGACTATGTATTCGGAATACTACAACTTAATGCCAAAAGGTGATGGTTGTGCAAAAAAGTCTGATAGTGTCGGCTTCCTATATCCATAGCCAGAAAAGTGGTGGTTTTGTGCAATTTACTTTTGGTTTTCTAACAGCATAATAATTGCCTTACTGCACAATCCAAATTCTGAAAGTGATGGTTTTCTATATCTCGAGCACACAAATTGCCGATTTTGTGCAATTTACTCTTGTCTTTTCAGCAACTTTAAAAAAACTTGCAACTCAGGAAATCTGATGCATTATTATTGAATCTAGGCCAATTCGTGCCCCGTTCAAAATATTGTGAATCTTATACGAGCTCATGGAAAATCATCTCCTCCTGACTCCTCGGTGTCCCTTGTAAAATCATGTGTCCGTGTTCCCTTGACATGGCTTTCATGAAGAGGATATGAGACAACTCGCCGTATGTCCAAGACGCAGTGCATGCTTTCTAGTTCTTTTGAGACACAAACATCACTAACGCTGGATATTCAGAAGTTTTTGTCAATACTACTAGTTCGCTTACTTTCTCGTCATGCATTAGGAAATTCGTGAGTAAAATGTTGATCGGTAACTACAGGATGATCTAGTTGAACACACACTGGACGATTAGAGAAAACAAATAGTTCGATTTTCATGTGTTATAGTGGACTGAACTTTTTTTCTTCTAAATATCTCTGAATTTGAATTTGAATTTGAATTGCTGTATGAACTATACCATTTCATCAAATCGTTGTTGAATAAATTTGTGTGTTCAAAATTATTATGCAATAGAGTTGTTTCATTTAGATAGAAATATAAAACAATAGATGAAAATAGCCAAAAATTGAGAAGGCGCGTCCAGTAAGGAGCACATTGTCCCAACGCACACAAATTGGAGGAGACCGCTGGATGCTCTAAGTCCTGTTTGTTTTGAACCAGAGCTTTTCATACGATCCTCAGGGTTCTTCGAGGGAGTTGATCTGATCCTCAGGGTTCTTCGAGGGAGTTGATCTCCATCCTCTTCAGTCCTGCTGATTTTTGTCACTACCAAAAGTTATTCACTGATTCATTTTCTCAGGAATGATTTTGCACAAACCAGACATCATGTATCCGCGGTGAAAATTAACACTAGACGGAAAGCCGAGAACGTTTTCGGCCTATTAATAACTCTACCACAACCATGGACAAAGTACGGCCTATCCATAACTCTACCACGACCCTGGACAAAGTACATGTGTGTCTCAGTCTCACTTTTGCTAGATTCTTTCTCCTGCATGTCAAGCACATACGTTGCGCCTAAAAACATCGAGTCATTATCCCGAGCGGAAGAACTTGCCTTATTTTGTCGAACGATTAGCCATGAGCTGTTGTGGATAGTGAGGAATTGGACACGTATTTGCTAGAAATTCTGCTGCTAAAAACTTCCTCGGTCCCAATCAGGAACTGAAACGATAACTCAAGATGCAGTTACAAGGTCCACGAAACCACAATCTATAAAAACTGCACCACAGTGCCGAGTAATAAGCAGCCATAACTAAGCAGGTAGCGTTCCTGGAAGAAAACGTTAGATACACGAGGCAAAGACAGAACGTCATAACATATGAACAGGCGTCGCTCAAACGACCAGTCAAGTCAGGCTTCCCACTTGATCGAACTTGCTCGGGCAAGAATCTGAAATGAACAAGGCAACATTCGTGTAAATTCCAAGAAAATGACAGCTGAAGAGAACTAGGCACCTTCGGCGGCCAACAACACAATGACCCTTGTACCTTGGACAACTGCGGTAGAAACCCAGGAAGTGGCGTACTGCAGTCACGGGTGTCAAATACTCATGGCCAACATTATCTCAATAATATAAGACACCTTTAAAGAGACCAGCACATTTCGTAGTGCCGGCAACTCTCTAACCGCTCTGTCCATCAGGGACTTGATATTGGCAGAAGCCATAGCTACCAAAGCGTCAATTTCCTCCTCACATTGTTCGTAGACAATGAAGACGATGAACAAGGATGCTAGCACTGCGTTAGAGAGGGAGGAAATCAGATAGTTAAACTGATAACATGACAATAAATGAGAACAGGTGTAAGAAGTGGCAAAAGATAACAACGCTTACCAAGACCCATCAGCACTCTAAATTGGAGGCTCAACATTACTTTGATACAGAACAAGGAAGCAACTACCTGTAGTATAAACAAGGAACTTCAGATAATCATTTGTCACATATAAATTAATTCTCAAAAATTGTACTCCCTCCGTTCGAAAAAAGTGTCACAGATTGACACTTATTTCCGATCAGAGGAAGTACCACTTACGCAATCATGCTTGTGTTTTCCCTGTCATGTACGGATTTACAAAAATTCATGCATTTTTCAAGTAAAGCCTAGCTGGATTGAGTTAATTGTGTATCACCTGGAACATTGTTAAATCAAGAAGGGTATTTTCATGCTTGGGGTGAATTATTCTCCATTTGAGATGGAATAAACTATTACTTGTCACTCAGTTAACCAAGTAATAACTATCAAAAATGAAAATCGAACACAACCAAACATGAATGAAGTATGCCACAGAACAACTTCAAGTTTTCTTTATATAACACCGATGTCTTGCTGACATGTGGGACCATGTCAATCGCAGAATGATGGAGTATATAGTTATTCAGTAGTATGTACGGGATTTTCTCAACAAATAACATAGTGCCCAACATATAGAAGCAAGATATTTTGTGTCAGATAAATTACTTATACAGTCAACATAAACCAAGCAATATCAGGTAAACTAGAGAGTTTGACGGCTGAACATGAATGTAGGGGAAAAATCTAGTACAACAGAATGATGCAGCTAATCAACTTCATACAACAACTAAAGCTGAGCCTGCTGCTAACAGAAAAGAAAGGAAGGTTAATGAAATTCTCCAGATAATTGCCAACAATCACCCAGACAGACCAAATTCAAATATAACTTATTGCCAGTGTTTCCAGAAACAAGATTGTTGTCAAAATCTACTGGAAAATAAGAGCACATGGGGGACTTCAATGAAAGAACTTTTCTAGGATAGTTTCGTCAACTGGCTGCATACAAACCTTTACAAAGGTACCCCAATCATCACCTTCTGCTAGAACCCTCAACTTATGAATAGCTCCATTCCATAGAGAACCCAGACACACAATTGAATTCCTCAATGTTGAGTCTGATACTTCAAAATAATCAGGTGTAACCTTCTCTACAGCAAAACCAAACCTGCAATAGGAGTTCAATACTTATATGTAGCATACTAAAACATATCCACCTAAAAAGGTATGGGATTTCACTAAATCTTTATCTACCAAAATATAACACATCAACACAGAATACAAACTAATATACATACACTTTTGAAGGTAGCACACCGTGGATGTAAAGAGCCAGGGATATCACTAGAAGAATTTTGGCTGACGAGGAGACAAAAGTTCTGTCCGAAAGAAGGAACCAGTAGAACAGCAGAAACACTAGTGTGATATATGAAAAGGTTTTCTTTTCATCCCTCCAAAGGAGAATATCAGAAGCTGCAGTGGAGCGGTAGAAAGTTAACAAGATGAAAAGATAGATATATGGTACAACGGCAAACACATTTTTTTAGTGAAAACAGCTATGTGTATCTGAATATTGCTTTTGGCTTCCAGAGATCTAGTTCATTCAGTTTGGTAGCAAGCACAGAGCAAAAATGTGCACCTATTCCACCCCCTAGTATCTTATCTGCTTTTGATGATCCAGAAGAACCTTGTTTCCTTGATAGATCCAAATTATCTGGTAGTTCAGAAATTGACCCAGAGGTTTTCATGATGCCATCCTGCGTACAGATCAAACATCAAACCCACTGGATGTGCACATTTGTTTTGTCAGAGAAAAATAGATTTGTAACAAATTAGCAATACTTCTGAAGCAAGAAGATAAACAACAACCTACATGTGTAATTGTCAACACTACGAGGTTTGGAAGCAAGCTCACCTCCAATGATATAATTGGGTCATATCCAAGCAGCTTTCTACCTTTTGAAGTGTTAAAAGTTCTTGTACATGATAAGAAGTATACTGTATCAGGATAGAGAAGTGGAGTGGATGACATTTGCAAACCCAATCTGTGATAAATCATACTGGAGAACTGGGAAGCAAACAAGAACATCTTCGCTGGAAGATTAATCCTGGGCCTATAAATGGAACAACAGCCACGCCATATGTTAATTTCTTGAATAGTCTTTGCTGCATGAGTATCTGTGTTAGGAGAGAGAGACCTCTGACAACCCATGGCTTCCATCATGCAGGACATAAACTCCCATGTCTTGACAGGGTCACCATTAGTAATAAAAAAGGGCTGCAAATTTTTAATGATTAGATTACCTATCAAAGCAAATGATATAAATATAGCGTTTCAATTACTAGAAGTCTACCTTTCCAGCAACAGAAGCAGCATTGGAACATAAAGCTTGTTCAGCACAAATGTTTGCGTGCACCACATTTTCCACATAGGTGAAGTCAGACCTGTTACCGCCACTACCTATTACAAACTGAACAGGACTTGTGTAAGAAAGGTAATACTTCGTAGGTTGCAAAGGCTTCTGGACTGTGGACGCCATAGAAAATGCACAAGCAGAACTGTGTCAACTGAAAGGAGACAAATACTTGAATAAACACAAATCTATACTACATCTGTCGAAATGCAAGTTCCTGAGAAACTGGGTTCCGGTTCAAACGATGGATTGTTAAATTTAATTCTGATCGCTACAAGCTATGGTTCTATAAACTAGACTGACTGAATTACAGCTACAACAATTCAAATGGCAAGCATGACTTGAGAGATCTGGAAGTACTGCTGAGTGCTGAACACCAAATCAGATGTTTAATATCACAGTTACCACTAGACTAGTGTTTGTTTTCTAGTAACATACTCTGTATTTACCACAGAAATGCAATAGGAATTTGACACTCTTAAGTCTCTACAAGCTCTTCACAAGTTTAGACAGAAACGAGCAAATGGCAGCATCGAGTACCTTGCTCAAGGGAGACCTTGCATACCCAGCAACGAACCTCAGCAGGCTCGAATCGCCCGGCCCGAACAGATTGCTCGGCCGCAGCACGCACGTCCGCATCCCGCCATTCCCATCCGCGCTGAGCACCATCATCTCTACCTGCACCCTCAGCTCGCTCGCTGCATTCCCGAACTGCATCCGCAGGCCAGAGCGAAAAGCAAGCAACGATCAGCGCACCAGCGAAAAATTGGCAGAGCCGGGCAGAAGCGGGCCGCGATCAGATCACGACGAGGGGAGCACAGCGCTTGGGGGGGGGGGGGGGGGGGGTCCGCGCGCACCTTGTCGGGGTATGTAAGCGAGCCCTCGTCGGCGTCGATCACGTCCAGGGCGCCGGCGGCCACCACGTCGGCGGAGCCGGTGTAGACGACCCTGGCCACGCCGCTGGCGCGGCAGGCGGCGAGGAGGCGCCTGGTTCCCTCGGCCGCGAGGCGGTGGAGCGAGAGGAAGGACCCATCGCTGGCGGCGGCGGAGGAGGAGGTGGGGTCCACGTGGAAGACGGCCGCGACGCCGTCGAGGGCGCGGGCGAGCGGCGCCGCTGGGTCGGAGAGGTCGAGGGAGACGTGGGAGAGGGGCGCGGCCGACGGCGTGGCGGCGGGCAGCGGGGAGGGGTCGAGGACCGCGACGGCGGACCAGCGGCCGGAGGCGGCGAGCGCGGCGGCGAGGTGGCGGCCGAGGAGTGTGGAGCGGCCGAAGGTGACGGCGCAGGCGGGCTTCCGGGGGGCCTGGGACGGTGGGCTCGGGCCGGGCTCGGCGGTCGCCATCGCGGTGGGGTGGGCGTGGGGAGGGAGTGGGGGAGATGGTGGGGCGGGGCGGGGCACGCGAGGGGGACAAGGCGAGATGACGGGGTGGAGACGAGGGGTCTTTGTTTTGACTTGAGTCTGGGCGGCGGTTTCTTCTGTTCCATACATACAACACTTCTGTTTTGGTTTCTGTAAAATTTTCCGGCTGACGTTTCGGATTATGATTGCACGAATTTCGCTGTACCTTCGCCAGTAGGTTTGACATCACAAAGAAAACACTAAATTCGGACTAATGCATAATTTCCTCCTAAATTCGGACTAATGCCATGCTGACTGATGCCGATTTCCGAAAACAGAAGCAGACCGGCAAAAGGATTGTTCACAGAGGTGAGGGGATATCGTCAAGGAAAAAACCTTTCCGTCTTATCCTGCGGACCCTCCCAAATCCTAGCCGCCAGGCCCTCCCCTCTCCTCGTCCGCGGTCATCACTGGACAAAGCCTGTGCAGTGCTGGTAGCGGTGGGCCTGTTTTTCCGACGTATGGACGATCGGCGCGGCGGGTCTGACCAGTCAGCGGTGTACATCGATGGGACGGCTTGAGAAATGCGGCAGTGGGTCACATGTGTTGTAGGCGTGTGCTGGCGACATTCTGATGCAGGGGGTGGGCGGTGGCGAGGTGCTGGCCAGGTCACTTGGAGGAGGTTCTCCCAGGCCCAGATATGGGTGACATGCCCGCTCTGAGAAGGCTAGGCCCGGCGGCAGGGCTGGTCTGCTTCGGCATGCTTGCTCCTTGGCGGCTTCACATTGGTGGTTGGTCGGTGGAGTTGGCTCGATTTGGGGGCAAATTGGACTCACGGATGGCTGGCAGCGGTGTTCTTGGCTCTGCGGCGCGACGGAGGGGCTCGTCGGGCCTAAGGAGCCTAACATGCCCTACTGCTGCGTTCGGTCGGCAACCACCTACGATGGTGGAGGACGATCTCCTCCGATTGACAGCAGAGCCGTCGATGGTTGTGGAGTGCGACTAGTAGGTGCCGCCTACTGACAACACTTCTGCAGGCCTCGTGAGTCTATTTTTTCCGCCACCCGCTCTACTCGCAGACCTCTCGGTGTGTTGTTTATCGCTCCTTGACCCCCGAGTTCATGGATGCCGAGGCAGTGGCCTTAGAAGGTGGACTGCGTAGGGAACTCTACTACGAGTGACGTGACGGTGGTGGCAGTCTCTCTATCTTTGGTCATGTAGATAGCGAGGAGCGGACGGTGGGAGATCCCGGTGTTGGTGGCGCTTCGGCTTTGCCAGCTCCCAAATCGCGTGTTGGAGACCTATATTGGGGTTAGCGGGCGGCCCTGTTGGGAGCGGTGTGAAGGTTTTTTGGGACAAAAGCCTAGTTCTTCGATAGCAACGACGATGATGCATGTGGGTATCGTTACCCTTTTGGGGGTGTCATTGTGGTTACCTCTCCACGCTAGGGCTCCGGGTAAGAACCCTTCACCAACGTGGTCTCGATAGCGGCGGCGCAGTGCGTTGGTACCCTCTTGGGAGCATCGTTGTGGAGTTACGGCTCCCTCGGTTTCGTTTCGGTGTCCTCGGTATCAAGTTTGGGTTTTTCTAGGTGTTTTCTTTTTTTTTATCTGTTTTGTAAGAGGGACATCTTATCACATTGTATCGGTTCAGCTGTTGTGGCTTTGTTTATAAAGCGAGGCAAATGATAGGAAAGTCGGATCAACATTTCTGCACCACTATTTGCTAAAAGTCTTTCATACCGCCACGCATGCTTATATGGCAAAAAGATTAAAATAGTCGTGGCACTTTCGCCTGATGCTTTCTCTTTCGGTGATGCATCGCATTCATCGAGCATGATTGGTGACCGAGCACCACTTTCCAAAGTGTGACGTCGAATGCAAGTCTGGCATTTATGCCATCAATCAAGGGAAAGACCGATTACCTGATTGATTACTTATATAACATCATCCGCAAGGACATGACAGCTCCAGGTTTAGAATTGCAAATTTGCAACGTTGATTCCCTTTACATCGGAGTGATCGAGCATCGTTGTAGTCTACGTCCGACACAATGCGCAAATATGACCCAGTGTGGAATAGTCATAGATGATGGAATGTCGAAAACAAACATAACTGCCAGGAAAACGAGGAAGCAATTGACTGAAGAGAACTATCAAACAGCTAACTGGCATTTTCTTTTCTATCTCCCCGAGTAGAGGATAACAGAGCACATTTTATTTTGTAGTCGACAAAAGAATAACCGGCTGCTATCGGATTAACAAGCACTATGCAGAGCTACATACAATGCGAGGCAATTTTCCGCCCAAGCATTTTAGGAACATCAAGCTGTACACATTTCCTCCCGGTGCTCCTTCTGTTGGGACCTTGTGGGGTTCTTTGTCAGCTTCTATCTTCAACAAGATATAGCTGGACCACCGTTTTCTTTATGCGAATTGTCTTTGTGGTTAGTCAAAAGTTGTCCTTTGCCCGTCGGACAACCTCAAGAACACGTGCATCATCGAAATGATCTGGAATTGACAGCATTTTCTTGATCTCTGGACTGGAAGTCCTCAGGAAGGGATTGCACTGCTTCTCTCTCCCAATTGTTGTTGGCACCTGGAAAATGTGAACCACGGAAAATTTACAAATTATTAGTTAAGCATGGTTTAATATCTAATTCCTGGGATGAACTATGTACCATGCAATCTGAAACCGCGATTTATACCACGCACGTTGCTTATTTTGTTATGTTAGCAGTCAGCTAAATTGCAAGCAGGGATCTGGTAAATCATGAACACTAATGGTTTTAACTGCGGCTCTTGTTTGCAGATCATACTTCTGCTGAACCAAACATACTAACATATTAATGGAGTAATAAAATAATATAAGAAGTACTCCCCCTGTCTCGAATTAGATGTCGGAGTCTAGATTCGCATGTGTCTAGACGCATTTTAGTGTATAGATACATATTAGACAAATCTCCAACATCTAATCCGATACGGAGGGAGTAAATAATATACTAGCAGAAGAACTTGGAAGTAGAAGAAATAGGCAAATAGTAAATGCACAAACTGATGTTTGGTAAAAGTTAGGAATGCATATGGCTTTAGAAGGGATATTACCGTTGGTGTATTCTTATTGCGCAGATCAGCTGCACTTGCAGCATATTCCTGAAGTTCTTCGTTTCCTGGTTCTACGCTCAAGGCGAACTTTGAATTGCTCTGCGAGGAGGTACTTCCAGCATTAGATAACAGGTTAATGTAGGAGATTTCTAGACTTGATGAAAGGAAATGCCATTCACCAGAGTATATTCATGTCCACAGTACACCTTCGTCACATCTGGAAGAGCTACAATTTTCTGGAGTGAAGAGTGCATCTGCAGCAAGTTCAGAAAAAAGGCGACATGCATAAGTCTTGGTGATGCTTACAAAAGAACTACATTAGGTAAATTCCTATGAAAAGGAAAATGGAGCAAACCACTCACAAACGACAAAGCCACCACAAATCCACAGCCTATTAGCTTTTTTTAGTGAATAACTGATCTAGTGGTAGGTGTGAGCACTTAGATTTGATGACCAAAATTCCCCATTTGTTGTTCAAATAAATGAAGTGCAACAATGCTCAGTGTAGCAAAATCTCACTTTTTCTACTCCCTCCGATCCATATTAATGGACTCAACTTTGTCTAGATTCGTATGTATCTAGTTAAGTATTTAGACTATATGCATGCGTATCTAGACAAAGTTGAGTCCATTAATTTGGATCGGAGGGAGTAATTATTCATACACCCTTTCTAAATCTCTTCTATTACTCGTTGCTGATAGGTTCTAATAGTTCAGTTTATATTGAAAACTCTGAGTCTCCAACATGCTTATTAGTCCCAATTAAGGGAATTCTCTAGCAGTAAGTTCCACCTATTCCAGAAGCAAGAACATTGGCAAACAACCAGTTCATTACAGACATCTAATACTCCCTCCGATCCAAATTAATGGACTCAGATTTATCTAGATTCGATCTGAAAGCCAATGGAAGTAGAACAAACTCAAAAAACATAGCATATGAGCATTTGAACCATTACAGAATAAGACATGTATACAAAGATATCTAACCTGCTCTGGAGTCCCCTCAAAAAGTTTTCCACAGGATAGATTGAACAAGGTATCACCTGTAAATATTGCTCCAGATGCAGGGAAGTAAAAGCTCAGATGACCTAACAGAAAAGAAAGAGGATTGGCTGAATTTCTTGGAAACAATGTTGCATTAGAAACTTATTTTCTAAACAAACATAATATGAATATCCAGGACACAGCCGCACACGTTTCATAAAAAAAGGCAACCTTAATAGCTCTGAACATGTTCCATATACGCTGTTCACTACTTCTGGACTTTGAGAAAACATCAAACATGATTAACTGCAGATGATATAGTTATGTGTGGAAGAGAACTAGAGAAGGCAAGAAAAGCAATTCAGAGCACTGTGTAAATTAAATTTTAAGGTGTATAGTGGTGACATGATCAAATGATCAAGGATGCATATGAACTTGGGCCAACAAATCAAACTTCTAAGTTTTGATAAAATCTAAAAACACACATGTACAATATTGAATGACGTCGAAATCTGTAAATTTCAAATAACAAATAGTATGAGTTTGTATGCAGGGAAGACAAAACAAGCTGTGTAAAGTTAGTGTTGCTATATTGGACCTTCCTGTCATGTTTTTCTTGCACAGATATGTCTTTTTTTGCAAAATTTCTATTAACATGTAACTATGGGTTTTGAACTTTTGAAAACCATCAAGTGCAGAAATCTGCACTATTTCCAGTAAAGCTAAACCAATACATACGCGGACTTAATAATTCTGCCTAGACAAAAACAAAGGAAGTAAGTCAAAACAATTAAGAAATTTGCAAATTACTCACCTAATGTATGGCCAGGAGTTTCCATTACAAGAACTTGATGACCAGCAAACATCCACGTGTGACCATCGCTTAGGGTTATGTCAATGCCAGGAATTCTATCTTTGTCCTTCTCGGAACCAATTACCTAGTAAAATATCACTGTTAGAAAACAAAAGCAGAAGATATCATTATTCCTTGTCTGGTTCATGTTTCTGTTGTAGGGGAAACCCAGTGGAGGCACAATGGAAAGCTAGAAAAGCATGTGTAAATCTTTTCCATTTATCAACCTAGAGAATCATTATCTGTTGTCACTCAAGGAACAACGAAAAGCCATTTCAACAACTAAACTTCTGAGTTCTGACATCAGTTATAAAATTCGATCTTGCATCCTTAAATTTGACGGATAATTGTTGCTAAGACTGCCAATAAAATCTGGTAGAGCAGAAGGTTCAGGAAATATCTTATTCAACTTCAGTTTATCTCATGCTAGAACACATTTTAATTGCTTCACACAGTCTCTAAGCAATAGAAAAGGAAATAGAAAGAACAAAAGAGGTAGCCAACTGTATACCTTTGCACCATACTTTGCCTTCAGTTCCAAATTGCCACCAGTATGATCATAGTGGTGATGGGTGTTCAATATATAGGTCAAGTTCTGGTTTCTCTTTTCCAATGCGTCTATGATAGGCATCGCCTCAGAAGGGTCTACAACTCCAACTGTTCCAGTATCCACATCATGTAAGATGTACGCATAGTTATCTTGAAGGCAAGGTACCTACACAGGATGTGGAGCAAAGTCAAGAAACATTGGAAGGAAGTGTAAAAATATGAATGACAAGCAAGAAACATCTACAGGAAGGAAGACAAGTGAACATGTGAAATGTGTAGACAACAGAGGTATTTGTGTTCAGCAATCTACAATCTACTTGTTTGTGCCAAAGGATAAAGTGTGGAAGTCATGCACTCATGCTATTTCCGTCTTAGAATGAAAAACCTTTATATATTGAGAGATGGTATATCTTGGAGAAATACAAGTAATGCTGCTCAGGCATTAGCCTGAAGATCCAGTGTCTGAAAGAAACTGCAAACATGAAGGGTCAAGAGCAAACTAAAATGAAGTGCACATCATCTGTCCCACCATAGTAAGCTTGATAAGGTTTGGCAGCAAAGGTACAGTCTAAGGTGTCCAACATAAATCGTGGGAGTTAGGCAAGAAGATAGAAAAACGAGGAAGAATAAAGCAACAAGTGATGAAGTGGAAGAAGAATATGGAGAAGCTTTTCTCAGAGACGTGAACGCTTTCCTAATGAGGATGGCCCTTGGTTTCTTTCCAAAAGCAGTGCTGCCAGCAGCACCACACGGCTGTGAGGAACTCGTCGCAAGTGGTAATAACTAGTCTCCCTCAGCAACCATCCCCCGCTGTTGAATTGTCTCCTAAAGCAAACAGTCAACAGACTAGCTTTCCCCCTATCTATTTTTGACTGCTATGTCAACCCGGCAGCTAGAAGTTACATTCACAAGCAAACAAGGCGCTAAGTTTCAAATAGCAATCGATTGAAATGGGATGATGGATGGACAGCCGCCTAAAACCAATCATGGAGAGTTTCGGAGCAACTCACCAGCTCGATTTGCAGCGAGGAGGAGACGCTGGTCATGTTGCAGAGGTAGCGCGCGGCGCCGAACATCCGGCCCACCCCGTGCAGCGTCCTGAGGGGCATGACCAGCAGCGTGCCGATCCCGTACATGAGCGGCTTCCCGAGCCATTTCCTGCTCACCCTCGGTATCAGGGCCGGCTGGCCCCTCATCTGCAAAACAACAGGAGAAGCAGGTTTCACCCCAACTCAGAATCCAGAGAGGCCCCAATCGCACAGCTCAGGGAGGCGACCAATTTATCTGAGCGTCGCGAACAATTCCACGCCACCACGCAACTTAAAGTATATCCTAGTAGTATAATAATTGACCGAAATTAGCTGGAAAAAATGGCACCACGGAACAGCTGGGCGCATCAGCAGCAGCGCAGAAACCGAGGGACCGGATCGCAAGAGCGCCGGTCCCGTCGTTGGTTCACGCGGAAAGCGGTTGCAGGCGGCCGGCAGGCGAGCGATCGATCGATCGAGCGAGCGAGCGCGTCGCACCCCGCAGGCGCGAGTCCCCAAGCCCAGATCCAAACGCGCGCCGAGAAATCCCAGTAGAAAGCGACGGGTATAGGGAGAGGTACCGTGGGAGCGGAGGAGGAGCAGCGCGGGAGGGAGGAGACCACGAGCGAGCACGCCTTGGAAAACATCCGCATTCCTTGTTCCTCTCCGGCCTCCTCCTCCCTCGCGCTCCGCCGGCCGGGCGCCGCCGCTTCTCGCGTCGCGTCGTCGCCTCCTTCCGACGAGGCGAGGCGAGGTCACACGCGCGCGGTGGGCGGGAGGGGGACGCGGGGCGGGGGGGAACGGAGAAAGCAATGGAGACGGGGAGAGAGACGGGGAGGGGGAAGGCAAGAGTAGTGGGGGAGAAGGGAGGTTGGCCGGCTGTGATTGTGCTGTCGCGGCCGGCCCCGGCCCCCCGGGGCCCGGGCCCACCGCGGTGCTACTGTGTGCCGACCGGCCGGAGGCTACACGTGGCGCGTTCTCCGGCGTCCGCTCCGGGATCGACGGCCCAGACGGGCTCCGGAGGGGTGGGTGGGTGAGCGTCACGCGCCGACGCTCGCGCGCGTGATCTGCGTTCTGGAGTACGGCGCACAGTTGAGAGCCTTGGACGGGAAACCGCGCGTTTTTATGTGGGCACGCACGGGGTTGCTTTTACGTTTTTTCCTCTGTATTATTTTGGCAGGGTTTTTCACTCTTCTTCCTCTGCTCGTGCAGCGCCGACACGTGTCACCCTAAAAGCCAAGCGTGTGTAGGGCTGGTAGAGATAGTTTGCAACGAAATCCCTGCCTTCTACTTCACCCTACTACGAGCTTTGTGTACACACCACCCAGTTCCCTCTAATCCCTCCTGCTTACACAATTGGAAAGCATGATCTCGTCGTATAATCCCACGTTATAACATTGTACTATGACCCGGCTGACAGCGACACGTGGAGCTCGCTAAACAATGCATCAGGACGAGTGGTTGACATGTTGACCTCACAACGGATCTCGAGACAAGTACTACTAGTACCAATAAACCATTTTCAAGGTTATTGCTTGTAAGATCTCATCATTTTAAATCCATTAGTCCATTGAATTTCATCGGGGAAACACTTTTCTGGCCTGGGTCAAATCAAGCATCGGTGATAATATTATGCCCCGTGTAAACTCTTCGTCCTCTGCTTGGGCATCACCGACACGTGTCCCCTGTAGAAGCCAAGCGTGCTTAGGCGGCGGGTATAGATAGTTGCAACAAAAATTCCTACCTTCTAGTAATAAACTTCACGTGATCCCCGTTTACACAATTGGAAAGCGTGACCTCATCGTATAACCCCACGTCATAACATTGTAGGAATCAGGTGATAATGACACGTAGAGCTCACTAAACAATGCATCGGGACGAGTGGGGTGACATGTTGACTTCACTACAGAACTTAAGACATGTACCAATATACCATTTCCACGATTACTCGAAGGTTGAGGTTATTGTTCATGCGGGTTCTCTAACATAATGATGCTTGTAAGAGCGTACTAGATCAAACACAAAAGTCAGTTGTATTGTAATATTGTATGACCCGTCTGAGCAGTTGACTAAACAATCCACTGGGATGAGTGCTTGACATGTTCTTTTTGCAAGGAGTGGTTGACATGTTGACTTCACAATAGAACTCGAGACATGTACCAATAAACCATTTCCGGTTATTGTTCCTGTGACTTCTCTAGAATAACATTCTTAATAGGGTGTTAAGCGGGACGGGTTGCGGCACTGTTTTTTAACTATTTTTTTTATTAATTTTGCTAGCTTTTAAGATATTCTTTTGCCTATATTTACTTTTGCAGGTTGTTATGCGGGTGTCGATTGCCACCCTAATTCCTACATAATACTAATGCTTGTAGTACCACACCAAATAAAACCCACAAGTCAATTCTATTTAGGCAGGAATCACCTTTTTTGGCCTAAAAACCCTAGGGGAGGCCATTGAACCTAAATCACATCACGCATGAGGCAGAGTCAATTTACCTAGCCAAAAAGCATCAACAATAATATTACGCTCCTTGTAAATTCCAGGGCACTTCACAAGATTACAAAATCAATTTGCTTTAGAAGGATAATGAATCGCTTCGTCATGCTTAAAGTTTTCTTGATCACTTGTCTTGCTTAATTGTTTGCCTCGTGAAGTTTTAAAAGAACAATACACTAGAACACACGGTATTGCCACCAAAGGTCACTTTCCCTTATCTCTCCGTGTGTATGTGTGTCACCTGTCAAATCTTATGGGGACGGCGTAGATGATCATGGCAATATTTTTTGTCATGACACAAGTCCTTGCCTTCTAATGCTCTAAACAAGTTACGTGCACGCTTCCCAGTTTACACTTCGAACTAATGTTATTGTGTATCCCCACTTAGGACGAGAGAAGTGGTAAAAAACAATTTACAAAGAAAAAAGAAAACAAGAAATGCACTTGAACGAACAGTTGACACTTTTTTTTTTGTCGTTGAGAAAGACACTTGGACTGATGACAAGTAACGGTAAACCGTTTCCTTGATTACTCTGAAGGTCATGTTCCTGCAATAATTCTACAGTATACTCCCAACAGAATACATTACTAGTACTAACAATGCTTGTGAAATTACTATACAACAGATCACGATCAATCAGTCGGTGACATTTAAGCATAGATCACTTTCTAGCCTCGAAAAATCAGAGAGGCCATCCAATCGAAGGAGAACACTCAGCAAGTCAGAGTTAATTTGCCCAATCAAATCAAACATCAGTAATAAATACAGGTCAATTCATCAAACCACCACCTTTTTTTTCTGGAACCTTTCGAGAGGGAAAAGAGAGAGAAAGGGTTAGAGGACCCCCAAAGCCCAACAAAAGCCCTACAACCTACATTAGCAAACCAAGCCCATTTTTGGCCGAAATCAAATCCCAAGCTGTCACGAGGCCCAATGGGGCCTTCACACCACACCCCCGCGTCAATGTGAGCGTCACGACGACTTCTTCCCGATCACCGGCGCCGGCGCCGGCGCGGACGCCGCGCCGCCGAGCACCGCCGCGGCTGAGTCGACGTTGGTGAGGAGGAACTCGTAGATCTTCTTCCTCAGCCGCTCGATCGTCTCCTCGGGCACGCCGCAGCCGCCGTTCGGGGCCGTGGCGGTGGTGGTGGCCAGCGCACCCTCCTCGTCCCCGTCCTGCGACGGCGGCGGAGGCGCCTCGGTGCGCGTCCCGATCTCGCCGAGCCAGTCGTTGACGCGCTTCAGCTGCGGGAGCATCCTGGCCGCGCGCTCGCGGTCCCACGGCGCCGCTGCCGACACGTCAGCGTCCAGGAACCGCTCCACGAACCCGAGGAACCACCCCCTGGACTCCTCTCCGAGCCGCCGAGCCAGCTGGCCCCTCTCCTCCGCACCTACTCCCCTTTCCCACTCCGGCAGCGGCGCCACCACTGCCGACGCGGTAGCTCCAATTTGGCTCGTCCTTGCCTTCCCCTTTGCTGGGGACATCCGTGACTTTGCCGCCGGAGACAAAGACTTCACGGCATTGGGCGCTGCTGCAGCCGGCTTCACAGACTCATCCACGACCACCACAGCCAGCGGCGACGATACCGTGGCCGGGACTGGCTTGAGGTTGTAGAGCCCGAAGCCAGAGAGGTCCGAGGCAAGCGCAGCATTTACCCAGGACTTCGCTCGTCGCTGCCGCTCCATGGCCACAGCAGCAGTCTCGTCGTCCGTGGCAGAGACCACCGTGCCAGCATCGCTGGCCGCCGCTGAGCATTCCGGCGAGGCTGCCGACTTGGTGAGAGTGTCGGTGATCACAGTGGCGCGGGAGAGCGCGCCGTGGAGGGCGAGGAACTGCTCGACGGTTGGCTGTGGGTTGTGCTCCTCCGCCGCCGAGCTCACCTCCGCGTACGAGCTGCTCCGACAAAAACACAAGCAGGCGAAGTAAGAATCTCACCACACACTACCCAAATCATTACACACAGATAAAATGCAAGCAGAATCACTACAAACATGGCACTGTATAGCTCCTACAGTAACTTTGTAACAAAGCCGTGTGTGATATATAACCAACAGAAAAAATTCCAGCAGTGTTTAGAAATGGTGTACATTAGCAGAGATGAGACTGACAGTAGACAACACTGGAGCTGACAGGTTGTTGTTAGTAGAAGAAAACAATTATGCAGTTGCAAGTACAGCGCAACAGTAGGCCATCCACACATGCATCAAGAGACACAGTTCAGAAACAATGTCATCCATCAGCAAAAAAATACAAGTCTGATCTGGCTCAGAAATACTACCTCCTTTTCAAGGCTTAAGGCGCACACGCTTTCTAAAGCAAAGTTTGACCAAAAAAATTGAGCAACAAAATCTTGATTATATTATATATAATTAGTATCGTTGGATTCGTATTGAAAAATACTTTCCAATGATACTAGTTTTATACCAAAACTCTTTACGTATTTAGAGTAATTCTTGGTTAAAGAAAAAACACGTAAAACGAGGACGCCTTAAGCCCCGAAACGGAGGGAGTAGTTTCTAGTGATCTATGTTCACTGAGCTGAAGCTTAGGGTTGTTCAAAATCTGTACTAGCCAAGTACCACCTGCACTCAGATCTCTATTAAAATAAAAGATGGACCACGGGTGGGGTCTCTGAAAGGGGAGAACCGAGCTGGTTGATAGCATTATTGCGACATGCAAAGCCAGCTAGTTTTGGGACATTTGGAGCATGATACCAACGGGCTATCAATGATCTTGCCCTCGTGAGGTGCAAGCGCAAAGGAAGCATGTCACATGAGGAGCAGCAGGCTTTGCTAGGAAACCAGTCTGTACTAGTATGCTGACCATGTCCTGTATATCTAGCATGTTCATCATCATCAGCACAGGAACATGCAATCAAGGCTGTCTACGGCCACAAGCCATGTGAAGCTCTGAAGGTCTTGTGAGACTTATCAGACATAGACGGGCCATCTTATAAGTCTTCAATGAACAGTTCATTCATCGATATGATGCTGCTACGACATTAAAAGTTAAAACTACAACGGTGTAATTCAGCATGAGCTCCCAACAGGAGTTGAAGGTGAATCCATCCCTGAATTCACTAATGTTGTATTACTAAGTGCCAGTGTACAGCGATAGAATAGTATCTGCTACCATATCATTGCATACTTGGATAAAGCTAGCGAACAATGCCAGGTTATGGTGTGACCCAATCAAACCAAAAGATTCTCTTCTACTATATCTTAATGGACAGAGCATGCGATGCCATCAAAGTATTGAACATGCAGGCACCAATTATTAGAAACTGTGTTTAGTCTATAATAAGTACAAATCGTAGATTATAGTCGACTGACAAATAAATAAGAAATGTTTATGGATGTCATTAGCAGAGAATCACAAGATAATATAGTTTTCTTGATGATGCATCACAATGCCAAGTGTCTGGAGAAAAGGTACCTCAAACATCTCAGCAAGCTCTCTGCAGCGGAAGCTTCCTGCATGGCTTCAACAGCAGCCACCTGTGCTGATTCTCTGTACTTCAGAAGCTCCTGTCACAGAAATATGCCACAAAACATACCATCAGGTACAAAATTCTAACAGAGTGAACGGCTGTCTTTTGTTAGCTTGCGGGTACTTTTCTACGACAACATTCCTCAGGTAAAATTTATCAATATTCACAAATATTGGTAGCAGGTGGTTTCCAACATATTAGTGTATGCTAAAACCATATCGGTAAATTTCTTACTGTGCAATAAAACCATATTGATATGTCAATGAACTTAGCCATACCTTTCCTAATTTGGCAAGTGACGGAGGAAGTGATGCCCATGAATTGCTAGCATCTGTCAGTTTTTTGCTGTTTGGGGGAATCTTAACCAAATTTGTAGCATTTGGGTTGCTTAAAACCCCAGATGTCCTCTTTAGAGTAGGAGGATGCTTCTTTGGTGCTTTGTCAGCATCGACTATGGGAGCAGGAGCGCTTGATGTGCTCTTTCTAGCAGGGTTATGGACCTTACTGTCATCTTTATGTGCCTTCTCATCCACTGGCGGTTTTCTTCTGGGAGTCTGCATATACAAACCTTGGGATTAGCTACCTCACTTTGGAGCAAAAACAGTGTATACAAAGAAATAATGCCATCACATTTTGTTGCTTTACATAATATCATTAGTACTAAAAAATATTCTATCATCACCAAGATCTCCTAGAAACTCAAAAGAAACATTATCCTCAAGAGAAGGTAGTGGTCGTAGAAAATTTAACACATCAAGCACATTTATCGGTAGCGTAGTCAACATATAACATACCGTTGGGCCCCTGTTCTCAGGTTTCCTGTCAGCTTTGGCCGTCTTTGAATCCGAACTGTTTTTCCCTTTCGCATCCACAGCTCCTTCCCAGCTTCTTCTCAAGGCCTTTGGTCCCGATCCAATACTCAGCAAAGAGCTACTGATACCTGCAGAGGACTTCCTCCCTGCAGTAGTAACCTTCAAAACTGAAGCTGCTCTTTCTAACAAAGAGAGCCTAGAAGATGATGCTTTCTCTGCTCCTTTTACCCCGTGTCTCTGTCTTAGATCGCTAGAAAATCTGTCGAATGTTGCAGGTAGAGAATAGACACTGGTTGGAGATGAAGGTGTTGATCTAACACTAGATGGTATCGCCTTTGGTTTCACCGCTTCCTTCTTATCAGCAACCCCATTCAAGGCCTGCTTTGAGAGTGAAGATTTTGATTTAGTCAGCAGCGGTTTCTTATTCTCTGTCCCCACGGCTTTGTGGGAAGCGTTTATTTTCTCCAGCTTGCTCTTCTCCTTTTCTAGTGACAAGACGGCAGCATCTTTCAATCCATTGGTTGTTCTGGTTCCATTGGCCGGCTGCGCCTTCTTGCTGCCGGCGACACCAGAAGAGCTAGTTAACACAAGGTCCTCAGGGCTGCCGACGCAGGCATGGCGGCCAGGAACTGGCCGGACTCCCCAGAGTATGGGCACCGGAGTGGCCGCCTCGAGGCGGTCTACATGGATGAACTGCCCTAACTGAATCTTGTCGCTCAGGATTAGATCATGCTGGTCCTCCGGGAGGGTGACATACGTGGCATGGGAAGAATCGGACACCTTGAGGTAAAACCCTTGGTTGGTGAAGAGATCGCTCCCGGAGAGTGCGGGCACAATGCTGACGACCTGAAGAAGGGAGGACCGGTGCTCGCCTGCGACTTTAACGTCCGTGTTCATATGCTGAAGGAGCTTGACGAGGACGCCGGGCACCAACGACGCCATTGCTGTAGCTCGTTAAGCGCATTACTCTGCGATGTTCAAACCAAATTCAACAGTTAGATTATCATCATCATATGGGGATATGGAGAATCTGATCCAAAGTAAAATAAAATAAGTTATCAGTTCACTGGTAGCCAACCTGGCTGGCCCTATCAAAAGTGAAAACAGTACTACCCCTGATCACAACAACCTGTTGTGAATGTAGTTACGAAAACCTGTCTGGCAAGGAACCTTAAACTTTACTGCTTGTTGTAAACGGTAGTACTGTCAATTCAGAATTGAATTCGGCAGACATGAATTCACAATGCAAACAGAAATAGTCGCAGGCCTTGTCACCGTCGAGTAACTATTGGGGAGGACGGCGGCACCGAAGAAACATCGGCGTCAATGATAATTACCAGGGACAAGAACGACAAGCAAGGGGGAAGAAAAATCAATGGAGCACGCGCCTATCCAACAGTACCACCGCTAACATGGGCGCAACAGTAGAACAAAAGCAAGGGGAGGAGAACCGCCGCTGGCAGGAACGCAATCATGCAGAGAACGCTGCCATTGCTTGCTTGAGAGGAAGTGGATTCAGTCCAAAGCAACGGGGGCCCTGTGCTGGAGCCGGAGCCGGGTAGGGAGGCGACAGGCCCAACAAACGCCACGGCACAAGCAGCAGATACACACCACCAGAAAGTCTCGTCATCATGGTGGCGTCAATGTGGGCGGTGGTCCTGTCAATCCAACCAAAACATTTCTACGGGGGAAAATAAAATCGGGGGGCAGAATCGACGGACCAAATCTTGGGCGTGGAGTAGTAGTAGTAGTAGTACCACTTGCCCCTCGTGAATCCCTTTGCGACCTTAAAGAAATGCCAATTGGGAGCGAGGCGAGGACGGCAGGCAGTTCCAAGGATCGACTGGTTCGTGCTGCTACGCGGTGGTCCGAGGAGGAGGAGGTAGCGGCAAAGGGCAAGCCAGCCAGAGCCTCCGTCAGGAAAATCAAGCGGGGCGTGAGGGGACGAAAGGTGGGGGAGGAAACACGGAGGAATCCTCCTCGCAGTTGGCTGGCTCTCCGGCGAGGCAAGCGGTCGAGCAAGAAAGGTACTGGTACTAAATCGATCTTCAAAGCAGGGAAATCGGACAGAAATTTAATGGGCAGCGGCGAACTGAAGGATGGAGGGAAGGAAGGGAAGGGAACCGACCTTTGGCGGAAGGAGGAAATCCGTGGGCGCAGGAACCAATCTCGCCTCCGCTCCGACGGATACTGCCTCTCCCTTTGCTGTGGGCCGCACACGGGAGGAAGAAGGAGGGAGGCGCCCACGGGCTCTCGGGAGCGCCGCACGCTGGCGCTAGGCCTGCTCTGCTTTTCCTCTGCTGCTGCTGCTGCTGCTGCGAGCACCTCGATGATCCCCGCCGCAGGTCTAGGCAGTGCGTCCAGGAATCTCCCTCCCTCTATCTTTGGCTGGTTCTGGAGCGGCGCGCTGCTGCTTTGCTTGGGAGAGAGGAAGGAGCTCGAAGAATGGGGGGGAAAGGAGGGAGGGAGAGAGAGTGGAACGGAGACCGGTGGTGGCCTCGTGCTTTCTTTCTCTCTCTTGTCTGGGTTGGGGAGTGAGGTTGGGTTGGGGTAGTAACCGTCAGCTGACAACACGCGACGCCAGCCCAGGCCCATGATCCACTGTGCGGAGCCTCGTGTTGCGCGGCGTGCGTGCGTGGGTGGGTGGTGCGTTGCTGTTGTTGAGGTGGGAGGCCGCTTTCCCCGTGCTCGGGAGTGGGGCAGCTAGTGGTGAATGGTGAGTAACAAAGTTTTACTCATAGGAGTTCTAACCACGGCGCGTGTTACCGGAGACTAATAAACTCGTGCCAAATAGTACTATTACTCCCCGTCTCTGATTTAGCTTTGACTACCAATTTAACCAATATATATGTACTAATTCAGGTGCCACGGCAATTATAATGTTATAGGAGCATCATCTCCGGCGGTGACTATATTTCGGCGCGCTAAAATTGTTTTGCCACACGCTCCGCCAGGATAGAGTCGTCGGCACGACCTCTATTGGAGACGCCATTTTACACAGCGCTCTCTCTCTCTCGCCAAACACACATACCCCACCAGACACAGCAAGCTATAGTGCTAGGCGCCAGCGCAAACAGCAAACACATACTTGCATACAACCCTCGAAACAGGCTTTACGCCCAGCTTTATAACTAAAACAACGACCAACAAGTACCACGGAGTCAACGACGCCCAGGTGTCACAAGAAAATAAATATATTCAGCCGGGGCAACAACACAACAAGCCCAAAAAAACAAAAGTGACAAGGCGACCAAGTGCAGAAGAGAGCTCCCCTACTAGGGCGCACTAGCAGGCACCGAGAAGCGTTGCGTCGACGCCCTGATAGCCTGCAAGATGCCGTCCACGCGCTCACGGTCACGCTGTCTGGAGAGGGGGTACCACCGATGTAGATGGACAAGCAAAAAAAAAACAGAGTCAGAAGCCCGGCGGAAAGATCCGCTCAATCACCATCTTATTCCTACAATCAACGAGATCAAACAAAACCAAACAAAATATTCAACAATAAATAGCATTGCACGGTTCAAAATCTCCAAATCTCAACCTAGCGCGCGGAGCTAGGGTATTTGGCACGGACGGCGGCGGAACTGCTCCACCGGCGACGGCAGTGGGGGACGGTGTATTGAGGGCTCGATGGCGTGCCGGATGTCCCGTCCATCGTCAACAGTCGAGGAAGGTGGCAACGGAGGTTGCGCAGGTGCGGGGGAGTTTTTTGTGCGGTTGCATGTTTGCCGGCATGACCAGTAATAGCGAATGCTGTAGCTAGAGCGTCAAATATTCGACACCGGATAACGCAAAACGCCGCGCTGCGCTAAAAGTTTACACACGTGCTCGAAAAGAGCACCTTGCCACGCTATTTTGACGATTTGTTTAGCACAATGCTAATTTAGAGTCAATGCTCTAGTATCCACGCATATGCAACCCGTGTGGTTTCTACGTGTTGAAGTCGGTGGTCACAGATGTTTGACCTGACTGCGCTTTTTACAGGTGAGAAAACGAGCACGCAGCTACGCGTTGCTAATTTCGCCGGCCGAGGAGACCCATGCGCCGGAAAACACGACACAACCAACACTCCGCCGTGATTTCGTCGGGGTTCGTTTACCCCCGGCCCGGCCCGTACCGTCGGAGTATCTGGCAGGCAAGGACGCCGTCGCCGTCCACGTACGATCCCAATCCCTTTCGTATCGGAGCAGATACTGGCGAGGATTGATGCATGATTGGGAATTTGACAGGCCTCTTTCAACTGACGCCTCGCCGCAGTCCCACTTACCCCAGCGCGAGTCTCATCCCCAATGATTTTTCATATATATACAAGTTCAAAGAGCTAGACTCTTCTTCTAATGATTTTCCTATACAGGTTCAGAGAGCTACTGTACACTATACTTAGAGCAAGACTAACATTCCCTTTAAAACTTGACTAAGAGTCGCGGTATTCTCGTTTTACGGGTTCAAGAGTGCTGGCATATATAACAGTCTCCGTAAACTTAATCCGTGAAACAGATTTTTTTTCTTCTTTCGATCATTTTCTTCCTGGTACATATCCTGACCGTTCCGACCACGCCGCTCGCTAGCGCCACCGCTCCCGCCAAGGCCACGCCATCGCTGCCTGCCCGAGGCCGTGCCGCCACTCCCGCCCTAGGCCACCCGCTCCCACCCGAGGCGACGCCCAACGCCGTTGCTCTTTGCCCGAGGCCGCACGTGAGCTCGACATGGACTCTAATGGTGGAGACGGCGGAGGAGAGCCCCAAGGACGGCTATGGTACAAAAATCGAGAGGGCAAAGTAGGGGAATTGGGTCGGGAGCTCACAGGAGGTCTGGTCGAAGACGGCGAAGAAGGCCTGAATACGACGAATTTCGCCTGATTCCAGCAAATACGACGCACCTCCGGGACATTTGGTCTAAAAGGCGTGCGTTGACTGATTACAGGCCGATCCTTAAAACGGCCCCAAGCCTCTACTTGAAAAGGCCGCGGCGCGAGTACAAGCTGGTTTTATGGATAGACGAGGTTTACATCCACCGTCGAGTTTTTGTCCGAGACTATAGAAAACCATTTTTACGGGTTTGATGACTATTAGTCATGCTCTCTTGTGAGGACGAGGGGCTACAGTGATGGAGGGAGCTACAGTGGTGAGAAGAAAACAAATGGAGGAAAGGTGCGTGGTCGGCCGTATCGTCGGCGCTGCATTGCATCGGTCAGAGCACCCAAGTAAGACTAGTATAGTAACTTGAGTATTTTAGCGATATAACTAATCCGGCGTGTGACATGACATGGATCCCGTAACCACCATACGTAATGCTATGGTAGCCCGTTTGTTAATCAACTCGATGGGTAACCAGACGAGAGTGCTTAGCTCTACCTGCCGTCTTCGTAGGGCCATACGTGTAGCCTCGAGCAGTCCATCGTCATCGATCGTCGTCGTTGTTGTCTCTATATGGGTTTTTATTTGTTTTCTTGGTATATTCTGTTTTATTTGATGGAGCCTAGGCAACTGCACTGCTCGAGTTGGAGGACGGGCTTCAGGTGCGTGATTCGAACCAGTTGGCGAACAATATGGAGTGAGTTCAGATGGCTAAGTGAAAGCATCCAGGGTTGCGGTGACATCTCGATTTTAAAGTTGTGTTAGACCATCTCCACTCGGGTTTGTAGAACAATAGAAAAGAAGATTGGCGAAATATATTAAATGTATTATTAAATCTTATGGGCGAGTATATATAGACGTATATACATGGATAAATCTACTATGGGGCAAGGGTGTACATCACTTGTGATATTTGCTAGCATGTATACGACACATTTTCTCGTCTAAATCGAGTTCAAATCTTGAACTAATAGTAGAGCTTGACAAAAAACTCATTTTCAGCTTTTTTAACTTTATGTTTTGTATTAGTTAAAATTTGTACACCCAAAATATTTTTTTTGGATCCGTCCCTGTGTACATGGATCATCTTAGAGTACAAGTTAAGTTAGGCTAGAGTCCTAACTATCCTAAACTACCATAACAACCGTATACGTATAATACTCTAACATCCCCCGGCAGTCGTAGGGTAGCGTCATGAACAACTGGAATATCGCGGACGATCAGACTGGAGATAAACCGAAGTAGAACTAGTGAGCTGACATCCCCCGCAGTAGGAGCGGGAACGACGTGAACGGTGTCGCGTCACGGTAGCTTGAACTGTAGAAGAAGCTGATGATGCCCAAGCGAGGTGGTAGCCCTTGTGCCGATGTCGAGGGAGCCGAGAGCGTGAGGCAATGCCATGGTCGAGGTAGCCGCGCGAGGGGTCGCCGTGGTCGACGTCGTGGTCGGGGATGTCGGTGTCGAAGTAGCCACACGTGAAGCCGCATTCGCATAGTGCGCGAGGAGGATGACTGTGACGCGAAGAGGCAGTCGTCGAGGGTGTCAATGCCGTAGCCGATGCAGTTCGAGCCGTCGATGACGAGGTGCGGCCATAGTTTTGACTGAACTAGGCGCACGTCGGGGACGAACGCACACTCCGGTTTAGCCAGAACCGATTATGCAAAGAAGAACTCGTCGGTGACGCGGTCGAGGCAGTCGTAGAGGGGTCGATGCCGAAGAAGACGTTGTCGAAGCCGATAAAGACGAGGCGTCGATCCGAGCTTGCCAGACTCGGGAACGCTCGGGGACAAAGGCACTCCCGGTGTTGCCAGTACCAGGCGTGCGGGGGCAGGGACCATCATGCGCCATATCAGAAAGACTAGCAGAGGAAGCGTCCAGAGCGGTTGCGACGCGCAGAGCGGCGAAGGGAGAGATGTCGGTGTTGTCGGCGGTTGTCGGGGTAGAGTAGAAGGTTGTGTAGTCGGGGACGAGGCGATGACGCTTACGACGAAGTTGTAGTGGACGAAGACGTAGAAGGCAACGAGAACTACTGCGACCTGGGGTAGTCATGCTGGATGCCTAGAGTGGCAATGGGGTAGTCAGCGGTGTCAAGCTTCATGCACTAACCAACGCAACTAAAAGTCCGAACTAATGGAAAGGACTAGTGCAATCCACTTATACACTTCAACACCCCCTTCTCACGTGTGACGGGAAGAAGTCAGCACGTGCAAAAGGAAGAGAGCGACGACGCGAGAAAACTCACGTATGACTCAAGAGGCCTATACGTGGACACAGAGGGGTAAACAACAATTTTAGATAAATTGCGAAAGCCAGGACTCGAACTCGAGACCTTAGGCTCTGATACCATGTCCAGCTTTATGCACTAATCAACACAACCAAAAGTCCGAACTACTGAAAAGGGATAGTGCAATCCACTTATACACTTTAACAAGCGGGACCTGCGACGGCGTGGGATCGCCCTGCATGTTACTGATGGCTTAGATATGTAGAGCTCGTTGGGAACCCCAAGAGGAAGGTATGATGAGCACGGCAACAAGTTTCCCTTAGTTATAAAACCAAAGGTTATCGAACCAGTAGGAGTAAGGAAACGACTCCAAGGTGTTGCTAGCAACTTGAAACCTGCACAACACAACCACAGAACTTTGCCCCAACTTATAGTAAGGTTGTCAATCTCACTGGTTTTGCTGAAAACAAATGATTTAAAAGTATAGTGTGGAAGATAGTAATTTCTTGCAGAAAGTAAACAGTAAAAGATAAATAGTAGATGAAATATCAATGGTAAAGGAATGGACCGAGTCTACAATTCACTAGAGGTGTTTCTCCATAAGATAAATAGCATGTTGGGTGAACAAATTACAGTTGGACAATGATAGGTTGAAAATGCATAAATATGCATGTATAAGTTATGATGATTTCTATGAGATTCGTTTGGGCATATAACATAATAATAGACCATAATCCAACTGCATCTATGACTAATAATCCACCTTTAGATTATTATTCGAACCCCTTCCAGTATTAAGTTGCAAGCAACAGATAAAATTGTATTAAGCAAAGTGTGTAAAGTAAACAATACAATTTCTCTTGGACAGAGGATTGTTGTTTTCTTCCTAGTAGCAATAACACATCTACAACCTTAGAGATTTCTGTCACCTCCCCAGAGTACTAGAGGCATGAACCTACTATCGAGCACAAATACTCTCTCTTGGAGTTGCAAGCATCTACTTGGCCAAAGCATCTACTAAAAACAGAGAGCATGCAAGATCACAAATAACATAGACATAATAGAATCAATAATCAATCTTGAACATGGTACTCAATATCCATCGAATCCCAACAAACATGACATGTATGATTATAACTATATGATCTTAATCATGAACGGAGCTCACAAGATCTAAACATGATAGCGCAAAGGAGGAGAACCAATCATCTAGTTACTGCTATGAACCCATAGTCCAAGGGTGAACTACTCACGCATCACTCCGGAGGCTGGCATGGTGATGAAGAAGGCCTTTGGGATGATATCTCCCCTCTGGCAGGGTGCCGGGAAGAGCTTCGAATCCCCCAATCTAGGGATGGAGATGGCGGCGGCTACAGACTCTTTCGTGGACTTCTGATCGGGTGTCTAGGGTTTCCGCCTCAGGATGCGTTTATAGGCGAAGGGCAAGGTCGGTGGGCGCCCGAGGGGCCCACACCATGGGGCGGCGTGCCCTAGGGGGTGGCCACACCAGCCCTAGGTGTGGTCGCCTCGTGGCTCCACTTCGGCTCCCCTTCGGTCTCTGTGTCGTGTCTGGTAAAATATTGACTTTGACTTTTGTTCCGTCCAATTCTGAAAATATTTCTTTACTAGCTTTTCTGAAACCAAAAACAACAGAAAACAGATAACTGGCACTGTAGCATCTTGTGAATCGGTAACTTTCGGAAAAAGTATAAAAATACCTCAAAGTGTCGACAAAACATAAAAAAGTTGATACAAAACAAGATGAAGCATATAAAATTATAGATACGTTTACGGCGTAACAAGCATCCCCAAACTTAACTCCTACTCGTCCTCGAGTAGGTAAGTGATACGTATCCCTACCCAAGGCCGCGCCGCCACTCCCGCCCTAGGCCGCGCCCAACGCCGCTGCTCTTTGCTCGAGGCCACATGTGAGGTCGACATGGACTGTAATGGTGGAGACGACGAAGAAGGGCCCTAAGGACGGTTGCGGTACAAAAATCAAGAGGGTGAAGTAGGGAAATTGGGTCGGGAGCTCACAAAAGGTATACACGCGAAGAAGGCCTAAATGCAAGGAATTTCGCCTGATTCCGGCGAATACGGCACACCTTCAGAAACATTTGACCTAAAAAGCGTGCGTTGATCGAGTACAGATCAGTCCTTAAAACGGCTCCAAGCCCCTACTTATAAAGGCCGTGGCGTGGCGTGAGTACAGACATAGTTTTATGGGTTGACAAGGTTTACACACACTAATCTATGCTAGGTTTTTGTCCGAGACTATAAAAGACCATTTTTAAAGATTTGACCGCTTTTACAGAGACTATTAGTTGTGCTCTTAGTACTGGAATTTAGTAGCAGGAGAACGAGAGACGATAGCGGACGGGGGCTACAGTAAGGGAGGGAGCTACAGTCTGGGGAGAAGAAAACAATGGAGGGAAGGTGCGTGGTCGGCCGTATCGTCGGCGCTGCATTGCATCGGTCAGAGCACCCAAGTAGGACTAGTATAGTAGCATGAGTATTTTTTTTGTGGTCGGAGTATAAGTAATCCGAGCGTGTGAGAGGGATCCCGTAACCACCATACGTAAGGCTACGGTAGCCCGTTTGTTAATTAATCCGCTGATGAGCAACCAGACGAGAGTGCTTAGCTCTACCTGCCGTCTTCGTAGGGCCGTGTTAGCCTCCGTCAGTCCATCGTCATCGATCGTCGTCGTCGTTGTCTCTATTTGGGTTTTTATTTTCTCGGCTGCGGCGCTCTACTGTTTTATCTGATGGAGCCTGGGAACCTGCTCATGCTCGGGTTGCAGGACGGGCATCAGGCGCGTAAAAATTGAGGGAGTGCAACAGTATCTCTAGTGGCTCGTGTATTTTTTTTTACGGGAGAAGAGACTATTAATTCGGACAAATTACAGACAGGCCCACAGAAGAAAACAAAATACAGCCTAGCCCATCTGCAACTGGACAACGACCGCGACTACACAGCGCCGTCGGTGGCGCGCCGCCGCTCATGCTCCCCTCTTCGCCTTGGACCAGGAGCACCCCGGAGCCAGTGGGAAGTCGCCAAGCGCCGATCCCTAAGGATCTACACCGGAGGTCGCCATCGTCGCCGCACAGAACAACACCAGCGCCCTTCACAGGAACATCACAAGCCAGATCCGCCGCCCCGCGGGATCCGGCGATGGGGAGGACAAGCCCAACAGCTCCGCAGACCCGCAGGCTTGACGAGGGCAGCTGCAGTGACCCAGCATACCACTGCATGATGTAGTACACTATAGTCGTTGACATAACACTAATGAAACACCGTTCACTAGTATTACATCCCTCAGAGTAGTACAACAGAAACATAGTAGGTCCAAGACATGACTATAGGTTACAAATCTACTTTTTACACAAGATCCAGAGAACACTCTAAGTTAAAGAGAGAGAAAGAAACTCCTTATGAAGAAGAATCAAGAATAAATAACTCATAGCTACCATACTTATAAAACTAGTAGCTAAACTACTGGCTTGCATTGCTGCTATTGCAATACTCTACAGAAGTAGGTTCTATGGTTAGAAATTCTATTCTTATCTAATCAGCAACTTCGTCTTCGCTTGAGTTGATATATATGTTGACTTTCTTGACTTTCTTGAAGAGCTTTAGCTGTTGATGATGATTCCTGGAGCATAGCTTGATGTAGACATCGTCTATACTGGCTTTAGAACCTAGCAAGGGTTAAGAAGATACTTTGAGTACGAGCGTACTCAGCAAGTCCACTAGAAAAGGAGCGTTTGATGCACTATATCTATAGCCACAGACCGTAGGTCGTAGGCAATACAAGTTTTCTTAAACATTTCTTCAAAGGTTGCTTTTATTCTGAAAAGCTATGTTCGTCAGCCTTCACGGGTTTACTAGAACCTTCATGGGGTTCCTTTCCCACCGCGTTCGCAGCTCCTTCCCGAAACAGGGAGTAACAAGTTACAGTTCTTACACTCTGCAGAGGTGCGTCACTTTACCCATGAGAGACCTTAGGTTTTGTTGCACGGCCGGGAGTATGTCCCCGTTCAAACTTCCTTGGTTTGAGGCCCAACCTAAGATCCAAGCCAATCACTGCCTTCTCCGCGACCCCGCATGTCTCCTTGGTGTACACCATGCCCACCTTTTGAATTACGGCAATGGTTTGTATAGACCGTTCAGATGCCAGAACTATCGTGGGACATTGAGGGCTCCCACCCATATGCTGCATATCCTCTACAAATTACCATAAATAATATGCACGCTACGAGTGATAACAGCCACAACCCGCACATCCAGCTCCATGCGAGAGGAAAAAGATACAGCTGACTTCTCCGTCCCATTCCAAATCTCATGGTCAATGCGTAATATACGACGCAAGAATCACTGGCGACATTGGTTGTTAAGTCCTAGGTAATATGTTCCTTTACCACCGGAACTCTTATAGTAGGTTATTACCTCATGGTAAATAACCTATAATCACATTATTATGAAAATAGTGTTCTCTGACCTTTTTCAAATGCAGGTGATGACATCACTAGATTTGTAAAATACTTTACAGAAAATAATCAAAGGACATGAGAAAGTGTGAACTTGCCTTTTGTGATTGCAAGATTATGCACTCATAGTCTTCGAGATGACATAAGATCCAATATCTGAAATCTGTATCATTGGTCCGGTAAGGACTAATGTTTAAAGAAGCAATATGCAGTTATGCATAAGTAATGCTATGCATTTTTGTAAAACTCCTAAATTTGAATCCCCAGTACTTTGAGTGAAGTGAATTAAAGTGATTCTTTTAAGAGTTGGTTTATCTTTAAATTTTACTTTATAAGTAATGAGCTTTATAAGGAACCTAAGTGTTAACAATTCAAAATGTACAAGTAAAGTATAAATTTATGTGATTATGGTTAATTGTCATCTGGTGACTATTGATAAACATCTTTGGGATTGAGTTATTAAGAATTGAAGAACTTATTATGACCTTGTTGTTTGAAGTGGAAAAAATAATAACATTTGAAGAAAAGATTTCCTTCCTAAGGTTTAAACAACCCTGATAGCTTTTAGAATATATGTTGGATAGAATGTGGTTGATGTTGTTTATGCTTGCTTGAATAGTCTGGACTTGAGATGCATTATTTCTTGATTGAAATAGACCAAAATTAACTATAAAAACATAAGTAGTTTATTAGACATAATGTTTATAAGCTTTTGAGACTAAAGTTAACTTTAAAAGGTTAAGTAAACTTAAAATGTAATATATTTTAATTCTTCCCAAGTTTTAGATTTATGATAGGTATAACTAAGGTGTGGAATTATTCACTTTCTATTTAAGTGAATGATTAGATTAAATTTGTTTTGCTATCATGAAAGGAATATGTATTTATTTAATGGAATCATAATTAGATGGTCTTAGTAATTTGTTAGAATTTAAAGTTATGTTAATAGTGGTTAAATATAATGATTATTCACCATATTATATAAATGGGTGATACCCAATGTTTATTTAAAAGGATTCTTAATATGATTTTTACAAGAATATTTTAAAGTTAAAAGTTATACTTAAGTTTGATTATGAATTCAAGTGATGATTTTGGAATTAATACTAAGACATTAATTGCTCAAGGTTTTATAAGAAATGTGATTATTTCTTACTTAAGAATTGTTTTTAAAGAATTCACAAAATAGGTATTAGGTAAGGATTTATTATTTAAAATACTAAGGACTTTCCTAATAATATATTTAATATTTTTCTAGTGTAATATATTTATTCAAGACCTTAAAAATGAATTTTATTTATTTTTAAGTATTATCTTTATTTTTATAAAATTCATCAAAGAATTAAGTGTCTTTAAATATTAACTTTATGTTTTATTTGTAAAACTTTAAGTGAGTATTTTTATAAAATAAAAGAGTTATTTTGATACGCAAAAATGATTTTTTATTTATTTTTAGGGTTTTTGTTTTATTTTATAAAATTTCATTTACAATTTAATGGTGTTAATAATTATTTTTCTTTAAATTTTATTTTAAATACTTAAAATTATATTTTTATTAGGTAAATATATTTTTGTGATCATCTTGATATATCATATATATTTTTAGGATTTTTCTATATTTTTCTAGGCTATAATTTATGTTTAGGGGTAGTTTGGTCATTTAGTGATTTGATAAATATTTTATTTCTTATTTATTATTCTTTGGAATTGGGCCAGGTTTAACAAAGGGCCCATTTGGTTATGGGTCAAACCCTACCCCGAGCCTGTCTCCCTCATCGACCCCCTCACGCACTCACTTCCCCTTTTGGCTGCTGGCGACGCCGACGCCGTCGCCCGCCCGATTCCGGCGAGGTAGGCTGTTGTGGTCGCCGGGGCTTCTCCTCCCTCAGGCCGACCTGGCTCTGTTGGAGATATTCCCTAGAGGCAATAATAAATGTAGTTATTATTATATCTTTGTGTTTATGATAAATGTTTACATTCATGCTATAATAGTATTAACAAGGAAACATTAATACTTGTGTGATTTGTAAACTAAATTAGAGTCCCTGGTAAAGCTTGTTTATAATACTAGCTTGTTGGTAATAAATGATTGTGGTTTCCCTATCATGAACATTGAGATGTTATTAACAACAATATCATATCGTTAGGAGAATGATATGATGGACATACTCCTATAGATAAGCGTAGCATAAAGATCAAGTCATTTTAATAGTTCAATTGCTATATGCTTTCTGATACATAGTAACCTAATTCCTTCGACCATGAGATCATGCATATCACCATCACCGGAAGGATGCTTTGATGACATCAAACACCACACCATAACTGGGTGGTTATAAAGGTGGCATTGAGTGTTCGGAAAGTATGGCTTGAGACACATGGATCAAGAGTGGGATTTGTCCATCCATATGACGAATAGATATACTCTGGGCCCTCTCGGTGGAATGTCATCCAATTGGCTTGCAAGCATGTGACTGGCTCACAAGGGATCACATATCACGGGAACGAGAAAAGAGTACTTATTAGTAACGAGGTTGAACTAGGTATGCAGAGATACCGACGATCAAAACCTCGGATAAGTAAACTATCGTGAGACAAAGGGAAATTGGTATCGTATGTAAGTGGTTCATTCGATCGCAAAGTAATCGTAGAAATATGTGGGAGCCATGTGAATTTCCAGATTCCTCTATTGGTTATTGTTCGGAGAAGTGTCTCGATCATGTCCGCATAATTCACGAACCGTAGGGAGACACACTTAAGGATTCGATGTTGTTGAGTAGTTATGGAATGATGAGTAAGAGACCAAATGTTGTTTGGAGTCTCGGATGGGATCCGGGATACCACGAGGAGATCCGGAATGGTCCGGAGAATAAGATTCATATAAGAAAAGTCCTGTTTCGCGGTTGGAGAATGGTTCCGGTGTTTTCATCGGGAATGTTCTAGAAGGTTCCAGAAGGTCCGACACTTCGGAGGGGAAGGGTACATGAATGTGTCATAACAAGTTGGAATGTTTGCATCATGTACTAGGTGTCATCGCTGAGCAAAATAAAGGGATAAATCAAATCCTAGTTTGAAAAGTCAAACGC
Organism: Avena atlantica; assembly: GCA_910589765.1. NCBI lineage: Eukaryota > Viridiplantae > Streptophyta > Magnoliopsida > Poales > Poaceae > Avena > Avena atlantica. The sequence continues at coordinate 488,946,228 of OU342736.1, forward strand.
CAATTTGAAAAGTCAAACGGCAAGCTTGCTTGGTGGAGGGAGAGTAGGAAACCTACTTGGGGAGGAGTTCCTCTCCCTCCACCCGCCGGCCTTGGAGGCCGAGTTGGGGGAGGGCTCTCCTCCCCTGGCCGGCGCCCTCCCACCTATATAAGGAGGGGCAGGGGTGCCCCTCTAGACCTACACCTTGCCCCACTAAAACCCTAGCCCTAAGCCGCCGGCCCTCTTGCAGCCGTCGCCGCCCTAGGGCAAACCCTAGTTGCCGACTTGGGGCTCTCCCCTTGCCCTAGCCGCCGGCCTAGCCCTCTCTCCTTAGAGTGTCTAAACCCTAGATCGCCAAGGCCTCTCTCATAGTCCACCATACTCGCTCCGGCTTAAGGCGAAGCCCTGCGAGATCTCCCCTCTACTTCTGATACCATGCTATCGTGCTGCCGGAATCACGAGGAGAGTGCTACAACCTCCACTGCCTGCTAGAACAAGGGAGAGGAAGGTCTTCATCGAGTACCGAACGTGTGACCGACTGCGGTAGCGCTGCCGGAACGCAGCGCCGGAAGGATCGTCTACATGATCTTGAGATCAGCAAGAGTACGACTACATCACCCACGAGAATCCGCTCTCGTTAAACACTTTGGAATATTCGAGGGTGAGTTATTCTATCGACTCGTTGCTACAATCTAGTAGATAGATCTTGGCTTGTTTGTTTGTATGCGGTAGAAATTTTTTGTTTTCCATGCTAAGAAGCCCTACAGTGGTATCAGAGTCGTGTCTATATGTAGATCTGTTGCACGAGTAGAACACAATGGTCATTGTGGGCGGTGGTGCTTTTATTATCAATTGCTTCTTGTGTACTTTGCATCTTGCGGTATGATGGTATGAAGCGGCCCGGGCTAACCTTACATGACATCGTTCATGAGACTTGCTCCACGCTCAACATGCAACTTGTATTGCATAAGTGGCTTTGCGGGTGTCTGTCTCTCCCATTATAGTATAGATCCAATTTACAACAGGCACTTGATAGTTCAAACATCAACGTTGTGGTTCTTGTTCGTAAGTTAGATCGACACTTATTGAAAGCCCCAAACCACGTAAAACATGCAAAGAAATTAGAGGCGTCTAACTTTGTTTTGCAGGGGTGTGCTGTGATGTGATATGGCCATGATTGTGATTATATTTGATGTATGCAATGTTCCTTATTGTAAGTTGGCAACCGGCAGGAGCCATATGGTTGTCTTTAATTTCTGTTAAGACCCGCGTGTCTATTCAAAGTAGTTGTAATAGTTGAAGCTGGTGGACGACAATCATGGAGCAGCGTCATTGACCTTGATGCAATGCCGGTGATGATGGAGATCATGTTCGTGCTTGAAGATGGAGATCGGAAGCACAAAGAAGAAAGGCCATATCATATCACATATTATGAATTGCATGTGATGTTAATCCTTTATGCATCTTGTATTGCTTAGTTAACGATGGTAGCATTATAAGATGATCCCTCATGCACATAAATTTCAAGTTCTAAAGTGTTCATCCTTAGTAAGCACCGTTGCTAAAGATTGTTGTTTCGAAGCACCACGTGATGATCGGGTGTGTTAGATTCTACAAGTGTATACAACGTGAGCAAGCCAGATTTGCTCATGCGGAAGCTAAGGTTTGATCTTGACGAGCCTAGCATGTACATACATGGTCTCGGAACACGGATCACCGAAAGGTAAAGCATGAATCATATAGTAGATATGATGAACATGTCGATTGTTCGCCATTAAAACTACATCAACTCTCGTGATGATCGGTTTTGATGTAGTGGATTTGGTTCGTGTGATCACTGAAACAATGTGAGGGATATTGTTTTGAGTGGGAGTTCACCTAGATTAATTTAACTATAATTAGAAGTCAATTTGTCATAAACTTAGTCTAAATTATTGCAAATATGTTGTAGATCAATGGCGGCCCCTACCATCAATTTTAATGCATTCCTAGAGAAAGAAAAGTTGAAAAACAATGGAAGCAACTTCGCGGATTGGTTCCGCAATTTGAGGATTGTCCTCAATGCTGGTAATTTGACCTATGTGCTGGATTCACCGCTGGGTGACCCGCCTGCAGCTACTGCTACCGATGAAGTAAAGAATGTTTACCTCACTTGTATGGTTTGGAATCGGAGCTTCAGAAAAGGTTTGAGAATTCAGACCCACATGATATTGTCCGTGAACTCAAATTGATATTTGAGACTCACGCGGCAGTTGAGAGCTATGAGGCTTCTGAAAAGTTTTTTAACTACAAGATGGAAGAGGGCAGCTCCGTCAGTGAGCATGTGCTTAAGATGTCTGGGCACGCAAACAATCTCAAAAGCTTGGGTATAGTGATTCCTAATTCTTTGGGGATTTACCGTGTCCTCCAATCACTACCACCAAGTTACAAGAACTTTGTGATGAACTACAATATGCAAAGCATGAACAAGCAGTTGCCAGAACTCTTTTCCATGTTAAAATCTGCAGAAGTGGATATTAAGAAAGATCACCAAGTGTTGATGGTCAATAAGACCACCAAATTCAAGAAAGGCAAGTCTAAGCAAAAGGGACACTTCAAGAAGGGTGGTAAGAAAGTTACCGCACCGACAAAGAAGACCAAGGCTGGACCTAAGCCTGATACTGAGTGCTTTTACTGCAAGGGAGAAGGTCACTGGAAGCGGAATTGCCCAAAGTACTTGGCGGATTTGAAGAACGGCAACATCAAGAAGAAAGGTATATCTGATATACATGTTATTGATGTGTATCTCACTAGTACTCGTAGTAGTGCCTGGGTATTTGATACTGGTTCGGTTGCTCATATTTGTAACTCGAAATAGGTGCTGCAGAATAAACGGAAGCTAGCGAAGAACGAGGTGACGATGCGCGTAGGAAATGGATCAAAGGTTGATGTGATCACGGTCGGCACGCTACCTCTTCATATACCATCGGGATTAGTTTTATACTTAAATAATTGTTATTTGGTGCATGCGTTAAGCATGAACATTATATCGGGATCTTGTTTATTGCGAGACGGTTACTTGTTTAAATCCGAGAATAATGGTTGTTCGATTTATATGAGTAATATGTTTTATGCGCATGCACCTTTGATAGATGGTCTATTCTTGTTGAATCTCGATAGTGGAAATACACATATTAATAACATTGAAGATAAACGTTTGAAATTGAGCGATAAATCGACCTATATGTGGCACTGTCGTCTTGGTCACATTGGAGTGAAGCGTATGAAGAAACTCCATTCCGATGGACTTCTTGAATCACTTGATTTCAAATCACTTGATAGATGCGAAGCATGTCTGATGGGTAAAATGACTAAGACTCCATTTTCTGGTATGATGGAGCGAGCTACGGACTTATTGTAAATCATACATACCGATGTGTGAGGTCCAATGAGTGTAGCATCGCGCGGTGGTTATCGTTATGTTCTTACCTTCACGGATGACTTGAGTAGATATGGGTATATCTATTTCATGAAACATAAGTCCAAAACTTTCGAGAAGTTTAAGGAATTTCAAAGTTAGGTGGAGAATCAACGTAACAAGAAGATTAAATTTCTACGTTCTGATCGTGGAGGTGAATATCTAAGTTACGAGTTTGGCGAGCATTTGAAGAAATGCGGAATACTTTCACAATTGACACCGCTGGGAACACCATAGCGTAATGGTGTGTCCGAATGTCGTAATCGAACTCTCTTAGATATGGTTCGTTCTATGATGTCACTTATAGATTTACCGCTATCATTTTGGGGTTATGCATTAGAAACAGCCGCATTCACTGTAAATAGGGCACCATCTAAATCCTTTGAAATGACACCGTATGAATTGGTTTGGGAAGAAACCTAAATTGTCGTTCCTTAAAGTTTGGGGGTGTGGAGCCTATGTAAAGAAGTTACAGCCGGACAAGCTTGAACCCAAAGCAAAAAAATGCGTCTTCATAGGATATCCAAAAGAAACTATTGGGTATACCTTCTATCATAGATCCGAAGGCAAAATCTTCGTTGCCAAGAATGGATCCTTTATAGAGAAGGAATTTCTCTCAAAAGAAGCGACTGGAAGGAAAGTAGAACTCGACGAGGTTGTCAAACCTTCTCTCGAACTTGCGAGTAGCGCAGCACCGGAAGAAGTTCCTGTGGTGCCTGCACCAATAAGAGAGGAAGCTAATGATGATGATCATGAAACTTCGGTTGTAGTTGCTACAAAACCTCGCAGGTCAACGAGAACTCGTACCACTCCTGATTGGTATGATCCCGTTATGAGTGTCATGTTGGTGGACAACACGATGACCCTGCGACATATGAGGAAGCGATGATGAGCCCAGATTCCAATAAATGGCAAGAAGCCATGAAATCCGAGATTGGATCCATGTACGAAAACCAAGTATGGACTTTGGTGGACTTACCAGATGGCCGGAAGGTTGTCGAGAACAAATGGATTTTCAAGAAGAAAACATATGTTGATGGTAATGTTACTGTCTATAAAGCTCGACTTGTCGCAAAAGGGTTTCGACAAATTCAAGGAGTTGACTACGATGAGACTTTCTCACCAGTAGCAAAGCTAAAGTCTGTGAGGATTCTGTTAGCAATCGTTGCATATTATGATTATGAGATATGGCAGATGGATGTCAAAACAACGTTCCTCAATGGAGACATTGATGAAGAGTTGTATATGATGCAACCAAAGGTTTTGTCAATCCTAAAGATGCTAACAAGGTATGCAAACTTCAAAGGTCCATATATGGATTAAAGCAAGCATCCCGAAGTTGGAATCAACATTTTGATAAAGTAATCAAAAGTTTTGGTTTTATACAAACTTATGGAGAAGCTTGTATTTACAAGAAAGTGAGTGGGAGCTGTGTAGCATTCTTAATACTATATGTAGATGACATATTGTTGATTGGGAATGATGTAGATCTTCTTAATAGTGTCAAGGAATATTTGAATAATAGTTTTTCAATGAAAGATCTTGGCGAAGCAGCTTACATATTAGGCATAAAGATTTATAGAGATAGATCGAGACGCCTAATATCATTGTCACAAAGTACATATTTGGACAAAGTTCTAAAGAGGTTTGGAATGGACCAATACGACCTTGAGTAAAACTCAAAGTCCAGCAACGGCAGAAGATATAGAAAGGATGAGTAAGACTCCTTATGCCTCAGCCATAGGATCTCTAATGTATGCCATGCTATGTACTAGACCCGACATTGCATATTCTGTTAGTTTGACTAGCAGATATCAAAGTGATCCAGGAGTGGATCATTGGACAACGGTCAAAAATATCCTTAAGTACTTGAGAAGAACTAAGGATATGGTTCTTTCTTATGGAGGTGATGAACAACTCGTTGTTAATGGTTACACCAATGCTAGTTGGAACACCGATCCGGATGATTCTAAATCTCAATCTGGATACGTATTTACTTTCAATGGTGCAGCTGTTAGCTGGAGGAGTGCAAAGCAAAGCGTTGTGGCGAGATCTTCAACTGAATCGGAATACATAGCTGCTTCGGAGGCTTCACAATAAGCGATATGGATGAAGGAGTTCATTACAGAGCTCGGTGTGGTTCCAAGTGCGCTGGACCCAATGTCTATCTACTGTGATAACATGGGCGCCATAGCCAATGCGCAAGAACCAAGGTCACACAAGAAGCTGAAGCACATCAAGCTACGTTTTCACGCTATCCGAGAACATGTCCAAGATGGTGACATAAAGATTTGCAAAGTACACACAGATCTAAATGTGGCGGATCCGTTGACTAAACCTCTCCCAAGGGCAAAACATGACCAACACCAAACTGCCATGGGCGTTCGGTATATTACCATGTAATCTAGATTAGTTGACTCTAGTGCAAGTGGGAGACTGTTCGAGATATGCCCTAGAGGCAATAATAAATGTAGTTATTATTATATCTTTGTGTTTATGATAAATGTTTACATTCATGCTATAACAGTATTAACAAGGAAACATTAATACTTGTGTGATTTGTAAACTAAATTAGTCCCTGGTGAAGCCTCTTTATAATACTAGCTTGTTGGCTAATAAATGATTATGGTTTCTCTATCATGAACATTGAGATGTTATTAACAACAAGATCATATCGTTAGGAGAATTATATGATGAACATACTCCTATAGATAAGCGTAGCATAAAGATCAAGTCATTTTAATAGTTCAATTGCTATATGCTTTCTGATACATAGTAACCTAATTCCTTCGACCATGAGATCATGCATATCACCATCACCGGAAGGATGCTTTGATGACATCAAACACCACACCATAACTGGGTGGTTATAAAGGTGGCATTGAGTGTTCGGAAAGTATGGCTTGAGACACATGGATCAAGAGTGGGATTTGTCCATCCATATGACGAATAGATATACTCTGGGCCCTCTCGGTGGAATGTCATCCAATTGGCTTGCAAGCATGTGACTGGCTCACAAGGGATCACATATCACGGGAACGAGAAAAGAGTACTTATTAGTAACGAGGTTGAACTAGGTATGCAGAGATACCGACGATCAAAACCTCGGATAAGTAAACTATCGTGAGACAAAGGGAAATTGGTATCGTATGTAAGTGGTTCATTCGATCGCAAAGTAATCGTAGAAATATGTGGGAGCCATATGAATTTCCAGATTCCTCTATTGGTTATTGTTCGGAGAAGTGTCTCGATCATGTCCGCATAATTCACGAACCGTAGGGAGACACACTTAAGGATTCGATGTTGTTGAGTAGTTATGGAATGATGAGTAAGAGACTGAATGTTGTTCGGAGTCTCGGATGGGATCCGGGATACCACGAGCAGATCCGGAATGGTCCGGAGAATAAGATTCATATAAGGAAAGTCCTGTTTCGGGGTTGGAGAATGGTTCCGGTATTTTCATCGGGAATGTTCTAGAAGGTTCCGGAAGGTCCGGCACTCCGGAGGGGAAGGGTACATGAATGTGTCATAACAAGTTGGAATGGTTGCATCATGTACTAGGTGTCATCGCTGAGCAAAATAAAGGGATAAATCAAATCCTAGTTTGAAAAGTCAAACGCCAATTTGAAAAGTCAAACGGCAAGTTTGCTTGGTGGAGGGAGAGTAGGAAACCTACTTGGGGAGGAGTTCCTCTCCCGCCACCCGCCGACCTTGGAGGCCGAGTTGGGGGAGGACTCTCCTCCCCTGGCCGGCTCCCTCCCACCTATATAAGGAGGGGCAGGGGTGCCCCTCTAGACCTACACCTTGCCCCACTAAAACCCTAGCCCTAAGCCGCCGGCCCTCTTGCAGCCGTCGCCGCCCTAGGGAAAACCCTAGCTGCCGACTTGGGTCTCTCCCCTTGCCCTAGCCGCCGTCCTAGCCCTCTCTCCTTGGTGTGTATAAATCCTAGATCGCCAAGGCCTCTCTCATAGTCCACCATACTCGCTCCGGTTTAAGGCGAAGCCCTGCGAGATCTCCCCTCTACTTCCGGTACCACGCCGTCGTGCTGCCGGAATCACGAGGAGAGTGCTACAACCTCCGCTGCCTGCTGGAACAAGGGAGAGGAAGGTCTTAATCGAGTACCGAACGTGTGACCGACTGCGGGAGCGCTGCCGGAACGCAGCGCTGGAAGGATCGTCTACACGATCTTGAGATCGGCAAGAGTACGACTACATCACCCACGAGAATCCGCTCACGTTAAACACTTTGGAATCTTCGAGGGTGAGTTATTCTATCGACTCGTTTCTACAATCTAGTAGATAGATCTTGGCTTGTTTGTTTGTATGCGGTAGAAATTTTTTGTTATTAAAGACCTACAGGCTCTCCAATTGGATTTGTTCTTAAAGCCCCCGTCGAGCTCGTCCCATTCCTCTTGTGTGTGTCTAGGGTTCCAGTGCCTTACTTTACTGTATTTTTGTGATGTTCTAATGGCGATTCGAGGTGGTTTAGTGTGGTGTTGGTGTTGATGTGATGGTGGTGAAGTGGGGTTGATTCTATCCTAGTCTGATGCCGGTGGGACGGTAGTAGGTGCAACCCCGACGTCGGAACTACGGTGGCCGTAGTGGTGTTGATAGGGTTTGAAGACTTCCTCGGGTTAGTATCACTCTGGCCGCACGGGCACTGCCCCGCCATGCCGTGGTGAATGCTTCTCGGGCGCCAGGTACACTCCCTCTGTCGCACATCTACTTCTCTCTTTGTTTATCTTTCTCTGCTTAGTATCATCTGTTGAATGTTGTTCAAAACCAGTGGTATGGGAAAACTTGTTAACACTGTAGAGAATCTGTGGCTATGCATTGTAATGAGCTTCAGTTGGAGGAAGGTTTATTTATTCTTGGCATGAGATGATCTACATGTGTTTTCTTAAATTGATTTGATACAAAGTTCTTTCCTGAACTACTTGTTCACTGCTGTAATTGAAGGATTTAATGATAAAACCCTAATCACTGGTACTGTTGTTTATCTGAATTTTTGATTCAGTACATTGGTGAACTGAAGCTATGTTCATGGTTTGCTGGAACAGATGATAGCAGATGATCTTTGCTGATGGTATTTTTAATTTAGACTATTGATCTTAGTGCTGGAGGTTTACTTAAGCATTCATATGCCTGAGGCTATGTTTATAAAGAAAATTTATAAGGAAATGATCCCATGACCATTAATTTGAGAATATGAGAAGGATATAGTTATAGTGACCCCTCCTAACCTCCTAGAATTTATTCTAGTATCAGGTTAGTTGTGTTGGTTGCTTTAACTTGTCATACTCCTGGTTTCTATGGTGTATCACTTGATAAAGTGAAGTGTATATTCTTGACAACAACACATATGTAAGATTTGATTCCTACTTTGGTGGCTAGGAAAATGATTAGATTCATTTAATTGATCTCTGATGTATAATGAAATGGGTATAGTGCCTGACTCTAGTGACATCTAATGCACTGGTTGTTGTTGTTGTGGTGCCTCTACCTGGTGTGTGCACAGCAACAACTGGGTAGCATGGCTTACTGTTGTGTTACAGCTGACTGGAAATATTTCCCAGGCCAATGATGCATAGACTGAGGCTGTAAGCACATGGTATCTTATGTAAAGAAGGTGACCTTATCAATGATTCCTAAACTATTTGTATAGGAAGATGATTTATGTGGTATTTGTACTTGCTGGCAGATAAGCTTAAAATCTATCTTTTGATGATAGGATGATTTAGTTAATTATAGTGGCCTTATTAGTTATGAGATTGCTATTGTGGAACCTTATTAATGGGTGCACAACAGCATGACCATAATGAATATGATTTGCTACTACTTTGACTAATATAACTGGTCAAAGGTCATTTGTTCTTGATGATTTAGGTGTGTAACCAATTCTAGCCCATGATGCAAAGGCTGAGGCACTAGATTTAAATAAGAACAGATGCTTGAGTGCTCCAAAGCTCTATGATGAGCCTTGCATAGCATTTCTATGCAAGACTGAGAGCTTCCCCCTTTTAAAAATCTTTTCATATAAGAACAGATGCTACGATTGATCATAGAAATGGATATTTACCTGATACTGCACAAGTTACTGAAATGTGTTGTTGATGTGTTTAGATTAGATCAGCTAGATCTTCTTGCTCTTGGTCTTGAACTGCTCCACCTTGGTATGTTGTGGATCCTTCCTTCTTCCTAGCTACTGGCCTTCTCCTCCTCCTCTCGAGCTAGCTTATTATCCTGTCCTCATTTTCTTCTTGTTCTAGATCTTGGATGGCTTTTAGGGAGCAACCAGAGTTGGGATGTGGAGATGAAATCTGGCTAGTGTCTTGGTTGGTGAGATATGGATTGGCTGTGATGAGTTCTAAAGAGGAATGAGTTCTTGAGTTTTTTGGTGTAGTGATAGAATGGATCAGGAGGTGTTGGTCTTGTGGTTTGCAAACTAAGAATGGATTACTGTTTTGGCTAGCTGTTGTGGCTATCCTCTTATACTACCACTACTATTGCTGCTTCTACTGCTGTGTCGACAGCACAACATTATGCATGGTTGTGTGAGCAACTTGTCTGCTTACCTCCAGTGAGTGGATCAGATCAAGTAATTTGGCTGTTACTCCTAGTTCTTTACTATGTCCTTATCTGGTGTAACTTGCCTCTTGGCCAATGATATTGTACTGAGGCTACACACCTGATAAGAATAGATGCTCTATTTGGTGAAACTTGCCCCTGCCTATGATGCATAAGCCTGAGGCAAAAATTCTAGATAAGAACAGATTTTACATTGGCCCCCTTTTTATGTAATACTACTCAATGATGAGGCAAAGCAATGCATTACATTGCTAAAACCTGAGAGTACCATAACCCCCATAACCCCCTGTGTTTTCTATTTATTTTGCTTGTTGCTTTCTTGCAGGGATCACGACGAAGGAGGATAAGAAGAGATGAAGAAAACAGGATACAAAAGTAGATAGGAAAATAATTTAGGTTTTCTTTCTTTTCTTTCTTTTAACTATTATTGTAATTTCTTTTATGTTTAAATAATGTAAAAACATTGTATGGTTGTATCTTATTTAATAAAGTTATTTGTTTTATATTTAGTTTGCAAAGACAATGTAATACTATATAATCTTAATAAAGCTTAATTTTTCTTTCTATTTGTAATCTAAATTATTGTAATGTTCATATCTTGTTTATAATTATGATCTCAGTTCTTATTGTGAATTCGTTTTTCCTTTTGTGTTTGAATTTCAATTGTCTTATATACTTAGATAATTGTTAGTACTGTATCTTAAATATAATTAAGAGTTCACCTTTTATTTATTATTACAATTTACTTTCCAATTATTTTTCCATTTCAAATTCTTTTAATATTCAAATCTTTCAATTAAAAATTCAAATTTTGAATTATCTTCCCCTGAAAGGCAAAAGCACAATAGAGGTCATGTCGAAATCCATCGCACCTGTCCTGATGTTTCCATCAGAACAAGAGAGATCTCGATCCCTCTATAGCTTCTTTAGTTTTGCGCGAAATTCCCCGGATTTTCTTATGCATGAATACAATGCACAAACATGTGTCCTGTCTATTTCTAGGTGCTAATCCTGGGATGTTACAGACTCTTCCCCTTAAAATTAACTTCGTCCTCGAAGTTCGTACACTCTCACGTTTCAGAATAAGGAATTGCTATTGTACTGATTACGACATTTCTCAACTTCATGGTAACCTCAAATGGACATAATTGTTGTATTCCATATCCGAATATTTTTCTTTGAATTCTTATCATTCTTGGCAATCTCCAACTTGTTGTCTTCAATACCCCAAAGTTCCTTTTACTTTACTTCCTTAGGGATATGCCCTTGTTATAAACTCCTTTTAATTGGGGTCTCATATTTAATTCATTTCCTTGATTCGGTATCCTAATCCAACTCCTTTTATTGATCATCAAACCTCCGTGCTTATACTATACAAGGTTTAGGAAGTCTCACTAACATAGGATTTTAACTCCATTAAACAATGACTAAAACCAAAAGACTAACTTTTGATTTGTGATGATATGGTTTATATTGGTAGTCCTTCGAAAAGTTGGATTTGAACTCATTTAGTCCATACCCATAGGAATTTCCTTGTTTCTCTATACATGTCTAATTTGATGTGATTATTCACTCTTAAAGATCACTTAAGAGTTGTTTCCTCTTAGGATTATTTTGTTAGGATTAATATTTTATCACCCAAAGTACTTCTTTAACTTCCATTGATTAACTACCTCAAGGTTTGAGTACTGCTACCTTGAAATAAATTCCGATCTTTCATCCAGACATACTTCAGAGAGTACCTTTCTGATGATTATCTTTTAACCTTATGAAAATAAGGCTTGCTTTTGTTATAGGTTAGTCCTTCTTATCCAACCTTTATTTGGAAAGTTAGATAACAATACTTTCAAAAATTGTTTACTCTCCCCCTTAGGGTTTACTAATGGTCTCTAAACCGTGTATAAAGTAACCATTGACTTTATAATTAGAATGTTGGTCTTTGTTCAGCTTATACTTTACCTAATTAGAGTCTTATGAAAGATTGTACGGTGCATCCACACACTTGTGGATCTCCGAAACAAATCTTTCAGCACTATTTATCTTACTTACGATGTGGCATTTTACTTTGATAGGTCAATTTTTGCGAGGAGTCTCGAGAGACGATCGCTTAAATTTTATACTCCTTTAGATCTTACTTAGCTTAGGCCAAATTTTATGCTTTTTATGCAACCATTAAGATGATCTGGTTAACTATGTCAACCAACACCGGCTGCGAACAAGATACCAACTGTGGATCAAATACTAGCTGCGGATATTTACCGGCTGCGAACCATCCTAGGGTATATGTATTACCCTATGGTTTCCGATATACCTCTGGCATTCTCTATGAATTGTCAGAGCTTGAATACCATTTTTATTTCAAAGCTACTTCTTTGTATTTATTCATGATACTTCGATGAACTTGCATAATTACTCCATTAACTTCTTAGCAAAATTACCTATTTTGATTAAACTTTAAGTTCATCACTTCTTGTTGCTGACTAATAAGGATCTAAGCTTGATCCATCCTCCAAATTGAGTGGATAATCCTTACACTTGGCTTCATTCTTCATATAAGTCTTCATTTTGGTCTTTGAAATTTGTCACTCTCTTACATGAATTCCCTTACTCTATCTAGGTCTATAACATCAAGTAGTGACTGGATGTTGCAACATGCATTTGCACACCAATTCAAACTTCATGTACAGATCTAGTCAATCAAGAGGACCCAAGAAAAATAAATAAGTCCAAATGTGGTACATATAACACACAATATTCTAAGCCCGAAATATAGTAGTTGAGTATAATATCTCTAGAATTCAGGCTTTGTTGTGTAGTATATGACACCTCCTCATATAGGTTTACATTGTGATACTTAGCACATAAAGTCAACTAACCTTTATCTCAATATTTACCCAAATTGCTCAAGTGCAACAAGGTAATATTAAGCAAAGTGGTCTCAATTTGGTTTTATCTAACCTTTGGTTTCACCTTTGGAATGACTAACTATGTTCAACCTTTATTTATTATCCAACTAACCTCACATGATCTCACCAAGTGACTAATCAGATTTTATTTGAACCCCTAAGATTGAAGGTTATCACAATTTTATGACACCTTTGACTTCAATCATGATTCTACCAAGTTATCTTCTTACTCTATCTAAAGATAATTTACTAATTATTCATCATATTTATAACCTCATCATGGTTTCAGAGCTAATCTCACCATGATCTTATTATGTTTTACCTGGGCATTATGATTTAGGAGCTAATCTAACCATGATGACTTTGTTTCACCTTACTCCATCGTTAAATCCTAACATAATTTCACTTCATCACGTAGAGTTCTCAAGTGAATCCCACATGATTACTACTCATAACATCAACGTTCATCCTAATGATATTCATCATGTTGCCTTGGGTTATCAACTGACACTAAGATTTTACTCTTCTTACTTAAATTCTAGGGTTAGGCTATACCATTAAGACTACTTCAATTGATGTCTTACACTTTCTACAGTATCTTGGTGGTTTATGTCTCCCTCGGAAAACACTAAAGAGCACTTTAATTGAGAAAAAATAAATAATTACTCCTAAGAAAAATGACTTAAGCATAAGACTTATGTGTGACAAGGTTATCCTCAAGTGGATACTCATCGCAAGTCATAAGAATATTTGGTTTAGATAAGATGGCTTCTATAGTCACTATCCAACCTACAGATCTTCCTAAAATGGTATTAATCCTAAGGTCAAAGCATATGCTCTGTTGGAATTTTGGCCCAAATATTCTAGCCCATTTTCTATTTCAATAATTCCTGAAAATCCTAGAGGCCCATGTGGCCCATTCATGCAAGGCAAGAGGTGGGACAAATGTTTAGTCCCACATTGCTAGTTGAGTGGAAGTTGGACCAGCTTATAAGGTGAGCTCTTCTACCACTTGGTAAAAGGATGAGAAGGAGAAGGAGAGAGTTCCACACGCGCGCTCCTCCTCCTCCTCCTCGCTCGCCACGCCACGCCACGCCACGCCTCGCCTCGCCTCGCCTCGCCTCGCCTCGTCACGACGCGCGCGCGCCGCGGGTTGCGGGAATCTCGCCGAGCCGAGCTTTATTTTGCCACGCATGAATGGTATATCAACAATTTTGGGAAAGCCGACATCGGCTCTTTGAGATACATTGCTATCGGCTCCTGGAGCAGATGTGCATCGGCTCTTTGAGATACATTGCTATCGGCTCCTGGAGCATCGACTTGCTTTGAATGGACGTTTAATACGAAGGTGAAACGTTTGCTTTAAATGGACGTTTAATACGAGTTAAATGTGCCTGCTCGTTTCATCTTCTGCACCGTCTGCCTTCTCCTCTGCGCCTATAAGAGAGAGAGGTCGCGCCTCCTCTCAGTTGGGCTGTTACACATCCCTTGCCTCGAGTTCCAGAGCACTGCGCTACTTCCATCTTCCCCATCCCGTCTTGCGGCGTGCACCGCGAGCCGGGACAGTAGGCCTCCGAGACCCCGCTGCTTCGAGTCCTGTACGGGAGAAGGGCGATAAGGTTTTTGGGGAGCGCTATCAGCGCGACTACTGGCTTCGTCACGGACTCCCTCTTAGATAGCGACGTCTTCCCCGACGAGGACTTCTTCCCCGACATCAGCACCCTCTTCCTCGACGACATGGCCAATGACGGCGGTTCTACTTCTGCTACTGCCGTGTACAACTTCTGTCTCAATCTTGTTCTGATTCTATCCAGAGTTTTATGTCTTGTAGTTTGTGTGGCTATATGCCTTATTTTGTATTCGCTATTTAACATGATTAGTATATTACCTATTATTCTAGTCATGTTTTATCTAGCGTTTATTATGGATAATTCGCATGGTAAATTGCTCTATTTCTCAACAATCCAAAAACCTTATTTCGTGCAATTTGCCCCAAGTGGCTTTGTTGCTTCTATGAAGCCACCTGTGTTTGAAGGTGTGAATTACAAACGGTGGCGTGCGAGAGCAGTGCTCTGGTTTCAGACCATGAGCTGCTATAACGCCATCTATGGCGCACCTGAGGGGGAACTTAATCCCGCTCAGGAAGAGGCGTTCCAAAAACTTGATACTCCTTTCAAGGCTGCCTTGATCAGCATCCTTGGCGACAATATTGTCGATTCATATCTGTCATTCAGCAATGGCAAAGATATGTGGGATGCGCTCGAGAGAAAATTTGGAGTCTCTGATGCTGGCAGTGAACTGTATGTCATGGAACAATTCTATGACTACAAGATGATTGATGACCGCTCCATTGTGGAGCAGGCTCATGAGATACAATCACTTGCCAGGGAGCTTGAGCACTTCACTTGTGTGTTACCGGACAAGTTTGTTGCCGGAGGCATCATTGCCAAACTTCCCCAGTCATGGAGTAATTTTGCTACTTCTCTGAAGCACAAGAGACAAGAGTTCTCCGTGACGGATCTCATTTGGACTCTTGATGTGGAAGAGAAGGCGAGAGCAAAAGACACACGTGCTCGAGGTACCGAGGGAGGTTCTAATGCCAACCTGGTACAGAAAAGGAACTTCCAGCCTTACAAGTTCAAGAACAAAGGCAAGTTTGATGACAAAGGAAAGTTCGATGGAAAGAACAAGGCCTTACAGTCTACCAGCTTCAAGAAGAAGACTGATAAGAGGAAAGGTGCTTGTCATGTGTGCGGTGATCCTAATCATTGGGCTCCTGCTTGTCCCAACCGCTTTGACAAACGCCAACATGGGAAGAGCAGCAAGACTGCTAATGTTGTCATGGGCGACGTTGAGATGAAAGATGTTGGGTCAGAGGGACTCAAACCGTGCTGATGGGGAACGGCTCGCATGCTTCTGTTCATGGTGTTGGTACAGTCGATCTGAAGTTCACTTCGGGAAAGACTGTGCGCCTGAAGAACGTGCATCATGTTCCCTCAATAAATAAAAATCTTGTTAGCGGATCTCTCCTGTGTCGAGATGGCTACAAGATTGTATTTGAGTCCAATAAATTTGTAATTTCGAAGTATGGAACCTTTATTGGTAAAGGCTATGAATGCGGAGGCTTGTTCCGCTTATCTCTGTCAGACATTTGTAATAAAGTTGTTAATCATATTTACACAAATTTTGAATCAAATGTCTGGCACTCTCGTCTTTGTCATATTAATTTTGGCTGTATGACGCGGCTAGCCAAAATGAATTTAATCCCAGATTTCTCAACTGTTAAGGGATCTAAGTGCCAAGTCTGCGTACAAGCTAAACAACCTCGCAAGTCACATACGACTGCAGAAGTGAGAAATTTAACACCACTAGAGCTCATACATTCTGATCTTTGTGAGATGAATGGTGTGTTGACAAAAGGTGGAAAGAAATATTTCATGACTTTGATCGATGACTCTACGAGATATTGTCATGTGTATCTTCTGAAATCAAAAGATAAGGCTTTGAGTTTCTTCAAAATCTATAAAGCTGAGGCAGAAAATCAACTTGATCGAAAGATTAAGAGGCTTAGGTCTGATCGTGGTGGAGAGTATTTTTCCAACGAGTTTGATTCTTTTTGTGCGGAACATGGTATAATTCATGAGAGGACGCCTCCCTACTCACCCCAGTCAAATGGAGTAGCCGAAAGAAAGAACCGTACTCTAACAGATTTGGTTAACGCCATGTTAGACACATCGGGTCTTTCTAAGGAATGGTGGGGGGAGGCATTATTGACCGCGTGTCATGTCCTAAACCGAGTTCCCACAAAGAACAAAGAAATTACTCCATTCGAAGAATGGGAGAAGAAAAGACTAAAACTCTCTTACTTACGTACTTGGGGTTGTTTGGCAAAGGTTAATGTACCAATCCCCAAGAAGTGCAAGCTTGGACCAAAAACCATTGATTGTGTTTTTCTGGGCTATGCTTTTCATAGCATTGGTTATAGATTCTTGATAGTAAAATCTGAAGTACCTGACATTCATGTCGGTACAATCATGGAGTCGACTGATGCGACTTTCTTTGAGGATATATTTCCAATGAAGGATAAACCTAACTCATCAAATCCGGAGATACCTAGTTCATCTAATCAGGAATTTGCTATATTCTCTGAACCTATCATTCCGATTGAACACTCTGAAAGTTCTAAGGAGGATGACAATGAAATTCCTAAAAGGAGCAAGAGACAAAGGACTGCAAAGTCTTTTGGTGATGATTTCATTGTGTACCTTGTAGATGACACTCCCACTTCCATTTCAGAAGCTTATGCATCTCCTGATGCTGACTACTGGAAGGAAGCTGTTCATAGTGAGATGAATTCCATCTTAGCTAATGAAACATGGGAGATCACTGATCGTCCTTATGGGTGCAAACCTGTAGGATGTAAATGGGTGTTCAAGAAGAAACTAAGGCCTGATGGTACTATTGATAAGTACAAGGCAAGGCTTGTAGCCAAGGGTTATACCCAAAAGGAAGGTGAAGACTTCTTTGACACTTACTCACCTGTAGCAAGGTTGACCACCATTCGAGTACTACTTTCTCTGGCTGCCTCACACGGTCTTCTCATTCATCAAATGGACGTTAAGACGGCTTTCCTAAATGGAGAGTTGGATGTGGAAATCTATATGGATCAACCAGATGGTTTTGTATTAAATGGTCAAGAAAGAAAAGTGTGCAAGCTACTGAAGTCTTTGTATGGTCTTAAACAAGCACCTAAGCAGTGGCACGAAAAATTTGATAAAACCTTAACCGCTGCAGGCTTTGTTGTAAACGAAGCTGACAAGTGCGTATACTATCGCCATGGTGGGGGTGAGGGAGTCATCCTTTGTTTGTATGTTGATGACATACTGATTTTCGGAACCAACCTTAATGCAATTAAGGAGGTCAAAGATTTCTTATCTCGTTCCTTTGAGATGAAGGATCTGGGAGTAGCTGATGTTATCCTGAACATCAAGCTATTGAGAGATGATGATGGTGGGATTACATTGCTTCAGTCCCACTATGTGGAAAAGATTTTGAGTCGTTTTGGGTATAGCGACGTCAATTTTTCTCCTACACCATATGATCCTAGTGTGTTGCTTCGAAAGAATCGAGGAAATGCTAGAGACCAACTAAGATACTCTCAAATTATTGGCTCGCTTATGTATTTAGCTAGTGCCACGAGACCTGACATCGCCTTTGCTGTAAGCAAACTCAGTCGATTTGTCTCTAATCTAGGAGATGATCACTGGCATGCTCTTGAGAGAGTTATGCGATATCTAAAAGGCACTGCGAGCTATGGCATACACTATACCGGGTATCCAAGGGTACTAGAGGGTTATAGTGATTCAAATTGGATATCTGATGCTGATGAGATAAAGGCCACGAGTGGATATGTTTTCACACTTGGTGGTGGCGCTGTTTCTTGGAAGTCTTGCAAGCAGACCATCTTAACGAGGTCAACTATGGAAGCAGAACTCACAGCACTAGACACGGCCACTGTTGAAGCAGAGTGGCTTCGTGAACTCTTGATGGACTTACCTGTGGTTGAAAAACCTATACCCGCAATTCCAATGAACTGTGATAATCAAACTGTGATTATTAAGGTGAACAGTTCTAAGGATAATATGAAGTCCTCAAGACATGTGAAGAGGAGACTGAAATCTGTCAGGAAAATGAGAAACTCCGGAGTTATTGCATTGGATTATATCCAAACATCTAAAAACTTGGCAGATCCCTTCACAAAGGGTCTATCACGCAACGTGATAGAAAATGCATCAAAGGAGATGGGTATGAGACCCACAATTTGAGCTTTCCATAGTGGTAAACCATTCTATGTGATCGGAGATCCCGTGAATTAGAATTGGGAAACAAGCTGTTGGTTAGCTGAGAGGAAAGTATCCCTACTTTAATAAACACCACTCCATAAAGATGCAATACTTTCCTATTCTGCATGGCAGGTTGATTTATTATCTTAATGTGTTCTAAGTGGCTTATCCTAAGCAAAGATGTTGTCCTGCAGAACATCTTTTGAAGAACACACCTATATGAGTCTGACTGTTAAAACGTCGCAGTCTATGAGAGTGGGGTGCTCTCTAATAAACTCATGAAAGGTCATGGAGTATGACGTATAAGCTCCACCCGCGGGGAAGTCCCACGGTAGCCCAGTATCGGTCAAGACTTCGTGTGAAGCTAGATTGCAGCAAACTTGCAGTTCAAGGCATAGTCCACTGTACAAGTCGCAATCTAGTGTAGCATAGAATTCTAGGTGGAAGTTCAACTTAACAGTCTCCACTAAAGTACCGGTATATAAACAGTGTTTTGGAACCAAAGGCAGATTACATGTGCCTCTGGGATCTGGTGGGGGATTGTTGGAATTTTGGCCCAAATATTCTAGCCCATTTTCTATTTCAATAATTCCTGAAAATCCTAGAGGCCCATGTGGCCCATTCATGCAAGGCAAGAGGTGGGACAAATGTTTAGTCCCACATTGCTAGTTGAGTGGAAGTTGGACCAGCTTATAAGGTGAGCTCTTCTACCACTTGGTAAAAGGATGAGAAGGAGAAGGAGAGAGTTCCACATGCGCGCTCCTCCTCCTCCTCCTCGCTCGCCACGCCACGCCACGCCTCGCCTCGCCTCGCCTCGTCACGACGTGCGCGCGCCGCGGGTTGCGGGAATCTCGCCGAGCCGAGCTTTATTTTTCCACGCATGAATGGTATATCAACAATTTTGGGAAAGCCGATGTGCATCGGCTCTTTGAGATACATTGCTATCGGCTCCTGGAGCAGATGTGCATCGGCTCTTTGAGATACATTGCTATCGGCTCCTGGAGCATCGACTTGCTTTGAATGGACGTTTAATACGAAGGTGAAACGTTTGCTTTAAATGGACGTTTAATACGAGTTAAATGTGCCTGCTCGTTTCATCTTCTGCACCGTCTGCCTTCTCCTCTGCGCCTATAAGAGAGAGAGGTCGCGCCTCCTCTCAGTTGGGCTGTTACACATCCCTTGCCTCGAGTTCCAGAGCACTGCGCTACTTCCATCTTCCCCATCCCGTCTTGCGGCGTGCACCGCGAGCCGGGACAGTAGGCCTCCGAGACCCCGCTGCTTCGAGTCCTGTACGGGAGAAGGGCGATAAGGTTTTTGGGGAGCGCTATCAGCGCGACTACTGGCTTCGTCACGGACTCCCTCTCAGATAGCGACGTCTTCCCCGACGAGGACTTCTTCCCCGACATCAGCACCCTCTTCCTCGACGACATGGCCAATGACGGCGGTTCTACTTCTGCTACTGCCGTGTACAACTTCTGTCTCAATCTTGTTCTGATTCTATCCAGAGTTTTATGTCTTGTAGTTTGTGTGGCTATATGCCTTATTTTGTATTCGCTATTTAACATGATTAGTATATTACCTATTATTCTAGTCATGTTTTATCTAGCGTTTATTATGGATAATTCGCATGGTAAATTGCTCTATTTCTCAACATGCTCTGATACCAACTGCGGTGACCAGCATACCACTGCATGATGTAGTACACTATAGTCGTTGACATAACACCAATGAAACACCGTTCACTAGTATTACATCCCTCAGAGTAGTACAACAGAAACATAGTAGGTCCAAGACATGACTATAGGTTACAACTCTACTCTTTACACAAGATCCAGAGAACACTCTAGGTTAAAGAGAGAGAGAAAGAAACTCCTTATGAAGAAGAATCAAGAATAAATAACTCATAGCTACCATACTTATAAAAATAGTAGCTGAACTACTGGCTTGCATTGCTGCTATTGCAATACTCTATAGAAGTAGGTTCTATGGTTAGAAATTCTATTCTTATCTAATCAGCAACTTCGTCTTCGCTTGAGTTGATGTATATGTTGACTTTCTTGAAGAGCTTTAGCTGTTGATGATGATTCCTGGAGCATAGCTTGATGTGGACATCGTCTATAATGGCTTTATAACCTAGCAAGGGTTAAGAAGATACTTTGAGTACGAGCGTACTCAGCAAGTCCACTAGAAAAGGAGTGTTTGATGCACTATATCTACAGCCACAGACTGTAGGTCGTAGGCAATGCAAGTTTTCTTAAACATTTCTTCAAAGGTTGCTTTTATTCTGAAAAGCTATGTCCGTCAGCCTTCACGGGTTTACTAGAACCTTCATGGGGTTCCTTTCCCGCCGCGTTCGCAGCTCCTTCCCGGAACAGGGAGTAACAAGCTACAGTTCTTACACTCTGCAGAGGTGCGTCACTTTACCCATGAGAGACCTTAGGTTTTGTTGCACAGCCGGGAGTATGTCCCCGTTCAAACTTCCTTGGTTTGAGGCCCAACCTAAGATCCAAGCCAATCACTACCTTCTCCGCAACCCCGCATGTCTCCTTGGTGTACACCATGCCCACCTTTTGAATTACGGCAATGGTTTGTACAGACCGTTCAGATGCCGGAACTATCGTGGGACATTGAGGGCTCCCACCCATATGCTGCATATCCTCTATGAATTACCATAAATAATATGCACGCTACGAGTGATAACAGCCACGACCCGCACATCCAGCTCCATGCGAGAGGGAAAAGATACAGCTAACTTCTCCGTCCCATTCCAAATCTCATGGTCAACGCGTAATATACGGCGCAAGAATCACTGGCGACATTGGTTGTTAAGTCCTAGGTAATATGTTCCTTTACCACCGGAACTCTTATAGTAGATTATTACCTCATGGTAAATAACCTATGATCACATTATTATGAAAATAGTGTTTTCTGACCTTTTTCAAATGCAGGTGATGACATCACTGGATTTGTAAAATACTTTACAGAAAATAATCAAAGGACACGAGCAAGTGTGAACTTGCCTTTTGTGATTGCAAGATTATGCACTCACGGTCTGCGAGACGACATAAGATCCAATATCTGAAATCTGTATCATTGGTCCGGTAAGGACTAATGTTTAAAGAAGCAATATGCAGTTATGCATAAGTAATGCTATGCATTTTTGTAAAACTACTAAATTTGAATCCCCAATACTTTGAGTGCAGTGAATTAAAGTGCTTCTTTTAAGAGTTGGTTTATCTTCAAATTTTACTTTATAAGTAATGAGCTTTATAAGGAACCTAAGTGCTAACAATTCAAAATATACAAGTAAAGTATAAATTTATGTGATTATGGTTAATTGTCATCTGGTGACTATTGATAAACATCTTTGGGATTGAGTTATTAAGAATTGAAGAACTTATTATGACCTTGTTGTTTGAAGTGGAAAAAATAATAACATTTGAAGAAAAGATTTCCTTCCTAAGGTTTAAACAACCCTGATAGCTTTTAGAATATATGTTGGATAGAATGTGGTTGATGTTGTTTATGCTTGCTTGAATAGTCTGGACTTGAGATGCATTATTTCTTGATTGAAATAGACCAAAGTTAACTATAAAAACATAAGTAGTTTATTAGACATAATGTTTATAAGCTTTTGAGACTAAAGTTAACTTTAAAAGGTTAAGTAAACTTAAAATGTAATATATTTTAATTCTTCCCAAGTTTTAGATTTATGATAGGTACAACTAAGGTGTGGAATTATTCACTTTCTATTTAAGTGAATGATTAGATTAAATTTGTTTTGCTATCATGAAAGGAATATGTATTTATTTAATGGAATCATAATTAGATGGTCTTAGTAATTTGTTAGAATTTAAAGTTATGTTAATAGTGGTTAAAATATAATGATTATTCACCATATTATATAAATGGGTGATACCCAATGTTTATTTAAAAGGATTCTTAATACGATTTTTAAAAGAATATTTTAAAGTTAAAAGTTATACTTAAGTTTGATTATGAATTCAAGTGATGGTTTTGGAATTAGTACTAAGACATTAATTGCTCAAGGTTTTATAAGAACTGTGATTATTTCTTACTTAAGAATTGTTTTTAAAGAATTCACAAAATAGGTATTAGGTAAGGATTTATTATTTAAAATATTAATGACTTTCCTAATAATATATTTAATATTTTTCTAGTGTAATATATTTATTCAAGACCTTAAAAATGAATTTTATTTATTTTTATGTATTATCTTTGTTTTTATAAAATTCATCAAAGAATTAAGTGTCTTTAAATATTTACTTTATGTTTTATTTGTAAAACTTTAAGTGAGTATTTTTATAAAATAATAGAGTTATTTTGATACATAAAAATGATTATTTATTTATTTTTGGGGTTTTTGTTTTATTTTTAAAATTTAATGGTGTTAATAATTATTTTTCTTTAAATTTATTTTAAACACTTAAAATTATATTTTTATTAGGTAGATATATTTTTGTGATCATCTTGATATATCATATATATTTTTAGGATTTTTCTATATTTTTCTAGGGTATAATTTATGTTCAGGGGTAGTTTGGTCATTTAGTGATTTGATAAATATTTTATTTCTTATTTATTATTCTTTGGAATTGGGCCAGGTTTAACAAAGGGCCCATTTGGACCCAATCCGGCCCATTTGGTTCTGGGTCAAACCCTACCCCGAGCCTGTCTCCCTCATCCACCCCCTCACGCACTCACTTCCCCTTCTGGCTGCTGGCGACGCCGACGCTCGCCCGATTTCGGTGAGGTAGGCCATTGTGGTTGCCGCTGATGGTCGCCGGGGCTTCTCCTCCCTCAGGCCGACCTGGCTCTCTAATTGGATTTGTTCTTAAAGCCCCCCTCGAGCTCGTCCCATTCCTCTTGTGTGCGTCTAGGGTTCCAGTGCCTTACTTTACTGTATTTTTGTGATGTTCTCATGGCGATTCGGGGTGGTTTAGTGCGGTGTTGGTGTTGATGTGATGGTGGTGAAGTGGGGTTGATTCTCTCCTAGTCTGATGCCGGTGGGACGGTAGTAGGTGCAACCCCGGCGTCGGAACTACGATGGCCGTGGTGGTGTTGATGGGGTTTGAGGACTTCCTCGGGTTAGTATCACTCTGGCCGCGCGGGCACTGCCCCGCCATGCCGTGGCGAATGCTTCTCGGGCGCCAGGTACACTCCCTCTGTCTCACATCTACTTCTCCCTTTGTTTATCTTTCTCTGCTTAGTATCATCTGTTGAATGTTGTTCAAAACCAGTGGTATGGGATCACTTGTTAACACAGTAGAGAATCTGTGGCTATGTGCTGTAATGAGCTTCAGTTGAAGGAAGGTTTATTTATTCTTGGCATGAGATGATCTACAAGTGTTTGCTTAAATTGATTTGATACAAAGTTCTTTCCTGAACTACTTGTTCACTGCTGTAATTGAAGGATTTAATGATAAAACTGTTGGAATTATGCCCTAGAGGCAATAATAAAGATGTTATTATTATAATTCTTGTTCTTTATAAAGTTTATATTGCATGCTAGAATTGTATTAAGCGGAAACTTTGATACTTGTGTGGTTTATGAACAACACCGTGTCCCTAGTACGCCTCTATGGACTAGCTCATTAATTAATGATGGTTAAGGTTTCCTAACCGTAGACATGAGTTGTCAATTAATAATGAGATCATGTCATTGGGAGAATGATATGATGGACATACCCAAATCAAGCAGAGCAATTAGATCGTGTCATCGTGTTCATCTTTGCGAAGCTTTTTCTTATGTCAAATATTGTATTCCTTAGACCATGAGATAATGCAACTCCCTGGTATCGGAAGAAAGCTTTGCGGTCATAAAACGTCATCCTATGAGAGGGTGATCATAAAGGTGTCTCTCAGGTGATCGGAAAGTATCTGTTGGGTTGTATGTATCGAGATGGGATTTGTCCCTCCCAAGTCGGAGAGATATACTTCGGGCCCACTCGGAAATCGATATCAACACCGCTTGCAAGCACGCGGTTAAGGAGTTAATCACAAAGTGATATCGGATTACGGAACGAGTAAAGTACTTGTTATGAACGAGATTGAACTAGGTATGCCGATACCGACGATCAAATCTCGGGCAAGTAAAATATCGCGTGACGAAGGGAATATATATTTGGGATTAATTGAATCCTGGCATCGTGGTTCATCCGATATGATCATCGATGAGTATGTGGGAGTCAATATGGGTTTCCCGACCGTGCTGTTGATTATTGATAGAAGATCATGTCTGCATATTCTCGAACTCGTAGGGTCACACACTTAACGTGTCTCGACGCTAGGATATAATGGATAATTTGTTTATTAGTTTTTGTTCGGAGTCTCGGATGAGATTCAGGACATCACGAGAGGTTCTGGAATGGTCCAGAGAATAAGATTCATATAAGGAAAAGCAGTTTTTGGATTTCGGAATTGTTTCGGATTGTTCGGTATTGTACCGGAAGCTTCTAGAACCTTCTGGAGTGGGACCAACGTAGCCCCACTTGTCGGGAGGGGGCGTGGGCCTACGAGGGAGTTCCCTGGCCGCATTGGGCCAGGGGCACAAGGCCCCATAGGCCCAGCCGGCCAAGCCCTAGGGGAAACCCTAGGGAGAGCTTATAGAAGGGGGGGGGGGGAACTTGCCCCCCACTCCTCCCATGTGGCCGCCGGACCTAGGCTTGGAGGAGGGGCAAGGGGGCAGCCGGCCATCCCTCTATATAAAGAGGGCAGGGGCGCACCCTCCCCCAACACCTCCTCAAAACCTTAGCCGCCTAATTGCTGCCCTCCTCTCTCTCTCCCGACTGCGCGTAGGCGAAGCCCTGCCGCAGAAACTCTCCACCTTTGCACCACGCCGTCATGTTGTAGATCCAATCTATCTCTCCACCCCACTTGCTGGACCGAGGAAGGAGGAGACATCGAGGTGCCGTACGTGTGCATCTCTCGGAGGCATCGCCACTTACGGTGTTGGATCGGATCGGATCGCGAGGAGGAGAAGCTAGTACGACTACATCAACCACGTTCCGTTGAACGTTCCGCTGTGCGAATCTTCAAGGGTATGAAGATCTCATCTATCCCCCATCGTTGTTTGCATCTCCTAGATTAGATCTTGGCTTTCCCGTCCGCATCCGTAGATTTTTTTTAATTTACTATGCTGCGAAACCCTTCAAAAATCCTAATCACTGGTACTATTGTTTATCTGAATTTTTGATTCAGTACATTGCTGGAACAGATGATAGCACATGATCTTTGCTGATGGTATTTTTAATTTAGACTATTGATCTTAGTGCTGGAGGTTTACTTAAGCATTCATATGCCTGAGCCTATGTTTATAAAGAAAATTTATAAGGAAATGATCCCATGACCATTAATTTGAGAATAGAGAAGGATATAGTTATAGTGACCCCTCCTAACCTCCTAGAATTTATTCTAGTATCAGGTTAGTTGTCTTGGTTGCTTTAACTTGTCATACTCCTGGTTTCTATGGTGTATCACTTGATAAAGTGAAGTGTATATTCTTGACAACAACACATATGTAAGATTTGATTCCTAGTTTGGTGGCTAGGAAAATGATTAGATTCATTTAATTGATCTCTGCTGTATAATGAAATGGGTATAGTGCCTGACTCTAATGACATCTAATGCACTGGTTGTTGTTGTGGTGCCTCTACCTGGAGTGTGCACAACAACAACTGGGTAGCATGGCTTACTGTTGTGTTACAGCTGACTGGAAATATTTCCCAGGCCAATGATGCATAGACTGAGGCTATAAGCACATGGTATCTTATGTAAAGAAGGTGACCTTATCAATGATTCCTAAACTATTTGTCTAGGAAGATGATTTATGTGGTATTTGTACTTGCTGGCAGATAAGCTTAAAATCTGTCTTTTGATGATAAGATGATTTAGTTAGTTATAGTGGCCTTATTAGTTATGAGATTGCTATTGTGGAACCTTATTAATGGGTGCACAACAACATGACCATAATGAATATGATTTGCTACTACTTTGACTAATGTAACTGGTCAAAGGTCATTTGTTCTTGATGATTTAGGTGTGTCACCAATTCTAGCCCATGATGCAAAGGCTGAGGCACAAGATTTAAATAAGAACAGATGCTTGAGTGCTCCAAAGCTCTATGATGAGCCTTGCATAGCATTTCTATACAAGACTGAGAGCTTCCCCTTTTAAAAATCTTTTCATATAAGAACAGATGCTATGATTGATCATAGAAATGGATATTTACCTGATACTGCACAAGTTACCGAAATGTGTTGTGGATGTGTTTAGATTAGATCAGCTAGATCTTCTTGCTCTTGGTCTTGAACTGCTCCACCTTGGTATGTTGTGGATCCTTCCTTCTTCCTAGATACTGGCCTGCTCCTCCTCCTCTCGAGCTAGCTTATTATCCTGTCCTGATTTTCTTCTTGTTCTAGCTCTTGGATGGCTTTTAGGGAGCAACCAGAGTTGGGATGTGGAGATGAAATCTGACTAGTGTCTTGGTTGGTGAGATATGGATTGGCTGTGATGAGTTCTAAAGAGGAATGAGTTCTTGAGTTTTTTGGTGTAGTGATAGAATGGATCAGGAGGTGTTGGTCTTGTGGTTTGCAAACTAAGAATGGATTACTGTTTTGGCTAGCTGTTGTGGCTATCCTCTTATACTACCACTACTATTGCTGCTTCTACTACTGTGTCGACAACACAACATTATGCATGGTTGTGTGAGCAGCTTGTCTGCTTACCTCCAGTGAGTGGATCAGATCAAGTAATTTGGCTGTTACTCCTAGTTCTTTACTATGTCCTTATCTGGTGCAACTTGCCTCTTGGCCAATGATATTGTACCGAGGCTACACACCTGATAAGAATAGATGCTCTATTTGGTGAAACTTGCCCCTGCCTATGATGCATAAGCCTGAGGCAAAAATTCTAGATAAGAACAGATTTTACATTGGCCCCTTTTTATGTAATACTAATCAATGATGAGGCAAAGCAATGCATTACATTGCTAAAACCTGAGAGTACCATAACCCCCATAACCCCCTGTGTTTTCTATTTATTTTGCTTGTTGCTTTCTTGCAGGGATCAAGACGAAGGAGGATAAGAAGAGATGAAGAAAACAGGATACAAAAGTAGATAGGAAAATAATTTAGGTTTTCTTTCTTTTCTTTCTTTTAACTATTATTGTAATTTCTTTTCTGTTTAAATAATGTAAAAACATTGTATGGTTGTATCTTATTTAATAAAGTTATTTGTTTTACATTTAGTTTGCAAAAACAATGTAATACTATATAATCTTAATAAAGCTTAATTTTTCTTTCTATTTGTAATCTAAATTATTGTAATGTTCATATCTTGTTTATAATTATGAACTCAGTTCTTATTGTGAATTCCTTTTTCCTTTTGTATTTGAATTTCAATTGTCTTATATACTTAGATAACTATTAATACTGTATCTTAAATATAATTAAGAGTTCACCTTTTATTTATTATTACAATTTACTTTCCAATTATTTTTCCATTGCAAATTCTTTTAATATTCAAATCTTTCAATTAAAAATTCAAATTTTGAATTATCTTCCCCTGAAAGGCAAAAGCACAATAGAGGTCATGTCGGAATCCATCGCACCTGTCCTGATGTTTCCATCAGAACAAGAGAGATCTCGATCCCTCTATAGCTTTTTTAGTTTTGCGTGAAAATTCCCCGGATTTTCTTATGCATGAACGCAATGCACAAACATGTGTCCTGTCTATTTCGAGATGCTAATCCTGGGATGTTGCTGCAGCAGATCGACGCCGATACTCCATGGAGCACCGCTACCGAGAGGAAGGTCCACCGCTCGCAAAACCACTCCGGCCACGCCTCCTTCGTCTCGACGCCGCCGGCTGGACACCACACGCCACCCTACACTATGTACACGGCGCGAACCGGTGTTCCCCCGTCCTCCCGCCGCCGGAGGGCGAGGGAACCGCCGATACGGCGCCGGCGAGGTGGGTCGCCTGTGGAAGCTCAGAAATCGCCTTTAGATGACCGTGAGTCTAAAAAATATATTTTCAGTGGCTCATCCTCCAAATTTAGATGACCTCCAAAATCTTCTACACATCATTCATATATGGACGACGGAGCCACGACTTCCAAAGCCAACCGCTTGGTCCCGAGCCTTCCCTCTCGCTCCCTGCTCAAGGCCCTGCTTCCCACGCCTCTGCCTACCGCCCACCTCACAAGGACACCTCTCTGTTAGGCCTTATTTTTTTTGAACGGAAAAGGCTCGGAAAGGCGTAGTGCTACTTCATTAAAAACTGTATGTGGGATACATATAGGCAACATGGCCCTACAAGAAAGAAAATTACAGAAAGCCCGGGCATTTTGCACAAAGGACCTTGGGGGAAAGATGAAAAAGCAATCTGCCCCATCGTCCTCTTCTCCACCTTCTCGAGCAGGAGACCACCGACGGCCACCATCCCTCTCGCCGGGGACACACCGCTTGGGAGAGAGAGGGCGCACCTCGTCGTCGAAGCTCCTGAGAAAGGCCTCCGTCTGGGAGGTTGAAAGGATGCTCTCATCGGCATCAATATTGGTTGCCTTCTTAGCTAGAAACCGCATCGGCAAGCAACGGCCTTTGCGTGATGAAGATCCTCATCCTGCAGAAGATATCCCCAACCCCATCTCCTACCCACCGCAGCTGTTGCTCCAACAACCACCACTCCCCTGCCACCGAGGCCGGCCATGGGGGGATGCAGAACCGAATGCCCGCAAGAAAGGAGATGCCGACGCTTATTTTGAAGGAGGCTCGCCGTCTCGAGGAAAATCGCCGCCCTCCGCCATGGACGCCCAGCGATTTCCACCGACGGCAACTGGTCAACGCCGCGCCACCACGTCAACCCAGAGCACCTCCGCTCCTCTCTGCAATCCACAACACAACCTCCTCCCATCTCCGTCCCCTCGCCACCACGGCCGGCCAGATCGAGAGAAACGAGGAGGAGGAGGCAATAGATCAAAGAGGAGCCACACACCAAAGCCCTTATTGCGGAGATCCCGGTTGTGGACAAACTCGTCGCCTGCTCCAACCATCGGAGCATCACGCTTCCGCCAACCACCCTCCGGATGCGCCAGATCTAGGCCAAAAAAACTCGGCGCGCTACTTCAACCTAATGGCATACCGCCAAGAAAACTACCCCTACATCTACAGAGAGGAAGCCGAGCATCTCTCTCAATCCCTTCCCCAGCGGCGGTGCCGCCAGAAAAGAACGAGAGAGAGTTCGGGGGAAGAAGAAAATTCTCAAAACGGGTGCCTCTTGTATCGTGCGGGTTGGGTGGGTGGGTGTGTGAGGGGAGGGGGGCATTGTTAATGCTACCTAGCTGTGGACGTCGCAAGCACGTCCGTTAGGGTGTTTCCTGCAAAAAAATAGAAACGAGCGGGTTGAGACGTTACCTGTAGCCGTTTTGCAATAAGAGACCGTC
The DNA here is from genome assembly GCA_910589765.1 of Avena atlantica. Taxonomy (NCBI): domain Eukaryota; kingdom Viridiplantae; phylum Streptophyta; class Magnoliopsida; order Poales; family Poaceae; genus Avena; species Avena atlantica. Next base: position 488,976,464 of record OU342736.1, read on the forward strand.
CCCGAATCTCCAACCAACAATTGCAACCGTCTACCGCATGTGGTCGTTGGCAGCGGGCGGTACGTACGTCGTCGTCGACCAACCGGACTGGACCATCCAAGACTTTGACTGGGTTTTTTATTTCTTCCCTAAATAGTGTATGGTATTTCAGCACTGTCTTTGAGCAAGTTAGAGCGGCCACCCATTCTCAGCTAGAGCGATAATCACAGGCAGCCCGTAAGAGCTCGCGGGTCCACAGCTGGTACATACGTTGTGACGTACAGAGAGAGACGAACGAGTACCTTGGTAGCGAATGTCACGTAGCAAGAAGAGAAGATACGGCGGGTCGTCGAGTACAGTACAGAGGCTGGACCTATACGTGGTCCGCCGCCAAACTACGTACTACGGGGCCACGGTAGCAAGCTACGGCCGCGCTCACACCACACGCGTGTGGGGCTCGTGCATGCGTACATTCTCTAAGGGGGGTGTTTGAAAGGTTGCATGGAATTTGGGGCTTATTGGGGCATGTCCACTATAGAAGAATTGAGAGGAATTTGCGAAACATATTGGATTGTATTATTGAGCTTTATGAACACATATACATAAATTATCTTAGAGTACAAGTCAATTTAGTCTACAGTCCCAACTATTCTAAACTACCATAACAACCATATATCCATATAATACTCTAACATCTACGGCCAGCTAGGGCTGGACATAAAACTCGAAACTCGACGAGTTTAACGAGCACTCGTTTTCTCGGCTCGTTCGAGATCGACTCGTTTCCTTAACGATTCGAGCCGAGCTGCAGTTTTTGCTCGATATCCTTAACGAGCTAAATGATCGAGTTAACGATGTTCATGAGCTACTCGTTAAGCTCGGTAACAACGAAGGTATGGCCCACTTATGTTGCTACATGTCTAATCCGGCAGCCCATCTAAGACAAACAACTGGCCCATTGAGGAATACCCCATCTCCACCTTCTCGATCAAGATCTGCTGACCACGGCACCGACCGAGCCCTGCCGGCTGGGGTCCTTCTCATCCGTTCCAGGCCTCCCTACTCACACCAATTCACATGGATAAGCGTAAGATGCCATCTAAGCACTGCTATCGATAATTATTTGTCGTATTTTGATACAGGTATATATGTGGTTATAATTGTCATTTTTAATTATTGGTATGCCTTTGTCTATGCATTTCTTAACGAGCAGCTCGTGAGCGCTCGATAACATCTAACGAACTGAGTCGAGCTTTACTTTTAGCTCGTTATCCTTAACGAGTTTAATGATCCGAGCCTTAACGAACATGAGCCTTAACGAGCCGAGCCTTAACGAGTCGAGCTGCTCGATAGTCCAGCCCTACGGCCAGCAGTGCCACACACATACAAACGTTGATCCACCTGTCGCATTCGATTTGGTAGGCTGCATGGAGATTTTTTGCATTAGGATAGATACAGAACTCGGGTGTTTGGTAGTTTGCACCTGTTTCACTGTCACATTAACACACACAGGCACACTAAACCGACCATTAACAGTGATTGTGTTCTTTCTGCTTGAGGGGCTGCGACGGTGATGGAGGGCGACGGGCATCTGCACGTGCTCTGGCGCAACAATCGACGAGACGAAGAGCGTGACAGTTGTTGCGGCTGCGCCGGTGACGGAGGTCGGTGGGACACCTCCTGTGGCTACGCCGGCGACAGAGGCCGGCGGGACACCTGCTGGCATCAGAGCACGCAAGCAGCCAGACATAATAGTGTTGCTCGATGGCGGCTGGATGGTCGAACATGCTCGCCTATAGCGTTCAGGAATTCGAGCTCGAACACCGCGGACTCGGCCGACTGAAACGAAGGGGAGCTACGTGCGGTCGACGGCAACAATGACCTTGGCGTTCCTCTACTTGCACGACCTTCCCGTCGAGCAGACCATCTTCCTCTACATGATGTTTAACCTCAGATACAAGATGAGAAGTTCATACTAAGATACGTACACCTATAATTTAGAGTTCAGAGAGAAGAGCTTTAGATGCATCAAAATGCAAACTTGCAACACAAAAATTATGGGAAACAACAAGATCAAGCTACTCTTCAAAAGACACTTCGAGCGGTTGCTCTTGTCCGACGAATCCGAACAAACTTCAACTTTGACCACAAATCTGAGGAGATACAGTTCACCAACCTCGAAGCCGATGGTTAGAATGGAACCACGTCGTCGTCGATGCGCATCTTTTTTCATGTATAACTCGACTCGATTTAAAGGTTGTATGTGTTAATCTCAAACTATGAATAGTAAGCATGTTTAGAGAGGAGAGAGAGAGAGAGAAAAGGAAGACGGTAGACAGCTTTGCACGTGGTGGGGGACTCGTGCGCTTGCCCGAATCGATTGTTGTCCCTGGACCTGGCTCTGTCCTGTTTTAAAACTCGCACAGTCCACAACGTGGAATGCTGCAGGAAACCAAACGAACCGATTTTTGTCTAACTCAGCCGGCCTGAAGAAACTATAGACTACCAAACGCTTCCTACCTGTGTCCGTTTCTCAATAATCGTCCCTGAATCTCCAACGAACAATGGCAACCGTCTACCGCATGTGTGGTCGTTGCCAAGCGTTGGGTACCGGTACCTTAGACGGTAGACCAACCGGGCTATGGCGCTATGTGGCCATCCAGCGAACGCATCGTGTGTAGTAGCTCTTGTAGCTGACGTCCAAGGTGCCAATTAACAGAGCCACTCTGACTTGGTTTTGAAACATTTCAGCACCGGCTTTGAGCAGATTCAGCTCTGCTGCTGCATCCTCGTTTTTAGAGCGAGAAGTAGTAGAGGCAGCGACCCTTCACCAAGTTTAAGTTACAGAAGCAAAGATGGATACAGTCGATCGCGGGTCCACAGCTGGTAGCTAGACGTACAGAGAGACGATCTAGTTCGGTAGCGAGTGTCACGTAGCAAGAGGAGAAGATACTGTGGGTCGAGTACACAGTACAGAGGCTGGGCCCGTACGTACGTACGTGGTCCGCTGCCAAACTACGTACTACGTACGGGGCCACGGTAGCAACGCACGGCCGCGCCCACACGCGTGTCTCTGCAGAATTCTGAGAGCGAGCCCGTCCGTGTGTGTGTCCGTCCCAGCACGTGCTAGCCGGCCATCGGTTTTACTCACGTCCCGCACCCTGGAAAAAAAGGTCTAACTCTTCTTCATCCATCCGCCTCCTCTCTTCCACCCCAACACGCCGCCGATCCCCCATCCAAACTACCACCATGCCGCCACTGCAGCTTCGGCGGCCGGCTTGGCCGTCACCCGCCACGCCGCGCCGCTTCCACCGCCGCATGGCGTCCCCTCCCCAATCCCCAGCGCTCTCTCGCCTATATGGCAACCGCTGCAGCTCCGTGCGTCTGGAACCGCCGGCCAGCTCCGTACGTGGAACTGCTGATCGTGCTGGCTTGAATCTCGCGCAGTACAAAACTCCCCGAGCCCTCAAACATCCCCAATTCCTCTCCTCTTGCCTCTCTCCAGTCCGGTGACCTAGCCAACCACCATCGCTTGTAGGATCGTACAATCTTTGCTGACGCCGCCGGTACAGGATAGTAGTCTGCTCCACTCTTTGTAATGTTCTCCATGATGCATGCATACGGAATTAGAAATACGTGGAGGCGTTGGTTCTGGAAGGGTTTGGAGACGGTGGTTCTGGAGGGGCAGATTGTAGAATCACGGAGGTGTTTGCAAGGTACACGACAGAGTCTGGCATCGGCAACCTTCTGCTTGGATCCTTTTCCTTGAGCTGGTCAGTAGGTTATAGTTTGGATATCCATTACGTCTCAATTCTGTTTCATTGTGATGTACAGAATTAGCAATAGTCATCGTGCTACTTATTCTTGCATTGACATTGTGACATGGGATATGATGGGAACTAGAACAATGGGTGTTTCTGAATTTAGAACTAGAAGTTGATTGATGTTGGGCTTTTCACTGAATGGATGGTTTGGAGCAGTACTTGGTGAACTTTGGCATACAGAATGTGTCTAGGGATGAGTATGTTGCTAAGACATATCTCCTAAACCATTAGCTGTTAAATACATTTTTTCTAGCGATGTATAAATTAATACAGCAGAGAAAACTAAACAATGCCAATGAGTGTTAACTGGAGATGAGTATATTGCTAAGACACAGTACAATGTTTGCAGCCACACTTGTTTATTTTCAATCACTGGAGTAACCACATCTGTTAGTGTGTTATCAGTTCAGAGTATTGGTCCTTTAATACCCGTGCACTTATATGTGTTCTTGATAGTTGATACTAAACAGGAGCTCGACATCAAGTAGTTTAAAGGATTAGACAATGTCCTTCTGTTTGTGTCGATTGATAGACTTGTTTAATTTTTGAAGTAGAAACATGTAATTAGAGAGTTTTCTAAAATTCCTTTTCAAACTTCACTATGCCTACTATCTTTGTATGCCTACTATCTTCCGGTTGGATTAATAGGTGATAAAGACAGTGTAGGCTGGCCCTTAGTTTTCCTGCTTCCAAGAAAAGAGTTATGAGGGTACAAGTTTTTTCTTTCTTTTCTAAAGAAGCTTGTGACTCGACCTTGAAATTTTCTCTACTGAAAGTGTAGAGTGATGACCAATCTGTCCAAGTATATAGTGAGTTGATATAGCTGACTCGGTGGTACAGAAACTGAGATAGAGCCATTTAGGATTCCTGATTGATGTTTATGAGGTATATTTATTAACTCACTATTTGATGGATCACGTGCTGCTTAATTTTCCCGCTGCCGCAACAGGAACATGCTTCATCTTTATAATTGGGCGGTTGACTGCTTTATGTAACCAAAAACTGATGAATAGCAATTAAAACTGCTTTTGTTGATGCGCCTTGTTCAGTCTCCTGTCTAATCCACTTCACCTCTTTCAGTTTCTTGACTTACTATTTCTCTCTAATGTAATGGTTGATGAAATGAACCCCTATTTTTCGAGAAAAAGGTTCTACTTCACACTAATATAGGTAGTAATCACTTACCACTTCACAGAATATGTTTCATGATTAACAAGAAAGCAAATTGCAGGTCATATTATTCGGTATGTTCCTTCTTCAAAAGGTTTAACTCTGTACGACAATTAGTTCAAGGTTGGATACCATAAACTAAAGGGTTATTGCATACCGTTTCAATCTATTTAGATTCAGTATATGAAGTGAACAATTGATAGATATGTATGTGTGAAAGAGGTCGTGAAGGAAACATAACAAGGACAGCATAATGAATTCACGAGAGAGTTGCAAGTTTTTTATATTGGGATAATTATGTGGAGAAAAAAACGGTATAATGTTATTGGTTAAACTGTAGTTTCTTGAACAATAATTCAAAATATTTTCATACTGTATATTTGAGAACGGAATTTGCATGCATGTGTCTAGGGCAAAGTCCACACGTGACCACTGATGAGATGTTGAGCCCTGGTCACACCATGTGTGTTGCAGCAAGGAAGAACACAGCCTACGGACATCCAGTTCATTCACTTAAAATATTTTGTAGGGTTGATTTTTTTCTTGTCTCGTATCATGAGAAATGTTGCATATCTGAAATCTGATTGTTTATGACCAGAATTAAAGTTCTCCTAGATAAATGTTTTGTTCGTAATTTTAAAATTATCGGAGAATGAAATATTGATTCTAGATAAATTTATTGCGTATCTAAAAACGTACAGTTCATATATGACTTTACAGTGAAGATGCTTATCAATTGCACTACTATGGTGGAGGTGGTGCCTGGTGAGGTCGTGAAGCCCAAACTGAATACTATGATGTGCATGAAGAACGCCCTTGATGAGCTTCCCATAGATGCCTCAATATATCACAAGTAATACATTATTTTCATATGGATCATCAAAGAACAACATTTTTCACTCTAGATATTTCCTTTATATATATCTGTAATGCTTGTGTAAATAAGCTATAACAACCACCTCCAACATATTCTTTCTTTTTGTGCTACTCTTTGGTAATGTAAACGTGACATGGTTTTATTTTCTGTAGGATACATTGGCGAGTTTGAGTACATTCATGATCGTATGTCTCGCAAAATTGTGGTCGAATTGAATTGCAGGCTGAACAAGTGTGGTGTCATCACTCATCTGTCCTTGATTTGACCTTGTTGACAAGGTAACAGATGGACTGCTATCCTCCTTTCATCTTGGCACGTCAATTGTTTTCTTGATCTTACTGTTGGTTGCATTGTGTTGGAACTTGCACGAACTGTACATTTCTATGTATTGGACATTCTGGCTATTAATAATTAACTTGATCTGTATTCTCTAACATGATTTTGTGCTAATAAATTCTATTGGGATCATGGACTATTAGGAAGCAAGGTGTAAGAATGTTGGCAGCAAAGTGCTAAGATTTTTTTACTTAAATGGAAGTACAATAAAACCCTACATTAATTTACATTTTTTAGATGGAAGCATGCAGTAATTTCCTCGTCTTCCTTACTTTCAAGTTTTGCTATCAAATGTAGCGCTGCTATTATTTTGAATGTGTGCTACATTTCTATTTAAAGATGAAGGAGAAGGGTAATAGGTGCGCTTCTCCAAAATGCAAGAGTTGTTTTCCTACTTATCCATTAACAAATACTCCATCCTTCACAAAATAAGTGACTTGGGTTTGTCTAGATTTGCATGTATCTAGATAAAATGCGTCTAGATACATGCGAATATAGACAAACCCAAGTCATTTAATTTGGAATAGAAGGAGTAGTAGCACCCAACAGGTACATGCGGTTCTGAGCTATCTCCAAACATGGCATCACTAATATGTTTTGCTGCAATGACCTACTCAAGCTATATGTGATGGATTGTTTAAGTGAAGCAAGACCGAAGAGGCATATCATATTCATATGAAAATGGTCGATCGAGAACTTATCAGAGATGTTGTGACAATTAGCATACTTGTCACTGACCAGGCTAGGAATTGTAAGTGTTTCATCGACTATTATATAATCTATTTCCCAATAGATGATATGGTGACTGTTTAACATGTGTGCCTCGGACATAAACCAATCTACCATAAATTCTTTTTTTTGGAAAGGGGGAGAAGCCCCGGCCTCTGCATTGGTTGATGCACACAACATTTATTAAATCTACTATAAATACTTGTACAATAAGTTTGTTGGAGCATTTTGTCGTTGTGTATACTCCACAAAATTACTCCTAGGGAAGTTTCAGTAAGTAGAGGACATCATACTTGTATGTTTCCATGTTGAAGTTGAGCTTGATACCGTCATGTATAATACTTTTATCAAGTCGATGCTCGAGTCAGATCTAGATAAATTCTTTTCCTCGTCGTTAGATGGCCAAGGTCAAGCAATTACCTATTATCTCGAATTGCAATGTATAATCCAGGATTTCTAAACCTTGCAACTATGATGGAATAAATATAGTTTTCTTCCCTAAGATCATCAATTTCATCGCTTCTGTCTTTTCTTCATAGATTGTATTTTCCTCTAGCTCATTCCTGGTTGCAGAATAATAAGAATGCTCCAAATGTCAATTTGGGTGAACTACAGTTAAGGCTAGACTTCAATAGTTCTCTCTGAGATGAACAAGTTCAACAAGATTGCACTTAGTGCATACCCCAGACTACCTCAGACCTCGAGTTATTTTTTACATCAGGCTTTTGTTTTCCCAACTTACTCATTTCTTTACTAGAGGTCATAGTTAAGGATCTTTCGGTTCAAGAGGTGGCTGGTACTGCAAAGGATATGTTTGCAAATATGGGCGTCAACAAAGATAATATGGTTTTATTTTGATAATCTGAAGCTTTTTCTACATAAATTTGGGCACCAATTGAATGCGAATGGAAGGTATGAGTACCATTATGTTTCATCATTCCTGAAAACTGCTATAGCTAATTACCTATAGACTGGAACCTTGTGGCATCCCGCAAAACCACTACTAAAAAATCGCGTTGAATTTGTGCATTGCATCGTCATCATCATGCATTGTTTGCCAAAATTATTTTTCGCAACCCCGTTTTGTTTTCTAAAACGCCCCCTCTTGATTCAAACATCAAAATCCGGGTCGCCGGAATATTTTGTTTTGCCCGACATCGGTTTGCAAAAGCTTTGTTGGAAATAAATAAAATTTATTTTTATTTTAGTGGGGCAGTCGAACGGGCCGTTTCGACCCGAACGACCACCCCCAGGTTTTCAAATCGGTCCAAATAGACCGGCTCCTAAATTTCTAAAGCTACCCACTATCCTACCCACACCCCCTGGCCACCTCACCCCACCCAATCGGATCCCGCCACCTCACCCTCTCCCTCTCCTCCACCACTCCCCATCTGCCACCTAAGCCTACCTCAGCCACCCCCTCCCTCCGCTCTCCGGTGCCGCCCCTCCCTCCAGCTTCTGCAGCCGCCGGCGCCGCCAAGCCCCTCCTCTTCCCCGCCTGCGCCTCCCGCTTCCGACCGCGCCGCCCCGAGCCGGCCCGCCTTCCCCGAGCCCAGCGCGCCCCGGCGACCCCTCCTCCGTCGCCGCGCCCGCCCACGCCTCCGCGCGCCCGCCACCGTCCGCGCGCCCGTGCTCCTCCGGCCGCGCGCCTCCGCCGCCGCTCGCCCAGGGCCCCCCACCTCCTCGCCTCCGCCCAGCAACCGCAAGCCGCTCCCTCCCAGCTCGCCGCCGGCGCCCGCTCACGCCAGCCTCCGCCGCCGCGCGCTGCCCACGCCACCACATCGCCGCCTGCAGCCCTCCTCTCTCCCCGCGAGCAGCCCGGCTCGCCCCCGCCTGCCGCTCCGGCGCGCAGCAGCCCACCTCGCCCCTCACCTCCGAGCGCCGCCCCGAGCCAGCGCCCCTCCGCCTAGCTCCTCCGGCGTCTGGCCGTCTCCGACCCACCCGCCGCACCAGCGAGGCCCCGCGCCGCCCGCTCGGCCCCAGAGCTCCACCGCCCCGGCAGAGCGCCGCCGCCCCGGCGAGCTTCCGCCTCTGTCCGCCGCCACCGTGGCCCCGTCTCAGCGCGCCGACCCCACCTCGCCTGGCCCGCCACCGGCCCACCTCGCTTGGCCCGCCACCGACCTCCATGCCGGCCCTGCTCCCCCTTCCGCGCGTATCGTCGGCCGCCTCTTGAAGCCTCGAGCGCATCAGCCTGCGTCGATGCTCCAAGTTCACCACAAGATCTTCGTCAGGGAGCCTCAAGGCCACCGGAACAGAAAGCCACGGACACCGAGAACCTGCGGTACCCGGAGGTCGTCACCGGACCAGAACATCAAGACCTTCCTGGACGCCAAGATCTCCCTCGCGGAAGTCGAAGACCGTACCGATTCCTCAAACCCCCTCCGAGCCGCCAAGATCGCCATGGAACGGAACAAGTACCACAACGCCAACGACAAGAGGCCGAACAAGATCTTCGACACGGAACGCCATGATCGCCCACCCGAAACACCGAGTGCGTCGACACGAACCCTAAGACCACACCTCGACAAGCCAAGTTCACCAAGAACCGTTCCCGGAGTCCGGTTGTCGAGCCGAACCCCGAACCTCCCCAAGATCTACGCTAAGGCACGACAAGGTCTACCTCACGGACACCGAGAACGTCCCCTGAACGCCACGACCGTCGACATGACCCGGAGACCCCGGGAACGCCAAGTTCTACCCCCGCTAACCGAGAACGGAACCGTCGAACCCTGGACCCCGAGACCGACCCCGACCCCGAACCCCGGAACACCAAGACCGTCGAGACCCCTAATGTGTGACCCTTTTCCTCGATACCCTATTTTATAAATGATATCAACTTGTTGCATATTTAATTGTCTTGCATGCATGATCATGTGGTTCGGGGGCCTTATGCCGATTCACCTAATAATTAAATATGGGGCCATATGCGGGCAAATCTAGTCTCATATCGGCCTCATTTAAATTTGTGTAGCGAACCGGTGATATATTCCGCATGGTTAAACAACATTTAACTGCGGGGGTTCTAAACAACTTGAACCATTTAATTAATTGTCGGGACCCCGGTTCCGCTTAATATGACCTAATTGCATCGCACCTTTGCCATGCCATACATCATACATGCATCATGCCGATCTTCTGCCGTTGTATTAAATAGTGCAACCGGTGTTTCTTCTAGTGTTTTGCTTCTTCGCGGATAAGGCCGTTGAGTTGATGTGAGCTTCGCCCCGATCTTCGGATGAACCCTTCAACAACGTTTTCAGGCGAGCATCTCCCCCTTTCTACCTATCTTACTTTTATAGTCTTTATTTCCCTCCTGTTGATCTATTGCTATCTGTGTCGCGTTGCTCTAGTTTTTCGTACCCGTGATATCCCTTGCAGCCTTATATCGCCTTGGACACATCCTATTACCTGTTGTTTGGTAGATAGTTGGACTTGCGCGTCGTAGTTGCTTGCTCAAGTGCTGATGTGTGTCGTCATATGCCACAGTTGCTGATGTATTGTCGCATGTTGATGTTGGAGATGATTCTAGTTTTACTTATCGTCACTTTAATTCCTGTTTAACAACTAAAACTGAAATAAGCAGAGGCATCGGTGGGTGATAGATAATATTTGGTTTCCGAACGCCCACTTGTGTCCCGTAAGACCCCGAGTACTTGATACCTGTTCCTTGTTTTATCGCGCTATCCACATCCGGGAGGTATATGGGACCCCCCTGAGCCAGAGCTTGATTCAGTCTTATTTCTTGGGGTTTATTACTATCCTGTACTTATGCCATGTTTTACTGCTTTATTTACGATTGTGCGAGGTACTGCACACTGTACTGTTTAGGATCGGGACACGATTCCGCGGTGTCGACAAGCCCCGTTTGGGGTTCCCAGTCGTTCACAGTCGTATACCCAGACCTTGAGTCCGTCTCGGAGCTAGCTTACTTCGTTGCGGGTAGCTTAATGGGGTGGCCCCCTGAAATATTTCTGAATCCTGTGATTGTTCAGTCGTGAAAGCCTCGTTGGGTTTTGATTTGGTTTTTCCGAGGTTGATCGAGTGTGTGTTGCTATTGGTGCACCCCGGCCGGGTAAAACTTTCTGAAAGCCGTGTCCGCGGTTATGGACGACTTGGAGCACAGTATCTCGACCATAGACAAGCATAACTAAAGTTTATTGCTATAAATTTGACTATATAATGACTAGTAATTAGCTTCACTATAACGGAATGGCTAATTAATCCTGCCCACAATTGCTTGTTTGGATTGTCGCTTGCGACCATTGTACCTGACTAGTAAGTATCGCAACTACAACGGAATGGCTGAATAAAAGTACCAACAACTGCTGGGTTTTGGGTTTATCTCATGTCATCTGTATATGATTAGTAAGTGTTGCAACTATAACGGAATGGTTAACTAAAAGTGCCCACTTCTTATTTTATCAGGACGACTATCTTTAACCTGACTAGTAATTGCTGCAACGATAACCAAATAAGTAAAACTGCAAACGGTGTGAGTTCCTCGGTTGACTTCCTCGTTTGGGCTCGAGGGGGAAACACCAGGATGGGTTTGTTTGATGGTAGTATCATGTTGGATCCGAATAGGTCTATCTTACCCCTCCCTGATTGCCGCTAGTTGTATCGAGTCTCTATAGGTTGTTCAGTGCATGCTGCCGCTGCCGCTCAGTCCACCATACCTATGTAGGCGAGGACCGCCGAACTCTAGCCTCGCCGTGTACTGGCCTCAGTACTGACGCTCCTTCTTTTTCCTTTGCTCTTTGTCGGCACCCCTTTTGTTTAAGCAGGTTTTGAGATCGACGCCGTTAGCAGGGTTATCCTTCCGGCTTGGCCTGGGCAGGGTTATGGACGCCATTGGTTATTCTTCAGGGCTCTTAGCCCCATTTGCATCTTGTCCGTAGCTGGACGCTCTATCGTTTTCAAGGTGATTTGGATCTTTGTATATTATATCTGCCTTCTTGACTCTTTGAGTCGCTGTTATATATATCTGTTCTGTGGGTCCCATCGAGGACTGTTGTGTAATGTTATTACTTCGTTTTCCACCCGCACGAAAGTGCCTGGTGGGCACCTTTGAATCGTTTCTATGCGGGTTTGGCGAATTTTGCTCAAACTTGCATAGGTCCGATTCTGAGGGTGTTACAGAGTGGTATCAGAGCTCAGCAGGTGCGATACCCCACAAGTCCAGCATGTAGGATAACCTAGCTAACGGCCGAAGTAGAGTGTCAAAACTATTTTTGAAAATCGGTTGGATAGTTCTGATTAGGTCTGATTTTACTCCTTACCCTCTGCTATTCTCCTCTCACCTTTGCGTGTTTTGAATCCGCTCTCTTCTCTCTCTTCGAGTCTAGGATTTCTCGTGGTTGGGTTCCGTCGTACCTTCAGGGTTTCGCTTCCTTCTGTGATAACGGTGTTCTACCATCCGGTGTTCAAGCTGCCTGATGAATCCGTCTACGGTGTTACCATTCTCTGTTCCTTGGTTGTGCCTTCCGGTGTTTCCGACGCGACGACATCATCCACGCCGGACCCGATGCAGAGTCTGCATCACTCCTTTGATTCCGAACCTCGCTTGTCGAGATCTTCAGTCTGATTCCGAGAGTTGGTTGCATAATTCGCCTATTCGTGTGCAGAGTAATGCTTTGGGTGCGCGATGGACTGATCACCATCCGACTACTCTTATCATTCGCTCTTGTACATCGAATCAGTGGATCCAGCAGTTTTACTCCATCCATCGGAAGTTAGGGGTGGCTTTATTTGTTGATACCTCTACCTTCGACCTTTTGTTCCCGGAGTGTTCTCTCGACGTTCAGGAACAACGACCCTTTGTTGGTGGTGTCGCCGATTTTCAAGATGGAGGATGAACCCTTGTTAGTGGTGTCGCGAGGATCTACACGAAGCGCGAAGGATCAGGCCGCCGACCTTCTTTCCGGTACCATGAGGCGGATCTCGAGGGCGAGATCCCTTGTTAGTGGTGTCGAATTGTGGCATCCCGCAAAACCACTACTAGAAAATCGCGTTGAATTTGTGCATTGCATCGTCATCATCATGCATTGTTTGCCAAAATTATTTTTCGCAACCCCGTTTTGTTTTCTAAAACGCCCCCTCTTGATTCAAACATCAAAATCCGGGTCGCCGGAATATTTTGTTTTGCCCGACATCGGTTTGCAAAAGCTTTGTTGGAAATAAATAAAATTTATTTTTATTTTAGTAGGGCAGTCGAACGGGCCGTTTCGACCCGAACGACCACCCCCAGGTTTTCAAATCGGTCCAAATAGACCGGCTCCTAAATTTCTAAAGCTACCCACTATCCTACCCACACCCCCTGGCCACCTCACCCCACCCAATCGGATCCCGCCACCTCACCCTCTCCCTCTCCTCCACCACTCCCCATCTGCCACCTAAGCCTACCTTAGCCACCCCCTCCCTCCGCTCTCCGGCGCCGCCCCTCCCTCCAGCTTCTGCAGCCGCCGGCGCCGCCAAGCCCCTCCTCTTCCCCGCCTGCGCCTCCCGCTTCCGACCGCGCCGCCCCGAGCCGGCCCGCCTTCCCCGAGCCCAGCGCGCCCCGGCGACCCCTCCTCCGTCGCCGCGCCCGCCCACGCCTCCGCGCGCCCGCCACCGTCCGCGCGCCCGTGCTCCTCCGGCCGCGCGCCTCCGCCCAGGGCCCCCCACCTCCTCGCCTCCGCCCAGCAACCGCAAGCCGCTCCCTCCCAGCTCGCCGCCGGCGCCCGCTCACGCCAGCCTCCGCCGCCGCGCGCTGCCCACGCCACCACATCGCCGCCTGCAGCCCTCCTCTCTCCCCGCGAGCAGCCCGGCTCGCCCCCGCCTGCCGCTCCGGCGCGCAGCAGCCCACCTCGCCCCTCACCTCCGAGCGCCGCCCCGAGCCAGCGCCCCTCCGCCTAGCTCCTCCGGCGTCTGGCCGTCTCCGACCCACCCGCCGCACCAGCGAGGCCCCGCGCCGCCCGCTCGGCCCCAGAGCTCCACCGCCCCCGGCAGAGCGCCGCCGCCCCGGCGAGCTTCCGCCTCTGTCCGCCGCCACCGTGGCCCCGTCTCAGCGCGCCGACCCCACCTCGCCTGGCCCGCCACCGGCCCACCTCGCTTGGCCCGCCACCGACCTCCATGCCGGTCCTGCTCCCCCTTCCGCGCGTATCGTCGGCCGCCTCTTGAAGCCTCGAGCGCATCAGCCTGCATCGATGCTCCAAGTTCACCACAAGATCTTCGTCAGGGAGCCTCAAGGCCACCGGAACAGAAAGCCACGGACACCGAGAACCTGCGGTACCCGGAGGTCGTCACCGGACCAGAACATCAAGACCTTCCTGGACGCCAAGATCTCCCTCGCGGAAGCCGAAGACCGTACCGATTCCTCAAACCCCCTCCGAGCCGCCAAGATCGCCATGGAACGGAACAAGTACCACAACGCCAACGACAAGAGGCCGAACAAGATCTTCGACACGGAACGCCATGATCGCCCACCCGAAACACCGAGTGCGTCGACACGAACCCTAAGACCACACCTCGACAAGCCAAGTTCACCAAGAACCGTTCCCGGAGTCCGGTTGTCGAGCCGAACCCCGAACCTCCCCAAGATCTACGCTAAGGCACGACAAGGTCTACCTCACGGACACCGAGAACGTCCCCTGAACGCCACGACCGTCGACATGACCCGGAGACCCCGGGAACGCCAAGTTCTACCCCCGCTAACCGAGAACGGAACCGTCGAACCCTGGACCCCGAGACCGACCCCGACCCCGAACCCCGGAACACCAAGACCGTCGAGACCCCTAATGTGTGACCCTTTTCCTCGATACCCTATTTTATAAATGATATCAACTTGTTGCATATTTAATTGTCTTGCATGCATGATCATGTGGTTCGGGGGCCTTATGCCGATTCACCTAATAATTAAATATGGGGCCATATGCGGGCAAATCTAGTCTCATATCGGCCTCATTTAAATTTGTGTAGCGAACCGGTGATATATTCCGCATGGTTAAACAACATTTAACTGCGGGGGTTCTAAACAACTTGAACCATTTAATTAATTGTCGGGACCCCGGTTCCGCTTAATATGACCTAATTGCATCGCACCTTTGCCATGCCATACATCATACATGCATCATGCCGATCTTCTGCCGTTGTATTAAATAGTGCAACCGGTGTTTCTTCTAGTGTTTTGCTTCTTCGCGGATAAGGCCGTTGAGTTGATGTGAGCTTCGCCCCGATCTTCGGATGAACCCTTCAACAATGTTTTCAGGCGAGCATCTCCCCCTTTCTACCTATCTTACTTTTATAGTCTTTATTTCCCTCCTGTTGATCTATTGCTATCTGTGTCGCGTTGCTCTAGTTTTTCGTACCCGTGATATCCCTTGCAGCCTTATATCGCCTTGGACACATCCTATTACCTGTTGTTTGGTAGATAGTTGGACTTGCGCGTCGTAGTTGCTTGCTCAAGTGCTGATGTGTGTCGTCATATGCCACAGTTGCTGATGTATTGTCGCATGTTGATGTTGGAGATGATTCTAGTTTTACTTATCGTCACTTTAATTCCTGTTTAACAACTAAAACTGAAATAAGCAGAGGCATCGGTGGGTGATAGATAATATTTGGTTTCCGAACGCCCACTTGTGTCCCGTAAGACCCCGAGTACTTGATACCTGTTCCTTGTTTTATCGCGCTATCCACATCCGGGAGGTATATGGGACCCCCCTGAGCCAGAGCTTGATTCAGTCTTATTTCTTGGGGTTTATTACTATCCTGTACTTATGCCATGTTTTACTGCTTTATTTACGATTGTGCGAGGTACTGCACACTGTACTGTTTAGGATCGGGACACGATTCCGCAGTGTCGACAAGCCCCGTTTGGGGTTCCCAGTCGTTCACAGTCGTATACCCAGACCTTGAGTCCGTCTCGGAGCTAGCTTACTTCGTTGCGGGTAGCTTAATGGGGTGGCCCCCTGAAATATTTCTGAATCCTGTGATTGTTCAGTCGTGAAAGCCTCGTTGGGTTTTGATTTGGTTTTTCCGAGGTTGATCGAGTGTGTGTTGCTATTGGTGCACCCCGGCCGGGTAAAACTTTCTGAAAGCCGTGTCCGCGGTTATGGACGACTTGGAGCACAGTATCTCGACCATAGACAAGCATAACTAAAGTTTATTGCTATAAATTTGACTATATAATGACTAGTAATCAGCTTCACTATAACGGAATGGCTAATTAATCCTGCCCACAATTGCTTGTTTGGATTGTCGCTTGCGACCATTGTACCTGACTAGTAAGTATCGCAACTACAACGGAATGGCTGAATAAAAGTACCAACAACTGCTGGGTTTTGGGTTTATCTCATGTCATCTGTATATGATTAGTAAGTGTTGCAACTATAACGGAATGATTAACTAAAAGTGCCCACTGCTTATTTTATCAGGACGACTATCTTTAACCTGACTAGTAATTACTGCAACGATAACCAAATAAGTAAAACTGCAAACGGTGTGAGTTCCTCGGTTGACTTCCTCGTTTGGGCTCGAGGGGGAAACACCAGGATGAGTTTGTTTGATGGTAGTATCATGTTGGATCCGAATAGGTCTATCTTACCCCTCCCTGATTGCCGCTAGTTGTATCGAGTCTCTATAGGTTGTTCAGTGCATGCTGCCGCTGCCGCTCAGTCCACCATACCTATGTAGGCGAGGACCGCCGAACTCTAGCCTCGCCGTGTACTGGCCTCAGTACTGACGCTCCTTCTTTTTCCTTTGCTCTTTGTCGGCACCCCTTTTGTTTAAGCAGGTTTTGAGATCGACGCCGTTAGCAGGGTTACCCTTCCGGCTTGGCCTGGGCAGGGTTATGGACGCCATTGGTTATTCTTCAGGGCTCTTAGCCCCATTTGCATCTTGTCCGTAGCTGGACGCTCTATCGTTTTCAAGGTGATTTGGATCTTTGTATATTATATCTGCCTTCTTGACTCTTTGAGTCGCTGTTATATATATCTGTTCTGTGGGTCCCATCGAGGACTGTTGTGTAATGTTATTACTTCGTTTTCCACCCGCACGAAAGTGCCTGGTGGGCACCTTTGAATCGTTTCTATGCGGGTTTGGCGAATTTTGCTCAAACTTGCATATGTCCGATTCTGAGGGTGTTACAAACCTTTTTGCTCTTATGTACAATCACCCTATCCATGGATGTAGGTCTTGTGTAAACTGATTTTATTAATGTTGTTCTGGTGTTAAGTAGAAGTCATATCAAGGCCTTACTGATTTTCTGAAGTTTTATTGATTAATCTTAGAGCAAGTGTGGATCAAGAGAATGGAAGTGAAGGCAAGGGAAGGGCCTGCAGAAAGACAACTTGTCATTTTGCAAAGAGATGGTGGTTAAGGATGACACGAAGAATGTCGAGGAAGATGGAGAGAGCTGTATGAATTGAAACCATATGTGTTATATTTGATATGAAACAGTTGATCAATATATACTCACTCCGACCCATATTAGTTGACTTCAATTTGGATGTATTTAGACATGTTTTTATGATAGATACATCCAAATTGGAGTCAACTAATATGGGTCGGAGGGAATACTATTTTTATTCCGTGGCAACGCACGGATATTAAACTAGTAGTAGTAGTCTTGTAACCCTGCTGCGTCGGTGGCTGCGTGCTCGAACCTGCGAGACGAGCAATGCATGGCAGAGCGCATACTCGCGAGAGCCGCACACCTATCATGTGTGACGTACGTGCGCCAGCAGCGAACCATAGACGCTGGAGGACAAGGATCCATGTCAGTTGTTGCAGTATTTCAACAGAGCGTGTAGCCGCGTTCGCAAGCGGATATGGCCCATTTTACATCCGGTGTTATCTAAAAACCGCATGAGAATGTCGGATAAAGCAAAATTGGAAAAAAAAAAATTCCCACGTCAGTGGCCTCTTGTCAGCGTGTGAAACCGAGTCATTCTCGTCCCGTCGCCTCGGCTCCCGCGATGGACCGTCGGACAACGACCACCCGTCTCGTCGGCCACGCGTTGTCGTAATAGCGCGCCACCGCTCGTCCACCTTCCCGCCGTTTCAACTTTTCCCACCCACGCTGCTACACCCTTCCTCCTCCGCCGCCATTTCCTCCTTTGGCTATAAATGCTGGCGCTCTCGCCGCCTCCCAGAGCACACACTCTCACCTCTCATTTCCCACATACAAGCTCCACCTTTGACGACGAGAAGAAGACCTCGGCGGCAACAATGGCAGAGCACTACCCGACGACCCGGCGGCGGCGAACGGCTTCGGCTGGCGTTCTCTGCAGCCGTGGGAGGCACGGCTGCTACGATGCCCGCTACCCGGCGTTGCCGGACTTCCGGTGACCGCCGACCTGGAAGCTCAACGCGGTCGACGTGCCCGTGCCGCTGATGCCGGAGGGGTCTAACCTCATCGAGGAGATCCAGGCGGCATCGCTGCCATGGAGGATCCGGAGCTAACCGAGGACCCCGATAACCTCGTCTATTGGGGAAATTTCTTCGTCGAGCGTCGGAACCAGGAACTGGCCACGCACGAGAGTGGAGGCCTGCCGCTTCGGCGGCACGAGACCCTGCTAGCGGCCGTCCTCGAGTACATCACCGACGGTGACCGCCCTAAGTTGGACTATCCTCCGCGCTCACCACCGTCGGCCGCCGGTCGCCGTGCGGCGGCCACCTGGCTGCCGAGGAGGATGGGCGGCCTCTCTTAGTCGTCCTCGGTGTCGGCATCGCACTCATCTGGCTCGGTGCCAGCACAGTCGCTGCACGCCACGCCTTCCACTCCGTCCGATGAAGCGGGAGGTGGAGTCGCCGGTGTGCTCGCCGCCGCAGACGCGTTCAAGCGGCCTCATCATCAATGAAGGACACACGCCGTCGCCACCTTCGGTTGGCGAGGCCGAGGCTGCGCACGTCGAAGCCCGATCCGGCGGACTGGGCCGTCCCCGTCGATGAGGGCGAGTTCGTCTGAAGATGACGCTAGAACTCTCCCTTAATGGCGTGCCGCCCATGTAGGCCCCTTACGTGTACGTCTCGTCCAGGGTGGACTAGGAGTAGGAGGAAGCCGAACGCATCCGACGTCTGCATGGGCAGGCCGCGCGCGGCGCTCGCTGGCAGCACGCCTACCAAGGCGTGCCGCTCATCGTCCTTGATGATGACAAACGAGACATGGCCCTCATCGCAGCCATGGCGTTGCGGCAACGCCGGCGAGGGCACATCCTGTCCATCGCAGCCGTCGAACGATGGCGACGGGACCCAGGACGCCGACTGCATGTCGTTCTGTCGCCACTTCGGCATGCGAACGGCACGCCCGACGGCATCGCTTAGTATTAGTTATTTTTATGTTTTTTTTAGTTTTTCTTAGTCTACCGCAGTCAAAATTCTGGTATATGTACGAATTTGCCATAATATGTACGAACTCGTCTATATTTTAATGAAATTGTCTATGTTCGTCTAAATATCACTGTGTTTGTTTAAATTTTAGCCAAAGACAAAAACTTAGCCTGAGAATATGAATGAAAAACTGGCCGTTTTAGACCGAATGTTACATTCGTTCGAGCGCTAAATAGCGCAGGAATTGGACTTGGAAATACCGAGCGAGTGGAGGTGATCTTACCTAGAGCTGGGTATATTACTACGGGACGACCATCGTTCGCTTATTTGCAGAAACCAGGAATGGCCAGACATCCGATGGATCCGGCCCGTCCAGGCCCTGTAAGTTAGACAAATGACACAAGATGCGTCTCCGCTGATGTAGCTGATCATCACACTCCGCATCAGGCGTTCTGAATCTGAGTCTAGCCACGACAGGACCAAGCGACCAGTACGCCGGGCAAAGGGCCCATTGCGTCGGTCGCGACCGGAGCATGTGGAACGGCCAAGGAGGGCCGGGGGCAGCGTTCGCACCTGCGGCTGCCTGCCGGATAGATACAGCGCGTTCAGGCCGGACCACGGAGTGGATTTGGTCGCGTACACACAGGAGGCATTTAGATACATAGACCAGGCCATCGGCCGGACAACAGCAGGGACTACTTGATCGATTATAGCATCTCTGCTCGTGGGCGAACTCAAGCCGAAAACTGGATTTTTTTTGGCGGGATGAACCGCGTTTTTGGTCTGGATACGCTCAGTTTCTCACTCGCGTATCCAGGCGGAGTCCCGGGTTCGGCGAAATTCAGTTAAACTCGGCGAAATATGGACGAATATAGGCGGATTTTATTAAATAGGACAAGGACGCACATGTTACATCGGATTAAAAACTAGGAAAAGACCGTCGCCATCGTGGTCGACGTCGGACGCCGCAACTACATGCCGAGACGGAGGTGGTTGCCGGTCTGGATGTGCTCCATGACGCCGACGAGAGTTCCACCAGCGGCGGTGGAAAGCCACATTGTTACGCGGCGGCGACGGCGAGCCTGACGGTCCGTCGTGTAGGCCGAGTTCCTCGAGGCGCCTCTCGGCGAAGAACTGCCACCAGAAGACCAGGTTGCCAGGATCCTCGGCGAGATCCGGGTCATGCAAGTCGGCGATAGCCGCCTGGATCTCTCTGGCGAGGTCCTCTTCGGCCGGCACCGTCGCAACAGGTATCCCGCCGGCACTGATTTGTCAGCCGGGGGGAGACGAGTGTCCGGCGACGCCGTATAGCGCACCTCACGGAGGAGCCGGGCTTCCCACGGCGGCATCGTGCCTCGGCCCTCGGCCATGGCTTCTCGGCGGAGTTGAGGAGGAAGAAAGGTGCGAACGACCGAAGTTCGTCGGAGTTGGTGGTGGTGTGAGAGACTGTGAAGAGAGACAGCGGGATGTACGCCTTTTATAGGTGGAGTTCGGCGGCGAGGGCGGGAGGGGTGTAGCGGCGAGGACGGGAAAAGAAAAACGACGGGAAGGCTGGCGGCGACTCGGTTTTTGTCGCTAACAGGCTGGTCCACTCGGCCAATTCGCTCCATCCGGCGTCCCCAGGGCATATCCGGGATCCTGAGTTCGATCTGGGTAGTCCGGACCAAAGTTGGTCCAAAATCCAACCAAAAAGTAATCCCTGTGTACGCGACTAGACCGATTTTCAGCGTTCGGACATAATTTCATCGTCTGAATCGGACATCTGGAGAGAGGGCGAGTGGAGATCGCCTAGCAAGAGAAGACGATACGACCGGTCGAATACACCGCTGCCAAACTACAGGGCCAAGGCTCGTGCGTACATTCCCTGAAGAATTCCGAGAGCGAGCCCGTCCAAGCACGTGCGAGCCGGCCGTCGTTTTTACTTATGTGCGCCGGACGGTTTTACTTATGTGCACGGGATGATCGGACGTGCGATCTCCGGGAAAAGTCACGTGACCTGGCCGTACATCGCACCCGGGTGAGGGCAGCGCGACACGCGACTGGCATTGGTGGTTTGCGTGCTCGAACAAACCTACGTTGCAGGTCGAGGCGAACGATGGCTGGCCATGTACTCGAGCGAGCGAGAGCCGCACAGCAATCACGTGCGCCAGCAGCGTACCGTCAGGGGCGGAGCCAGAGGGGGCTAGCAGGGGCTAGACCCTCCCTAACCATCGGCCCCCCTTAATACATAGGTGTATATTTTAGTATTAAACTAATGGTCTTATAGACTTGATTAACACTAAATTCAAATTTAATTGATTTGTCGTACTTCTTTATATCGAAAGCCAAATATAGCTCATGAATTCTTTTTATTAGTCAGTAATATGTCTTAACATTCTTTGTTTGTATAACTAGACCTAATAGTTAGCACTATATGTAATCGTTTTCAACTAACTGGATGTCTGCCACCATCGCTCTCTCCTACTCACTATCCAGACACCATGCGATGCCGTGGCCGCGGCGCCATGCTAGCCAGCCATATTGTTTACCTGTTTCTACCTTTGTTAATCATGCTGCAATGCTAGCAACAAGCATATTGTACCATTGAGTATAGAAATCAATCTTTCTCACTCTGGTTGAAGGTACCAAATCGTTAGTATTTTATCGATAGATTGCATAACCTATAGTCTAATTGATTAATTTATAAAAAAGATGCATCGGTATCAAATAATAGGTAGTTGTTGTTTTTATGACAAAAAAGTCTTATATATGATCATCAGTACCAAATCCTCGCTCCACCTCTGGTACCGTGAACACTCCTCAAAATAGAATTTTGTCCCGCTGTATTATGAATATAGCAACATAGACAATGATCGCTCGAGGACAAGGATCCAGGTCAATTGTTGCATTGCGTGCACGTGCCACAGCATTTTTTTTTCAGCGGAATTACATGCGGCAGCTGAGCTAGATAATACGACGACCATCGTTCGCTTTTTTGCAGAAACCACGAATGGCCACATCCGATCCGGGCGCTCTGAATCTGAGTCTAGCTAGCTTCGACGGGACCACGCGAGCACTACGACGGGACAAGGCCCATTTCGTCGGTCTGCTCGGCCAGCGGCGGTGACCTGGAGGATGCAGAGGCGTCTCCGAATCTGAGTCTAGCTAGCTAGGGACAGCCGGACAGGTACGTCAAACCAACAGTACCACGGGCTGGCCAAGCAGCGACCGGAGCATGTGGAACGGCCGGCCAGGGAGAGCCAGCGCCGGTGGCCGGGGGCAGCGTTCGCACCTGCGGCTGCCTGCCGGATACCGCGGAACGGATTTGGTCGCGTGCACACACAGGAGGCAGATAGAGTATTTTTTTTTTTGGCAAATCTGACCAAACTGGACAATTTTAACCGCGTCTGTTCACCGGACGAAACTAATTCGGAATCTGACCCCTCACGTCGGCGCCACTTCAAACGGCGCCGACCTAACACAGGTCGGCGATGGCGCCGAACTTGCCACTGGGGCGGACGCCTGGCTGACGTGGCCGCTATGTCGGCGCCGTTTCAAATGGCGCCGACCCTAGGGTTATAGCGAATCGAGCAGTTTCCCTTTCTCAGCCCTCCCATTTTCTCCTCCCAGCTGCCACAAGCTCTCTCTCTCTCTCTCTCCCCTGTTTTTCGCCCCTATCTTCAAATCTTGTTGAAACTCCAAGATTTCTTGGATTGGGACCATGGCAAGTCTTCTTAGAGGTAATCTCTCTCAAATCCCCTTTGATTCCACCTATTAGAATGTCTAATTTAATCTCATTTATCTCTTTTTTGTTGAAACCCTAGAAGATCATAGATATGTTATTTAGATATTTTTGTAAGTAATATTTGTTTGAATAGATTGTAGCTAGTGTATGCATGCATTTGGTAGGAGCTTTGTCTTAGTGTTTTCTAATTTAGTTTACATATGACAAAACAAAAATATGCACATGTGGAAATATATTTGTAGGGATTCATTTTCATAGAGTTTGCTAGGGTATGTATGCATTGGATATGAGCTTGTCTTAGTGTTTGCTATAGTGTTTACTAAGTTGGGAAGCACTTCAATGGAAAATTAGCCGGTTGTATGATAATATAGCTTAGGACATTATAAGTGATAGTGTTTGCTATGTTAATTATCCCAATGTTTGTAGATTCTCCGGACATGTGGACGGAGATTGCACGTCAGATGAAGTTTGCGGAAAGTACCAAAGGCAAGTATCCCAATATGTCATCGAAAGATGCTCCGGTGCTACCAAGATATCTGGTACCAAATTGTTGTTGTGGTAAAACTTGTCATATACAACAATCTAACTACCACACTACTGCTGGCCGCGCATTCTACCGTTGCCCCGATACACGCGTGAGTTTTGGTGTCTTCTGACATGGTATCTATCATACTTGATTGATCGTTGTTTGTTGATATGGTAAATTTTATTTGACAGGAATATTGCACATGCTATTTCTTCCAGTGGATCGATGGCCCCGAGTGTTATGATGACTATCTTCTTTCATGGGATATTAGCATTCTTTTGGGCCCAAAACCAGCTGAGAGGTGGAAACGCATTATGCGTCCTCCTCCATCTCCACCTAAGTATTGGAAATTACACGAGACCACACCCAAGGCTCCTCCACTTGTTTGGTGTGAGCACTGTCAAGATATGACACGGTGGTCTCCCCTTTACGGCCCCGACACTTTAGATGAGTCTTGGAAGGTTTTCGATGAGGAGAAAAAGAAGCATGAGGATGAAATAAACTTGGAGTTGCAAGAGATTGAAAAAGCACAGAAGGAGCGCTAAAGGAAGTACCAGTTAGAAGCTAAAAGGAAGAAAGAAGAAGAGGCAAGGATTAAAGAAGAACAAAGGGAAGAGAAGAGAAGTAAAGAGTGGGAAGATAGCAAGGCTTGGTTGAATAAGGAAAACACAAAGTGGAAGCCGTGGAACTAATTTGGCACATTCTGATATCATCATGTATCAGGCTTGGTTGTAAGTTGTGGAACTAATTTGGCACCGTTTTCATTATGTTTGTAATGAGTACTTGAGATGAAATATTTGCAACTAAATTGTTTTCTACTTAGATGATAAGTACATTGCATAGCACGAAATGATGATAAATTGCTAGACGGTACAATTTATTTGTTGCTACTGCTGGTGCTCGGGGAATGGAAACAATTGACCCCTCTAAATCAAAGATACAAGAGCACCATTTTGAAATGGAAACTAAATTAAAAGGAAATACGAGTGTCTAGCAATTTTCGTACTCATCCTAATTGTTTCGTTTGTTGGCCATCTTTTTAGCACACCATTCCTCCAATGCTTTCTGGTTGTGCTGTCTGTGCTCTCTCTTTCTTTTCTCCTCTAGTTCCTTGGCCTCTTTTTTCTGCACATATTTTTCTCCATACCAGTAAACTTCGTACTGTCTTTGGTCTTTAAACCAGAAATCCTTGTCGCACCGCGATCCCGCCTATTGAATAATATATATTTTTAGATTAAACATTGAGCGAGAAGAGAGTTCTACCCTAGTAAAAAAATTGAACAAGGAGAGAGTTCTTACGAAATAGGGTGCAGGACCCCGGGCGTGCCCGCACACAAATCCCCAATTTCCGCCAAGCCCACCGCTCTTCATCTTGGCTTCATCAGCTGTGTAGCAGCATCTCACCATGCAATCACACAGTATGATCCACGGAACATGGCCGTCTAGTTGATTCATCGGTGGCATGTCTGGTGGGAGAAATGTACCACTACGAGGCCCTACGAGTTCAAAGGCTATCTCCTTCTCTTTCCTTGAAGAGGATCCTGCACCGTCCATGAGTGGTGTTGGCTGAGAGAGATAGAGAGTGAGAGGAGTTGGCTGAGAGAGATAGAGAGAGGTTGATTGGAGTGAATACGAAGACAGACAGACAACCACCCGGGTGCTATTTATGGAGGAATGGCGAAGACAGACACACCAGTCGAGAGTTAAAAGTAATATAGGGATATATAGAGAAAGATTAGCCCGCTAATTTATTGATCATATAATTTATAAATAAGTTACAAGTGTTTCGGCAAACAAAGTGAGAAACATAATTCTGCGGAACATAACGGTACGGCACATAAGTAAATATTACACACGGGCTAAATTAAAACAATACTATGGCTCCCCACCGAGTGCCCGAATACGTGCCTTCAAATTTTCTATCTCGACACGTTGGTCCATGATGATGACCCGTGCTTCAACAGGAAACGGGTCGTCGCACCACTAGAAGAATCCACATTGGCCATTACCCTATTAAAATGTTCTACAAGTATTAAATATAACACACATAGGCTATATATTTGTAAATATGATGGTTTTAAGTACATACCTATCCGTATGCCCCAGGACAATCCCAATACCTTCGCCCAGCATTTCGGAACCTCCAGTCATAGCATAGCCTAGCTTCAAAGTTGCAGTCGCACCAAAATCGTCGAAGGTCTGCCATTGTTGTGTTATTGTAGGTGAGACGAAAAACATTGTGTACGAGTGATATATATATAGCTAGACATTTCTAAAGTATTGTATGGGGTATGTTTGCTTTTCGTTGAGTGCCACTGTAAACAGTGTGTAGTCACCATCAACTATACACTGCATTATCACTAATGTGTAGTACTAATAGCAGCAGTGTGTAGTCACCATCAACAGTGTGTAGTACTACTAGCAGTAGTGTGCTATCCAAATCACATGTGCTTAGTGTTTCAGTGCTACTAGCAGCAGTGTGTAGTCACCACCAATAGTGTGTAGTGCTACTAGTAGCAGTGTGCTATCCAAATTACATGTGCTCAGTGTTTCAGTGTTTCAGTGCTACTAGCAGCAGTGTGTAGTCACCATCAACAGTGTGTAGTACTACTAGCAGCAGTGTGCTATCCAAATCACATGTACTCAGTGTTTCAGTGCTACTAGCAGCAGTGTGTAGTCACCACCAACAATGTGTAGTACTACTAGCAGTAGTGTGCTATCCAAATCACATGTGCTCAGTGTTTCAGTGCTCAATGCTCAGTGTTTCAGTGATCAATGATTTCCACTGATCAGTGTTTCAGTGCTCAATTATTAGAATGGTTCAGTGAATCGCTGACTCCCGCCACTCAGTCATAATAATTTCAATATTCAATGATTCACTGACTCAGTGACTCAGTGCACATGTATTTCAATGGTCCAATGATTCACTCAGTGATCAATGATTCGTAGCCATGTGAGTGTTGCAGGAGCAATAATTGATCATAACACTGATTCATTGCTTCCCTTTAACTATAAATGTCCATGAACTCTTTCTTTTCAACTAGCAATTACTAGCACCATGTCCAGAAACCGTGCTCTTCCAGGTAGCTCGGTCAAGCCATATGATCCTGATCGTTACCCAAGTATTCCAGGTATATGTTGCCGTTGTCCAACACGACCAATTGTTAGGGTCGAATATGATTGGTCGTTTGAGAATGCAGGAAGAAGATTCTCAATATGTGCCAAACCAGAGGTACGCGCAATGAACACAGCCAATTGTTAGGCCTCAATATTCACTATTTATATCATGAACTTTCATTCGTAGGGGTACCGATGCGGCCACTATCAGTACGAAGACGAGGAGTTCTCTCCGGAAGCTAGGGTACTAATTTACAACAATCATATGGAGATTGAGAGGCTGAAGACACAACTTCGCAATTTAGGTGGCGAACCATAGATTTGTGTGTATGTTCCTAAAAGAACAAGGTTGGAAACCATGTATGTTTTGTAATTCTCAATTTGTCCAATAATTAAATATTCTGTAAGAGAACTCCATGTCTTGTAGTGAAAAATTACTAAATTAAATAAACACTTTGGTCGGCGCCACCTGAAGCGGCGCCGAAGTTGCACAGTTCGGCGCCGTGTGAAATGGCGCCGAACGCTGGGGCTAGATTTGTTCCCCCAGACACACCTTCTGTGTCTGGTGTGGCACCGAAGACGAATATAGGCCCCGAAATTCGGCGCCGGAGTTGCACAGTTCGGCGCCTGTTGGAATGGCGCCGAATTCTGGGGCTGAGTTTGTCCCCAGACACACCTTCTGTGTCTGGTTTGGCGCCGAAGACGAATATAGGCGCCGAACTTCGGCGCCACTTGAAACGGCGCCGACGTTGCACAGTTCGGCGCCAGTTGAAATGGCGCCGAATGCTGGGGCTGGGTTTGTCCCAGACACACCTTCTGTGTCTGGTTTGGCGCCGAAGATGAATATAGGCGCCGAACTTCGGCGCCACTTGAAACGGCGCCGATGTTGCACAGTTCGACGCCAGTTGAAATGGCGCCGACGTCTCTGCACACTTGAAATTCACAGATTTACATATAGCAAATTCATAGATGACAATTAAAATTTACAGATGACAATCACAGATGACAGTTTCATAACATTACATATAGCACATCAAGATTCACAACATTACATATAGCACATCGGGTGGTGAGACAAACATAGTTCATTCGCACATACATAGTTCAAGTCATACATAGTCAAGTTTCATAACATGTCTGCACAATCAACACAAACAAATCTCACTTATGCGCCTTCCTTTTCTTGACGGCACCCTTCTTACGGCGTGGTTTGAGAGCATCAGTTCCGGGGGTTGTAATATCCGGTGCGCGGCGTGCACAAGAACCCCTACGAGGCATACCTTGTGATTGGCTTGGCTCCGGACCATCATGGACAGTTTGGGAGGACGAAGCTCCACGGAACATGGACAACGGAGTGTCAGAGTCGATGGAGGTCCCGTCACCTGAATTGTACATGGATCCGCTGCCACCATAAGTTGGAGGGCTCGACTGGAGACTCGTCATGTCAGCGGTAGGATCCCGACATCCAAGTCTAGACACCAACGAGCGGGAACGTTTGACCAATTTCTGCATAATAGAACAATGTAAGTGTTGGCTAGACTTGTTGACATGAGCGGGAAACATATGTACATTTGCCAAACTTGTGAACTTTGCTAGTCGTTACCTCGAGACACTTGCGTAGGGTAGACTCGGCAGCTGGACTTCCTGGAGTAACCCTCAGCGCCACTTCAGCTTCTTTGATACCTCGTACAAGCTCACCGGCCTACAAAGCATGACACATATGAACATCATCAACGAGAACTAGCAAATAATTCAGTGCTTGATATTACTATGTTCTTACCACACGGTTTCGCACGGGGCCATGGTCGACACGCTTGTCCATCCGAACCTCTTCATCAAACTCACTTGGCTCGTCGGATATCCTTATAAGTCCAACTTTGCTGGAGGATATCCTTATGAGATGCCTTGTCATTCCATTCCTGGATATACTCCCGGTGATGATGTTCCCAATCAGTAATTGACTTGTTTTTCCTTCTATCAAGCCTATCAAAAAGCACATAGAGGAGACAATGAAGAACAAAGGAGAAACATATATGCGACAGGATAAATGGGTTGGCGCTGAAGGAATCTTACTTGTGCAGATCAGACAAGGTGGAGAAGTGCTCCGGGGGCAATTCCTGAAGCTTACCAAACTGCATCCCGACTCGGTGTGGAAGGTGGTACTCGACCGCGTAGAAGCAAATGAGCGGGCACCTCTTCGTCCACATATCCATGTCTTGAGTGCACATCGGGTTTAAGTTAAAGTCCTCGCCTAGCTCACTCACAGTGTACGGCTGCCATGTAACCTATGAGTGAAAAAAGAAGATGTTAGGCAACAATGACAACATATCGGAGGGGCCCCACTTGGTAGATACATCCTCATAAAAGTACACAAGGAGTCAAAATCGATATGACACTCACCTGCCCCCGACGCAAGGAGTCAAAATCTCGGTGTATGATCGATACAGATTATCGGAGGGCCCCCACTTGGTAGATACATCCTCATAAAAGTACACAATAGTGGGTGCACTGTCTTCTTCCGGGTGTTCCCAATCCCTGGGTGCGTAGGTGGTGGGTCGCCTATGGGAAATCTAAGCCAGCTCCAAACCTGAAAATAAGCAAATAGGTTATGCAAAGCTATATGGTTATGCAAAGCTAAATGGCAATGCAAATAATTATGTTGGTCAAAGTAAACCAACCTGTAAGACCAGAACACAACCACCCATGTTTGATGTACCCTTGCTCCTCCTACAAGCCTCATCAAGTTGGCGATACAAGTAAGATGATGGAGGGGTTAACCTCTTGGGTGCCCGATCTTCACGGATCTCGTGGTCAAATCGATGGGAAAGCGAGGGGAAAGGGAGAAGGTAGCGGAAGCGAACACACACCTCGCGAAGAACACGATGAACACACGCAAAACTCACACGATACAAGGCCGATTGCTCCCAAACGGCGGCCACCGGTCCGATAGAATCCTCGCAAGGAAAGATCGGTCAACGTGCTCCCTCAAATCCACATCGGAGAGGGAAGAACATGTGGCATCCCGCAAAACCACTACTAGAAAATCGCGTTGTATTTGTGCATTGCATCGTCATCATCATGCATTGTTTGCCAAAACTATTTTCGAAAACCCCGATTTGTTTTCCAAACGCCCCATCTTATTCAAACTCCAAAACCCGGTCCCCGGAATACTTTGTTTTGGCCGCTATCGGTTGCACGCGGCCCGTTTAAATCAAATAAAAGTTTAATTGTTTTTAGTAGGGGCAGTCGAACGGGCCAACCCGACCCGAACGACCGCCCCAGGAATTAATCGGTCCCAATAGACCGGCCCTCTAAATCCTAAACTCACCCAAACCTAATCTACCCTCCAACCAAAACGTGCCACCTTGCCCTTTCACCCAAAACCTACCCACCTGCCACCTAAGCGATCCCCCCCTTCTTCCCCTCTCTTTTCTCACCTAGACCCTCCCTGCCCCCTCTCTCTGGCCCGTGGAACCCACCCCACCGCCTGGCCCACAGGCCAGCCTCACAGGCCCTCCTCCCTGGTCAAGCCAACCCGCCCCCTGGGCCCCACGCCCACCTACCGCGCCAGCCCCGCCCCGGACCCAGTCCACGCCTCGCGGGCCCCCCACCGCGTCAGCCTTCCCCCCTGCCGCGGGACCCACCCTGTCCCCTGGCCCCGCTCTCACCTTCCTCTCTTCCCTCGTCTCTCCCACGCCACCGCCCACCGCACGCAACCACCCCCGCCTCGCCTGGCGCCGCGCCGGCCACCTCTCCTCCTCCCTGGCGCCTCCCCTCGCCAGCGCCTGCTCCGCCCTCGCTCCGTCGCCGCCGCCTGCTCCCTCGGTCCACCGCCCAGCTCGCCTCCCTCGCCTCGAGCTGCTCCCCGCCGGCTCCGACCTCGCCCCTCCTCGCCTCGTCGGCGCCCTCTCCGGCGCGCCGCCGCGTCCGCCTCGCCAAGCCCTTCCCCTCCCGCGCGACAGCTGCCTCCGCCCCCTCCCCGTCGGCCCTCTCTCCTCCTCCGGCGAGCCGGCACGCTCCCGCAGCCGCATCTTCCCCCGGCCTCCACCGCCTCCGCGTCGTTCGCCCCGTCACCGCCGCCTTTACCCCGTCCCCCTCCACGCGCAGAGCGCCGGCCGCCGCCCTCGGTTCTGGCCCGACGCTGCCGCCTCCCTGCCTCAACCTGCCCGCCGCCGCGTCCTCCGGCGAGCCGGCGCGCTCCGGTCGCGACCGCGCCTGCCGCCTCCTCTGGCCGACCCTCCTTCCGAGCCCCTCGTGCTCGTCGCCTTTCCCGCTGCAACTCGGCCACAAGGTGCTCGAGCCAAAACCCGTGCGAGACGCGTTCCACAGGTTGGAGTTTGTCTAGTATGGGTGGCATAAGTGGATCCAGAGATGCTAGTGTCGGAAGCAATGACGACCTCGACCCGAGGATCTAGCGGCATGAAACCAAGTTCGGCGTTGACACCCAGAAACTCCGCAAGGACGCTCGAGTCCCTCACCGAGAAGGCCGACATGGAACCTGGAACGACAAGTTCTTCCTCTCGGATCCATGGACACCTAGACGTCAAGACCCCCGAGTGCTCCTATACGGAATCCGAAGGCCGTTGCGCCGAAGACCGATTCTGTCCGTGCGACAAGATCTTCACGGATCCGGAGACCGAACCCGGTGGACGCCAAGTACTCCTCGAATGCGATGCTCGAGATCCCGGACGATAAGAACTTTGACGCAGAACGCCAAGTGCTGCACCCCGAACGCCATGACCGTCGACATGACCCGAAGACCCCGGATGCGCCAAGATCTACCCCGATACCCGAGAACGACCCCGGAGTCCGAGAACGCTTCCGTCGAATATCGTCGAACCCGTCGAACCCTGGACCCCGAGACCGGACCCTGGACCCTGTCGAACCCCGAACCCCGGAACCCAAGATCGTCGAGCCCCTCTGATGTGTGACCCCTTTTCCCTCGAACCCTATTTTTATAACATATCAATTTGTTGCACATTAAATTGTCATTCCCGCATGCATAGCATTGGTTTGGGGGCCTTATGCCGATTCACCTTATAATTAAATATGGGGCCCATATGCGGTGGAATCTAGTCTCATATCGGCCTCGTTTAAACATGTGTAGCGAACCGGTTCCATCTGTTGCATTGCTAAACAACATATAATTTGCGGGGGTTCTAAACAACGTGAACCATCTAATTAATTGTCGGGACCCCGGTTCCGCTTAATATGACCTAATTGCATCGCATCTTTGCCATGTCATTCATCATACATGCATCATGCCGATCTTCTGCCGTTGTATTAAATATTGCATCCGGTGTGTATTCTAGTGTTTTGCTTCTTCGCGGATAAGGCCGTTGAGTTGATGTGAGCTTCGCCCCGATCTTCGGTTGAACCTTCGACAATGTTTTCAGGCGAGCATCTCCCCCTTTCTACCTATCTTAATTTTATAGTATTTATTCCCTCCTGTTGATCTATTGCTATCTGTGTTGCGATGCTCTAGTTTTCCGTACCCGTGATATCCCTGGCCGCCCTATATTGCCTCGGACACATCCTATTACCTATTGTTTGGTAGATAGTTGGACTTGCGCGTCGTAGTCGCTTGCTCAAGTGCTGTTGCGTGTCGTCAAGTGCCACAGTTGTTGATGCATTGCCGCATGCTGATGTTGGAGATGATCATAGTTTTACTTATTGTTCACTTTAATTTCTGTTTAACAACTAAAATTGAAATAAGCAGAGGCATCGGTGGGTGATAGAAAATATTTGGTTTCCGAACGCCCACTTGTGTCCCGTAAGACCCCGAGTACTTGATTCCTGTTCCTTGATTTATCGCGCTATCCACATCCGGGAGGTATATGGGACCCCCCTCA
Source organism: Avena atlantica (assembly GCA_910589765.1). Lineage (NCBI taxonomy): Eukaryota > Viridiplantae > Streptophyta > Magnoliopsida > Poales > Poaceae > Avena > Avena atlantica. Next base: position 489,008,904 of record OU342736.1, read on the forward strand.
GCCAGAGCTTGATTCCGTCTTATTTCTTGGGGCCACAAACTAGTTTGAGGTGTTTTTACTATCCTGTACTTATGCCATGCTACTGCTTTAATTACGATTGTGCGAGGTACTGCACACTGTACTGTTTTGGAAGCGGAATGTTTACGCGGTGTCGACAAGCCCCGTTTGGGGTTCCCAGTCGCTCACAGCCATTGTCGCAGACCTTGAGGCCGTCTCGGAGCTTGCTTACTCCGTTGCGGGATCTACTTAAGGGGTGGCCCCCTGAAATATTTCTGAATCTTGTGATTGCTTTGTCGTGAAAGCCTCGTTGGGTTTTGATTTGGTTTTTCCGAGGTTGATCGAGTGTGTGTTTCTATTGGTGCACCCCGGCCGGGTAAAACTTTCTGAAAGCCGTGTCCGCGGATATGGACGACTTGGAGCACAGTTTCTCGATCATAGACAAGCATAACTAAAGTTTATTTTACTGTAAACTTGACTTATAATGACTAGTAATCAGCTTCACTATAATGGAATGGCTAATTAATACTGCCCACAATTGCTTGTTTGGTTGTCGCTTGCGACAAATGTATCTGACTAGTAAGTATTGCAACTACAACGGAATGGCTAAATAAAAGTACCAACAACTGCTGGGTTTTGGGTTTATCTCATGCTATCTGTACCTGATTAGTAAGTGTTGCAGCTATAACGGAATGGATAACTAAAAGTGCCCACTGCTTATTTTATCAGGACGACTATCTTTAACCTGACTAGTAATTGCTGCAACGATAACCGAATAAATAAAACTACCAACTGCGTGAGTTCCTCGGTTGACTTCCTCGTTTGGTCTCGAGGGGGAAACACCAGGATCGGTTTGTTTGGTGTTAGCTTCAGGTTGGATCCGGATAGGTCATTCTTACCCCTCTCTGATAATCGCCAGTTGTATCGAGTCTCTATAGGTTGTTTAGTGCATGCTGCCGCTGCCGCTCAGTCCACCATACCTATGTAGGCGAGGACCGCCGAATTCTAGCCTCGCCGTGTACTGGCCTCAGTACTGACGCTCCTTCTTTGTTTTTTTTCTGCTTTGCCCTTGGCCGGCACCCCTTTTGTTAAGCAGGTTTTGAGATCGACGCCGTTAGCAGGGTTACCCTTCCGGCTTGGCCTGGGCAGGGTTATGGGCGCCATTGGTTATTCTTCAGGGCTCTTAGCCCCATTTGCATCTTGTCCGTAGCTGGACGCTATATCGCTTTCAAGGTGATTTGGATCTTGTATATTATATCTGTATTCTTGACTCTTTGAGTCGCCGTTATATATAGCTGTTCTGTGGGTCCCATCGAGGACTGTTGTGTAATGTTATTACTTCGTTTTCCACCCGCACGAAAGTGCCTGGTGGGCACCTTTGAATCGTTTCTATGCGGGTTTGGCGAATTTTGCTCAAACTTGCATAGTTCCGATTCTGAGGGTGTTACAGAGTGGTATCAGAGCCCAGCAGTTACGATACCCCACAAGTCCAGCCTGTAGGATAACCTAGCTAACGGCCGAAGTAGAGTGTCAAAACTATTTTGCAAAAATCGGTTGGATAGCTCTGATTAGGTCTGAATTTACTCCTTACCCCTCTGCTATTCTCCTCTTATCTCGACGTGTTTTGAATCCGCTCTCTTCTCTCTCTTCGAGTCCAGGATTTCTCGTGGTTGGGTCCCGTCGTACCTTTAGGGTTTCGTTTCCTCCTTTGGTAACGGTGCTCTCCTATCCGGTGTTCATGCTGCTTGCGGAATCCGTCTTCCGTGGAACCATTCTTTGTTCCTTGTTTGTGCCTCCCGGTGTTTTCGGACGCGACGACATCCTCTACGCCGGACCCGATGCAGAGTCTGCATCACTCCTTTGATCCGAACCTCGCTTGTCGAGATCTTCAGTCTGAATCCGAGGGTTGGTTGCATAATCTGTCTATTCGTGTACATAGTAATGCTTTGAGTGCGGGATGGAGTCGCGACCATACCACTACTCTTATCATTCGCTTATGTACATTGAATGGTGGGTCGATGCAATTTTACCCCGTCCATGGGAGTTAGAGGTGGCCTTACCTTTAACTTCGTCCGTTGTTTTCCGGAGTGTTCTCTTGATGATCGGGATCAACGACCTCTTGTTAGTGGTGTCGCGAAGATCTACATGATGCGAGAAGACGCAGATCGCCGACCTTCCTTCCGGTACCATGAGGCGGATCTCGAGGGCGAGATCCCTTGTTAGTGGTGTTGAATTGTGGCATCCCGCAAAACCACTACTAGAAAATCGCGTTGTATTTGTGCATTGCATCGTCATCATCATGCATTGTTTGCCAAAACTATTTTCGAAAACCCCGATTTGTTTTCCAAACGCCCCATCTTATTCAAACTCCAAAACCCGGTCCCCGGAATACTTTGTTTTGGCCGCTATCGGTTGCACGCGGCCCGTTTAAATCAAATAAAAGTTTAATTGTTTTTAGTAGGGGCAGTCGAACGGGCCAACCCGACCCGAACGACCGCCCCAGGAATTAATCGGTCCCAATAGACCGGCCCTCTAAATCCTAAACTCACCCAAACCTAATCTACCCTCCAACCAAAACGTGCCACCTTGCCCTTTCACCCAAAACCTACCCACCTGCCACCTAAGCGATCCCCCCCTTCTTCCCCTCTCTTTTCTCACCTAGACCCTCCCTGCCCCCTCTCTCTGGCCCGTGGAACCCACCCCACCGCCTGGCCCACAGGCCAGCCTCACAGGCCCTCCTCCCTGGTCAAGCCAACCCGCCCCCTGGGCCCCACGCCCACCTACCGCGCCAGCCCCGCCCCGGACCCAGTCCACGCCCCGCGGGCCCCCCACCGCGTCAGCCTTCCCCCCTGCCGCGGGACCCACCCTGTCCCCTGGCCCCGCTCTCACCTTCCTCTCTTCCCTCGTCTCTCCCACGCCACCGCCCACCGCACGCAACCACCCCCGCCTCGCCTGGCGCCGCGCCGGCCACCTCTCCTCCTCCCTGGCGCCTCCCCTCGCCAGCGCCTGCTCCGCCCTCGCTCCGTCGCCGCCGCCTGCTCCCTCGGTCCACCGCCCAGCTCGCCTCCCTCGCCTCGAGCTGCTCCCCGCCGGCTCCGACCTCGCCCCTCCTCGCCTCGTCGGCGCCCTCTCCGGCGCGCCGCCGCGTCCGCCTCGCCAAGCCCTTCCCCTCCCGCGCGACAGCCGCCTCCGCCCCCTCCCCGTCGGCCCTCTCTCCTCCTCCGGCGAGCCGGCACGCTCCCGCAGCCGCATCTTCCCCCGGCCTCCACCGCCTCCGCGTCGTTCGCCCCGTCACCGCCGCCTTTACCCCGTCCCCCTCCACGCGCAGAGCGCCGGCCGCCGCCCTCGGTTCTGGCCCGACGCTGCCGCCTCCCTGCCTCAACCTGCCCGCCGCCGCGTCCTCCGGCGAGCCGGCGCGCTCCGGTCGCGACCGCGCCTGCCGCCTCCTCTGGCCGACCCTCCTTCCGAGCCCCTCGTGCTCGTCGCCTTTCCCGCTGCAACTCGGCCACAAGGTGCTCGAGCCAAAACCCGTGCGAGACGCGTTCCACAGGTTGGAGTTTGTCTAGTATGGGTGGCATAAGTGGATCCAGAGATGCTAGTGTCGGAAGCAATGACGACCTCGACCCGAGGATCTAGCGGCATGAAACCAAGTTCGGCGTTGACACCCGGAAACTCCGCAAGGACGCTCGAGTCCCTCACCGAGAAGGCCGACATGGAACCTGGAACGACAAGTTCTTCCTCTCGGATCCATGGACACCTAGACGTCAAGACCCCCGAGTGCTCCTATACGGAATCCGAAGGCCGTTGCGCCGAAGACCGATTCTGTCCGTGCGACAAGATCTTCACGGATCCGGAGACCGAACCCGGTGGACGCCAAGTACTCCTCGAATGCGATGCTCGAGAGCCCGGACGATAAGAACTTTGACGCAGAACGCCAAGTGCTGCACCCCGAACGCCATGACCGTCGACATGACCCGAAGACCCCGGATGCGCCAAGATCTACCCCGATACCCGAGAACGACCCCGGAGTCCGAGAACGCTTCCGTCAAATATCGTCGAACCCGTCGAACCCTGGACCCCGAGACCGGACCCTGGACCCTGTCGAACCCCGAACCCCGGAACCCAAGATCGTCGAGCCCCTCTGATGTGTGACCCCTTTTCCCTCGAACCCTATTTTTATAACATATCAATTTGTTGCACATTAAATTGTCATTCCCGCATGCATAGCATTGGTTTGGGGGCCTTATGCCGATTCACCTTATAATTAAATATGGGGCCCATATGCGGTGGAATCTAGTCTCATATCGGCCTCGTTTAAACATGTGTAGCGAACCGGTTCCATCTGTTGCATTGCTAAACAACATATAATTTGCGGGGGTTCTAAACAACGTGAACCATCTAATTAATTGTCGGGACCCCGGTTCCGCTTAATATGACCTAATTGCATCGCATCTTTGCCATGTCATTCATCATACATGCATCATGCCGATCTTCTGCCGTTGTATTAAATATTGCATCCGGTGTGTATTCTAGTGTTTTGCTTCTTCGCGGATAAGGCCGTTGAGTTGATGTGAGCTTCGCCCCGATCTTCGGTTGAACCTTCGACAATGTTTTCAGGCGAGCATCTCCCCCTTTCTACCTATCTTACTTTTATAGTATTTATTCCCTCCTGTTGATCTATTGCTATCTGTGTTGCGATGCTCTAGTTTTCCGTACCCGTGATATCCCTGGCCGCCCTATATTGCCTCGGACACATCCTATTACCTATTGTTTGGTAGATAGTTGGACTTGCGCGTCGTAGTCGCTTGCTCAAGTGCTGTTGCGTGTCGTCAAGTGCCACAGTTGTTGATGCATTGCCGCATGCTGATGTTGGAGATGATCATAGTTTTACTTATTGTTCACTTTAATTTCTGTTTAACAACTAAAATTGAAATAAGCAGAGGCATCGGTGGGTGATAGAAAATATTTGGTTTCCGAACGCCCACTTGTGTCCCGTAAGACCCCGAGTACTTGATTCCTGTTCCTTGATTTATCGCGCTATCCACATCCGGGAGGTATATGGGACCCCCCTCAGCCAGAGCTTGATTCCGTCTTATTTCTTGGGGCCACAAACTAGTTTGAGGTGTTTTTACTATCCTGTACTTATGCCATGCTACTGCTTTAATTACGATTGTGCGAGGTACTGCACACTGTACTGTTTTGGAAGCGGAATGTTTACGCGGTGTCGACAAGCCCCGTTTGGGGTTCCCAGTCGCTCACAGCCATTGTCGCAGACCTTGAGGCCGTCTCGGAGCTTGCTTACTCCGTTGCGGGATCTACTTAAGGGGTGGCCCCCTGAAATATTTCTGAATCTTGTGATTGCTTTGTCGTGAAAGCCTCGTTGGGTTTTGATTTGGTTTTTCCGAGGTTGATCGAGTGTGTGTTTCTATTGGTGCACCCCGGCCGGGTAAAACTTTCTGAAAGCCGTGTCCGCGGATATGGACGACTTGGAGCACAGTTTCTCGATCATAGACAAGCATAACTAAAGTTTATTTTACTGTAAACTTGACTTATAATGACTAGTAATCAGCTTCACTATAATGGAATGGCTAATTAATACTGCCCACAATTGCTTGTTTGGTTGTCGCTTGCGACAAATGTATCTGACTAGTAAGTATTGCAACTACAACGGAATGGCTGAATAAAAGTACCAACAACTGCTGGGTTTTGGGTTTATCTCATGCTATCTGTACCTGATTAGTAAGTGTTGCAGCTATAACGGAATGGATAACTAAAAGTGCCCACTGCTTATTTTATCAGGACGACTATCTTTAACCTGACTAGTAATTGCTGCAACGATAACCGAATAAATAAAACTACCAACTGCGTGAGTTCCTCGGTTGACTTCCTCGTTTGGTCTCGAGGGGGAAACACCAGGATGGGTTTGTTTGGTGTTAGCTTCAGGTTGGATCCGGATAGGTCATTCTTACCCCTCTCTGATAATCGCCAGTTGTATCGAGTCTCTATAGGTTGTTTAGTGCATGCTGCCGCTGCCGCTCAGTCCACCATACCTATGTAGGCGAGGACCGCCGAATTCTAGCCTCGCCGTGTACTGGCCTCAGTACTGACGCTCCTTCTTTGTTTTTTTTCTGCTTTGCCCTTGGCCGGCACCCCTTTTGTTAAGCAGGTTTTGAGATCGACGCCGTTAGCAGGGTTACCCTTCCGGCTTGGCCTGGGCAGGGTTATGGGCGCCATTGGTTATTCTTCAGGGCTCTTAGCCCCATTTGCATCTTGTCCGTAGCTGGACGCTATATCGCTTTCAAGGTGATTTGGATCTTGTATATTATATCTGTATTCTTGACTCTTTGAGTCGCCGTTATATATAGCTGTTCTGTGGGTCCCATCGAGGACTGTTGTGTAATGTTATTACTTCGTTTTCCACCCGCACGAAAGTGCCTGGTGGGCACCTTTGAATCGTTTCTATGCGGGTTTGGCGAATTTTGCTCAAACTTGCATAGTTCCGATTCTGAGGGTGTTACAGAACACCTTGAGGAGGGTCTTGACAACTTGGGGGCGAGAAACCGAGAACCCAAGGCCTTGTTCAACGATGGATGCGTGATGCAAAGTCCAATCGAGGTTGGTGACGATAGTCGGTCCCCTTGGTAAAGGGGATGAGGCAAAACTAGAGATTCCACAATGGGGGTTTTCTTTAGTCTATCATCTATGCCTAAGGGATACATGAGGGGTGGGGGCTCTATTTATAGGCCAGCCACTAAACAAGGGTAGTTTGGGGATAAACTAGGTGAATAGGTAAGTAAAGGGGGATACATGGGCTGTGGCCCAACAGGTGCACGCAGGCACACATGACCGGTAGTACCGGACTTGGGACCGGTAGTACCGGTCATCACCGGGAGTACCGCTTTGGGACCGGTAGTACCGCAAGCCAGTACCGGGGCATCCAGTGGCGATGGCGCAGGCTTCAGTACCGGGCGGTAGCAGGGGGCGGTAGTACCACTGACCGGTAGTACCGGTTCCGATGACCGGTAGTACCGCTTGAACCTGGCAGATGCCGACATGTCTTCTTCCGTCTCCTCTTCCAAGCCTCCGTCTTGTCGGGCTTGATGCTCCGGGCTTCCTCCCTGGCCTCCGTACTTGTCAATGTGAACCTATCATGCATATGTGACGGAGTATGAAGTAGCATACCATTCAATAGGATAGGAAGGGGGCTCGCGTAGAGGAATGGATTCACCTTTGGAGTCCATGACGACTTGGCGTAAGTTGGGGACCAAGATGTGGTAACGACCGTAGGTCGGGCTACATCAGCTCCCCCCTTCAAAAAGAGTCGTCCTCGACTCTACATGCTCATCACAAAGTAGAAGCGGTCGAGAGACCTTCTTGATCCTGGGGTTCACCTTATAGTCGTCCTCGGGAAGATTGACTTGACAACACTTCAATGTTCCTTCACCTTCCTTGAAGCCTACAAAGCTCACAACAAAAGCAAAGCAACACTCAAAGCGTAGCCAATTCATGAATATTATAGCATGAGTCCTCAAGTAGAAGGAAGTCACCTTAGCTTGTAGAGATAGCTCGATGAAGGGTAGCCACAGGTAACTCTCTTCGGTTCTTCTTGTCAACATATAGTCCATAGAGGTTGACGTGTATGCACTTGTACCTTCACACAACAAAGACCAAGCAAAATATTTTCGTGCGTGATAGAGGAGCATGTCAAATGTGGCATGTCCATTCTTGTTCACAACACGATTAGCACAACTCAAGTATAGCAAACGGGATGCATATGCATGGTCCATGTGCATGGAAGTCGTTGCAATATCATCCAAATGTGGGAACTCAAAAACTCCATATAACATCTTATTGTGGCACTCAAAGCAATCGAATAGAAATTTTATCAACATCTTTGATGCAAAGCTTGGAAAATTTGGCAAAAACACAAAAGGAAGCATATCCAAAATAAAAGTATTATGTTTGCAAACAAACCAAATGAAAGAGCAAGTGGTCCTTATGTTTGTTGCAACAACAAGACGCGATTCTTGGAAGCTCTCATGACAATACATGTTCTTAAAGGAATTGTGGTTGCACACAAAACATCGGAAAGGGAAATTGTTCAACATTTTCGTTGCAACACACAAAGCATCATTATCTAAAGGCGAAGAAACATGAATGTCACAAGGGAAGATAAAACCACTAACATGCTTACAATCAAACCATAGGAAAGAGAAATTTGCCAACATGAAAGATGCAAAGCATGCAAAAGGTATCAGAGCTGGGTTCGATCTTGAACTCACTTGTGGGATGCTCTCTAGAGCTCTTTTTGTCAACTCGTGCTCAACCGAGGTTGACATTCTCGTTCGGATACCTACACACATCATATGTAAAAGGAAGAACGTGTGTGCATGGTAGAGATACACATCATCCATCATGACGTATCTCTTCTTGTGCACATCACCATTAATGTCAATCAAGTATGAAATAGGTGCATGGTGAGTATGCAAGTGGGGAACATGCTTATCATGGCAATCATCAAAATCTCCAAAAATTGAGAAAGCTATGGGGGCCATCTCATTATAACGCATGTGGTCAACATTGTTGCAAGCATTCATCTTATGGCAAGCAACGGGAAAAATTGAATGACTAGCATGACAAAGCATGTCCATAGCAATTGGAGGATACACACAAGATGCATAGCATGGCATGTTTATGGCAATGATATCGCAATCAAACAATTCTACATGATCAATATTATGCACAGGCAAATCATCACATGGGAAAGTGGATGAAGCATATGTAATGTCACACGTATCATCCATAGCATGCATATCCTCACAATTCATCATGTCCACTAGTGGGATCATGGCATCATCAACACCCTTATTGTTACCTTGTTCATACCTCTCATATGAAGTGGGTGTTGTGGAAGTAGTGGCCTCCTTGTGGATGACTTCGTTTTCTTGATGTAGCCATGACGTAGCATCATCTTCGTGCACCATGTACATCTTCTCCAATTGAGGCATCATTGCTTCATGGCTTGGCGCGTCTTCATCCATGGAACCTAGCACAACACAAGAGAACACACTAGAGGTAGAGGGTAAGTTGTTAGAATTCGAAATGGTCTCACTTGACCTATCAACTACCACTCTCAACTCACTAGGAGTATCGCTCATGCCCTCCAAGTGGAAGCACTCAATCTCACATAAGGTGGAGTCACTCATGTCACTCTTGTTCTCACTCAAGTGGGCTAAGTGGCTCTCATACTCACATGGGATTGGTACCACATCATCACTCAAGCATATGGGGGTAGGCTCGGGTTCCTCAACTCCATGCGCCTCCTTTGGTGAAGGGAAAATCCCATGCTCACCATTCTTGACCTTGTCGCCTCCAAGTTTGGATGCCATAAGATGGGCATCATTGCTCGCCTCCATGGTCAAAGGGAAAATCCCATGCTCGACCGTCTTGTGGCCATCTTGTAGTAGTGGTGGAGGTAGGCTCATGCTATCCAACTTGGCAAAGTAGAGGTCTTCATTTTCCATGTTCATGAGGTCTTCAAATGCAAGCGTAGTCGTTGAAGCTTGATGGCGTGGACGAAGGCTTGCTCTTGGTGCCATTTTTGTGGTGGCAGTAGTAGTTGAAGGTGCCTTGTGACGGTGTCGACGGAGGTCATTGGCGTGCCTTGCCGATGGTTGGTGGAGGTGGCGCACTTGGTCATCCACATGACGCTCGTGACGATGACCCTTGTCCTCGGCACTCTTCTTGGTGAGTTTTTCTAATGAGCGCAAAGCATCATTAGTCTTGGCGACCATCCTCATGTTTTTGTCGAAGTCGTTGTCCATGTCCTTCTTGAAGTTGTGGAGGTCGCTTTGGAACTTGTACATTTGATGATGGACCTTGGCGCACTCGAGTTGGAGGCTCCGTCTTGGTCGGTGCGACGTGAGGAGCTTCGCGTTGTCGTTCTTGAAGTCGTCCATGCTTGGGGAGTCATTGTTGTTGTAGTACTCCATATCACCCAAGCATGTGGAGCCATTGTTGGTGTAGTGCTCCATCATGTTATCCATGCTTGTGGAGACATATGCATGGTGGCTCATCGTGGATTCTTCGTAGAAATAATCCTCGGTTCCGGAGTCCCTAGACATGATTCATAAGACCAAGCGGTGTATATGGAAGTGGTAGAGGGTGTTAGGGATACAACGTCAAACCTTACTTTACCTTGGAAGATCGTATCGTGCAAGTGGCCACACTTGAGAGCAATAAACCAAGCAAAGTGAAGTTCACGCGGAACACCAAAACCAACTACTAACCAAAAAACACACACACACAAGGCCTATGGTGGATAGGTGTGTAAAGTGGCATGTCAAGAAACAATCCGAAATCAAGATATTGTAATGGCAAGTAAAGAACCACAATGATCACAAAGCAAACAAGTTAATCCACAAGATAGGAAATATATACAAGGAAACACACACGGTGGAATAAATGGGACTTGTGCGACGGATAAAGTGAGCTAAGAACCAAATGATTACCTAGCGAAGACTATAAGCTCGTGTCACACAAGTACAAGGAGATACGCTAGTTCGATTGCACAAGATTGGTGGGCTACAAGATATGCACAATAAGTACCACCTATATGATGTTCATCGAGCTTGCGCTTCCTATTCTATGAGGCACATATGTATATCTCTTTCTTTTTTCTTTCTTTTTCTTTTTCTATTTTTTTTCTCTTTTTCTTTTTATTTTTCACTTGCCTCTTCCTTGTGCCAACAACTATACAAGATAACTATATGAGATAGCGCTCAAAATGTTTGCTCAGAATCTACAAGGTATCAAATGTGCATAGCCCAAGAAATCATAAGAGGAACTAGTCTCAATAGGTGTTTGTTGCTCGCAAAGATAGTGGGGTTCACAAAGGAATGCAAGTGGGGAGAAGTCGCGGAATGTTTATATCTTTCGTCGACGATCTTCACCCTTTATTGTTGGATTCCGCCTTGCTCACGGAATTTGGATGGAGTAGATAGCATGAACCACGTGGATGATGATGGAGAGCTCCTTCTCCTCTTCGAAACGAGCTAAAGAACACCAAAATCCGAGTTCGTATGCAAAAGTTATGCTCAAAACGGTGAGAGGCTGAAATCTGGAACTTGCTGTTTTTGATCTGTATGGGGCGGTAGTACCGGTCTTTTGGGCCCGGTAGTACCGGAATTTGGACCCGGTAGTACCGCTTGGACCTGAAACTCCCAGTTTTGACTCGTTTTCGCGATTTTGGGGTGATTTGGGCGGAAAATCTTCAAGAAAAACACCGAATCAAAGGGGGAAATCAAGGAATTAGGCCATGGGAACGCAAAGGAAGGTAGATCAACAAGTTTAGTAAGCAATCCACGGATCAAAACCTACAAAAACGCACTCAAATCACAGATCGATCCAAAACACGAATTGGGGCTGTTTTTGGTGGAATTTTCGAATTTATGGGGAAAATACCAAATCGATGAGAAATTCGTGGCAACCAAAAGCTGCTGATACCAGATGATGGAGGGGTTAACCTCTTGGGTGCCCGATCTTCACGGATCTCGTGGTCAAATCGATGGGAAAGCGAGGGGAAAGGGAGAAGGTAGCGGAAGCGAACACACACCTCGCGAAGAACACGATGAACACACGCAGAACTCACACGATACAAAGCCGATTGCTCCCGAACGGCGGCCACCGGTCCGATAGAATCCTCGCAAGGAAAGATCGGTCAACGTGCTCCCTCAAATCCACATCGGAGAGGGAAGAACACCTTGAGGAGGGTCTTGAAGACTTGGGGGCGAGAATCCGAGAACCCAAGGCCTTGTTCAACGATGGATGCGTGATGCAAAGTCCAATCGAGGTTGGTGACGATAGTCGGTCCCCTTGGTAAAGGGGATGAGGCAAAACTAGAGATTCCACAATGGGGGTTTTCTTTAGTCTATCATCTATGCCTAAGGGATACATGAGGGGTGGGGGCTCTATTTATAGGCCAGCCACTAAACAAGGGTAGTTTGGGGATAAACTAGGCGAATAGGTAAGTAAAGGGGGATACATGGGCTGTGGCCCAACAGGTGCGCGCAGGCACACATGACCGGTAGTACCGGACTTGGGACCGGTAGTACCGGTCATCACCGGTAGTACCGCTTTGGGATCGGTAGTACCGCTTGCGGGCGGTAGTACCGCAAGCCAGTACCGGGGCATCCAGTGGCGATGGCGCAGGCTTCAGTACCGGGCGGTAGCAGGGGGCGGTAGTACCGCTGACCGGTAGTACCGCTGACCGGTAGTACCGGTTCCGACGACCGGTAGTACCGCTTGAACCTGGCAGCTGCCGACATGTCTTCTTTCGTCTCCTCTTCCAAGCCTCCGTCTTGTCGGGCTTGATGCTCCGGGCTTCCTCCCTGGCCTCCGTATTTGTCAATGTGAACCTATCATGCATATGTGACGGAGTATGAAGTAGCATACCATTCAATAGGGTAGGAAGGGGGCTCGCATAGAGGAACGGATTCACCTTTGGAGTCCATGACGACTTGGCGTAAGTTGGGGACCAAGATGTGGTAACGACCGTAGGTCGGGCTACATCATAAGCCAACCCAGCCGAACCCCATCTGTATCTCCCAGCATCGTCCCCGTCACGTAGTAGAGGCAAATACATCCATGAGACGTCGCTACCCCCGGAGTCTGAAAAAAGCACCTTCCCAAACACATACATCACATACGCTCGAGCATATCGTGATACGGTCTCCTCGTTGGCATCGAGGGGAAGATGCCCAAAGTGGTGTTCTATCCAAGTCAATCTCAGCCCACCTGTCTTGCTCCCCTTCGTCCCAGCAATTTTCTCCAGTGGCCTTACTCCTAGAAGCTCTTCAACCATGTCCCTGAATCTGTCTGCCTGTATCTTTCCAGTCACAGCCCATCCTGAGATAGGCAAGGCGGTCAACATTGCCATGTCTTGCAAAGTTATAGTCATCTCGCCACATGGAAGGTGGAACGTGTGTGTGTCTCCACGTGCCATCTATCGACTAGCGATGTAAGGGCAACACTGTTGTAGGTCGGCAGCCCGCGCTCAATCATGGTCACAAAGCCAATCAGATTCGCCCTCCGTAAGTACTGTGTGTACCTCTCATCAAAAACCATCTTCTTTGTATTGACCTTGTGTCCACGTATGCGAAGGGGTAGTAGAGCCTGCCAATATAGCGATTAGCATTAGTTAAGCAAGTAATAAACAGTAATAGAGAAAATAATTAATTTAGTGATGATCATGTTAGACAATACGTGCATACCTGGGTTTCCGAGAGTATGCGACCTCGGTGGCTCTCCTCGTACTCCGCCTCAAGAAGATGGTACCATGCCCGAGCCGCCATCCTGCAAAGACAAGGTTTTTTTGTGAGTTTCAGAAACATGTAGTTATAATTGAAAGATAATTTATAGCATAGGACAAAATAAAGACACCTAACAAGAATAATGTGTTAAAAACAGAAGGTCATGCATAGGACAAAATATAACCTTTCTAGCCCGTTGTAACGTCTCGGCTAATTTCCCTATCACCTTTGGACGACGGCGATAACCTTTCATATGTCTAGTTCCTCGAGGCCTCTTAGGGCCTCTACCACGCCCGCTTGATGAAGGGTTACTAGCGGCCACGGCGGCAGCGGCTTCCGCCGCTGCTTTTTCCGCGGCTAGTTTCTTCTTCCGATCCTCACAACTTAGTTTTTTTGTGTTCTTGTGACCTTCTTCGCCGCATACCGAACAACGGTTCTTCACGGAGTCCTCCACAAAATCATCATTCGGACGGGGTCGCTTGAAGGTTGTCCCTCCATCGGCTTGGTCCATGTCCATCTTGAACCGCTTAGTCGCTCTTCGCCCTTTTGTGTCGATCATTAGCTTGCTATCTGGTAAGTACACCGGCCCGGTATACTTAGGCCATTGGGTCATGTCTAGGTAAGGCTCAAATCTACCAGCCCATGGGCGATATAGCTCTTCAAGATTGTAGAACCGTGAGACGGAGTTGTATGGGTCCACAGCCCGAGCACGACACGCGGTTATTATATGAGAGCATGGTAGATGGATCTGTAAAGGCATCTGGCACGTGCAAGAGTACTGGGAAAGCACAACAACATATTTGCGACCACCATACTGCTCACCACCTGAGTTGGTACCTCCTACCTTCGAAACCTCATACTTCTAGACCTCCTTATCAAAACAAGTCCATGTTTGGTCATGAGATTTCGTGTCTTGGTATCCAAGTTCTTCTTCAACAGTCTTTGGCCATCTTTTGTCGGCATTAATTAGCACCTTCACTTCGTCGCTCCTCGTGACCCAATACTCGTTGCACTTGTCAAAAGTAAAGGATGCGATGGAAGTTACTGGTAGCGTGCGGATACCCTTTAGCACCTTATTGAATATCTCGGCCATGTTACTTGTCATGTGACCATACCGAACCCCGTCCTGATCGAAAGCTTGAGCCCATAGGTGTTTCTTCGGCAAATTCTCCCTAAGAAAACCCTTCCCCTTCTCATTTGTCAAGCCATACAACTCATTGAACATCTCTTCAAATACAGCCGGCTCGAACACCAAGGTAAGCCTACAGAGATACTCAGTCATTTATCTATTACGACAAGCATGGTAGAAATTACCCGCGAAATTCCTTATGCACCAACGGTGCTTAACAAGGGGATGCTCAGGTATTTCTGCCCTCATGGCATTCAATATGGCCGGATTGCGATCAGAAATGACACAGACTTCTCTTCCGGGGCCAACAATCGTAGTCCTCACCAAGTGCATGAACCAGTTCCAGCTGACGTTGTCCTCCTTTTCCACAAGAGCAAAGGAAAGCGGGACCAATCGGTTGTCCGCGTCGCAAGAGATAGCAACAAGAAGGGTGCCCCTAAACTTCCCTGTAAGGAACGTTCCATCCACACAAAGAAATGGACGACAATGCTTGAATGCTTCAACACAAGGGCGGAAGCACCAAAATGCTCGACGGAACACTTGGTACTTGACACCTTCGACCGTGCGAGTCTCGATTGGATGGGGCTGCACAATGTGCGTCATACTAGGGTTTCGATGTGCCATCGCCGCCAACAACCTAGGGAGCCTCCCATATGCTTCCTCCCAATCACCATAAACCATCTTCATAGCCATTTGCTTAGCCCTCCAAGCCTTTCCATACTTGATATGATATTCAAATATGAGTTTCACAAATTGGACCAAAGAGTCCGCTTGAAGGGTAGGGGTAGCTTTGATGGCATTGGCACACCGGTGTGCAATAAAAGTAGATGTAAGTTGCCGGTGCTTGTTGCCCTCCAGGACGGCATTGCCACATGTGTGCGGGCCTTCATACTTACTTATCTTCCACCAACCTTCAGGTTTCTTCTTCCTTGCCCATACCTTCCATGGACAATCTTCATTCTCGCATATCAAAACATATCTTTCATTTTGGTCGGACTTGAACACTATGTAGGGTCGATGATGACTTACGGCGTACTCCTGGAACCATACTTGCATGTCCAACATAGCCTTGAATTTTAGCCCCGGGTATATCAAAGGCCGTGCCCTAGGTCGACTCTGTGCCTCGTCTTTGGTGAGGGGTCTAGGCCGCTCCGGCCCATACTCCCGTAGGTTCGAGTCTGCCACGGCTAGGTGAGCCTGCCTAACATCCTTGAACTCATGAACATTAGGATCTCTGCCCCACACCTTGACAAATGCATCGGTATCCTTCTCCAAAAACTTGGGAACCGAACGATCATCGTCCGAGTCCGTAGCGTAAGCATGTTCATACCCCTCGTCCTCTTCATTGTCATCTTCATAGGTATATGGATCTCCCTCAAGCATCGAGTATGCCACCAAAGGTACACAAGGCGATGATGGAATGTTGATTGGCGAGACAGCTACAAACTCTTCCTCGATCGGCTCTAAGGTTTCAACATTCATTTTCTCCTCGATGATCTCTACTCGTTCTATTTCAACATAAATGGGTTCCTCCACAATCTCCTCCAAGTAATCTTCATCTTGTTGATTTTCTGTGTCCCACACAGGCGGTTGGCTTGGACCCGCATCATACACATCCTCAGTACGGTCATCGTTGCTTCTTTCGATAATCGAGGGCCGCTTGTTCAAGTCGATGAGAAGATGGGCATGCCCGGTGACCTTGACGGCAAACACGACCAAAGATTTTATTTGCGAGTTCTCCACTAACTCTTTGTATAGATCCCACTCGTTGTCACAGTTGATCGGGATCATCTCAGTATAAGATCTAGAGCCACCCGCATCATATCTTCCTTCCAAAACAACTTCATCGCCTTTGTCACTCCATCCAAGGGCAGCTCTAACCTTGACAACAACATCACTAAGACTAGGACTAGTCGGAAAAAATATCACAGTCTTTGCCATATCCACAAACTCAACACCACAGTCCGATTGCACAACACGCCCACCGTGATGCACATGAAGGAATTTTGCATATGCCATCTATATTAATAGCCAAAACAAATACCAAAGCATCCATTAGAGAATGCAATACCCAACAAAATGCGACAATGTTCAACCAATAATACCATGCCATCTACAATCACCTAAAATACCATTGCTCCATTGCTCTAACCTACTCATTTTGCTACAATCACCCTACACAAACTAGCCAATATCATTCATATATGTTGCACATGCTTACAACACACACACAAAATAGCCAATACCAATCAATCTAGCAACTCCTAACAACTCCTACAAAAAAACTCCTATAGACAACTACCAACAACTCCTACAAAATATCATCTAAGTGAAATATCTACGCACATGTATCTGTATCCTACAAACAACTCCTACAAAAAAACTCCTACGGGTGGAATAATTACATCATATGTATAATTACTAAGTGAAATATCGACATTACTATCTACATTAGCAATAATGTTACATCATATGTTGGCCAAACTTGTAGCAATATCATCTAATTGAAATATCTACATTAGCAACACTTGAATAATTACAATTAACTAGAACATGTGCTTCACATACAACATAACTACATTGTATAATTACATTGTATGATTACAATTAACTAAGTTTACATACAACATTAGTTTGTACATACAACATTAGTTTACATACAACATTGTATAATTACATTGTATGATTCATTTAAGTTGAACAATTACAATTAACTAACACAATCATATATAATTACATACAACATTTTCATAACACTTTAGAATAGGGGGAGGGGATTTGAGAGAGGAGAGGGAAGGGGAGAGATACCTGCGGCCGGAGGGGAGAGGTGCGGGACGAGGAGATGGCCGGAGAGGGATCCTCCACGCCGGAGGGAGGCAGCCCACCCGCCGGAGCGGCCGGCGGCCTGCGTGCGTGCGGTATGCGTGCGGGCGGCGATCTGCGTGCGTGCGGACGCGGCGGCCGGCGTGCGGGCAGGTGCAGGAGCTCCCTCTGCTGCCGGAGATGGGCGGAGGTGGAGAGAGCGGAGGAGGAGCGGCAGGAGGTGGTGCGGCCGGCCGGCGTCGCGAGGGAGGGCGGAGGCGGCCGGAGGCGGCTGTGGTGGTAAGAGTGGATCGGGGAGAAAGGGAAATTGCTCGATTCGCTATAACCCTAGGGTCGGCGCCATTTGAAACGACGCCGACATAGCGGCCACGTCAGCCAGGCGCCCGCCCCAGTGGCAAGTTCTGCGCCATCGCCGACCTGTGTTAGGTCGGCGCCGTTTGAAGTGGCGCCGACGTGAGGGGTCTGATTTCGAATTAGTTTCGCCCGGAGGGCAGACGTGGTTGAAGTTGTCCAGTTTGGTCAGTTTTATCAAAAAATACGCAGATAGATGACATAGACCAGGATATCGGCCCGACAACACCAGCGCTGCTTGATCGACGGATCGTGTTCTGCGTCTAGACACACACAGCGTCGTATTATCTAATGCAGACATCACACACGTGATGAAGAGATCAGTTATAAAATATTGAATGTATTACCCGCAAAAAAGAAAGAAATTATTGAATGTAGAGTAGACACCTGATGTTCAATGCTGAATCGTATAGACGAACATAATGTTGTTATAACCCGGTCATCATCTCACTAAAGCTAACATGTGTGTTGTGCTTTTCGGCCATTGATCTTTGTAGCCAAGTTAATCTGATGTATGGAATAGGTTATAGGCACATACTACGCACTTGTATTCATGTATATATTCTCATAAAGAGCAAGTCGAAGTTTCTATTTTGGAATTTTTGAAGATCTGGTCGGCGCTTTGGGGGTTCCGCTTGAAGCATGGTCTTTCTTCCCACGCCGGCCTACTGTAAACGGATGGGATGGGTTCGGACGTTACCTGTTTCCGTTTGCCAATAAGAGATCGTCCCCGAATCTCCAACCAACAATTGCAACTGTCTACCGCATGTGGTTGTTGCCAGCGGCGGGCGGTACGTCGACCAACCGGGCTGGTATGCGCAGCAGTGTCCTTCACGACTGGACCCTCCAAAGACTTTGACTTGGTTTTAATTCTCCCTCAAATAGTTACTCTCTTTCCCCGACCCATATTATTCAAAAAAAATATATATTTGTATCTAGGTAAATCTAAGTCAACTACTCCCTCCGATCCATATTACTTGTCATTGAAATGGATGTATCTAGCACTAAAACATGTCTAGATATATCCATTTTAGTGACAAGTAATATGAATCGGAGGGAGTAATATGGATCGGAGAAAGTATTGTATTTCAGCGGTGAGCAAGTTAGAGGGATCATCCATTCTCAGTTATAGAGATCGGTACAGCACCCCGTAAGAACTCGCGGGGTCCAAAGCTGGTACCTGTCGAATACACGTAGAGCTTAGTTATCACGTAAGAACCCGTAAGAACATTTCGGTAACTAAGCTCTGCAATTGCTGTTGAGGGAGCAACGAAAGCTATCACGTAGAGAGGGACGATCTAGTAGCTAGGTAGCGAATGTCACGTAGCAAGAAGAGAAGATACGGCCTGTCGAATACAGTACCAGAGGCTGGACCTATACGTGGTCCGCTGCCAAACTGCGGGTCTGGCCACGGTAGCAAGCTACGGCCGCGCCCACACCGCACGCGTGTGGGGCTCGTGCGTACGTTCTCTGAAGAATTCTGAGAGCGAGCCCGTCCGTGTGTGTGTCTGTCCCAGCACGTGCGAGCCGGCCGCCGGCTGAGGTCACCTGGCTCGGCGCCGGCGCTGGTGCAGGGGAGCAGGGGAGGATCGGCGGTGCGATCTCCGGGGAAAGAAATTCCACGTGACCCGGCCGTACTCGTCGCACCCGGGGGCGAGGAGAGCGCGACCCCCTGCTGGTGGCTGTGTGCGCTGGCGTCTCCTCTGATCGGTCGTTACCACCGAACGGCAAACGGCACAGCACCGCACCGGGCGCTCTGAATCAGAGTCTAGCTACGACGGAACAAATCCGAGCCAGCACCGCACCGCCGGGGGCAGCGTTCGCACCTGCGGCTGCCTGCCGGATAGATACAGCGCGCTCAGGCCGGACCACGGAATGGATTTGGTCGCGTACACACACAGGAGGCAGATAGATGACACAGACAAGGCTATCGGCCCGACAGGCGACAACAGCAGCGCTGCTTGATCTTACTAGTACTGTTTTGAACACGACGACCCCGTCGACGGATATCGTGTTCTGCATCTGATCTGGACACACATTTCGCTCATGCTGTGAAAGCGTTCGTTGCACCCTCCACAGCAATTGCAGAGCTTAGCCACCGAAATGTTTTGAAAACCTCTGCACTGACAGATGATTCAGTGCAACCTGAATATACCACAAATTTGTCGATGGAAAACGTGACAGCAGCAGCAGCAGCAGCAGCTAATGCAGACCTTTGTGTGCACATTTCACACGTGATGAAGAGATCAGTTATGGTGCACTGTTTCAAACTGGGCCAACAGAGGCGCCTGCCCGGAGGAATTTCCGCCTTGATTTTACCATAGGAAGTGGAGCACGTTCACAGAAAAATATCATTGCGGCGAAAAAAAGAGTTCTTTGCTGAAGGTGTGATGTTGGATATACCTGCAAAAAAAAAAGGTGCGATGTTGGATCAAAGTAAAAATGACGTAACAATTATTCTGATTCCTAAAATGATGCATCCGGTGAAAGATAAACATCATATCCAAAACTCAGAGCGCGCTTTCAGAGTGTATTCATGCGCTTCAGAAAGGTTCAAACAATGCCTTACAAGTTTGATCTCATGAACGCCTACGATCTAGTGAACTGAAATTATTTATATAGACTGCTATGAGGTAAACTGGCTTCTCGAATCTCAATTGGAGACTCGCAAAAACACACCGGAGCTTTACACCACAATGATTGAGCTCCACGATGACCTTTACCATCTTAGGAGCCCACACAAGAGTAACAAGATCCATAAGGAATTGGAAGGGGGATTCAAATTCCGTTGGTAAAACAATGGATCGTCAACTCCTCTACCAAGCACTAAACTATGAACAGAGTTGGAGCAATTGAGAGGGAAATCTCGGAGGTTTGAACTCTTGGAAACAATAGGGGATAGAGGTAAAGTTGTGCCCGCACTTGGGGAAGAAGGAGGTCTATGTGTATGGTCCATGCAAATCTAACCGTTATATGCACAAATCCATGATCTAAAACATTCAAACAACATCCGGGCATCCGACCTTTGCCCCGCGACATTTCAGAGAGATGCGCCACAATGGGCACTCTCAGAAGTGAATCGGATCCTAGCCAGGATGTGAACAACTGGACCCGGAACACCCGGGCTAAGATCCATACCAAGGCCCAAGTTTTAATTGAGCGAGCATGCAAGGACGTCTTTAAATAGCACAACCGAGCGCCTAATTTATTTATTGGCCCTTTGTCATCCGCCTTAGTCTGCTTATCTTATTTTTCAGAATGATTATGAGCTTATGTTTAACTTTATTTTTGCGGTTGTGTGTATCTTTGTTATGCAGAGGTGGGATGTAGTCTCATACTTATATTTCTTGATGTGGCGTTAAGCTGTTAAAAATTTTCCCTTATCTTGAAATATAACCGAGGAATTGTAGCTTATTGAGTTGAGGATCACATATATAATGTTATATGTTGATCCAAATTCTACAAAGTATAGGCTAACTTCTGACGAGTGAAGCGAGGCCCGTCACAGGAGGCTTGGGCTGAGTGGCTACTGACGCTAAAAGTATTTGCTTTCTTTGTTCAGGGAGTGATGACCAAACCTCTTCCCGTTGACTTAGTTGGTTCTGATTATCCCAAGTGGCTATTGGCGCCGAAAGTATTTGCTTTGTTTGTTCAGGGAGATGATTGTTGTTGATGCTACAAGAAGGAATTTGTCTCAAGGTGGAGTTTGTTATACGTTGATCTAAATTCTATAAAGTATAGGCCAACTTCTAACGAGTGAAGCGAGGCCCGTCGCCGAAGGCTTGGGCCGAGTGGCTACTGATGCCAAAAGTATTTGCTTTCTTTGTTCAGGGAGTGATGACCAAACCTGTTCCTGTTGCTAAGTTTGAGTTTTGCTCGAACTTAGTTTGGTTTAACTGATTAGCCCAAGTGGCTATTGACGCCGAAAGTATTTGCTTTGTTTGTTCAGGGAGATGATTGTTGTTGATGCTACAAAAAGGAATTTTTCTTAAGGTGGAGTTTGTTATATGTTGGTCCAAATTCTATAAAGTATAGGCCAACTTCTGACGAGTGGAGCGAGGCCCGTTGCCGGAGGCTTGGGCCGAGTGGAAGACCTAGGTTTCCACCGCTATATAAACCTCTTGTAAGCTGCCGGTTGGGATGATCTGTAAAATCCTCGGCGTTTGTAAACACTCCCCGATATAGTGAAGTTTTGCTGGCTGGCGCTCGTGGTTTTTTCCTCTCTTTGTTGGAGAGGTTTTTCCATGTTAAATATGTGTCCCCTTGTTGTGATTTTATTTTTGTTCTTCATTATATTCTTGTCACAACTATAACAAGTGATATCAGAGCCCCAGGTTCCAATCTAGCGTTTGCGACATGTCGTCATTAAAATTCGATCTACCGCAGCTGGACTACACCACAAGATTCTTCTTGTGGCATGTGAAGATGCGAACGATTCTCGCCCAAACTTCTGATTTTGATGAAGCGCTGGATGGATTCGGCGGAAAGGATGGTAAGAGCTGGTCCGACAAAGAGAAGCGAAAGGACCATAAGTCTTTGTATTTGATTCAACTTTATCTGTCCAATAATATTTTGCAGAAAGTACTAGAGGTGAAATCTGCTACTGCCATGTGGGCAAAACTGGAAACGGTCTGTGTGTCAAAGGATCTAACCAATAAGATGAAAATGAAGATAAAGTTGTTATTGCATAGGCTGCAAGAAGGTGGATCGGTAATAAATCACATATCTATTTTTAAATATATTGTTTCAGACTTGCAGTCTATGAAGGTAAAATATGATGATGATGATTTAGCTCTTCTACTCTTATGCTCATTGCCTAGTTCAGATACAAATTTTCTTGATACAATATTGTTGATCCATGATGAACTAACCATTGCTGAAGTATATGATGCCCTCAAACAAAGGAAAAAGATGAAAACAATGGTAGGTGCAGATGGTATGTCATCCAAGGCTAAGGCTCTACATGTTCGTGGCAGGACCGAGCAGAGGAACAACAACTATGGCAACAGAGATAATAGCAAGGATGACATGGCTCGTTCAAAGTCGAAGGGAAAGTATAATTTCTGCAGGTATTGTAAGAAATCTAGTCACATTATTGATCATTGTCGGAAGTTGCATAATAAGGAGAAAAGAAACGAAACTTACCAACCGAAAGATAAGTCTAAAGATACTAGTAAGGCCGCCATTGTTTCTGATAGTTTTAATGGTGAATGTTTAGTCATTTTTGCTGCATGTGCTTCTTGTGATGATGAATGGATACTTGATACTGCATGTTCGTTTCATATTTTTTGTAACAAAGATTGGTTTAGTTCATATGAGTATGTGCAGACTGGAGATTTTGTGGGGGGGGGGGGGGATGACAACCTATGCCATATTGTTGGTGTTGGATATGTTAAGATCGGGACACATGATGGCGTGACACGCACGTTGAGTGAGGTGAAGCACATACCAAGCATGGCCAGAACTTTGTTCTCCCTGAGTACCATGGAATTTGATGGATACAAGTATGTCGGAGGGCATAGAGTTCTGAAGGTATCAAAAGGTTCTCTTGTTCATATGATAGGTGATATGAATTCTACTAAATTATATGTTATTAGAGGTAGCACTTTGTCTGGTATTGTTGATGTTGTTACTTCTAATGATTCTGATGATTGTGGTAAAACACATATGTGGCATATGCGTCTTGGGCATATGAGCGAACAATGCATGGAAGAGTTGGTCAAGAGAGAGCCGATGGATGGTTGCAGCTTGAGTAAGTTTGAGTTCTGTGAGATCTGTATTTTTGGTAAGCATAACAGAGTTAAATTCAATGCTTCCATTCATACCACCAAAGACATATTAGATTATGTGCATGCTAATATATGGGGTCCGTCCCGTAAGACTTCTATTAGTGGTACTAATTACATGCTTACTATTATTGATGACTACTCAAGAAAAGTGTGGCCTTATTTTCTGAAACATAAATCTGATGTTTTTGATGATTTTATGAAGTGAAAATTTATGGTTGAAAAGAAAATTGAGAAGAAATTAAAGGTACTACGTACTGACAATGGTATGGAATTCTGTTCTAATGAGTTTGAGGAGTTTTGCAGTAACGATGACATGATCAGGCATCACACCATCCCCTATACTCCTGAGCAGAATGGCGTGGCTGAGCGCATGAACATAACCATCATCTTGTGGGCTTATTGTATGTTGTCTAATGCAGGTATGCATAGACGTTTCTAGGCTGAAGCAGCCAACACAACGTGCTATCTCATCAAGAGGTCACCTTCTATTCCACTTGAGAAGAAAACTCCCATTGGGGTATGATCAGGTTCACCTGCTGATTATTCACAGTTGAGAGTTTTTGGCTACACTGCATATGCTCATGTTGATAATGGAAAGTTAGAGCCTAGAGTTGTTAAGTGCATATTCCTTGGTTATGGTTCAGGAGTCAAAGAATATAAACTATGGAATCCTGAAACTAAAAGGATTTTGTTGAGTAGAAGTGTTGTTTTCAATGAATCCGTAATGTATCATGATAGCTTGCCATCAGATCCCTCTCCTGTTGTTGTTGGAGAGGAGAGAGTTAGTGTGCAGGTAGAGAACCTGCAGAAAATTGTTGATAATGATGCTGTAGTTGAAGATACACATGAGGAAAATATTGATAACATTGTTGTTCAGCACTCACCTATTGTTTTGCAGTAGCCACATGAGTCCATTGATGCTAATAGAACGAGGCATAATTGTGGTCCTCATCCTCGTTTAATTGAAGAGTGTAATCTTTTTCATTATGCTTTGAGTTGTGTTGAATAGGTGGAGAACGATTCTGAACCTGCTACATACAATGAAGCCAATGCATCCGTTGACTGCGAAAAGTGGGTTTCTGCTATGCAAAAAGAGCTGCAATCGCTTGAGAAAAATGACACATGGTATGTTGTGCTCTTTCCTAAGCAAAAGAAAGCGGTCCGCTGCAAGTGGATCTTCAAGAAAAAAGGAAGGTTTCTCTCCTAAAGAGCCTTCAAGGTACAAGGCAAGGTTAGTAGCAAAAGGGTTCAGCCAGATTCCAGGTATTGATTACAATAATATGTTCTCCCCAGTTGTAAAACATAGTTTCATTCGCACTTTCTTTAGTATTGTGGCTATGCATGATCTTGAGCTTGAGCAGTTAGATGTTAAGACTATTTTCTGCATGGAGAGCTTGATGAAGAAATATACATGGACCAGCCAGAAGGGTTCATATTGCCTGGTAAAGAGGATTTTGTGTGCAAATTAAAGAAGTCTCTTTATGGCTTAAAGCAATCTCCAAGACAGTGGTATAAAAGGTTTGAGTCGTTTATGATCTCACATCGCTTTGAGAGGTCTAAATATGATAGTTGTGTTTATATTAAGTTTGTTGATGGATCACGTATATACCTGCCGATATATGTTGATGATATGTTAATTGCTGCCAAGAGCATGAAAGAAATCACTACTTTGAAGGCACACCTAAGTAGTGAGTTTGAGATGAAGGATCTTGGAGCTGCTAAGAAGATCTTAGCTATGGAAATTACCCGAGATAGAAAAGTTGGTTTGTTGTTTCTTAGTCAGCAAAGTTACATTAAGAAAGTTCTTCAATGTTTTAATATCGATGGTGCCAAGTCAGTTAGTACTCCTAGTGGTTCTCATTTTAAATTGACAGTTTTTCAATGTCCTACTACTGATGAAGAGTTTGAGTATATGTCAAAGGTGTCATATTCTAGTGTTGTTGGTTCTTTGATGTATGCCATGATTTGTTCTCGTATGCTAATTCCTTCGATCCATATTACTTGTCGCGGAAATGGATGTATCTAGACATGTTTTAGTACTAGATACATCCAATCCAGTGACAATTAATATGGATCGGAGGGAGTATGAGTTTGATAAGTAGATACATGGATAATCCTAGTAAAGAACATTAGAAGGTTGTTCAGTGGGTTTTCAGGTACCTTCTTGGCACTTCCAATGCTTGTTTGAAGTTTGGCAGGACCGGTGAGGGACTCGTTGGCTATGTGGATTCAGATTTGCTGCCGATTTTGATAAGAGAAGATCCCTCACAGGTTATGTGTTTAATGTTGGTGGTTGTGCTATTAGCTGGAAGGTTACGTTGCAGGTTGTTGTTGCACAATCTACTACTGAAGCTGAATACATGACTATTGCTGAAGCTTGCAAATAATCTGTTTGGTTGAAAGGTTTGTTTGCTGAGCTTTGTGGAGATGATTATTACATTACTTTGTTTTGTGATAGTCAAAGTGTCATATACCTTACAAAAGATCAGATGTTTCATGAGAGAACTAAGCACATTGATGTCAAGTACCATTTTGTTAGAGACATTGTTTTTCAAGGTAAATTAAAGGTATGGAAGATCAGCACTCATGATAATCCTGCTGATATGATGACCAAAAATGTTCCTGTTGTTAAGTTTGAGCTTTGCTCGAACTTAGTTGGTTTAAATGATTAGACCAAGTGGCTATTGGCGCCAAAAGTATTTGATTTATTTGTTCAGGGAGATGATTGATGTTGATTCTACAAGAAGGAATTTGTCTCAAGGTGGAGTTTGTTATGCGTTGATCCAAATTCTACAAAGTATAGGCCAACTTCTGACGAGTGGAGCGAGGCCCGTCGTCGGAGGCTTGGGCCGAGTGGAAGACCTAGGTTTCCACCGCTATGTAAACCTCTTGTAAGCCGCTGGTTGGGATGAGTTGCATCTGTGAAATCCTCGGCATTTGAAAACACTCCCCGATATAGTGAAGTTTTGTTGGTTGGCGCCCGTGGTTTTTTCCTCTCTTTGTTGGAGAGGTTTTTTCATGTTAAATCTGTGTTCCTTGCTGTGATTTTCTTTTTGTTCTTCGTTATCTTCTTGTCACAATTATAACAAGTGGTATCAGAGCCCCAGGTTCCAATCTGGGGTTTTCGACATGTTGCCATTGAAGTTCGATCTACCACAACTGGACTACACCACAAGATTCTCCTTGTGGCAGGTGAAGATGCGGGCGATTCTCGCCCAAACTTCTGATTTTGATGAAGCACTGGATGGATTCGGCAGAAAGCATGCTAAGAGCTGGTCCGATGAAGAGAAACAGAAGGATTGTAAGTCTTTGTCTTTGATTCAACCTCATCTGTCCAATAATATTTTGCAGGAAATACTGTAGGTGAAATTTGTTGCTGCCATGCGAGAAAAACTGGAAACGATCTATGTGTCAAAGAATCTAACTAGTAAGATAAACGTGAAAATGAAGTTGTTCTCGCATAGGCTGCAAGAAGGTGGATCGGTATTGAATCACATATCTATTTTTAAAGAGATTGTTTCAGACTTGCGGTCTATGGAGGTAAAATATGATGATGAGAGTTTAGCTCTTCTACTCTTATGCTCTTTGCCTAGTTTATATACAAATTTTCGTGATACAATATTGTTGAGTCGTGATGAACTAACCCTTGCCAAAGTACATGATGCCCTCAAACAAAGGGAAAAGATAAAAACTATGGTACGTGCAAATGGGACGTCATCGAAGGCTGGGACTCTACAGGTTCGTGGTAGTACCGAGCAGAGGAACAACAACTATGGCAATAGAGATAAGAGTAAGGACGATAGAGATAGTTCAAAGTCCAAGGGAAAGGATAAATTCAACAGGTATTATAAGAAATCTAGTCATGTTACTAATGATTATTGGAAGTTGCAGAATAAGAAGAAAAGGAACGGAACTTACCAACCTCAAGATAAGTCTGAAGGTACTAGTAAGGCTGCCATTATTTCTGATAGTTCTGATGGTGAATTTTTAGACGTTTTTGCTGCTTGTGCTTCTCGCGATGATGAATAGATACTTGAAACTGCATGTTCGTTTCATATTTGCTATAACAAAGATTGGTTCAGTTTATATAGTATGTGCATACCGGAGATTTTGTGCGTGTGGGGAATGACAACCCATGTCATATTGTTGGTGTTGGATCTGTTAAGATCAGGACACATGATGACGTGACATGCACGTTGAGTGAGGTGAAGCACATACCAAGCATGACCAGAACTTTGATCTCCCTGCATACCATGGAATTTGATGGATACAAGTATGCCGGAGGGCATAGAGTTGTGAAGGTATCAAAAGATTCTCTTATTCACATGATAGGTGATATGAATTCTGCTAAATTATATGTTCTTAGAGATAACACTTTGCCTGGTATTGTTGCTGCAATTCTGATGATGGTGGTAAAACACATTTTGACATATGCGTCTTGGGCATATGAACGAACAAGGCATGACAGAGTTGGTCAAGAGAGAGCCGATTGATGGTTGTAACTTGAGTAAGTTTGAGTTCTGTGAGCACTGCATTTCTGGTAAGCATAAAAGAGTTAAATTCAATGTTTTCGTTCATACCACAAAATGCATATTAGATTATGTGCATGCTGATGTATGGGGTCCGTATCGTAAGACTTCTATTGGTTGTGCTAAATTAAATGCTTACTATTATTGACGACTACTCAAGAAAAGTGTGGCTTTATTTTATAAAGCATAAATTTGATGTTCTTGATGCTTTTAAAAACTGAAAGTTATAATTGAAAAGCAAACTGAGAAGAAGGTAAAGATACTACGTACTAACAATGGTATGAAATTCTGTTCTAATGAGTTTGACGAGTTTTGTAGTAACGATGGCATGATCAGGCATCACACCATCTCCTATACTCCTCAGCAGAATGGCGTGGCTACGCACATGAACATAATCATCATCTCGAGGGCTCGTTGTATAAACTTAGGTTTCCACCGCTATATAAACCTCTTATAAGCCACCGGTTGGGATGACTTGCATCTGTAAAATTTCCGGCGTCTATAAACACTCCCCGATATAGTGAAGTTTCGCTGGGTGACGCCCGTGATTTTTTTCTCTTTTTGTTGGAGAGGGTTTTCCAAGTTAAATATGTGTCCTCTTGCTATAATTTTCTTTTCGTTTTTCGCTATCTTCTTGTCATAATTATAACATATGACATAGATCATTAAGTTTCTAATGTGCCACATACTTAGTTTAGTGCCTATATGCAAGAGACAAAATTTCACATTCAGGGCGAAATCTTCTCCTGTCCTTGTTTGGCAGTAACTTCATTATATATTTGCAAGGTCTCCCCCATAACTTTGGGTTGTGATAACATCTGCTTCCTCTTCATTTCTGCAGGATGCGTAGAGTAGGAATCGTCATAGCACCAACCGTAATTGTTGATTCTTTGAATATCTGCAAACTTTTCGCGGACCTCAAGGGCAGCTTGTGGATCAAAACCAGCCGCAGCAAGTAGCATGAGTCCAATGTAATCTGCCTCGGCCTCTAGCCTGCATAGGAGCATCCAGCATGAGACACCATGCAAAAAAATAGTACAGTATCTTTGAACAGTAGTATATGTGATCAGATGGAGAAGTGAGTGTACCTCCGGGATAAGGATAGTGTCTAGGAGCGGGAAAAGGACGGCGTCGATACCCACTCTGCGTTGTATCTTTGAACAACATGACCAACCTATAAAGTTCATCAGGTTAAATTAATCCACTGCTAAAATATAAGATATTTTAGATTTATAAATAAAATGTATTTAGACTTTTTTTTAGTGTTGGTTCGGTACAAACTTGAGTGAACCTATACACTAAAGAAGTTTAGATATATTTTATTCACGGAGCTAAAACATTTTATATTTTAAAACCGAATGATATGTATACTACCTTTTCCACATTAATTAAATAATTTAACTTACCTCGTGCGCAATAATAGCGGCGATCTCAGCATCAGTCTCAAACCGTTGAAGCAATCCCTCGAAGATTACAATCTTGCCGCCACTGGGATGGACATATGCATTGCACTCCTCATTCTTGGTGATGATGACCTCCCAGTCGAGGCCGTTGAGATGCCTCGTGTGCGGCCGTAGCACGCGTGCGATCCCCTTCCTGCCCTTGATGGCGAGGCCGCGGTCGATGGCGCCGACGATCTTCGACGTGAGGCGCCGGACACGGACGGTCTGGTAGTGGCGCGGGCGGAAGATCCGGCCGGCGTTCGTGTTCTTGAAATGGGCGAAGTCGAACTCGTCTTGTTCACGGTATTCGTCTGGGGAGTGGAAGATGACCTGGACGCGGTTGCTGTACGGGACCACCTCGAGGTACCTCCGGCAGGCGGCGATGGCCGCACCGCCGAGGACGAGAGCCGCTGTTGCCGTGCGGTCGCGGGCGATGTGGGCCGCCAGCGGCAGCGCGAGCGGTCGGCAGACGGCCGGCGTGACGTGGCGGATGAGTCGCTGGATGGAGTCCGATATCTCCCTCTGGGAAGGTTGAGCTTGAGCTTGAGGCTGATCAGGTTGAGAGGACTGTGGACGGACGGGAGGGACGAAGAGCCCTTGGATGGACCCCAAAATCGAACCTGGATTCTTCTGGGAGGGGAAAGTCGGCAGTGGCAGCGGCGGCGGCGGCGCAACTAGAGAAGGCGGTGGACGGACGTCGGGTTTAACAGTGCTCTTCTTCCGAGGAGTGTAGTGGAAGATGAGCCGTTGGATGGTTTGGCCTAAGACCTCCAAGCGACGCAGCGGCGGCGGCGGCAGAGGCAGGAGGCGGACGGTGGACGGCGGCTTGTGAACATCCGGTTTGTGCACTGGGAAGCCGAGAAGGGTTTGGATGATCGGGAGCGCCGCTTGATCCATACGGGAGGGCTGAACTTGGTTGCACTTGCACCGACGTGGTCTGCAGAGTAGGGACGCTAGCTATAGCTCGTGTTTGGTTTATGTCGACGAGTAGTCTTGTCCGGTTCAGATTCGTTTTAGCTGGAAGGTGAATTTCCAGCTGGGCTTGCGCAAGGTACCTAAGCTGACTCCAATTGTGGAACACAAATTCCTTTTTCAGTTTGATTACCTGTCAATCCTTGTATGCTGATGGTTATTATCGAGCCATCGGCATACAGCTCTGAAACACGAAGGTTGGCAAAAAGGTCGTCGGCAAAAAAAAGTCATTAGTATATACACTAGTAGAAACCAGGGCTCTAGTGTCGGACTGTAATCCGAAACTAACTTATCGGGGTTAAAGGTTAGGCCTTTAGTCCCGCTTCTGTTACAAACCGGGAGTAGATTTTCTCCACGTGGCCTCTGTGCGTGCGCTGGGCCGGAGGATCTTTAGCCGCGACAGGAGATAGGGTTTTAGGGTTTTTATTTTATGTTTTCATTCAAACAATTGTGTTTTCATATACATGTTGTTCTATGCTACTACATGTTGTATACATTGATGCATATATAATATAATTTCTCTCACGATTATATAAAGACATATAAATATGTACACAACTGAGACTAGAGCTTGTCTATTTGATTTACACGAAGATCATTACATTACACGGATACTGTCTTTTTGTGTCTGTCCACGATTACACGAAGGTCTATCCACGTTGTACTCTTCTTTTGTGTTTATGACTTCCCTGAGCAAAAATCCCGACAACTCCTTTTGAATTGCTAGTAGACGTTCATGTGGTAGGAGCTTATCCCGCATCGCATCCAACTATATATAAAGAAGTGGATCATTATGAATGAAACTCAACAAAAATTATGGTATAAAATAAATTGTAAATATATTGTTTACGTACTCGAAGAAAGTCTGTGTCCTGCTCCATACACCCACGAATAAACTCGCATACGTAATATCCACATAAATTAGTTCCCAGTGGTTGCGTCGCACACTTTTCGATTGAAAATATAATTTAATCAAATAATAATCAAGCATGATAATTATATGGAGACTAGAATTAAAGAAATACGAGGACCTAGCTCTCGTACTACTTATCGGGACAGTACGAAAAGTCAACTCCGGATGTCATTCACCCTGAACCTCCTTCATGAATCTTTTCCAAACCCTGTCCGGCAAAAGAGAAATAAATGAGTTATTAATTACTTTACATCTCAGAGCATGAACGAAAGAGACAGATATAGTGCGATAATGATTGAAATTACTTTTAAAGGCAATCAATTATGCTACGGTAGTCTTCCATCGGCTTATTTAACGAGTCCGAGATTTCAACTTTTGCACGGTCAACGTCAATGTTTAGAAGAATCCAGTGGAAGTTGTCCATGTTTATATACACTTAACATCGAGTAAACAAAAATTGAATGTGTACAAGACAGTAAGACTCTCACCCATAGTTGTAAGAAAATAGTATTTGCGTCTTGTAATGTTTCTCCATTAAAGCATTAGCAAGTTATCCTCCATTTCCTCAGGGTTCTCTCTTAGCGTATGTCCATTAACTCTGTTTGGGTCAACGAACCCAATATCGTAGGTTGACTTTATTCTATATTTCCGAATTTTCATTCTGCATATATAATAGCATACAAAAGGAGATATAGTGAGGATAACGGCAGAAAATGAATTGAACGAGCTGAGTTAGTGACTTAATTACTTACAGACAATAGTAGTTGAAGAGGGACTTGTCGAGGGCGTCTAGATTGAATAACTGAAATAGTTCACAAATTTTAATGGAGATCATGTCTGGACGGAAGTACTCCTCTCCAACTTTACACAGGAGAAATTGTCGCCCTTCCTTTGTGACTTTCAAGTACTGCATATGTGTTGGCAGATCATCGAATACCTCATCGCTGACTAGAGGGTCCTCATAGATAAATTTTCGTGCTATTGGTCCCTTGGCGACATCATCCCGCCGGCTAGAATTTCTTCGACCGGCACGTTACACTCCTTGGCTAATTTAATAGCTAATTCCATATCTATTCCACCTTGAGTGGGTGATACGTTGAAAACGTATCTATAATTTTTGATGCTCCATGCTTGTTTAGTATCTACTTTTTTCTACTTGTGCACACTTTGAGGTTCTTTTTACATGTTTTCTGGTACTAACCTATTAACAAGTTGCAATAGTACCAGATGCTTGTTTTCTGCTATTTTTGGTTTCAGAAAAGTTAGTAAAGAAATATTCTCGGAATTGGACGGGACAAAGGACAAAGTCAGTTACTTTCCGTGGGGAACAAGAAGTCTAGAGGAGAGCCCGGGAGGCTAGCCCAGGGGGCCTAGACCCACCCCAGGCGCGGGTGGGCCTAGCCCTGCTCCTGGCTAGGGTTTGGTGGCCCTGGCCGCCTCCTCGGTCTACCCCTTCACCTATAAGAAGCCCTCGATGCAGAAACCCTGAGGACCCGATCAGAAATCCACGAAACCGTCTGTAGCCGCCGCCACCATTGTCCCTAGATCAGGGGGATCTGAAGTTCTTCCTGGCACCCTGCCGGAGGGGAGATTATCCCGGAGGCCTTCTCTCCGGTATGATGCGTGAGTAGTTCCACCTTGGACTATGGGTCCATGTAGTAGTTAGATGGTTGTATCTCCTCCTTTGTGCTTTCATGTATAGATCTTGTGAGCTCCGTTCATGATCAATATCTAATCTATTTGTAACCATGCATGTTGTGTTTGCGGGGATCCGATGGATATTGAGATTATTATGTTGGTTTGATTAATGGTTTTGTCTTTATGATTCTATCTGTTGGGGTTCGTAGCATGGAAAACAAAAAAATTATACCGCATGCAAACAAACAAGCCAAGATCTATCTACTAGATTGTAGCAACGAGTCGATAGAGGAACTCACCCTCGAATATTCCAAAGTGTTTAACGAGAGCAGATTCTCGTGGGTGATGTATTCGTACTCTTGCCGATCTCGAGATCGCGTAGACGATCCTTCCAGCGCTGCGTTCCGGCAGCGCTTCCGTAGTCGGTCACACGTTCGATACTCGATGAAGACCTTCCTCTCCCTTGTTCCATTAGGTAGCGGAGGTTGTAGCACTCTCCTCGTGATTCCGGCAGCACGACGGCGTGGTACCGGAAGTAGAGGGGAGATCTCGTAGGGCTTCGCCTTAAGCCGGAGCGAGTATGGTGGACTATGAGAGAGGCCTTGGCGATCTATGGTTTAGAGGCACCAAGGTAGGAGGCTAGACCGGCGGATAGGGATTGGGGAGAGACCCAACTCGGCGGCTAGGGCAAACCCTAGGGCGGCGGCGACTTGTGGTGGCCGGCGGCTAGGGCTAGGGTTTTGGTGGAGAGAGGTGTAGGGAAGAGGGGCACCCCTGCCCCTTCTTTTATAGGTGGGAGGGTGCCGACCAAGGGGAGGGAGTCCTCCCCCAAGTCGGCCTCCTTGGACGACGGGTGGAGGGAGAGGAACTCCTCCCCAAGTAGGTTTCCTACTCTCCCTCCACCAAGCAAAACTGCCGTTTGACTTTTTCAAATTGGCGTTTGACTTTTCAAACTAGGATTTGATTTATCCCTTTATTTTGCTCAGCCATGATACCTAGTACATGATGCAACCATTCCACATTGTCATTACACATTCATGTACCCTTCCCCTCCGGAGTGCCGGACCTTCTGGAACTGTCTAGAACATTCCCGATGAAAACACCGGAATCATTCCCCAACTCTGAAGCAGGACTTTCCTTATACGAATCTTATTCTCCGGACCATTCCGGATCTCCTCGTGATATCCCGGATCCCATCCGAGACTCCGAACAACATTCGGTCTCTTACTCATCATTCCATAACTACTCAACAACATCAAATCTTTAAGTGTGTCTCCCTACGGTTCGTGAATTATGCGGACATGATCAAGACACTTCTCCGAACAATAACCAATAGAGGAATCTGGAAATTCATATGGCTCCCACATATTTCTATGATTACTTTTCGATCGCATGAAGCACTTACAAACGATACCAATTTCCCTTTGTCTCACGATAGTTTACTTATCCGAGGTTTTGATCGTCGGTATCTCTCCATACCTAGTTCAACCTTGTTACCGATAAGTACTCTTTTCTCGTTTCCGTGGTATTTGATCCCTTGTGAGCCATTCACATGCTTGCAAGCTAATTGGATGACATTTCACCGAGAGGGCCCAGAGTATATCTATCCGTCATATGGATGGACAAATCCCACTCTTGATCCATGTGTCTCAACCCATACTTTCCGAACACTCAATGCCACCTTTATAGCCACCCAGTTATGGTGTGGTGTTTGATGTCATCAAAGCATCCTTCCGGTGATGGTGACAAGCATGATCTCATGGTCGAAGGAATTAGGTTACTATGTATCAGAAAGCTTATAGCAATTGAACTATTAAAATGACTTGATCTTTATGCTACGCTTATCTATAGGAGTATGTCCACCATACCATTCTCCTAATGATATGATCTTGTTATTAACAACATCTCAAATGTTCATGATCAAGAAACCATGATCATCTATTAATCAACAAGCTAGTATTAAGAAGAGGCTTTACTAGGGACTCTAATTTAGTTTACAAATCACACAAGCATTAATGTTTCTTGTTAATACTATTATAGGATGAATGTAAACATTTATCATAAACACAAAGATATAATAATAACTACATTTATTATTGCCTCTAGGGCATATCTCCAACACTATCATGTATGTGTTGTTTGTGATCTTGCATGCTCTCCGTCGTTAGTAACTATCTTGGCCAAGTAGTTGCTAGTGACTCCAAGAGGGGGTATTTATGCTCGATAGTGGGTTCATGCCTCTAGTTTCCAAGGGAAGTGACAATAATCTCTTCGGTTATAGATATGTTGTTGCTACTAGGTACGAAACAACGGTCTCTTGTTCATGGAACATGTGCACTATTTACCTTACACACTTTGCTTAAAGCAGTTGTCTGTTGCTTGTAACTTAATACTGGAGGGGGTTCGGATGATAACTTGAAGGTGGACTTCTAGTCATAGATGCAGTTGGATGGTGGTCTATGTATCTTGTTGTATTGCCCAATCAACCTCATAGGATCTTTATGACTAATAATTTCATTGTTATGCCTTACTCAGTTCCTATCAATTGCCTCGTTGTAATTTGTTTACCCTTCATGCCATGTTGTTTATTTAGGAGTAGCACCTCTAGTGAACTATGGACCCTGGTCCAATCTTTACCATTGATATATCTTCCACTCTTACTTATTTATTTGCTGCAAACCATTACCTTCCACACCATACGTTTAATCCTTTGTTACAGCAAACCGGTGAGCTTGACAACCTCACTGATTTGTTGGGGCAAAGTCTTGAGTTTGTGTTGTGCAGGTCTCCGCGTTGCTTGCAACACCTGTGTGACATTTCCTTCCTCCTACTGGTTCGATAACCTCGGTCTCAACTGAGGGACAACTTGCTGGTGTGCTCTTCACACCTTGCTCTTGGGGTTTCCAACGAAGCGTCCCACGACAACACTAGGCATGCCATCAAGCCTTTTCTGGCATCGTTGCTGGTGAGTCTAAGGACGTCTTCACAAGGGGAGTCCTTCACTTCCTTTCTCTTTACTTTGTTTTTAGTTTGCTTTGTTTCTTTTGCTTGGTTTTGTTTGCCTCTTTTAAAAAAAAACCCAAAAATTAGTCTAGTTTGGTTTGCTTTCTTTATTCAAAAACACAAAAAAATTAGTCCCTGCTCTAGCTCACCATGTTGCTCCCAAAGTTCGCCCTGAAAGATCTTGCAATAGGTAGTGGCTCCATAATTGGGAAAGATAATATTGAAGAACTCTTTAATTATGTTAGCAAGCATGAGGATATTGAGGATAAATCTATAGTAGAGCTTGCTCCTAATTATGAGATTGCTGCAGCTTCTTTAGTTTATATGTTGGAGGCTAGGTTTGTTAGCCTTAACCCCTTCATACAATTCTTGTTCCTAAAACTAAAAGAAGAGAAGAATGTTGAAAAAAGGGAATTCATCTTTGAAACTTTATCAAAAGAATTCCATGATGTTGCTAGGGAAACCAAAAAGGTTTTTGAACGTTTCAATATGCTAGGTTAAACTGTAGATGTTGTGGGTATTTCTGATAAAACTAAGATTAGAGAAGAATTCAATATACCCATACCCTTTAAGCTTGTTGGAATGCATGAAGCCTTTGAAAAAAACTTTTATTGGATTGCCCCTGAAAATCTTTTTGATGAAAGTAGTAGACCAAAGAGAGATGAGAAAGGATCCTCCAAAACCCATTTGGATGAGATACCTTTCATAGTTGAAGATTTTGCAAGTATGAACGTTAATGCTTTTTCATTTAAAAATACTTGATTCTTCTTGCTTCTTGTGCCTAACTTAAAGGCGTTAAAGAAAAGTACTTGTTGGGAGATAACCCAAGAGTTTCCTTGAGTCTCGGAAGTTATTACTTCTATAATGACCTCTCCTTATCCTTTTTGTTTGCTTTTTGTGCCACGAATGACTTCTAATGAGAGGGAAGTAAGATTTGGGGAGTTGCTTTCCCGAAACAGATTTCTGTCCTCCACCAAAAAAAATCGTGAGGAGGCTCTATAACTCGTATTGAGCTCAAAATTTACGAATAAATCCCCCAGTATATTATCTAACTTTCGTTAATTCAACACTTTTTTATTTGAGCAACATAAGATGTTCGAAAAAAATCAGTTTCTACCTGCTGGTCTGTTTTGACAGATTTCTACCATTATTTGCATTTGTTTCTTATTGATTCCTTTTTGAGTTCTCTTTAGGTGAATTGAGAATTTTTAAGGAGTTACTATAGTAGCTTATGTTTTTAGTTAAAATCCTTGCTGTTCCAAAGCTTTGCCATAGGTCGAATATCTTTTGAATACACTAATGGTGCTAATGAAGATTGTGTGAAGTTTTGTATGAAGGAAAAATTTCAGGTGTAAAGAAAGAATGATGCAATGAGATGAAGAATGGACAAAATCTCAACCTTGGGGATGCCACCATGGTGTCTCCCCAAGAAATATCCAAGAGGTACAAGCGTCAAAGCTTGGGGATGCCCAAGTCATCCCCTTCTTCATCAATAAAAAGCCCAGGTCTGTCTAGACACTTCGTTTTTATTGATTCATGCACAGTTGTGTTGTTCTTGGAGCGTCTTAGTTTTCGTTTGCTTTGCTTAGTTTTTTTAGTTTTCTAAAGTAGTTTGGACCCCCGTTATTTTTGTGTTGTTTTGCAAATAAGTTTACTTGGTGTTTGGAAAGGAGTAGTAAGTTCTTGCTTGAAGTGCAAGAGGAGCTTGCATTGACTGTGACTTAGACTTTAGCATGACATGCTAGGTGTTGTTTTAGCATTATGCTTAGTGATTATTGACGTAGCATGTCTTGTTCCAAACTATTGATATTGCTTTGTGTGCCTTGAAGAAATTATGCGTTGTTCTAGCATGCAAAAACATAGTATTGTGGTATTCCCCTTTGATGCTTTGCTTGGGTTGAATTGGCACATGCTCACACCATGTTATGACTCTCACAAGTCACCATTAGGATCTATGATCATATAGTCCTCGACTTGATTAGTATGCTTTATTGCACTGCATGATTTTGGCCATTATTGCTCTCTTAGTTGGTTGCTCCTAGTCTTTTGCTAGCCTCCACTTGTATGAATACGTTCTACTCATGTTTCCAACTCCCAAGAAACCAATTTATCCCAAAGTGTCCACTATAAATTCCTATGCATGGTGTGTTACACCATTCCAAGTATATTCTTGTTTTCAACTATCTTCCAATTAAAAACTATTTTGTTATGAGAAAACTTAGTGATTAAAGCCCTCACGAACTTGATGGCACACTTTATTCTTTGCCCCTAATAAACTTGAACCATTGTGACAACTTTGTTGTATATGCTTGTACTTATAAGTTGGAATTAGCAGAACCGTGCTGTCACGAGGAACGTTTTCAACATTGCACTTGTACCTTGTTATACTCAATTGATATCATGTTGTTTTGTCTATGGATGTCACCGGTGTGAATAAAGAGGGAACTTGTAAGTCCATGGAGTTTGTATCCTGTGTTAGAGAAACGCCTGGGCCGCTAGCCTAAGCCATGCCTAATCATGGTGGAAACTTGGAGCATCACCATAGTGAGCTATCTATGAAGCATCCTCAATAAAAAGCTATGCATATGGTAAATAAAAAGATTGCTGAGATGCTCATTGTCTGCTTGCCTTGTCATTTTGGTTATGGGAAAGCTCATGTACCATGTGCAAGGGGTACCCCGTTGGCGGTTCTCAATGATATGCAAATACTTACAGTGACAAGAACTTACCTAGACCCAAAGTTGAGTATGCATGAGGTGTGGCCCTCGTATTCAAGGGGCATGAGATTGCCAACTTATACTTCGTCAAGCATATACTCCAGCTTTGCCACTTTAAGCTTAACCACTTCAAGATGCTTATGATAGGGGCAATGAGGGCTGAAAGCTAACAAGTACCATAATTTTTGGAAGCTCTTTTGAAACTTGTAATCCCTGCTTCCTTTACAAAAAGGCCTTTCTTCCACCACTATTGAGTCTCCACCTTCTACCTTTAGGCACCATTAAGAGAGCATAGTTGTCATTCTGTGTGAAGTGTTCCAAAGATTATTAATTAATGCATATTGTGTTATTACTTGTTCTTATCCTACTTGTTTCTAGTCACCCTTGTGAACTTTGCAGGTGTCCTATACATTATATTGCTACTCTATGAGGGACAAGCTGATTACCACTATGTTATGTTCTCTGTATGTGAAACAAACAAACGTTTTTCAATGCATGTTATTCATGATCTTTCTTTGTAGCTTGCCATGTTGCATGCATAGTACTGTGTCCTATTGTTGGAACTCCATCTTTCATGCACATGTTTAGAGTTCTTTGCTACGAGCTTTCAATGCTTCCAAATGGTTGGATCTTTATTGTGAGGGTGCATTTCACCTCAAAAATTATTCTGTTTATCACTTACCTACTCGAGGAAGAGCAAGAGTTAAGCTTGGGGATGTTGATACGTTGGAAAGTATCTATAATTTTTGATGCCCCATGCTTGTTTAGTATCTACTTTGCTTTACTTGTCCACACTTTGAGGTGCTTTTTACATGTTTTCTGGTACTAACCTATTAACAAGTTGCATCAGTGCCAAATGCTTATTTTCTATTGTTTTTGGTTTTAGAAAAGTTAGTAAAGAAATATTCTCGGAATTGGACGGGACAAAGGACAAAGTCAATTACTTTTCGTGGGGAACAAGAAGTCCAGAGGAGAGCCCGAGAGGCCAGCCAGGGGGGGCATACCCACCCGAGGAGCGGGTAGGCCCAGCCCCGCGCCTGGCTATGGTTTGGTGTCCTTGGCCGCCTCCTCGGTCTCCCCCTTCGCCTATAAGAAGCACCTGATGTAGGAACGCTGAGGACCCGATCAAAAATCCATGAAACCGTCTGTGGCCGCCGCCACCATTGTCCCTAGATTGGGGGGTATCTAAAGTTCTTCCCGGCACCCTGCCGGAGGGAAGATCATCCCGGAGGCCTTCTCTCCAGTATGATGCGTGAGTAGTTCCAGCTTGGACTATGGGTCCATGTAGTAGCTAGATGGTTGTATCTCCTCCTTTGTGCTTTCATGTATAGATCTTGTGAGCTCCATTCATGATCAAAATCTAATCTATTTGTAATCATGCATGTTGTGTTTGCGGGGATCCGATGGATATTGAGAATATTATGTTGGTTTGATTAATGGTTTTGTCTTTATGATTCTATCATGTCTGTGTTGTTTGTGATCTTGCATGCTCTTCGTTGTTAGTAGCTATCTTGGCCAAGTAGTTGCTAGTGACTCCAAGAGGGGGTATTTATGCTCGATAGTGGGTTCATGCCTCTAGTTTCCAAGGGAAGTGACAATAATCTCTTCGGTTGTAGATGTGTTGTTGCTACTAGGGAGAAAACAACGGTGTCTTGTTCATGGAACATGTGAACTGTTTACCTTACACACTTTGCTTAAAGCAGTTGTCTGTTGCTTGCAACTTAATACTGGAGGGGGTTCGGATGATAACCTTAAGGTGGACTTCTAGTCATAGATGCAGTTGGATGGCAGTCTATGTATCTTGTTGTATTGCCCAATCAACCTCATAGGATCTTTATGTCTAGTAATTACATTGCTATGTCTTGCTCAGTTCTTGTCAATTGCCTCGCTGTAATTTGTTTACCCTTGGTGCCATATTGTTTATTTAAGGAGAGCACCTCTAGTGAACTATGGACACCGGTCCAATATTTACCATTAATACATCTTCCACTGTTACTTGTTTACTTGCTGCAAATCATTACCTTCCACACCATACGTTTAATCCTTTGTTACAGAAAACCAGTGAGCTTGATAACCTCACTGATTCGTTGGGGCAAAGTCTTGAGTTTGTGTTGTGAAGGTCTCCGCGTTGCTTGCAACACCTCTGTGATGTTTCCTTCCTCCTACTGGTTCGATAACCTCGGTCTCAACTGAGGGAAAACTTGCTGATGTGCTCTTCACACCTTGCTCTTGGGGTTTCCAACGAAGCGTCCCACGACAACACTGGGAACGACATTAGTGGGCTGGGGTAACACCTTGAGCGGGGCGATGGACTGTTTTGCTTGTTTGCCGAGCTGGGCAACTTCTTTTGATTTTCTCCTGCTTACAGTACTGCTTGATGAATTCTCTTTTAGTGTCTTCGTGGTTGCTTAAGGAATGCCTTGAAGTGCTTCTTGACTTTTGGATCAATTTGTACATGTGCCTCGGGTTGTTTTGGTGCAAAATGGACCTTCACTTAGGCTTGGGAGATCACCGCGCTTTCCTCATCAGTCTGGTGATAAGCTAACTTAGGAGGAGACGGCGGTACTTATGGGAGGGGCTCTTTTCATTTTCGGCGTCGGGTATCCCTCGACGTAGCGGTGTTATTTTTCCGCTTTCTTCCCTTTGATTCAATGGGCGGACAGGGCCGAATCTATGTTTTTCAGGGCCTTAGGCAAAGTCAACCGTATGGGCCCCTAAGGCTAATATATATCATTTTTGCTTCGGTCCCCCTCCCCTTCTTTAAAATTTTGACAAACAAAAACTCGATACTGATTGTTTAGAGGACCAT
This sequence comes from Avena atlantica, assembly GCA_910589765.1. Taxonomy (NCBI): domain Eukaryota; kingdom Viridiplantae; phylum Streptophyta; class Magnoliopsida; order Poales; family Poaceae; genus Avena; species Avena atlantica. The sequence goes on from OU342736.1 coordinate 489,050,326, forward strand.
ACGAATCCACCCCAAGTTTGTATGGTCCTCTTAGACGTATACACACCGTATACGTATAGTCATGTGTCCGCGGAAGGCGAAAATCGAAAGTTATATAACAGCAACATAAAAAATTAATATATGATATGCAAAGACGTAGATCACGAGGTGGGATCAGCCAAATGAAACATGGATTATACCCAGTACGATGAGTACACATATACGGAGATATATGTGGCCTCAATATAGGTTTCAATGGGTCAAAAAATAAAATGGCCCATCAAGCTTATGTTTAGGGGAAGGGGGGCACTTAAGCGCACCTCAATATATATATAGGCATATCTAGAAAAACAAACATATATGTATTCCCACTTTCACTTTCAAAATAAAAGCTAACATCCAACCATATATTTTATTCACAAAATATAACAAGTACCGGACTACTGTCTTGGCGCCAAATCAACTAAAATTATGGACTACATCATGTAAATAATTAAACATAGAAATAGAACCCTAAAAGACAAGAAGAAAAGATACACAAATCGCAAACAAGCATGGCCAAAATTTAATATACCGGGGCCTGGCGTCACCACGTCAGGAACCTGTATCAACTTCCCTGCTTGGTTGCTTCCCTGGCTCCCTGCGTGGCTGCGTTAGTGCGTCATGGCACCGTCCCGTGCGTCTGTCGATAGGGTCTGCTAGTCGCCGAACTGGAATGGGAGAACGGAGAAAGGAGACGAGACGACAGACGAGATCAACAGAATATATCATGAGTTAGCGACACTTGGGTCGTGCCTTGATTGCGACGCGTCACACGTGGGTCCTGCCGACTGGATTTTTTCAGCACACGTACATAGCACGGATATACAACTATACACATGTTTTGGCCCCCTCCTGTGCATGGGCCCCTGGCCTTTGCCAGTGTCGCGTATGCCTAGAGCCGACCCTGTGGGCGGAGGTAGAGGCGCCGGAGATGGAGATGCACTCGCGCTGCGGTCACTCTCAGGGAGGGGTGAACTATTGTTTCTCGGTGGAGACGGTGGACTCGGAGGTGCTGGTGGCCTCGAAGGTGATGGATTGCTTCTCGGAGGAGAAGATTTCCTTGGCGCCCATCCTGGAAACACGATGTGCTGTTTTTTTCCAAAGAATGATCCCACCCTCTACTCGTCCCAGTGTTTTCTCCCCTTCGCCTGCAGGGATGTCAAGCTCAAGTGATTGATATGTCGGTTCAACTTCATCCACGCCGACACGAGCATAGCCAGCTAGAATCTGACTTCCATGGTAGGTCGCTTCCGGTGGACAAGGTAAAGCAAAGCCAAGCGCCACCTTCATAGAAATGTTCTTCACTGTGACATATAGCTCACAAGCTGTCCTTGCCTCGACTTCATCCACGGGGTAGCGAACCATTGTTGCACCGGCTGTATCATCTATCACCGGTGCATTATTCTCCATGAGCAGTAGATTATTAGCTTGTACCTCCATGGAAGCCACACTGCTTCTCCGCTGAGATGGGCCCGTCGGACTATCTAATGTAGGATCTTGCTGTCGGGCCAGTACTCTAAGTTCATTAATCTGCTCCTGCTGCAGCTTGAACATGGCTTGAAATTCCTCGTTCCTTTTTTCAACCGCCTCCAACTGCGCTGCCTCCTCCGCCTTCTGCCGATTCGTTTTTTCTCGATTGGCTTCTATAAGTGTCGATGTCCTGGGGAAATCATGTCTTCCATGGAATAGATGGGCCAAAGCCTCGTGTTCGTCCGACTTTTTCATGATTCACGAGGGCATATGTCAGCTCATCGTTCTCTCTGTCGGGAACGAACTTTCCATCTTTTCTCAGTTGTATCACTTTAACAAGGTCATCTTTGGGTTTGGTAATGGCCTTATTTGTAACAATAATCTCCTCGGTTTCTGTGTCATACAACCCCCATGCCCAAGGAACCAATTTTTTGACCTCACGGGCCACTTATTTGTAGCTGGCATGACCCCTTTCTCACGCATTTATTTCTCGGTTTTTGCCCACTTAGGCACGACCGTCTTGTATCCACCTGTCCCCATAGTATGGTGATATTTCTTTTTGGCGGCATTTAACTTATTATTTTCTGTCTTGGCCGTAGATGCTTTTGATTCCTTGTATGTCACAAATGGGGTCCAGTTATCCCGCTGCTTCTCCAGCGGGCCAGTGAATGGCGGAGTCAGCCCCTTTTTGACATAGTTGTGGTACAATCTTTTCTTCCAGTCCTTGAACTGTGAGCCCATCTTCTTAAGAGTCCACTTTATAAATGTCAACCTCAATGCCCCATTGAGTTCACGAGTGTCCAATTCAGGCAGAGAGAAGTGTGTCATGACTGAATTCCAAATACCCTCTTTGGCTCTGTTATCGACAAAAGTTTCTCCAACTTGATCGCTTTTCTTTCCTGGCTTATTCCACTTATGAGCGGTGATCAAGATGGTGTCCCTGACTATCACTCCGAATTGATATACAAATACACTTGTGGCCTCTTTCGGCTCCAAAGGTTCTCCCATATCAGAAACTACATCAATAGAGAAATGCACACCATCGGCCAACTTTTTGGCCGGGCCTCGTTTCCTTGCAAAAGATTGGCCCGATGCGGAGGTCTAAGAGAAGAAACAGTTGTTAGTATATATATATATATATGAATCAACTAATGCATCTACTAGCTCGTGATCATAAGAGGCTTTATATACCTCGCCGGACTTTGCTATGGTGTCTCCACCGTCAGCTCCACCGTCGTCTCCACCAAAGAATTCATCATAGTTGTCTGTTCTGTCGGCTTCATCCAAGTTGAGGTATTGGGAACCATCAGCATCTCCATCATCGTCTGCTCCATCATAATGGTAACCTCATGTACCCTCATCTATCATGTTGTACATGTGCTCTTCGTTGTCTCTACCGTCCATAACTTAACTAATACAGAAGAAAGATAAAACCATTTTGCTTAATGCGATAAATAAAGGAAGATAAAGTAATTCAACTTAATATACTATGCGATGAAGAAAGATAAAGTACCAATTAAACAACAATACATCTCGAATAATTCAGCTAGTACAACAATAATAAAAGGTAGTACCCTATTACACATCTATCTCAACCAAGACATCGAGCCCCGGCTACTGAGCCGCCGGAGGTGTGCACCCAAAGAGTAGGAACCATCACCAGAGAATATCTTGGGTAAGGTGCCTGAAGAAGCAGCCAGGTATTGGCGACCCGGACTTCTAGAATGTACATGTAACGTCGAACGTGCTCGTCCTCCTCCCTGACATGGCGCTGTACCACCTCGTTGGGGGTCGGCTCCCTCTGCACCGCGCCTGGACCACTCGGCCGCCACCACAGAAGATCTGGGTCGACGACGACATCTGAATTCCTCACCAGACCACATCTCCCGGCTGTTAGTACCTCTCAGTGCCATCCCAGCGGAGCCCAGTCCCGTGGATGCCCGACGACAAAGTCTAGTAGTGCTCCATTGTTCCTGCCGAGTGAACGAGGATGAGGACGCGGCATAATCCTAAACACTAAATTAAACCTATATACTTTAAAACATGACAAAAGTAAATAGTATCTACTAAAATAAACTATATTAAACACTAAATAAAATCAACCAAAATCAACTAATTAACTACATTAAACATTAACTAAAATCTCTAAACAAAATTACACTAAACTTACTAACTAATTAACCCTAAAATTAACGCTAAAATAACCATAACTAATTAACCCTAAAAATTACTAACTAATTAACCCTAAAATACACTAATAAAATTACACTAACTAATTTACACTAGCAAAATACACTAACAAAATTAACAAGGGCTCACCGTACGTGGAGGGGCGGCTCCAGTGGTGGTGGACGGCGCGGGCGGCACGGAGGAAGACAGCGCACCGGGGAGGGGCGGCGCGAAGCGGGACGACACCGGCGCGGGCGGTGCCAGGGAGGGGCGGCACGTACGGGCGCGGGCGGCGCCGGGGAGGGGCGGCACGGGCGCTGGCAGCGCGGGGAGGGGCGGCGAGGTGGTGGACGGCGCGGCGGCGCGTTGGCTCTATCGCTAGGAGGAAGACAGCGCGATGGCGATCTGTGTGCTCCAGTTCGGTGCTTGAACAGGGGCATACATGGTGGGTATTTATACCCACCCACCCTTTAGCCCCGGTTTGTAACACAAACCAGGACTAAAGGTTTCCCGATTTGTGTTACAAACCAGGGCTAAAGGGTTTTCAGCGTCGTGTTTCGCGCGCAGGGCCACACCCCTTTATACCATAAACCAGGACTAAAGGTCTGTTTTAAACCTTTTTTGGAAAACAAATTAGCAATTAGGAAAATTAATTTAAATACCCACCCACCCTTTAGCCCCGGTTTGTAACACAAATCGGGATTAAAGGTTTCCCGATTTATGTTACAAACCGGGGATAAAGGGTTTTCAGCGCCGTGTTTCGCGCGCAGGGCCACACCCCTTTATACCATAAACCGGGACTAAAGGTCTGTTTTTAAACCTTTTTTGGAAAACAGATTAGCAATTAGGAAAATTAATTATTATACATCAAAATTTGCAGAAATAAAAGATCTATAATTTAAAGCTATTATCCTACTCTATTATATAGATGTAAATAAAATAATTGTTCCCATTTTTTCTTTGTTCGGACCTTTTTTGAATTTTCTATGCTCGTTTCGAATTTTTCACGTTTCAAACTTAGGTCAAAACGGCGTGCGTGAAGATAGGGGATGAGAATGTTAGAACTTGCATTGGATCTCTGAAGAAATAACATATTGTGAGTCTAAAAATGTTTTTTTTTAAATCACGGGCGTTAGATCATGTACCTGTAGTTCAAACCGGACCCACTTTCTACCGAATCGGCAGACATTTGTCTTTTTCATCCAGAAAGGACAGAAAGGTTTGAGATCCCCCGGTTGGGAGATAGTTCATGTAAGGTGGTCTAGTATTTTAGAAAAAATGGGATGATAGCATTTTGTAGCAGCATTTTGGTGGCTGCTTCACAAAACGACATGTCTTTTTGCGCTCGGAAAATGGAAAATTGCTTTTCAGTACGACGAAAAGGAAAACTTTGTCCTGCAACATTGTTCGCCATCCCAATATCCACACGCATGCACAATATGGGCACAGTATCATAAACTATGTCGCGATTCAGCACATAACATCCTTCTCTTGGACCGAAAGCCATGAAACCTCGAACATGATAAGTCATTTTGTGAAGGTTTTTTCGAGACATAAACAATATACCAAGTTTGATATTTTTCCTTGCAACTATATTACATAATATCACACCATGCGAAGGATTATATTGTTCGGACCTTTTTTGAATTTTCTATGCCCGTTTCGAACTATGTCACATAACATCCGTCTCTATTTTCCCGCCCTTTCCCTCTAAACGAAGATTTTTGTCCCGGTTGTAGCCACTAACCGGGACTAAAGATATTTCCCGCCATTTCCCATCGCTTCCCGCCATGTTTTCCCTCCCTTTCCCTTTGAACGAAGCTTTTAGTCCTAGTTGTAGCCACTAACCCGGACTAAAGATATTTCCCGCCATTTTCTACCGCTTACCGCCATGTTTTCCCGCCCTTTCCCTCTGAACGGAGCTTTTAGTCCTGGCTGTAGCCACTAACCGGGACTAAAGATATTTCCCGCCATTTCCCACCGCTTCCCGCCATGTTGTCCTGTCCGTTCCATCTATATATAGGCCGACCACGCCATGGCTATCCATACATCCACACCTTCCTCTCTCACAACAATGGACAGCGCCTACTGGGCCATTCTGACCATCGAGGAGACCGAGACGCTGTGCGCCTCCAGCTACCCTTGCCCGTCGGGCTACCGGCCGCCCGCCGGCTGGATGATGAGCGCTGGAGGGGTTCCTGTCCCTCCTGTGCCTCAAGGCTCCGCCCAACAGGCGGCCATAACGAACCACTTCTACCACGAGCTCACGCCGAAGCAGCAGATGGATCCCCTCTGGGATCCTGACAACTACTACACCTGGAATGCCTTCTTCGCTAACCGGCAGGAAAGGGAGATCGCCAGGTACGAGGGTGATGGCCTACCCCCGGTGAACCACGACGAAGTCGGTCACCATATATGGTAGGAGAACCGTACTATCATCAACGTGATGCGCTACATCGCCGGGGGAGACCATCTTCGCCTGCGGTGCCCACAAGTCCACCCGCCACAGAGCCACAAGAAGGCCCCTCCCCCGCCCGGTGGTAGCGGCATCGTATTCCAGGAGACCCCTCCCCCACCCGCCATCAATCCAAGGACGGAGTGGCAGGTGCCCCGGTATATGCCATGGCTGGGCTGAGGATCGAGCCGCGTGCGCCTAGCCACGATGACGATGACGATGACGATGATGATGATGATGACGACGATGACGAAGAAGACCCTGAAGCTGCGCACTATAGGACTAGGCATGATTATGACTAAAGGGGGCGGCTTTAGTACTGAGTGTTAGCTAGTCCCGGTTTGTCCTGGTTTTTAATATTAATAAATGTCCTGAGTGTTACCTAGTCCCGAGACTAAATATGAAGATGTTGTTGTATTCTTGTGAGTTCGCTCAGGTGATCAAATGCTGTTTTTTTCTACCTGCCTACAACAATCTCAGAAATTCTAAAAAATAGGATTAATTCACAAAAGGTTTAATACATTATTACATCACCAACATCCACATCTAGTGTTTTGGTTCTCTTCTAGTCCGTAACCATGGAGCATCTTCCTTATTTAGCGGTATGCTTGGGTTAGTTTTCACTTTGAATGGCGGAATTTCATGAAATTTGTTATAATCTTCTGACATGTCTGTCCTATCCTCAACTCCCACCATGTTTCTTTTTCCTGAAAGAACTATGTGGCGCTTTGGCTCATCGTATGATATTGTATTCTTTTGCTTATGTTTCCTTTTTTCTCGGTCTAGTAGACATGTCCTTCACATAGAAAACTTGAGCCACATCATTGGCAAGGACGAATGGTTCGTCTCCGTATGCAATATTATTGAGATCCATTGTTGTCATTCCGTACTGCTGGTCTACCATTACCACACCTCCTGTCATCTTGACCCATTTGCATAGAAACAATGGGACCTTGAAATTAGGACCATAGTCAAGTTCCCATATGTCCTCTATGTAACCATAATATGTGTAATTTTTCCCATTCTCGTCTGTTGCATAAAATCGGACACCACTGTTTTGGTTGGTGCTGTTTTTATCTTGGGAGTGCATGTAAAATATATTTCCATTTATCTCGTACCCTTGGAAAGTCAATATAGTTGAAGATGGAGAACTGGCCAACAAGTACAACTAATCTCCAATAGTAGTGTCATTCATGAGATGTGTCTGCAACCAACCGCCGAAAGTCTTCATGTGTTCATCTCTAATCAACCTGTCAGACTGCCCCGGGAAGTTCGAGCGTACAATATTGTTGTGTACCTCGATATACGGAGCCACCAAGGTGGAACTTTGCAGAATTGTATAGTGTGCTTTAGTGAAAGAATGTCCGTCCATACATATCTTTGCTTTCTTTCCTAGCGTGCCTTTTCCACTAAGTCTCCCCTCATGACGTGATTCAGGTACACCGATCGGCTTAAGGTTAGGAATAAAGTCAACACAAAAATCAATGACCTTCTCTGTTTCATAGCCCTTGGAGATGCTTCCTTCTGGCCTAACACGGGTATGGACATATTTCTTTAATACTCCCATGAATCTCTCAAAGAGGAACATATTGTGTAGAAATACAGGACCAAGAATGGTAATCTCTTCGACTAGGTGAACTAGAAGGTGCGTCATTATGTTGAAGAAGGATGGTGGGAACATCAACTCAAAGGTGACAAGACACTGGACCACATCTTTTTGTAACCCTGGTAGACTTTCTGGATCGATTACCTTCTGAGAAATTGCATTGAGGAACGAACATAGCTTCATAATGGGTACTCTAACATTTTCGGACATAAGCCCCCTCAAAGCAACCGGAAGCAACTGTGTCATAAGCACGCGACAGTCATGAGACTTCAGGTTCTGGAATTTTTCTCTCCCATATTTATTATTCCCTTAATATTGGACGAGAAGCCAGAGGGGACCTTGATACTACTCAGGCATTCAAAAAAGATTTCCTTCTCTTCCTTGGTAAGAGCGTAGCTGGCAGTACCTTGAAACATCTCTGGATGCCTGCCTTCTCGGTCTTTCATACATTGCTGGTCCTGTCGTGCTTCTGGTGTATCACGCAAGAAGACTAGCAGTATCACGCAAACATTCTTCGTCAGGTGCATCACGTTGATTGCAGAGCGGACCTCTAAGACTTTCCAATAGGGTAGCTCCCAAAATATAGATTTATTATTTCACATGGGTGCGTGTACACCAGCATCCTTCGGAATGGACTATCCGCCAGGACCCTTTCCAAAGATTACTTTTAAATCCTTCACCATATCAAATACATCATCACCAGTACGACGAACAGGCTTACTCCGGTGATCTCCTTCACCATTGAAATGCTTGCCCGTCCTTCTTAGGGAATGCGTGGGCGGAAGAAAACAACGATTCTCTAGGTACACATTCTTCTTGCACTTATCCAAATAAATACTTTCAGTGTCATCTAAACAGTGTGTGCCTGCATTGTATCCCTTGTTTGTTTGTCCTGAAATGTTACTAAGAGGCATCCAATTATTGATGGACACGAACAACAATGCTCGTAGGTTAAATTACTCATGTTTGTCCTCATCCCACACACGTACACCTTGTCCGTGCCACAGCTGTAAAAGTTATTCAACTAATGGCCTTAGGTACACATCAATGTCGTTGTCGGGTTGCTTCGGGCCTTGGATGAGCACTGGCATCATAATGAACTTCTGCTTCATGCACAACCAAGGAGGAAGGTTATAGATACACAAAGTCACAGGCCATGTGCTATGACTGCATCTCTGCTCCCCAAAGGGATTCATCCAATCTGTACTTAGACCAAACCATAAGTTTCTAGCGTCACCTGCAAAGTCCGGGTACTTTCTCTCAATTTTTCTCCACTGCGACCCATCAGCGGGGTGTCTCAACATCTCGTCTATCTTACGGTCTTCTTTGTGCCATCGCAACAACTTGGCATGCTCTTCGTTTCTGAACAAACGTTTTAGCCGTGGTATTATAGGAACATACCACATCACCTTGGCGGGAACCCTCTTCCTGGGGCGCTCCCCCTCAACATCACCAGGGCCATCTCGTCGGATCTTATACCGCAATGCAGTGCATACCGGGCATGCATCCAAATTCTCATACTTCTCACCGCGGTAGAGGATGAAGTTATTAATGCATGCATGTATCTTCTGTACCTCTAATCCTAGAGGGCAGACAACCTTCTTTGCTTCGTAAGTACTGGCGGGCAGTTCGTTATCCTTTGGTGTAGGGTTCGCAGCATAGAAAACAAAAAAATTCCTATGATGGGAACAACTATGTACCAAGATATATCTACTAGATAAAAACAACGGGCGGATGTATATCCATAGAGAACATACCCTTGAAGACCGACAAAGCTTAACTAGTTAAACTCGTGGTTGATGTAGATGATCTCTTGCCGATCTCAAGATCGAGAGGAAGTCCTAGCGCTACAAATCAGCAACGCATCCGTGTTCGCACACACGTCCGAGGCACCGAGCAACCTCCGCCTCCTCGCTCCAGCGATGCAGCGGAAGCACAACTCTTTCTTGCCGAATAGACACCGGGAACATGTACCTCTCTAGTCCGAGACCATGGGGAATAAATTCTAAAGGGGGAGAGAGATCCTTCACGAGGAGGTGTGAGTGAGAAGTGAGGAGGGGGTGCATTTTATAGGAGAGGGGGGGACCCCAATGGGGTGGCCGGCGCATGGGGGATGCCCCTTTCCCACCCCTCATTCATGTGGGTGGACACTCCACTCACAAAAATCCTTTCAATTCCCTCCACTAAAAATTGCTATTAAATTTCCACCAAATTTAATGCAAACTCCCATTAAATAAAACTCCTTTTATTTATTCAGAATTTTGTCAATAACTTTAATGAAAAACATTCACATATAACCCCTTGCTAGTATTTCATTTCACATGCAAAAAAACTTTCTGCAATTTCACCCGAAAACCTGTTTCGGTATCTAGTGAAATAAATTCCTACGCTTGTTATTCTCTCTGGCATGAAACTTTTGCTCCAATTGGATGTCGGCGTCTCTTAAGTGTGTCACCCAACGGTTCGTGAATAATGCGGACATGATCGAGACCCCTCTCAGATCAATAATCAGAAGCGGGATCTGGAGACCCATACTGACTCCCACACATTCAACGACGACTTTCTTGTGATCGTCGGAACCTTTTACGCTAGTATCTTAATCCCTTTGTTTCACGATATATTACATGTCCGAGATTCGATCATCGGTATCTCCATACCTAGTTTGATCTCATTACTGACATGCACTCTTTTCTCGTTCCCGTGATATAACATTCTAGTGATCAAATCACTTGCTTGCAAGCTAACCAATGTGATATCACCGAGAGGGCCCATAGTATATCTATCTGTCATCGGGATGAACATATTCCACTCTCTATCCATGGGCCTCAACATAACACTTTATTAGTTCTGAACCCATCTTTACAATCACCCTGTTACGGTGTGACGTTTGATGTTATCAAGAAACTCTTCTGGTGTTAGTGATTGACATGATCTCATGGTCTAAGGATTAGGATCACTTTGTAAGTTGTTATGGCAATATAAACTCAATGACTTTGATTGTAATGCTATAATTCGGATGAATGTTCATCACACCATTACTCTAATGTTGTGATCTCGTTATTAACAACATCCAATGTCCATGATCAGGAAACCTTGATCATCTTATTAATCAACGAGCTAGTTTATGAGAGAGGCATAACTAGAAACTTTCTGTTTGTTTATTAAACACACATGTATTAACGTTTCTGTATTAATACAATTATAGCATGCAAAATAAACATCTATCATATAATTGGAATACACGTAATAAACACTTTATTATTGCCTCTTAGGGCATATTCCCTTCAGTCTCCCACTTGCACTAGAGACAATAATCTAGTTACATAGTGATGAATCTAACACCCATGGAGTTCTGGTGTTGATCATGTTTTGCTCTAGGGAGAGTTTTAGTAAACGGATCTGCTACATTGAGATCCGTGTGTACTTTACAAATCTTTATATCTCCATCCTTGACATGCTCGCGGATGGAGTGAAACCGGCGCTTAATATGCTTGGAATTCTTGTGAGACCTTGGTTCTTTGGCTTTGGCACCATTGTTGTCAGAATAGATCACCATGTTGGAGATATTCCCAAGAGGCAATAATAAAGTGGTTATTATCATATCTTCATGCTTATGATAAATGTTTACATACCATGCTATAATTGTATTAACCGGAAACATTAATACTTGTGTGATTTGTAAACATAAAAGAGTCCCTAGTAAAGCCTCTTGTTAAACTAGCTTGTTGGTTAAATATATGATCATGGTTTCCTGATCATGAACATAGAGATGTTATTAACAACAGGGTCATATCATTAGGAGAATTATATGATGGACATACTCCTATAGTTAAGCGTAGCATAAAGATCAAGTCATTTAATATAGTTCATTTTCTATATGATTTCTGATACATAGTAACCTAATTACTTCGACCATGAGATCATGCTAATCACCATCACCGGAAGGATGCTTTGATGACATCAAACACCACACCATAACTGGGTGGCTATAAAGGTGGAATTGAGTATTCGGAAAGTATGTGTTGAGGCACATGGATCAAGAGTGGGATTTGTCCATCTATATGACAGATAGATATACTCTGGGCCCTCTCAGTGGAATGTCATCCAATTGGCTTGCAAGCATGTGACTGGCTCACAAGGGATCACATATCATGGGAACGAGAAAAGAGTACTTATCAGTAACGAGGTTGAACTAGGTATGCAAAGATACCGACGATCATAACCTCGGATAAGTAAACTATCGTGAGACAAAGGGAAATTGGTATCGTATGTAAGTGGTTCATTCGATAGCAAAGTAATCGTAGAAATATATGGGAGCCATATGAATTTCCAGATTCCTCTATTGGTTATTGATCGAAGAAGTGTCTCGTCATGTCCGCATAATTCACGAACCGTAGGGAGACACACTTAAGGATTCAATATTGTTTAGTAGATATGGAATGTTAGTAGGGATACCAAATGTTGTTCGGAGTCTCGTATGGGATCTGGGATATCACGAGGAGATCCGGAATGGTCCAGAGAATAAGATTCATATAAGGAAAGTCCTATTTCGGAGTTCGGGAAAGTTTCCGATGGTTTCATCGGAGAGGTTCTATAAGGGTCTAGAAGGTTCACCGGACCGGAAGAGGAATGGTCCATGAATGTTTCATGGATATGTGGAATGATTGGATCATATCCTAGGTCACTTGGTTTTGGAATTTGTAAGAGAGAATTAAAGCTCTAAATTGAAAGTCAAACGGGAAGTTTGAAAAGTCAAACTGGAACAATGGTTTCCTAGTGGGAGAAGAAACAAGTCCTTCTCTCAATCCGACTTGGGTTTGGGTTTGGATTCAAACCCACCCCTCCCAAGGCTGCCCCTCCCTCTCATAAATAGAGGGGGAAGGCTACCCCAACACCACAAGCCCTAGCCCCTCTCCACCTGAGCCGCCGCCGCTCGCCGCCGCCGGTCCGTCGCAGTCGCTCTAGGCGCCGCCGACACCTCCTCCTTCTCCCGGACTTCTAAACCCTAGATCTTCGGGAAACCCTAATCCACCATAACTCGCACCGGCTTAGGCGATGCCCTGCGGGATCTTCCCTCTACTTCCGACACCACGCCGTCGTGCTGCCGGAATCGTGAGGAGAGAACTACAACCTCCGCTGACTGCTTGAACAAGGGAGAGGAAGGTCTTCATCGAGTACCGAACATGTGACCGACTGCGGAAGCGCTGCCGGAACGCAGCGCCGGAAGGATTGTCTACGCGATCTTGAGATCGGCAAGTGTACGACTACATCACCCACGAGAATCTACTCTCGTTAACCGCTTTGGAATCTTCGAGGGTGAGTGCTTCTATCGACTCGTTGCTACAATCTAGTAGATAGATCTTGGCTTGTTTCTGTGCATGCGGTAGAAATTTTTTGTTTTCCATGCTACGAACCCCTACAGTGGTATTAGACTCGTGCCTATATGTAGATCTGTTGCACGATTAGAACACAATGGTCATTGTGGGCATTGATGCTTTTGCTGTCGATTGCTTGTTGTGTACTTTGCATCTTGCGGGATGGTGGGATGAAGCGGCCCGGGCTAACCTTACATGACATCGTTCATGAGACTTGCTACACGCTTGACATGCAACTAGTATTGCATAAGTGGCTTTGCGGGTGCCTGTTTCTCCCAACATAGTTAAGATTCAATTTACAACGGGTGATTGACAATACTAGTATCAACGTTGTGGTTCTTGTTCGTAAGTTAGAACGACACTTACTGAAAGACTCAAACCACGTAAAACATGCAAAGAAAATTAGAGGCGTCTAACTTTGTTTTGCAGGGGTGTGCTGTGATGTGATATGGCCATGATTGTGATTATATATGATATATGCAATGTTCCTTATTGTAAGTTGGCAATCGGCAGGAGCCATATGGTTGTCTTTTAAATTCCGTTAAGACCTGCGTGTCTATTCAAAGTAGTTGTAATTGTTGAAGCTGGTGGACGACAACCATGAAACGGCGCCATTGACCTTGACGCCATACCGGTGATGATGGAGATCATGTTCGTGCTTGAAGATGGAGATCGGAAGCACAAGAATAAAGGCCATATCATATCACATATTATGAATTGCATGTGATGTTAATCCTTTATGCATCTCGTATTGCTTAGTTTGCGACGGTAGCATTATAAGATGATCCCTCATGCACACAATTTCAAGTTTTAAAGTGTTCATCCTTAGTAAGCACCGTTGCTAAAGCTCGTTGTTTCGAAGCACCACGTGATGATCGGGTGTGTTAGATTCTGCGAGTGTATACAACGTGAGCACGCCAGATTTGCTCATGCGGAAGCTAAGGTTTGATCTTGAAGATTCTAGCATGTACAGACATGGTCTCGGAGCACGGATCACCGAAAGGTAAAGCATGAGTCATATGGTAGATATGATGAACATGTTGATTGTTCGCCTTTGAAGCTACATCATCTCTCGTGATGATCGGTTTTGATATGGTGGATTTCGTTCATGTAATCACTAAAACAATGTGAGGGATATTGTTTTGAGTGGGATTTCAACAACAATATGATTAAAAGTTGAACACTATTTATCATAAATTAAATCAAAGTGAATTTGCAAAGTTGTTGTAGTCATTGTCATCCCTTTACCACCTTGCGCTTAGTTATAATTGAGATAATAGAACTATAGAATTCTGGTTAGTTACTTTACAAACTGGTATCGTATTGTTTTGAAGTGTTAATCAAAAGTTTAAAAGTCCTATTGCAAACTTTCAGTAAGTTCTGGTTACTCCGTGAAGTTTAATAATTGGTATTGAATCAAGAGTAAAAATTCTAGTGTTAGTATATAAGTATCATGTTTATCTCCATGATTCTTGGTAATCAAAAGACTATTTTAATATCAAAGTTATCTAGGAACTGAAAGAATTGTTTCAGAAACCATCATATGTGTAAGATATTGCGATATCTGAAACAATATTTTGTTTACAACATGATAGAGTATAATATGGCAAAGTTTATGTTCTCATATTTGATGAGAATTTGCAAAAGGTTGGAGACACTAGTTGTCCTAATCCTCCAAAAGGTTTTGGAGAGCAACATTATACTCGTGATTCACCGTTATAAGCTAAAGTAGCTTGATCATGAATAATTCCATGATAAGGGTGAATATTTGATGTAGGTAAAATGTGTACTACACCAAGAGATTACTAAAGAAAGGAATTTGAAAGAACACCAAACATTTGATGATGGTGATGTACTTCAAAGTGCAAGTCCAAAGACATTGGTATTTAACTATACATGCTTTGGACTATGTGTCATGTATATGGCTCCACTATTGATGTTGATAGATTCTTTCAAACAGAAAAAGAAATACTGAAAGAGAATCTCATAAATATATGGCAGAAAAGAAAAGGCTAGAATTGTTCAGTTTAGGTATATAAAGGATATACGTGTTATGGTTGTATTCTTTGCTTGTTAAATAATGTGGTTCTTAAGTATTGGATACTGAATTTGTTGGTCATACGAAACTACAGAATTCATGAACTACAATGGCCTAAGTAACTAGAAAAATAATATGTGATGATGTTCATCGATAACAAATAAAGGGTTATTGTGTTGCTCGTTAACATCAAAGCTTGCCTTCAAGATTTGTTTTATCAAGTATTATGAGAACAGAAGGGTTGTTCAAATAATTGTCGTAATCCATAAAAGATGGATGATTTACAAATCTCGTTCGAGAAATCACATCCATAAAACTAGTGCTAAAATGTCGAAAGACAAATTGATTGAAAGATCACTTAGGAATTGACATCGCCATTTAAAGTATATTGGAAAGAAAACATGAAGAAACTCCATGTGGATGGAATTTTGGAGTTTTTTTTATTTTTGATCAAATGACTCTTGTGAAACTTTCCTAGAGATAATTAAAACTTCGTTCATTGGCCAAAAGGGAACGGATGACTACTTATTGGAACTTGTACATATTGTTGTATGAAGTCCATTATGTGTAGTCAAGAGCGATGGATTTCAACTTCATATGCTTTCTCCGAAAATTTTAGTGAATATATGAATATTTACTTAATAAGGATGAAGTATGAAACATTTGAAAAGTTCAAAGACTTTCAAGATGAAGTGCAAAATCATTGTAACAAGAATATAAATAGTTTATGATAAGATCATAAAGGAAGATATTTGAGTTACAAGTTTAGCATAATACCTAAGATTTAAGGAATCGTTCCATGGATTTGCATTTCCCGAAACACCATAAGAGTATGGAGTGTTCGAGATATGTAATTAAACCTTGCTTGACATGGTAAGATCAAAGGTGTAATTCATAAAACTGCCATTATATTTTAAAGATTAAAAGCATTAGAGACTACCTTTTTTCCACCGAAAAGAGCTCCATCATAATCCATTGAAATGACACCATATAAAGTTATGGTTTGGGATAAAACCCAAGTTGTCATTTCTTAAACATTGGTATGCTATGAATAAGAAAGATGTTTGCAACCAAAGTCGGATGAACCTGTATTTGTATGTTATTTCGAATAACTGTTAAGTATTCCTCCATAACATCGGAGACAAAAGTGTTTGTCGCTTAGAACGTCAAGTTTCTTTGAGAAGGAATTTTTCGTGAAAAGATAAGTGGGAGGACAATAGAACTTTGATAAGGTTAAAAGAACCTTAGCTATATGTGCAAAGTTGCGCAGCGCCAAAAAGTGTTCCGGAGGCAGCAACCATGCTCATGGCTCACGTGCCTCAAAGGTTGTGGTTATGGAGGTCAAAGTTTCTATTGAATCAAGTAGGTCGGGTAAACAATCAAATACCAAGATTTGAGGATTGAATCATTATTTGAGAATAATGAATGGACTACATACAAAGAAGTAATGATGAGCCATAACTCCGCAAATGGCTTGAAGCCATAAAATCCGTGATAGTTCCATACACAAGAAATCAAGCTTTGAACTTGAAGGACCCTCGAGAAAGGTGTAAGACCTTACAGTCATGTTTGGGTCTATAAAGAAATAGACATGGATGTTTCACATCTATGAAATAGTCGACATGTTGGCAAAGAGTTCACAACAATGTTCAAAGGTTGTATGTGACAAGATTTGATCTTTCATAGCGATATTTAGTCTAGACGGATTAATGTAGCAACCACTACATATAATTTTGTTATGTGGTAGTTGAATAAACAAAACAAGTTCTTCTAATAGAATTGTTACCTAGGACGTGTGCATAACACGGTCCATAGGGTTTTGTTAATTCAAAGGATGCTAAAAACGTATGCAAACTACAATGGTTGAAGTGAGCATCGCAGAGTTGGAATATTCACCATGATGAAATTGCTAAAAGGGTTTAAATTCATCAGAGACGATGAAGATGCTTGCATTTGCAAGAAATTAAGTGGGAGCGCTAAGACATATTTCTAATACATTATGTGGAAGACATATTGTTGATTGAAAATGTAAGGTTCCCAACCTTTAATAAGGTAGAGATCCCTGTGTTTACAATGCTAGTCCCTGGATCAATAGCTAGCATCCACAGTTAAGATGTAATATCAAGAAACAAAGGTCATAATACAACTTTATAACCAGGAATAAAATAATTTATTACATAGCTCATTTGGCTATCTCATTACAATGCAGCAGAATATAACAATACCATGAGGTCCATCATCTTCAAAGTGCCACAGGCAGACATGTTGGTTGTAGACTTGTAATCTTATTCAACAAACTTCACTAACATCAAACAAACCTGCAACATAATAAGTTGCAGCCATAAGAGTCAATACATTTGAATTGTATTGGCAAGTTTCACTACTATGTAGAAATAATTGGATCCTATCATTACATGCATATTTGGCTAGGTGGGGTTAGGCTCATTTGCATAAAGCAATATAGTTTTATCCTATCTTTTCAAAATAGTTTTGATCTTTGTCAAATCTTTCTGAACTTCTTGGATAACTCCAAGTGCTTCAAATCCCTTGTTGTCACCATCAAGTTTTACTTTGAGAAATTGGAATGTCGAGATCTTCCATAGCTTCAGGCCTTAGTTGCTCAGTATTGTCCATAACCGGGGACACGACCAAGTACTTAGAATTTTGATCTTCTGCAGAAGTTGTACACTTTACCCACATGACACAATCTCATCTTGATGCCACCAGTGGCCGCTGGATAAGTACTCACCAAAATGGAGTACTGGCAGATTGAGAATGTGACAAAGTCTTTCCATAGGAGTCCTCCCAATACACAATGCTAGCTTGTCAACCAGGCACCAATGTAGGGATGAAATTTCCCTTACACAATTCTAGTTAACCTGAAGATGCCAATGCATGGGTCTTCCACTATATAGTTGACTAAGCCAGAGCCCATTTAGCATGTCGCTGTACACGAAAGCCACTGTACGAGAAACATGTTCAATCTCTAAGTCCCTGGGTGGTTTTCTTCTAGTGCACATACAAAAAGAGATAGCCATATAAACATGGTTCCTTCTGTTGCCACCTTGTCCAATCTTGAGTATCCTTGTCCACCCAGGTGGTTCATTGAGTTCTTGTTTTATTATATAAAACTTATATCTTTTCAACTCTTCATATAATCATAACATGTATCCCATCCCAAATATATAGCGGGGCTAAGCATACTACAACTACAATCTTTTCACTAAGGAATATATAAGGGTATCCTATTAGGATTTAGCATAGCATAAAATATAGTAGTCCTTTCCATGCATGTTACAAAATCCACTAAGTGTAATGAAAATAGTAGGACATGGATGATAGTGTCACTTGCCTTTTAGTAGAGAATGTTGGTTCACTTCTTGATCTTGCAAATATCACACTCTTCTAATTCCACTACAATTCAATCAAGCAAACACAAATTCAACTAGCATTCTAACCAATTTATCACACATAAAATAATAGAAACAAGGTCATGCATGCAAGCATGCAAAAGATAGTTTTATTTGCAAAAGTGGTTTATACTAGGCTCTAAATATTATAAAGTTCAAAAGTGGTCATTTACTAAAGTGGTAAAACCATTTGCAAAAGGTTTTATCTATAATCCATTTTTAAATCAAATCAATATTTTATGTGGTTGAAAATGCTTTTAGCAAAGCAATATTCTTTAAAGAGTTCACCAAATATATTTTAATTCTCAAAACTTGGTGTTTAGGGTCAGAAGGTTTGAATCAAATCATTTCCCAAAGGTTTCACTCAAAAATCATTTCTATATCATAACCCATATTTTTATTTGACTAGAAATGAGCTAATTCAAATATTTATTCCTTATCTTCACAAAATACATTTTTAAATCCATAAGTTGGTTCCTATGGTTCGGTAGGTTCACAACAAACCATTTTGCAAATATTTCACATTAAAATTATATCTAGAACAATTTTTAGATTCAAAATAAGCCTACACATGTTTCTGCAAATTCAACCAATTTTCCATAAGCAAAACATTAAAAAAGTGCATGGTTGCAAAGTACATGATCTGCTGAATCGATTGATATAAAATTTGAAAAATTTGGACGTGTAGAATTAAAGTTATGAATTTTACAAGTTTGCAATTCTAATAGAACATTTTCTGGTTTTATTCAAACAGTCTGGCCACATGGATCGTTCTAATTGGCCGGTACCACTTCGTGCGGATCAACCTCTGTCGGCTGTTAGATCTAAAGTGTATCACATGGCTCAGATTCACCCATACCCTTTCAAGTTAATTCTAATCTCGTGCGTTGGATCAAGATCTGACGGTTGCTGTGTGGTTGACCAGGAATGGGCGGCGCTGGCGGCGGCGACTGGAGGTGCGTGGTCAGACGGTGGCGTCGTGGCGATTACAGGAAGCAAGGGAAGGAGGGAAGTAGCTCACCGTGATCAGGGGATCGTGGCGATGCTCAACGTGGTCGCGAGGAGGCAAGGGGCGCTCAGATGCGACGGCGATTGCTCACCGGAGACGGTGTCGGCGTCGGGTGCCTCTAGATGACGACGGGGATGGAGCTGCAGGTCATGCCGAGGAAAAGTAGGGGCACGGTTAGACGCGGGCTGATCTGGGGATGATGGGAGCATCAACAGGAGGTGCTGGGGCGAACGGAGGGTACCTGGGGAGTTCGCCGGAGCGACAGTAGACGACGGCGGCGTGTTGAGGTTGTCCTTGCCGACGCTCTGGGGCAAGCGCGGGCGCGTGGAGCACATGGCCAGGTGCGCCTGGTGATAGGGAGTAAAGTTGTGTGCAGTGGGAGGTGAGGGGCAGCCGTTGTTCGCTGGAATTGACGGAAACCTCGTCGGAGCAGAGAAGGTTCGAGCTCAAAATTTACCCAGCCTGGGGGCAGAGAGGGAGAGGCAAGTGAGGGGAAAGAGAGAAGAGGCGTGGGCATTTATCTACGCGTGATCACAACGAGGAATAACGCAGGCATTAACCCGAATTCATCGCTGCAATCAAGGCAGCTACGGCGAGGAAGAACGGTCGCGAGGGAGACGATGACGTGCTGGCGTGGGGTCGTGCTGACAGTGAGAGAGAGAGGGGGCGCGGGGTCCACTGAAGAGTGACTCTAGGGGTGTGTTCACGCGTAAGAAAACGATTCACTGCGGGGTTTTAGTTGGGCTGCGGGTTGGGCTTCCTGGGCCTGTTTAGCTGGGTTGCTTGTTTCATTTTTTTTATTCTGAAAGCTTTTATTTTTCCAATATGAATTTCTGTTTTGATTTTCAACCAAATAATTCCAACAACAAATCAAACCAAATCACCACCAAACTTTGTATTGATTTTAATTCTGTTTAACAACATAATCCAAAGTCCAAAACAAAATAACTTTTATTCTTTTTCAGGATCCATTAATAATAAAATAAATAGACCTTAGTCATTAATTCAAATAGGATTTTATTTATTTAAAAACTCTATTTGAAATCTAAATAATACCCAAAACCTTTTCAATAGGTTTTCTTTGAAAATATAAAACACTTGGAATTCTCATTTAAAATAAATTAACAAGTTTTAGTTTTTATTTAAAATGGAAAAGCCTTTACTTTAATAAAATTGGATATTAATAAATCCTCATCATTTTATTTAAATAAAACTTTACTCTTTTTATCAAATTGAATATTTTATTTCAAAAGCTTGGCCAAGATTTAATTTGGCTCTATAAAATAATCCTTATTTATATTTCTACCTTTGCTTTATAAAAACCATATCTTTTTATTTAAAGATCCAGAAATAGTAATTCCAACTTTTATAACTTTATTTATTAACTGTTTATCTTTTTAAATCCCTTTAGGATTTTATTTGATCAAAATAGGTTTTGATGTTTCCAATTGGAATCAAAAAGTTTCTTCTCACCCTAAAAATCAACAATTGTTTATTTGTTTATTTATTTTTCACATTTCAAAATTTGGAAAATTTTGGGATGTGACAGAAAATGATGTATCTTTTATTAACACATATTAAGAATTTCATCCCGATGAAAGACTTAGGAAAAACCCAAATATTTGGCATCAATAGACGCTAATATGGTTGTGCCGAAAATACATAGATGATGTTTTGAATGAGTTCAATATAGAAACTACAAGAAAGGTTCTTGTCGCACAGAAAGGATTGAATGAGTTCAATATTGATGATATATTCAAGTGTATTGACACTTGGTAAGTGAAACAAATATTCAAGTATAGATTGATACTTGATGTATGAAATCACAAAGAGTATTTATATCAATCATATTGTGATATGTACAAATCCAGATATGTCCTATGCTCTAAATATAATGAGCATATACCAGAATGATTCATAAGATGATCATTGGACGATAGTAAGGATATTCTTACGATCTTTTGGAAGAACTAATAATATATTATTTTTAGAAGTGACAAATAGATGGTTAGTTCATTGTAAAAGTACTACATTGATACTAGTTTTGTCACAAAGTACAAATTAAGTTTATCTCAATCTAAACTAAGGGTGGCACGATATAATGGAAAGTAAGTTCCATAATGGATTTGGATGAGTTCCAAAGCTAAGACATTGTGACAGATACTACAACAAAAGGCTAAGTATATGACTGCTATTATAGCAACAAAAGAGGGCATTTGTATCAAGTAGTTTGTTATCAAACCAGGTGTAGTTCACAGCGGGATAATACTATGAAGATATATTGTACGACAATATTGTCAACATGTTTTAACCCCTAGGAACTAAAGGTCTCACCAAAGGACCAAATTTATACAAAGTCATCTCATTAGAGAATGAGTGATGCGTAGAGACGCAAAGACATGCAATTACACACGGACCTGAAAGTGTCGGATCCGGAGATCAGTTGACCACTAGCAATCGTGTAAATACAACACCGGAAAGCCATAGGTGTTGAATGCACAAAGGTTTGAAACTAGATTATTGACTCTAGTGAAAGTGGGAGACTGTTGGAGATATGCCCAACAGGCAATAATAAAGTGGTTATTATCATATCTTCATGCTTATGATAAATGTTTACAGACCAATGCTATAATTGTATTAACCGGAAACATTAATACTTGTGTGATTTGTATACATAAAAGAGTCCCAAGTAAAGCCTCTTGTTAAACTAGCTTGTTGGTTAAATATATGATCATGGTTTCCTGATCATGAACATAGAGATGTTATTAACAATAGGGTCATATCATTAGGAGAATGATATGATGGACATACTCCTATAGTTAAGCGTAGCATAAAGATCAAGTCATTTAATATAGTTCATTTGATATATGCTTTCTGATACATAGTAACCTAATTCCTTCGACCATGAGATCATGCTAATCACCATCACCGGAAGGATGCTTTGATGACATCAAAAACCACACCGTAACTGGGTGGCTATAAAGGTGGCATTGAGTGTTCGGAAAGTATGTGTTGAGGCACATGGATCAAGAGTGGGATTTGTCCATCCATATGACGCATAGATATACTCTAGGCCCTCTCGGTGGAATGTCATCCAATTGGCTTGCAAGCATGTGGCTGGCTCACAAGGGATCACATATCACGGGAACAAGAAAAGAGTACTTATCAGTAACGAGGTTGAACTAGGTATGCAGAGATACCGACGATCAAAACCTCAGATAAGTAAACTATCATGAGACAAAGGAAAATTGGTATCGTATGTAAGTGTTTCATTCGATCACAAAGTAATCGTAGAAATATGTGGGAGCCATATGAATTTCTAGATTCCTCTATTGGTTATTGATCGGAGAAGTGCTTCGGTCATGTTCGCATAATTCACGAACCGTAGGGAGACACACTTAAGGATTCGATGTTGGTTAGTAGATATGGAATGTTAGTAGGGATACTGAATGTTGTTCGGAGTCTCGGATGGGATCCGGGATATCACGAGGAGATCCGGAATGGTCCGGAGAATAAGATTCATATAAGGAAAGTCCTATTTCGGAGTTCGGGAAAGTTTCTGATGGTTTCATCGGAGAGGTTCTAGAAGGGTCTAGAAGGTTCACCGGACCGGAAGGGGAATGGTCCATGAATGTGTCATGGATATGTGGAATGATTGGATCATATCCTAGGTCACTTGCTGTTGGCATTTGTAAGAGAGAATTAAAGCTCTAAATGGAAGGTCAAACGGGAAGTTTGAAAAGTCAAACTAGAACAATGGTTTCCTAGTGGGAGAAGAAACAAGTCCTTATCTCAATCCAACTTGGGTTTGGGTTTGGATTCAAACCCACCCCTCCCAAGGCTGCCCCTCCCTCTCATAAATAGAGGGGGAGGGCTGCCCCAACACCACAAGCCCTAGCCCCTCTCCACCCGAGCCGCCGCAGCTTGCCGCCGCCGGTCTGTCGCCGTCGCCCTAGCCGCCATCGACACCTCCTCCTCCTCCCGGACTTCTAAACCCTAGATCTCCGGGAAACCCTAATCCACCATGACTCGTACCGGCTTAGGCGAAGCCCTGCGGGATCTTCCCTCTACTTCTGACACCACGTCGTCGTGCTGTCGGAATCGCGAGGGGAGAAATACAACCTCCGCTGCCTGCTAGAACAAGGGAGAGGAAGGTCTTCATCGAGTACCGAATGTGTGACCGACTGTGGAAGCGCTGCCGGAATGCAGCGACGGAAGGATCGTCTACGCGATCAAGTGTACGACTACATCACCCACGAGAATCTGCTCTCGTTAACCGCTTTGGAATCTTCGAGGGTGAGTGCTTCTATCGACTTGTTGCTACAATCTAGTAGATAGATCTTGGCTTGTTTGTGTGCATGCGGTAGAAATTTTTTGTTTTCCATTCTATGAACCCCTACACACCATTGGGTCCAACGCGCTCGCAACCACACCTAGTTTGGATATGAACTCCTTGAAGGGTTTCGCGGCATAGTAAATCAAAATTTTCTACGGATGCGAACAGAGAGAAAGCCAAGATATAATCTAGGAGATGCAAACAACGAGAGAGATTGGATTAGATCTTCATACCCTTGAAGATTCGCACCGCGGAACGTTCGTCGGAACGTGGGTGATGTAGTCGTACTCGCTTCTCCTCCTCGCAATCCGATCCGATCTAGCACCACAAGTGGCGGTGACTCCGTGAGATGCACACGTGCAACACCTCGACGTCTCCTCCTTCCTCGGACCAGCAAGTATGGTGGAGAGACGAATTAGATCTACAACACGACGGTGTGGTGTATATGGTGGAGAATTTCTGCAGCAGGGCTTCGCCTACAAGCAGCCGGGAGGGAGAGAGGAGGGAAGCAGGGCGGCTAGGGTTGGAGGGGAAGGTGTGGGGGGTTGGTGCGACCCCACCCCTCTTTATATAGAGGGGGAGCGCAGCCCTAGCCCCTCCCCCAAGCCCAAACCGGCGGCCCCAAAGGATAAGGAGTGGGGGGCAAGGAAACCCCCCCTTCTAGAAGGTCTATCTCGAGTTTAAACCTCTCTTCGCCGGCTGGGCCCTATGGGGCCTTGTGCCACTAGCCCAATGCGGCCAGGGCACTCCCTCATAGTCCCATGCCCCCTCCCGGAAGGTGGGTCCACGTTGGTCCCCTTCCGGAAGGTTCTAGAAGCTTCCGGTACAATACCGATTAACCCAGAACAATTCCGAACTCCAAAAACTGCACTGCCTTATATGAATCTTATTCTCCGGACCACTCCGGAACCTCTCGTGATGTCCCGGATCCCATCCGAGACTCCGAACAAAAACTCATAAACCAATTATCCAATCTATCCTAGCGTCGAGACACGTTAAGTGTGTGACCCTGTGGGTTCGAGAATATGCAGACATGATCTTCTATCAATAATCAACAGCGGGGTCTGGTAACCCATATTGACTCCCACACATTCATCGATGATCATATCGGATGAACCACGATGCCAGGATTCAATCAATCCCATATATATATATTCCCTTTTTCTCGCAATATTTTACTTGCCCGAGATTCGATCGTCGGTACCGTCATACCTAGTTCAATCTCGTTCACAGCAAGTACTTTACTCGTTCCGTAATCCGATATCACTTTGTGATTAACTCCTTAACCACATGCTTGCAAGCGGTGTTGATATCGATTACCGAGTGGGCCCGAAGTATATCTCTCCGACTTGGGAGGGACAAATCCCATCTCGATACATACAACCCAATAGATACTTTCCGATCACCTGAGAGACACCTTTATGATCACCCTCTCATAGGATGACGTTTGATGACCTCAAAGCTTTCTTCCGATACCAGGGAGTTGTATTATCTCATGGTCTAAGGAATACAATATTTGACATAAGAAAAGCTTCGCAAAGACGAACACGATGACACGATCTAATTGCTTCGCTTAGTTTGGGTCTGCCCACCATATCATTCTCCCAATGATATGATCTCATTATCAATTGACAACTCATGTCTATGGTTAGGAAACCTTAACCATCATTGATCAATGATCTAGTCTATAGAGGCGTACTAGGGACACGGTGTTGTTCACAAACCACACAAGTATTAAAGTTTCCGCTTAATACAATTCTAGCATGGAATATAAACATTATCATGAACAAGAATTATAATAATGCCATCTTTATTATTGCCTCTAGGGCATAATTCCAACAGTCTCCCACTTGCACTAGAGTCAATAATCTAGTTTACATTTGGCAACAATCTCACACCCATGGCACTGAGGTGCTGATCATGTTTTGCACGCGGAAGAGGTTTAGTCAACGGATCTGCGACATTCATATCTGTATGTACTTTGCTAATCTTCAGATCTCCATCTGCTATATAATCTCGGATTATATGAAACTTGCGGTTGATATGCTTGGTCTTTGGATGATATCTTGGTTCCTTAGCGAGTGCTATGGCGCCAGTGTTGTCACACAATATCTCTAGTGGGTCCAATGCACTTGGAACCACGCCAAGCTCAGTGATGAAGTTTCTGATCCAAACTCCTTCACTTGACGCTTCTGCAGCAGCCATGTATTCCGCTTCTACTGTAGATCCCGCGATCACGCTTTGCTTGCAGCTTCTCCAGCTCACAGCTCCTCCATTCAAAATATACACGTATCCTGTCTGAGACTTAGAATCATCCTTGTCGGTGTCGAAACTAGCGTCGACGTAACCTTTTACGACGAGCTGTTCATCACCCCCATAGACTAAGAACATTTCTTTAGTTCTATTCAGGTACTTTAGGATGTTCTTCACGGCTGTCCAGTGTTCCACTCCTGGATCACTTTGATATCTGCTCGTCAAACTAAGAGCATTGGACACATCCGGTCTAGTACACAGCATGGCATACATGATAGAACCTATGGCCGAGGCATAAGGCACTTTTCTCATAGCTTCCCTATCATTTACCATAGCTGGACACTGAGACTTTCTCAATATCTTACCTGACAACATAGGCACTGAACCTTTCTTTGCCTTATCCATTCTGAACCTTTTCAGAACTTTGTCTAGGTATGTACTCTGGCTTCAAGCTATCAGGCGTCTTTGTCTATCTCTATAGATTTTGATGCCCAATGTATAAGCAGCTTCACCTAGGTCTTTCATTGAAAAACACTTGTTCAAATAACTCTTCACATCGTTAAGCATGTTGATGTCATTTCCAATAATCAATATGTCATCCACATATAGTACCAGAAACGTCACCGAGCTCCCACTCACTTTCTTGTAGATACAAGCTTCGTAGCAATTTGGAACAAATCCAAAGCTCTTGATCACTTGATCAAAACGAAGGTTCCAACTCCGAGATGCTTGCTTCAGTCCATAAATGGAACGCTGAAGTTTGCATACTTTATCAGCATCCTTAGGATCGACAAAACCTTCGGGTTGCATCATATACAACTCTTCATCAATGTTGCCATTGAGGAAAGCAGTCTTGACATCCACCTGCCATATTTCATAATCATGAAACGTAGCAATTGCTAATAAAATCCGAATGGACTTAAACATCGCTACGGGAGAGAAAGTCTCATCATAGTCAACACCTTGAACTTGTCGAAAACCTTTCGCGACAAGCCGTGCTTTATAGACGGTAACATTACCATCTGCGTCCGTTTTCTTCTTGAAGATCCATTTGCACTCAACGGCCTTACGGTCGCTAGGAGGGTCCACCAAGGTCCATACTTGGTTTTCGCTCATGGATCCCAATTCGGATTTCATGGCTTCTAGCCATTTCTCAGAGTCTGGGCTCATCATCGCTTCCTCATAGTTCGTAGGTTCACTATCTTCTACTAACAAGACAGTCAAGACAGGGTTGCCGTACCACTCAGGAGGGGCACGCGACCTTGTCGACCTGCGACGTTCAGTAGCAGCATCGTCTGAAGCTTCATGATCCTTGCCATTAGCTTCCTCCATTGTTGGTGCAGGCGGCACTGGAACAATTTCAGGTGCTGCGCTACTCTCCAATTCAAGAGAAGGTTCAACAACCTCGTCTAGCTCTACTTTCCTCCCACTCACTTCTTTCGAGAGAAACTCCTTCTCAAGAAAGGAACCGTTCTTTGCGACAAACACTTTGCCTTCGGTTCTGTGATAGAAGGTATACCCAATAGTTTCCTTAGGGTATCCTATGAAGACGCATTTCTCCGCTTTGGGTTCGAGCTTGTCCGGCATCAACTTCTTGACGTAAGCTTCGCATCCCCAAACTTTAAGAAACGACAACTTAGGTTTAGCACCAAACCACAGTTCATACGGTGTCGTCTCAACGGATTTAGATGGAGCCC
Organism: Avena atlantica; assembly: GCA_910589765.1. Lineage (NCBI taxonomy): Eukaryota > Viridiplantae > Streptophyta > Magnoliopsida > Poales > Poaceae > Avena > Avena atlantica. The sequence goes on from OU342736.1 coordinate 489,078,165, forward strand.
TATTTAAAGTGAATGCAGCGGTTTCTAATGCATAACCCCAAAATGATAACGGCAAATCAGTAATAGATATCATTGATCGGACCATATCTAATAGGGTTCGATTCCGGCGTTCAGACACACCATTGCGTTGTGGTGTTCCGGGTGGCGTGAGTTGTGAAACGATTCCACTTGCTTTAAGATGCGTGAGAAAATCATAACTCAAATATTCACCTCCACGATCGGATCGTAGAAACTTAATCTTTCTGTTACGATGGTTCTCCACTTCATTCTGAAATTCTTTGAACTTTTCAAACGTTTCAGATTTATGTTTCATTAAATAGATATACCCATATCTACTTAAGTCATCAGTAAAAGTGAGAAAATAGCGATATCCACCGCGCGTCGAAACACTCATCGGTCCGCATACATCGGTATGTATGATTTCCAACAAGTCCGTTGCTCGCTCCATCATACCAGAGAACGGGGTTTTGATCATCTTGACCATGAGGCATGGTTCGCATGTGTCAAATGATTCAAAATCAAGAGACTCCAAAAGTCCATCAGAATGGAGTTTCTTCATGCGCTTTACACCAATATGACCTAGACGACAGTGCCACAAATAAGTAGTATTATCACTATCTACTTTGCATCTCTTAGCCTCAATGTTATGGATGTGTGTTTCATCCCTTTCGAGATTTAGAAGAAATAAACCATTCACAAGAGGTGCATGACCATAAAAGATGTTACTCATATAAATAGAACAACCATTATTCTCCGATTTAAATGAATAACCGTCTTGCAATAAACACGATCCAGAAATGATGTTCATGCTCAACGCAGGCACATAATAACATTTATTAAGGTTTAAAACTAATCCCGAAGGTAAAACTAAGGAGAGCGTGCCGACGGCCATCACATCAACTCTTGATCCGTTGCCAACGCGCATCGTCACCTCATCCCTCGCAAGCCGCCGTTTATTCCGTAGCTCCTGTTTCGAGTTACAAATATTAGCAACTGAACCGGTATCAAATACCCAGGCACTACAACGAGGGATAGTAAGAAAAACATCAATAACATGTATATCAAATATACCTTTGATGGTGCCAGCCTTCTTGTCCGCTAAGTACTTCGGACAGTTGCGCTTCCAGTGACCCTTGTCCTTGCAATAGAAGCACTCAGTGTCCGGTTTAGGACCAGACTTGAGCTTCTTCTCAGCAGGGGCAACGCGCTTGCCGCCGCCTTTCTTGAAGGGCTTCCTTGCACCCTTACCTTTCTTGAAGGTGGGGGGCTTGTTGTCCATCAACACATGATTATTCTTTTTGATGTTCACCTCCGCTACTTTCATCTTAGCAAAGAGCTCAGTGATCATATCAGTGGAACCAATCTGATTGTGATCAACTACAAAACTTTTGTAGCTAGGAGTGTCAATCTTGAGCTCCTCTGGAATCTTGCAGTCCAGTTGCTCAAGGCGTTGAGTGTAGCCCATCATCTTAATGGCGTTCTCACTAACGTAACTCCCTTCCTCCATTTTGTAGTTAAAGAATTTCTTAGAGATCTCATATCTCTCAGAACGGGCTTGAGTCTGAAAGGGCCCGGCGAACTCCTCAAAACGATTTTGAAGATCCGATTCCATAGCATACAACATGGCGATCTTAATCAAATCATAATCATCCTTGCGCGACTGATAAACAGCTTTTTCATCAGCCGGCGCATCTATAGCAGGGGCGTCACCTAGCGCTTTCTCAAGGACATAGTCCTTTTGTCCGCCATCGAGAATGATTCTCAGAATGCAGAACCATTTGGTGAAGTTAGACCCATTGTTTCTAAGCTTTTCTATCTCAGCAAAAACGTTGAAGTTGAAGTTGGACTTGGCCATGTGATCTACAGTATTTGCAAGTACAATTTAGACTATGTTCATGATAAATAGTTCAACTTAATCAAATTACTAGATGAACTCCCACTAAATTCAACATCCCTCAAGTTGTTTAGTGAACACGATCCAAATTCACCACACCTAATCTGATCATCACGAGAAGAGATGTGGTTTCAATGGTGGACAACGAAGTGTCGATCATATCATTCATATGACTCGTGCTTAACCTTTTGGTTCTTGTGTTCCGAGGCCATGTCTGTACATGCTAGGCTCATCAAGTTAGACCCAAGTATTTCCGCGTGTGCAAAACTGGCTTGCACCCATTGTATGTGAGCGTAGAGTCTATAGCACCCGATCATCACATGATGCTTGGACACGACGAACTTTCGCAACAGTGCATACTCGGGGAGAACACAGTTTTATCTTGATCTTTAAGTGAGGAAGCATCTTATAATGCTACCGTCGCGATCTAAGCATAATAAGATACATAAAAGGATAAACATCACATGCATATAACTTTATGTGACATGGTATAGCCAATCTTCGCGCAATGATCTCCATCTTGTGCATTCCGGCATGATCTCCATCACTCCACCATGATTGCCTCCACCACGAATAGCAACTACAACTATTGCTAACTACTTAGCGATAAAGTGAAACTATTACATGGCGTATAAGAAGTTGACACACAGGTCATACACAATTATAAAGACAACCATATGGCTCCTGCCGGTTGTGTACTCATCGACATGCAAGTCGTGAAACATTACAAAACATGATCATGGCATACATTATACACATCACATCTTGGGCCATACCATATCACGGAAAACACTCCCTGCAAAAACAAGTTAGACGCCTCTACTTTGTTGTTGCATGTTTTACGTGGCTTATGGGAGTAGATGCTAAGAACGATTCTTACCTACGGAAAGCCACAACGGTGATATTATGGTTGCCAAACTCCGGTGTTAATCCCATGACAACTATAGTGAGAGAAACTGACATCCACCAGCCGCATGTGTGGAACAAGCCACACGTCAAGTGCGGAGCCGGTCTCGCGAACGACGTCGCGTAAGGTTGGCCTGGACCGCTTCAATCTCACTATCCCGCGTCATAAGAATAACACAAACAAGAGGCTTGCAACAGAAAACATCAACGCCCGCAACAACCATGTTGCGTTCTACTCGTGAAACACATCTACGCATAGATCTAGCTCTGATACCACTGAAGGGTTTCGCGGCATAGTAAATCAAAATTTTCTACGGATGCGAACAGAGAGAAAGCCAAGATCTAATCTAGGAGATGCAAACAACGAGAGAGATTGGATTAGATCTTCATACCCTTGAAGATTCGCACAGCGGAACGTTCGTCGGAGCGTGGGTGATGTAGTCGTACTCGCTTCTCCTCCTCGCGATCCGATCCGATCTAGCACCACAAGTGGCGGTGCCTCCGTGAGATGCACACGTGCAGCACCTCGACGTCTCCTCCTTCCTCTAACCAGCAAGTATGGTGGAGAGACGGATTGGATCTACAACACGACGGCGTGGTGTATATGGTGGAGAATTTCTGCAGCAGGGCTTCGCCTACAAGCAGTCGGGAGGGAGAGAGGAGGGCAGCAGGGCGGCTAGGGTTAGAGGGGAAGGTGTGGGGGATTGGTGCGCCCCCACCCCTCTTTATATAGAGGGGGGCGCAGCCCTAGCCCCTCCCCCAAGCCCAAACCGGCGGCCCGAAAGGATAAGGAGTGGGGGGGCAAGGAAACCCCCCCTTCTAGAAGGTCTATCTCGAGTTTAAACCTCTCTTGGCCGGCTGGGCCCTATGGGGCCTTGTGCCCCTTGCCCAATGCGGACAGGGCACTCCCTCATAGGCCCATGCCCCCTCCCGGAAGGTGGGGCCACGTTGGTCCCCTTCCGGAAGGTTCTAGAAGCTTCCGGTACAATACCGATTAACCCGGAACAATTCCAAACTCCAAAAACTGCACTGCCTTATATGAATCTTATTCTCCGGACCACTCCGGAACCTCTCGTGATGTCCCGGATCCCATCCGAGACTCCGAACAAAAACTCATAAACCAATTATCCAATCTATCCTAGCGTCGAGACAAGTTAAGTGTGTGACCCTGCGGGTTCGAGAATATGCAGACATGATCTTCTATCAATAATCAACAGCGGGGTCTGGTAACCCATATTGACTCCCACACATTCATCGATGATCATATCGGATGAACCACGATGCCAGGATTCAATCAATCCCATATATATATTCCCTTCGTCTCGCGATATTTTACTTGCCCGAGATTCGATCGTCGGTACCGTCATACCTAGTTCAATCTCGTTCACAGCAAGTACTTTACTCGTTCCGTAATCCGATATCACTTTGTGATTAACTCCTTAACCACATGCTTGCAAGCGGTGTTGATATCGATTACCGAGTGGGCCCGAAGTATATCTCTCCGACTTGGGAGGGACAAATCCCATCTCGATACATACAACCCAACAGATACTTTCCAATCACCTGAGAGACACCTTTATGATCACCCTCTCATAGGATGATGTTTGATGACCTCAAAGCTTTCTTCCGATACCAGGGAGTTGTATTATCTCATGGTCTAAGGAATACAATATTTGACATAAGAAAAGCTTCGCAAAGACGAACACGATGACACGATCTAATTGCTTCGCTTAGTTTGGGTCTGCCCACCATATCATTCTCCCAATGATATGATATCATTATCAATTGACAACTCATGTCTATGGTTTGGAAACCTTAACCATCATTGATCAATGATCTAGTCTATAGAGGCGTACTAGGGACACGGTGTTGTTCACAAACCACACAAGTATTAAAGTTTCCGCTTAATACAAGTCTAGCATGGAATATAAACATTATCATGAACAAGAATTATAATAATAACATCTTTATTATTGCCTCTAGGGTATAATTCCAACACTCCTTCATCCAAACCGCTTCCTGAGCCGCTTCCGAAGCAGCAACATATTCGGCCTCCGTTGTTGATCCCACCACCACATGTTGTTTGGAACTCCTCCAACTAACCGCTCTGGCATTCATGAGAAATACGTATCCGGATTGAAACTTAGAGTCATCCGGATCAGTGTCAAAGCTTGCATCAATATAACACTTAGTGACAAGCTCTTCTTCACCTCCATACACAAGAAACATATCCTTAGTTCTTCGCAAGTACTTAAGGATATTCTTGACCGCTATCCAATGTTCCGAACTTGGATCCGATTGGTACCTAGTATTCAAACTAATAGCATGTGCCACATCCGGTCTTGTACATAGCACGGCGTACATTATAGAGCCTATGGCTGAAGCATAGGGGATTTTGTCCATTATCTCTCTTTCTTCCGCCGTAGCCGGACTTTGAGTATTACTCAATGTCTTGCCTTGCAACATAGGTAAGAACCCCTTCTTACTTCCATCCATTTTAAACTTCTTTAAAATCTTATCAACATAGGTAAGAATACTGTTTAAAAGATCTATATCATTTCTGATCAATAATATGCCATCCACATATAATATCAGAAATGCCACATTGCTCCCACTCACTTTCTTGTAAATACAAGCCTCTCCATACGTTTGGACAAATCCAAACTCTTCGATCACCTCATCAAAGCGGAGATTCCAACTTCGTGATGCTTGCTTCAGTCCATAGATGGATCGCTGAAGGTTGCACACCTTGTTAGCATCCTTAGGATCGACAAAACCCTTTGGTTGTATCATATACAACTCTTCTTCAATATTGCCATTGAGGAACGCGGTTTTGACATCCATTTGGCATATCTCATAATCGAAATATGCAACAATTTCTAACATAATCCTAACTGACTTTAGCATCACTATGGGAGAGAATGTCTCATCGTAGTCAACTCCTTGAATTTTTCGAAACCCCTTTGCGACAAGTCGAGCTTTATAGACTGTCACATTACCATCAGCATCAGTTTTCCTTTTGAAAATCCATTTATTCTCCACGGCCTTTCGGTCGTGAGGTAAGTCCACCAAGTTCCAAACTTGATTTTCATACATGGATTCCATCTCGGATTTCATGGCTTATAACCATTTGTTGGAATCCGGGCTCATCATTGCTTCTTCATATGTCGCAGGGTCATCAATTTCATCAACCATGAAATTCATAACAGGGTTTCCGTATAGCTCGGGAGTTGCACGTGTCCTGCTAGACCTGCGAGGTTCGGTAGTACTCTCTTTTGGAGTTTCATGATCATTATCATTAGTTACTTCTTCAACTGGTGAAGCCAACTCCGGAACGACTTCCGGCGCTGCGCTACTCGCCATACTTTGAAGAGAAGGTTCAATAACCTCTTCGAGTTCTACCTTCCGACTACTCACGCCTTTCGCGAGAAACTCTTTCTCTAGAAAGGATCCATTCTTGGCAACAAAAACCTTGCCCTCGGATCTGTGATAGAAGGAATATCCAATTTTTTCCTTAGGGTATCCTATGAAGACGCATTTTTCCGATTTGGGTTCGAGTTTATCTGGTTGAAGTTTCTTCACATAAACATCGCATCCCCAAACTTTAAGAAATGACAGCTTATGTTTGTTTCCAAACCACAATTCATATGGTGTCTTTTCAACGGATTTAGATGGTGCACGATTTAAAGTGAATGCAGCAGTTTCTAGTGCATAACCCCAAAATGACAATGGCAAGTCCGTCAGAGACATCATAGATCGAACCCTATCCAATAAAGTACGATTACAATGTTCCAACACACCATTTCGCTGTGGTGTTCCGGCAGGTGTGAGTTGTGAAACAATTCCACACTCTTTCATGTGAGTGCTAAACTCATAACTTATATACTCACCTCCACGGTCGGACCATAGAAATTTGATCTTTCTATTACGATGATTTTCCACTTCATTCTGAAATTCCTTGAACTTTTCAAAGGTTTCAGACTTGTGTTTCATCAAGTATATATAACCGTATCTACTCAAATCATCCGTGAAAGTAACAAAATAACGATATCCACCTCGCGCCGACACACTCATTGGACCACATACATCAGAATGTATGATTTCCAATAAATCTGTCGCCCGTTCCATTGAACCGGAAAACGGCATTCTAGTCATCTTGCCCATAAGGCATGGCTCACATGTATCAAATGAATCAAAATTAAGTGATTCCAAAAGTCCATCCGAATGGAGCTTCTTCATGCGTTTAACGCCAATATGACCTAGACGGAAGTGCCACATATATGCGGATATATCATCATTACGTTTAATCCTTTTAGCATCAACATTGTGAATATGTGTAACACTATTATCGAGATCCAATAGAAATAAACCATTCATCATCGGTGCATGACCATAAAATATTTCATTCATATAAATAGAACAACCATTGTTCTCGGATTTAAATGAATAACCACTTCGCATCAAACACGATCCAGATACAATGTTCATGCTCAGTGCTGGCACCGAATAACAATTATTCAAGTTTATTACTAATCCCGACGACAAGTGGAGAGTTAGCGTTCCGACTGCGATCACATCAACACATGATCCATTGCCGACACGCATCTTCACCTCACCCCTTGCTAGCGGTCGCTTGTTCCGTAGCCCCTGATTCGAGTTACAAATATTAGCAACTGAACCGGTATCAAATACACAGGTGCTACTGCGAGCACTAGTCAAGTACACATCAATAACATGTATATCATATATACCTTTGTTTCCCTTGCCGGCCTTCTTATCTGCCAAATACTTGGGGCAGTTGCGCTTCCAGTGGCCAGTCCCCTTACAATAGTAGCACTCGGTATCAGAGTTAGGGCCAACTCGGGGTTTCTTTTTAGGCATGGCAACCGGCTTTCCGCCCTTACTTCCCTTTCGTTTACCCTTCTTGTCTTTCTTGAAACTAGTGTTCTTATTGATCATCAACACTTGATGTTCCTTCTTGATCTCCACTTCTGCAGTTTTCAGCATTGACAGAAGCCCGGGGAGAGACTTATTCATGCCTTGCATATTATAGTTCATCACAAAGCTCTTATAGCTAGGTGGCAGAGACTGCAGAACACTATGGATGCCTAAGTCAATGGGAATCGTTATTCCCAAGGACACAAGCTTATCAGCATAACCCGACATCTTGAGTGCATGCTCACTTACGGAGCTATGCTCTTCCATCATGCAGCTAAAGAACTTTTCTGAAGCATTGTAGCTCTCTACAACAGCATGTGTGTCAAAAATCATTTTCAACTCACCCATTGTATCAAATGAATTGCCGTTTTCGAAACGCTTTCGAAGTTCTGGCTCTAGCCCATACAATATGCCGCAATGAACTAAGTTATGGTCCTCCTGACGAGTCTGATAGACATTCTTCTCCTCGTCAGGGGCATCATCGAAAGGTGGGGGACCTAGCGGAGCTTCTAGCACATATTGCTTTTGTGTAGCAGAGAGGAGAATCCTCAAATTCATGGCCCATTCGGTAAAGTTGCTACTGTTCATTGCAAGTTTCTCTTTCTCCATGAACACATTGAAATTAAAAGAAGGTGGTGCCATCTACAACAGAATTTGTAAAGTTTAGACTAAGTTTATGATAGATTGAGTTCAACTAATCCACATTACGAATGAACTCCCACTCAAAAACGACATCCCTCGTGCCTTTTTGGTGATTACATGAACCAAATCCACTACACCAAGTCCGATCATCACGTGAGTCGGTGTAGCTTCAAAGGCGAGCATCAAATGGGCATCATATCTACTATATGACTCATGCTTAACCTTTCGGTCCGTGTTCTGAGGCCATGTTTGTACATGCTAGGCTCGCCAAGTAAGAACCTTAGTATTCCCGTGTGTAACTGTCTTACACCCAAAATATGGTCGTGGATCCAAGAACATCCGATCATCACATGATATCTTAGAGCGACGAAAACATAATCGGTGCATACTAAAGGAAGAACACGTTCTTATCTTGATATTTAAATGAGGGATCATCTTATTATGCTAATAAAATGCCAAACAAGCAATATAAGATGCTATCAAACATCATATGTTTATAAGTGAAATGATATGGTTACCGCATATGATCTCTATCATGTGCATCGTGGTATGATCACTATCATACCTTTATGTGTAAGTCCAAGGTCTATGAAACTTACACGTTATGTGTGTTGTAAGAGTATCATCTCATACTTCTACTTACAACATCACCATATCATAACACTAGTGAAGGGGTTCGTAGCATGGAAAACAAAAAAATTCTGTCGCATGAACACACACAAGCCAAGATCTATCTACTAGATTGCAGTAACAAGTCGATAGAGTACTGACCCTCTAAGATCCAAAGCGGTTAACGAGAGCAGATTCTCGTGGATGATGTAGTCGTACACTTCCGATCTCAAGATCGCGTAGACGATCCTTCCAGCGCTGCGTTCCGGCAGCACTTCCGCAGTCGGTCACACGTTCGTATACTCGATGAAGACCTTCCTCTCCCTTGTTCTAGCAGGCAGCGGACCTTGTAGCACTCTCCTCACGATTCCAGCAGCACGACGGTGTGGTGTTGGAAGTAGAGGGGAGATCTCGCAGGGCTTCGCCTTAAGCCGGAGCTAGTATGGTGGAGTATGAGAGAGGCCTTGGTGATCTAGGGTTTAGAGGGCACCAAGGGAGGCTTGGAAAGCGGCTAGGGTTTAGGGAAACCCTAACTCGCCGAGTTAGAGGAGCCCTAGGCGGCGACGACTTGGAGATGGCCGGCGACTTGGAGGTGGCCGGCGACTTAGAGGCTAGGGTTTAGGTGTAGGGAGAGGGGGCGCCCTACCCCTCCTTATATAGGAGGGGAGAGGCGGTTTGGGGAGGAGGGAGTCCTCCTCCAATTCCTCCTCATGGCCGGCGGGTGGGAGGGAGTGGGACTTCCTCCCCAAGTAGGTTTCCTACTCTCCCTCCACCAAGCAAACTTGAGATTTGACTTTTTCAAATTGGCGTTTGACTTTCAAACTTCGATTTGATTTCTTCTCTTTATTTTGACCATCCAAGTGACCTAGTACATGATGCAACCATTCCACATTGTCATGACACATCCATGTAACCTTCCCCTCCGGAGTGCCGGACCTTCCAGACCCTTCTAGAACATTCCTGGTGAAAACACCGGAATCATTCCCGAACTCCTAAACAGGACTTTCCTTATATGAATATTATTCTCCAGACCATTCCGGATCTCCTCATGATATCCCGGATCCCATCCGAGACTCCGAACAACATTCGGTCTCTTTACTCATCATTCCATAACTACTCAACAACATCGAATCCTTAAGTGTGTCTCCCTACGGTTCGTGAATTATGCGGACATGATCGAGGCACTTCTCCGATCAATAACCAATAGAGGAATCTAGAAATTCATATGGCTCCCACATATTTCTACGATTACTTTGCGATCGAATGAACCACTTACATACGATACCAATTTCCCTTTGTCTCACGATAGTTTACTTATCCGAGGTTTTGATCGTCGGTATCTCTGCATACCTAGTTCAACCTTGTTACCGATAAGTACTCTTTTCTCGTTCCCGTGGTATGTGATCCCTTGTGAGCCAGTCACATGCTTGCAAGCTAATTGGATGACATTCCACCGAGAGGGCCCAGAGTATATCTATCCGTCATATGGATGGACAAATCCCACTCTTGATCCATGTGCCTCAACACATACTTTCCGAACACTCAATGCCACCTTTATAGCCACCCAGTTATGGTGTGGTGTTTGATGTCATCAAAGCATCCTTCCGGTGATGGTGATTAGCATGATCTCATGGTCGAAGGAATTAGGTTACTATGTATCAGAAAGCTTATAGCAATTGAACTATATTAAATGACTTGATCTTTATGCTACGCTTAACTATAGGAGTATGTCCATCACATCATTCTCCTAATGATATGACCCTGTTGTTAATAACATCTTCTATGTTCATGATCATGAAACCATGATCGTATATTAACCAACAAGCTAGTTTAACAAGAGGCTTTACTAGGGACTCTTTTATGTTTACAAATCACACAAGTATTAATGTTTCCGGTTAATACAATTATAGCATGGTATGTAAACATTTATCATAAGTATGAAGATATGATAATAACCACTTTATTATTGCCTCTTGGGCATATCTCCAACAACTAGCCCAGCAACAATCTAAACTAGACGCCTCTAATTTATCCATTGCAAGTTTTACGTGGCTTAGGGCTTTCGAAGATAGAACCGTTCTTACCAACATGAACCACAATGAGGATAACCAAATTGTCGACAACTCGTTGCAAAATAGATATGGACTATAGTAGGAGAGACAGACACCCGCTAGCCACTTATGCAAACTAGTTGCATGTCAAGCGTGGAATAGGTCTCATGTGCGAGGACATGTAAAGTTTGTCCGGGCCGCTTCATCCCACTATGCCAGCAATATCCAAAATTGCAACTAAGAAGCATGAACATGATCATCATCGCCCACATACTCATATGTGTACTACCCGTGTAAAGTATCTACGCATAGATCCGGCTCTTATACCAATGTAGGGTTCGCAGCATAGAAAACAAAAAATTTCCTACGATGGGAACAACTATGTACCAAGATCTATCTACTAGATACAAACAACGGGTGGATGTATATCCGTAGAGAACATACTCTGGAATACCGACAAAGCTTAACGAGTTAAACTCGTGGTTGATGTAGACGATCTCTTGATGATCTCAAGATCGAGAGGAAGTCCTAGCGCTGCAAATCAGCAGCGCATTCGTCTTCGCACACATGTCCGAGGCACCGAGCAACCTCCGCCTCCTCGCTCCAGCGATGCAGCGGAAGCACAACTCTTTCTTTCCGAATAGCCACCGGGAACATGTATCTCGCTAGTCCGATACCATGGGGAATAAATTCTAGAGGGGGAGAGAGATCCTTCACGAGGAGGTGTGAGTGAGAAGTGGTAAGGGGGTGCCTTTTATAGGAGAGGGGGGAACCCCAAGGGGGTGGCCAGCGCATGGGGGCTGCCCCCTTGCCCTCCCCTCATTCATGTGGGTGGACACTCCACTCACAAAAATCCTTTCAACTCCCTCCACTCAAAATCCCACTCAAAATTGCTATTAAATTTTCACCAAATTTAATGCAAACTCTTATTAAATAAAACTCCTTTTATTTATTCAGAATTTTGTTAATTAATTTAATGACAAACATTCACATATAAGTCCTTTCTAGTATTTCATTTCACATGCAAAAAACACCTTCTGCAATTTCACCCGAAAACCTGTTTTGGTATCTAGTGAAATAAATTCATGCGCTTGTTATTCTTTCCGGTATGAAACGTTTGCTCCAATTGGATGTCGGTGTCTCTTAAGTGTGTCACCCTACGGTTAGTGAATAATGCGGACATGATCTAGACCCCTCTCAGATCAATAATCAGAAGCGGGATCTAGAGACCCATACTGACTCCCACACATTCAACGATGACTTTCTTGTGATCGTCGGAACCTTTTATGCTAGTATCTTAGTCCCTTTGTTTCACGATATATTACATGTCCGAGATTCGATCATCGGTATCTCCATACCTAGTTTGATCTCGTTACTGACATGCACTCTTTTCTCGTTCCCGTGATATAACATTCTAGTGATCAAATCACTTGCTTGCAAGCTAACCAATGTGATATCACCGAGAGGGCCCATAGTATATCTATCCGTCATCGGGATGAACAAATTCCACTCTCGATCCATGGGCCTCAACATAACACTTTATTAGTTTTGAACCCATCTTTATAATCACCCTGTTACGGTGTGACGTTTGATGTTATCAAGAAATTCTTCCGGTGTTAGTGATTGACATGATCTCATGGTCTAAGGATTGGGATCACTTTGTAAGTTGTTATAGCAATATAAACTCAATGACTTTGATTGTAATGATATACTTCAGATGAATGTTCATCACACCATTACACTAATATTGTGATCTCGTTATAAACAACATCCAATGTCCATGATCAGGAAACCTTAATCATCTTGTTAATAAACGAGCTAGTTTATAAGAGAGGCATAACTAGAAACTTTCTGTTTTTTTATTAAACACACATGTATTAACGTTTCCGTATTAATACAATTATAGCATGAAAAATAAACATCTATCATATACTTGGAATACACATAATAAACACTTTATTATTGCCTCTCAGGGCATATTCCCTTCATTTGGAAGAAGCTTCATCATTATCTTGAACAACTTTTCAAATCCCTTGTCAGGCACACCGACCTCTGCCTTCCATTGCAGCAATTCCAGTGTGCTGCCTAGATTTTTGTGGCCATCTTCGCAATTCGGGTACAACAATTTGTTGTGATCCTCTAACATCTGCTCAAATTTCAACCTCTCCCTTTCGTTATCACATTCTCCCTTTGCATCAGCAATGGCCCGACCTAGATCATCATCTGGCTCATATGATGAATGTTCTTCTTCTTCTTATTCATCATTGTCTTCCATTGTAGTACCATCGTATTCAGGGGACATAGGATAGTTGTCATCATTCTTTTCATCTTCATTGTCTTCCATCATAACCCCTATTTCTCCGTGCTTGGTCCAACAATTATAGCCAGACATGAAACCGGACTGAAACAGATGGCCGTGAAGGACTCTTGAGAAAGAGTATTCCTTCTGATTCCAACACTCACCACATGAACAACACATAAAACCATTCCGCTTGTTTGCCTCTGCCACAACGAGAAAAGAACGCACACCTTTAATGAACTCGTCAGAGATTCGTTCAGCGTACATCCATTGCCGTCTCATCTGCATTATATAGGTTCATCAAACATAATCACGATGCTAAGAGTAGTACTAGTCTAAAAATAAAAGAACACATCGTATACATCAAACAACTATGCACTAATTGAAAAACTTTATACTACATCTTTAATCCCGGTTGGACACGCACCAACCGGGACTAAAGGGGTTGCGGCAGGCTGGGGCCGACGTGAGCCCGTTTAGTCCCGGATGGTGTCTCCAACCGGGACTAAAGGACACTCCAACCGGGACTAAAAGTGGGTGACGATACTATATGACGTGAGTGGAGACACTATGTCAGTGAGTGGCGACACTGTCTCAGTGGGTGGAGACAGTATGACAGGGGTGAGTGTCGACATTATGTCACGAGTGTCGACACTATGTTGTGTTGATTAATCTATAAATAGGCTTCCTTCTGAACTATCAACTGCAAGGAAGATCGTGTGCGATACCAGGGACACCACTATGGCGGAGCTTCTCGAAGATGCCTTAGGACATCGTCCTCAGACATCTTCGAGGAGCTCTCCGTAGAGGCACTCCCTAATATGTGAAATTAGTTAGCTCCACCAGCATATTGATTTAGTTAGAGAAGATATAAACTGAAAGATGGTGTGCGAGAGCAGGGACACCACTATGGCAGAGCTTCTCGAAGATGTCTTAGGATGTCGTGTCCTCATACATCTTCGAGGAGCTCTCCATAGAAGCACTCCCTAATTTAATTTGATATAGCTCCTCGGCGTGTTCATGTTTTTGTTCTTACTTGCTTAAACGGACGATGATTAATTAAAATGCTAGGGTGCCACTAGATATATGTGAGCCTTCATACTTTTGGTTCTTATTTTTGTTGACGAGGTTTGATCTCATCAATGCCCATTGTTATGGACTTGGGTTTTGGAGAAGATGGGGATGCTGGAGATCGTGGCACGGTTAGCAAACAAGCAACACGGGGACACAAGGTTTACCCAGGTTCAGGCCCCCGGAGGGAAAACCCTATTCCTGCTTGTCTGCTCTTGATTACGGCGGAACCGAAGGTTACAGGGGTGCACAGATGCAATCTGGCGTGGAGGTGTGTATGCGAAAGTATGAGTCGAGAGATCTAGGTCGTGCCCTCCAGGCCTTTATATAGACTTAGGCAGGTCCCGGGCATAGACCTAGTCGGTTACAAGTTCTAGGGTTTTACCCCTTTGAATTTCCTATCTACACTAGTCTTGCTCTCCAAGGATCTGAAGGCGTCATGGGCCTTGGCCACCCGAAAATCGTCATGGGCTGGCGTACATCTGCCGTGGGCCTTCCTTGGGCTGGACCAGGTATGCTAAGATCACGTACATGTAGGGTATAACCATGTCAGTAGCCCCCGAGTGATCAGTCGAATCGTAGATTCGGCTGAGGACTCTTCAATCCTTCGGGTGCAACTATGTATTAATAGTATGTGTGTAGGGATTGTTGATGCGTGTGCCCGACTCACCCGACGGATCAGGGTCAGTTAACTGTCTTAGGACGAAACAACACGATCTTCCTCAGGTTCGAGTCCCTCAACTCGAAACTGGAACATATGCTGGCGTAATTCGACTCAGGCCGCGGAGGACTTACAGGAGTGGAATTCCAGTGAATTTAATTGATGTACCCAACGCGTCCGTCGGGATTTTTCATCGCGCCTGCTGACACGGGTTCATACTAGCAGAGCGCAGTCATGTGCGTTGCGAGGCCATCAGATGATATCTGTAGGTCTTATCTTTGTGTCGCAGACACAGCATCCGAACGTTTATCACCGCGGAGGTGTTTTCGGGTGGCCAAGGAGAATGTTTCTCACTTAGCGTTTTGTTGGGGCAGAGTTGCCGAAAAGTTTTTTGCATGCTGATCCGAAAGATCTCAGTCGAATAAATTCATAGGGTGCGCGACCAGCGCTCCCTATGGGAGTAGCCCCCGAGTGTCTGTTCGAGTCATAGACTCGAGCGGAGACTTTACTTCAAACATTGTTCAGTTGTTAAGTCTGTAGGACACAAAAAAAATCGGATGCTTAAATCCATCCTCCCTATGGGAGTAGCCCCCGAGTCCGTAGTGGAGTCGTAGACTCGACATAGGACTCGAAGAAATAGTTCGTTTTTATTCATCTTTCGGGTGCGCGGCCAGCGCTCCTAATAGGAGTAGCCCCCGAGTATTTAGTCGAATCGTAATATCGAGTGAGTACTCTTAGCTTTGAAGCCGAAGAAATTGTAGTTGTTGCTAGTATAGCTTTTGATGACATCAGTCCTAACGATCAATGACCTCAAGCGTCTGTTGTGCCAGAGATGACTTGACTGGACGAATGTGGGTCCCACTTGCTGACCTTGAATTGACCGGTCACGCGCGGCGTGGAGATAATTACAGCGTCTCCTCGATTTACGCGCGTAGTGGACGGCGTGGTAACGACGGTTCGTTGTGATGCTGACACGTGTATGGCCAGATCTGCCGTTGGCGTTAGGTCTTCTTGATGGACGGTTATCGTGCATCGTCTTCGCCGTTATAATCATTGGGGAAAGCTGCAGTTTGTTTTAACCGCATCTACTCTTGTTTTCACTGCCTCCTTGTGCTCTAGCAATTCTTGCTGCACGCTGGAATATCCTTCCACATTTCCATCTTCCCTTCTGCGCTCTCACCGCCGGCGCTGCCGTAGCGCGATGGGGAAACCGAAGAAGTCACCATCTGCGGTTGGTACTAGCGCCGCCGGAGGAAAGAAAGGCGCCACCGCTACCCGTGTCACCGACGGTGGTTGGCGGCGATCAGAGACGCGGGAGAGTGACCTCCGCAAGCTTCGCGAGCGGGGCTTGATCCCGCAGGATAGGGAGGCCGTCAGACTCCCCGGCAACGAGGTAATCCCCCGTCCCCCCCGCTCGGTATCGGGTTATGTTGCTTGCCTTCATTGTGCGTGGGTTTTCCTTCCCAGTCCACGACTTCCTTCGTGGGCTGCTCTTTCTCTATGGCATCCAGCTGCATCATCTTTCGCCCAATTCTCTTCTTCACATTGCTTGTTTCATCACTTTCTGCGAGTGCTGGCTCGGCATCGAGCCGCATTTTGGCCTCTTCTGGAAACTTTATTCTGTGAAGAGGCAATCTAGTTCGGATGGTGTTTATCCCATTGGGGGTTGCATCCCAATATTATTTTCTTTTCTTTCTCTATGTCTGAATTTGTCCAGTACTGGCGGAGGCGGTGGTTTTACATTCGCGACTCCACAGTGGCTGGGCAGCATTTTGGCCTTGCTCCGTTCGACTCCTCCCAGATAATCGAGCCGAAAAGGTCATGGAAAAACCAGATCTTGGGTAGCGAGTCAGAGGAGATAGAGGCCCTTTACCGTCGGGTGGAGAATCTCCAGTTGATTCCGGAGAAGGAGGTGAACGGCGTGGATATTATCCGCATGTTTCTCGAGCGTCGGGTGCAGCCTCTCCAGGCTAGGGCGCACCCGATGTTTCTTTATTCTGGGCGCCGTGATCCGACGAGAGTTTCGGCTGAGAAAATGTCCGAGGGGGATCTTGACAGGGCGCTTCGCGCGCTGCTGAAGTTCAAAGCCGTCGACGCGATCTCCGGCGGAAGATGCGAACGAGTCGAGCGAGGACCACACGCGCAAACGATCGCGGAGCTCCAGCGAGTCTTCGGATGCCTCGACTCCTCCGACTCCTAGGAACCCTCTGTGCCTTGAGCGTCACAGTGACGGGCATGGAGGCTCTTCCTCCCCTCTTCATGCCATTCCTATGCGGGCTGTAGCGCCGCACCCGCCAGCGAAGCGGAAGAAGGAAGAAAAGAAGGAAGAGAAGAAGGAAGAGAAGAAAGGGGAGAAGAGAGCCCGAAGGACTCCTCCTGTCTTCGACCTGAGCTCACTGGACTCGTAAGTTTCTTTTATACTGCTGTCTTGTTCCTGTTGAATTTTGTGCTTGTGCTAAATATTTCGTGTGCAGGCACTCCTCCCACGACTCCTCCAGCGATGGTGCTCGGGAGATGATGGGAGAGTCGAAGGTTGTGTCTCCTCCTCCTCAGATGGTGGCCACCTCTGAGGGTGCTGCAACGGTCCCTTCTCCGCAGGGAGCTCAGGTGGTTGCACCTCAGAAGGCTGCAAGCGGGCCTTCGGAGTCGCCATCGGAGCATGTAAGTACTTTTGTTTCCTGCCACGGGAGGAGCCCCCGAGCGTCTGAAAAAAATTGTCTTGTTCTTTCTTCGAGTCTTCGGGGGGAGCCCCGAGCGTTTTCGTGTGCGAATTTTGATTTTTGTTCCTTCGTGGTGGGCGCAGCCCCCAAGTCCTTTTCCTTACTGGTAGTTCTTCTTCCTGCAGCCTTTTATGCAGGATGCTAAGCGACTGGTGCAGGAGCACCTGGTGCTGGAGACTAACCTCCAACAGCTTCAAGGTACATGTATGCTTTGGTACCTCTTTATTTTTGCATTGTTGTCTTGCTTTCTGACGCTTGTACGTGTTAAATGCAGAGGAGCATAACACTTCCCTCCGTGAGATTGATGCTCTCAAAAAGAGCCTTGGTCAAGCGGAGAACAAGGCTGCAGACGACGTTGGTGCGAAAGAGCGCCTTGAGCTGGAGCTAGCCAAGGCTAAGGAGCGTCTGCAGCAGGAGGCTATGGACCGCGAGGAGCAGCTTGCCATGGTTGCGACTGCGCGTGAAAGAGAGGTGGCAGGCAAGCTCATGGCTGCTGCCAAGGCTGTTTCGGGTGAGTACCTTATTTTGCTCCTTTCTTTTCGTTTTCTTGTCTTTCTTCTGTGTTACTTTCTTCATTCCTTCTCTTCTTTGTCTCAGATGCCGCAGGCATCGAGTTTGATCACGGCGCTCTGGAGCACGGGAGTGCTCTGGATGATGCTACTGCAGCGGTCGAAGATCGCTGCAGCACCGTCGTCAGCTCCCTTGCCAAGGCGAGGGAAGTCCTTGGCCGCTTCTACAAGGAGCTTGTCCCCAAGGGCGAGGCCCTTGATGATGTTGACGCCCTGGCGGAGGCTTTGTCAGTCGAAGCGCCTGCGCCGTACAAGCGCAAGGAGAAGGGCATCAGCGCGTCCGTCGGGCTGGCGATGGCCTTAACGGCTGGAGCGGAGCTGGACCTTCCCCAGATCACCTTCCGGATGCCGACGACCGTGGATGGATCCGAGGTAGCCTTTGCTACCTATTCTGCTCGTTGCAAGCGATATGGGCCAAAGCTCATTGATCTGTTGTCCGAGTATGCATTGCGGCAGCAGGGGAGGCCAAGGCGAGGCAGTCTGGCTCCGAGGCTACTCAGGGTGCCGCGTCTTAGGCGTTGTAGCTGTAGGATAGTTTGTAGTCTTCTTTTGCTTGTAATTATGTTGATGAAACAAAAATCATTGTGCCACGTAGTGGCCTTTATATGCTTAATGAATTTTGTCGAGTTGTGCTCTTCTCCGTCTGAATGTTTATGTCCTTTTCTTTTCTGCTTCTCTAGGTTCCGTCGGGTGCTGATCCCATTGACACCTCGCCTGCAATGCTGCAGCGGCCATCTTTGGATGATTCATCACAACTTGCTTTTCTTCGAGACCGCGTTCGTAGTCTTGAGAAGGAGTTTCTTGGGGTGCGTGGCCACGCCGATGTTTGGAAGTCCAAGGCAGATCGAGGTGCATCCAGAGAGGAGTACTTGATGGCAGAATTTATTTGGCTATCTGAGCAGCTTCAATGTAAGTTATTTTTTGTTTCGAGCTGCAGCTCAGTTTTTCGGATACGCCTGCTGGCCTTGCGTCTTATGTTGTGCGAGTGCCGCAGGTGCTAACCTTGCTCCGAGGGAGGAGAAGGAGTGTGTCGCTGTTCGGGTCAACTGCTTGACTCAATAAGACATGGAAGCTGGTGGTTTCTTCTGGATGGATCGTGACCGTGCTGTGGCTCTGGCGACGGTGCAGGATCGCGTTCACCAAGTGTCGCGGGTGCTTCGTCAAGTGCAGACTTTGCTCTCATCGGTTCTGCATGTGATGTTTCCCCTGGATACTGTGCCAACATCCTTGTCCGGCCTTCTGTCTAGATTTCGGAGCGTGACTCGCGTCCAGGAACTGGTGAGGCAGCAGCTCGTCGCAGGGGTGAAGGCTGCGTTGTCCCTTGTTAGGCTGCATCGGCCTGACGTAGATCTGTCTGTTGTAGCAGCTGGGCCACCTCTTCGACCGGATGGTGGCGAGTGGGATATGCGTCCGCATTATGCGGCTGTAAGGCAGTATGCTGAACAGGTTGTAGAATTGTTTGAGCAGCGTGCTCAAGTTATTCTTCAGGATAGGTAGTACTTGTAAAAGAGATAGATGTAAAATTTGTATATTTCGACTGGGCGTGTTGTGCCCTTTGTTATAAAGGTTTGTTTGTTGTGAGCACGCAGTGCTTTGTTTGAGTATGTGTCCTTTTCGTTTGCCTGACGTTGTCAGCTACTCAGGTGTACACGTGTGATCCTCGGTCGATGAAATCGTGAGGTGGGGTAGCCCCCGAGTGCGTTTGTAGCATAAAGTAAAGTTGCAAATAGCGAAACGAAATTTTGGGGCGAGACACTTAGCTTTATTTATATCGTAATGGAGGAAGTACATTGTTCGGCTGAATAGCCTTGGCTGAAAAGCCTTATTGAAAGTAAAGGGGTAGGTAACTATGGGTAGAATCGCCGCAAGTGTGCGATGTTCCATGGGTTGGAGTATGCGACTCCGGACTCCGAGTGTTTGAGGCGATAGGCGCCACCTGGGATGACTTCGGTGATAATGTAGGGTCCTTCCCATGGCGACTCGAATTTCTTCGGTCGCTCTTGCTTGAGTCGCAAGACGAGGTCTCCTTCGACGAAGAACCTTGGGCGTAGCCGTCGGCTGTGGTAGTTGCGGAGACTCTGCTGGTACACCGCTGATCGAGCTACTGCTACGTCTCTTGCTTCGTCGAGTGTGTCGAAAGGCATCTTCGAGTGCAGCCGTGGATTCGGCTTCGCTGTAAGCGACGACCCGGGGGGCCTGGTGGCGTACTTCGGCTGGTAGCACGGCCTCGGCTCCGTGCACCATAAAGAAAGGTGTGTAGCCGGTGGAGCTGTTTGGCGTAGTCCGTAAGCTCCACAGGACGGATGGTAGCTCTTTCGTCGAGGCTCCAGCTTTCCGTTCGAGTGGACTCATGAGGCGCTTCTTGATGCCAGCGCCGATTAGGCCGTTGGCCTTTTCCACTTGCCCGTTCGTTTGCGGGTGTGCCACTGAGGTGTACGTGATGTTGATCCCGAGGCCTTCGCAGAAGTCCTGGAATTCCTTGGAGATAAAGTTCGATCCATTGTCGGTGATGATGCTATGCGGTACGCCGAACCTGTAGACAATGGATTCGAAGAACTTGACGGCAATCTTGCCATTTTGGTTGGTGACCGGCATGGCCTCGACCCACTTGGTGAATTTGTCGACTGCGACTAGGAGGTAAACGTGCCCCCCTTTCGAGGACTTTGGCAGTTTGCCGATCATGTCGAGGCCCCATTGAGCAAAGGGCCATGCTATAGGTATGGGTCTGAGCTCTGACCCGGGTGCATGTGGTTTATCGGCGAACCGTTGGCACCCGTTGCATCTTCGGACGATGTCCTTTGCGTCGCTCATGGCCGTTGGCCAGTAGAATCCGGCTCCTAGAGCTTTGGCGACAAGAGAGCGGCTGCCTGCGTGATAGCCGCAGATGCCCTCGTGGATGTCTTGGAGGATGGCTTTCCCGTCACCGATGGTGACGCATCTTTGTAGTACACCCGTAATACTGCGCTTGTACAGCTCACCATTGATGATGGTGAAGGCTTTTGACCGAAAAGATATGCGCCGGGCATCTGTCGGGCTGTCAGGCAGTTCTCCGTTTATCAAGAACTGGAGGTACGGTCGCGTCCAAGTTTCTTCGACTGCCATGACCTGCATCAGGTTGACCATGGCGACCTCTGTAGTTTCTCGGGTCCTTCGTGTCCTTCGGGCAGCGTAGCCCCCGAGTATTTTGCTTCTTCGGGTGATCCCTTGGGGAATTTCCGATTGATGGATGGTACGCAGATCTGTTCAAGGAACACACCTGGTGGCACCTTTGCGCAGGTGGAGCCGATGTTGGCGAGTCTGTCGGCTTCCTCGTTGCTTTCTTTTCCGACGTGCCGAAGCTCGCAGCCGTCGAATTCTCCTTCGAGTGCGTTGTAGAGCGTGCGGTACGCGATCATGTTTTCGGCGTGTGCGTCGCACTCGTTCATCGTCTGCTGGACGACGAGGTTGGAGTCACCGTAGATTACCAGGCGTGTTGCGCTGCAGATCTTTGCCATCCTCATGCTGTGGATGAGGGCTTCATATTCGGCCTCGTTGTTGGAGGCTCGGAATTTCATCCGGAGGACGTACTTCATCTGGTCGCCCTGCGGGGAGGTCAGTATGACTCCGGATCCTGCTCCAGCTTCACGCTTGGAGCCGTCGAAGTGCATTGTCCATGACTGCGACATGTCTGGGGTGTCTGGCAGCTGCAGCTCCATCCAATGTACGAGGAAGTCTGGGAGGACTTGAGATTTGATTGCGAGTCGCTTCTCGTAGATGATGTCCAGGGGTGACAGTTCGATGCCCCACAAGGCCACGCGTCCTGTGGCCTCTGGGTTATTCAGGATGCTGTTCAGGGGCGCCTCGTTGACGACCATCACCTGGTGCTCCTGGAAGTAATGGCTCAGCCGTCGAGCCGTCATGAACACGCCGTAGGCGAGTTTCTGGTAGTGAGGGTACCTCTGTTTTGTTGGTGTCACTACCTCGCTGAGGTACTAGATTGGGCGTTGGACCCCGTGGGTCTTGCCTTCTTCGGGTCGTTCGACCACTAGCACGGTGCTGACCACCTGGTGTGTGGCTGCTATGTCTAGCAGCAGAGGCTCGCGCTCCTTTGGCGTGACCAGGACGGGCGAGGTGGAGAGTAGCCATTTGAGACTTTCGAACGCATCGTCGGCTTCGGGCGTCCACTTGAATTTATCTGCCTTGCGTAGCAGATGGTAGAATGGCAGGGCCTTCTCGCCCATGCGGCTGATGAATCTGCTCAACACCGCTATTCGTCCTGCGAGCTGCTGGACACCCTTGAGGTTTTTCGGCTTCTCCATCGCCATGATGGCTCTGATTTTCTTCGGGTTCGCCTCGATCCCTCGTTGAGAGATGAACTACCCAAGCAGTTGACCCGATGGGACGCCGAAGGCGCACTTTTCGGGGTTGAGTTTGATCCTGTAGCGATCGAGGTTGTCGAACGTCTCGTGGAGATCGTCGATAAGTGTCCTTGCCTCCCTGGTTTTGATGACTATGTCGTCGACATAGACTTGGACGTTGCGACCGATCTGGTCCTTGAGGCATGCTTGCATGCATCGCTGGTACGTGGCACCTGCATTCTTTAGCCCGAAGGGCATTGTGTTGTAGCAGAGAACTCCGAACGGTGTGATAAACGCCGTTTTATCCTGATCTTCGACCTTGAGTCGAATCTGGTTGTAGCCTGAGTAGGCGTCGAGGAAGGAGAGTTTCTCGCAACCTGCAGTCGAATCGATGATCTGCTCGATCCAAGGAAGAGGGAAGTGGTCCTTTGGGCAATGCTTGTTTAGCGACGTGAAATCCACGCACATCCGCAGGATGTCCGTGTCCTTCTTTAGGACCATCACTGTATTTGCAAGCCACTCGCTTTCTTTGATTTCCCTGATGAAGTCTGCAGCGAGTAGTCTGTTGATTTCTTTGTCGATAGCTTCGGCTCGTGGCTCGGACAGTCTCCAGATGGACTGCTTGACGGGCTTGGTGTCTGGAAAGACGTTGAGTGCATGCTCGGCGAATTCCCTGGGAACTCCTGGCATGTCCGCAGGACACCAGGCGAAGATTTCCCAGCGCTCACGGAGGAATTCGACGAGTGCGCCTTCCTATGCGGGGCTGAGGTTGTTGGCGATCAGCGCCGTCTTGGAGGCATCCGTCGGATGGACCTGCACCTTCTTCGTGTTGACGGTGGAGTCGAAAGACATGTCAGGTGCGTTTTGTCGTGCGACTGGGGGTGCCCCATTGTCCGTCACCTCGCGGAGCCTTAGGAGCTCCTCGTGCATGCCGAATGATTGGGAGATTCTGTTGAAATCTCTGTCGCATTGGTCCGATCGGGTGAAGCTCCCGTGGATTGTGATGACGCCCTTCGGTCCTGGCATCTTGAGTAGCAGGTATGCATAGTGTGGGACAGCTAGGAACCTTGCGAATGCTACACGCCCGAGGATGGCGTGGTACTGTGATGGCCAGTCCACCACTTTGAATTCGAGCCGTTCCAGTCGGAAGTTGTCCGGCTTGCCGAAGATGACGTCGAGCCATATTTTGCCCAGGGGGAATCTGCCCTTCCCTGGAACGATGACGTGGAACGTTGTGTCTGACTGTTCCAGGCTGCACTGCGGGATCCGCATTGCTGCTAGAGTGCTTGCGAACATCAGGTTGATGCCACTGCCGCCGTCCATGGAGACGCGACTCATCTAGAAACCTCCGATCTGCGCCTCCAGCACCAGGGCAGCATGACCTGGACGAGGGATCTGGCAAGGGTGATCCGAACGACTGAACGTGATGCAGGACTCCGATATGCTGAGGTACTCAGGGATGGCGGGTGGAGTTGCCACGGCCAGGTTGATCTGTCGGGTGATTTTCTTCTGCACCCTGTTCGTAGGGCGCCCCTTCTGGATCATCAGTGCTCCTTTCGGCTGGGGATACCCGTTTCCAGCATTGTTCTGTGCTAGTGCGAATGGTTGGTTCGGGCCTCCTACATGTGGCGGTGGGGGAGCTCCATGCACTATTTCACCTGGCGCGGGTGCGTTTCCGAATGTAGGGATTGGGGCTTGCTGCCTCATCTGCACCATGCTTTCGCTGAGCTTCTGGAACTCGCGACAGTCCTTGAGCATGTGGCTCGCCTTCTTTTTGCCATCCTGCTTGTCGATGTAGAAGTGGATGGTGCATGGACCCGAAAGCTTTTCGTATGCTGAGGGTCCGTTATCGCGGTCGCGGCGTTGCCACGATTGCGCTGGGCGCCCCCTATCGCGGAAGTTTCCTCCGCGGTATCCTCCGCTGTTGCGGTTGGCGGCGATCGGCGTAGCCAGCCGCGACCATGTCGGGTCCGTCGCGATCGTCGTAGACGCGCGATCTTCTTTTGCTACGGCGCTCTCGCCGTCGACCGTAGTCGTCTTCTACTTCCGATTGTGCTCGGTGAATGGAATCTTCTCCGTCAGCCCACCTGTTGGCGATGTCCATGAGGTGGTCGAGTGTTTTGGGTTTGACGTGCCCAAGTTCCTCCTTGAAGTCTTGGCGTTTGACGCCGTCCCTGAAGGCGTCGATGGCCCTCTCTTAGGAGATGTGCGCTGCGGAGTTCTTTGTGTTGGACTAGCGTAGTATGTACGAGCGAATGGATTCGCCCGTTCGTTGAGTGCAGGCTCGCAACTCTTCGATTGAGGCGGGCCTCTTGCTGGTGCCTTTGAAGTTTCGGATGAAGCCGTAAGCTAGCTCATCCCAGCTTTGGATGGAACCTGAAGATAGACTGCTGAGCCAGATCCGGGCTGCGCCTGTCAGCTGCAGCTGAAGGCATTGCATGGCAGTCTCTTTGTTTCCACCGTGCAGTTTGACGGATGATAAGTGGTCGCTGAGCCAAGCCTTTGGATCTTGAGTGCCGTCGAACTTCGGAGTATCCGAAGGAAGCTTGAAATTTCGCGGCATCCGTGTCCGCCGGACGGATCTGCTGAAGCATCGGGCTCCGCGGAGTTCTCCTTCGTCTTCGTCCATCTCGGATTCGGACGAGCATGCGCGCTTGGCTCGCGCTTTGTCGATTTTGCGCTGTGTGAGAGCATCTCTAGCGTCGTAGTCGCGGTCGCGGCGGCGTGAACTCTTCTTCCTTCGGGGAAGGTCATGTTCCTCTTCTTTGGATGAAGGGGTGGGGCTGCGGTCGAACCTGACCAGAGCTTTCTTCTTCGGCTCCGTGGGAGCTTCCTGGTGGAGCGCGGCTCCGACGATTCCAAGTCCGGTAAGTGCGCACTTGTGCATGGACCTCTTCGGGTCCCCCTCCGGCGGTGGGTGGGCCGCGAGGTACGCAGTAGCTTCCATGATCGCAGCCTGCGGCATTTTCGGGATGACGTTTTCGTCGGCGTCCATCTCCATGAAGGATGCGTGGAGGGTTCGGGTCACTTCCCGGCGCTCCTTGGGGTCCATGTTCTCCACCCGAGAGCGGTGATTGTTGCCTTGGTTGGCGTTCGAGCTGGAGACGATGCCCATGGCGGAGAGCGCAGCTCGTCGCGTGCTGGACTCTGAGGCTGCTTGCTTGCGTTTGTCGAGCACCTCCTGCATCTTTACCTGCTTCTTGTGCTCCTCGATCAGGAGCAGGTGGTAGGCCATCAGCATATCCCGGGAGGCGTCTGTAGGCAGTACTATGTTGCCTGCCACGGCGTTGCAGACCTGGGCCCATCCTTCTTTGCTAAGGCGGATGACATGGTCGTTGTTTTCCCCTTCGGGTGGGGGGGACTGGCTTCTTCTGTTCCCACCGTTTCGTTCTGGCGGGTTAGGTGGCGGGTTGGGTGTTTGCTGATCCCCATCAGCATGTATGACTATGGCGCATTGGTAGCGCTCGTAGATTGGTCCGCTGCTGCCGCAGCTTTCAGATCCGGAACCGTAGGTCCCTGCATCCGATGGCGGATCGCACAGATCGGAGTTGCAGCTGCTGCTGTCGTAGGAATCATCTGTTGATGATGTTGTGCGTAGCACGGGGTGTGGGGTCCATGAAGCGGGCCTGATTGATGGTAGGGGCACCCGCTCAGGGATGCGGAGGGTGCCAGTTTGCCCCACCTGGAAGCAGAAGCTTCCGAACAGGATTTCGAGTCCGTCGCCTACGGGCTCGAAGTCCTTCATGGTGGCCGGTGAGTAGGCGGTGAAGTCGAAAGCGCCGAAGAGGAGGTGGCTCTCCGTCGCCGCAGAGTTGTAGATCGATCGGGTTGGGACCGTCACGACCGCACAATCAGCGTCCCCAGTTCCCACAGACGGCGTCAATTGACGAGGTTTGATCTCATCAATGCCCATTGTTATGGACTTGGGTTTTGGAGAAGATGGAGATGCTGGAGATCGTGGCACGGTTAGCAAACAAGCAACACGGGGACACAAGGTTTACCCAGGTTCAGGCCCCCGGAGGGAAAACCCTACTCCTCCTTGTCTGCTCTTGCTTACGGCAGAACCGAAGTTTACAGGGGTGCGCAGATGCAATCTGGCGTGGAGGTGTGTATGCGAAAGTATGAGTCGAGAGATCTAGGTCGTGCCCTTCAGGCCTTTATATAGACTTAGGCAGGTCACGGGCATAGACCTAGTCGGTTACAAGTTCTAGGGTTTTACCCCTTTAAATTTCCTATCTACACTAGTCTTGCTCTCCAAGGATCCGAAGGCGTCATGGGACTTGGCCACCCGAAAATCGTCATGGGCCGGCGTACATCTGCCGTGGGCCTTCCTTGGGCTAGACCAGGTATGCTAAGATCACGTACCCGTAGGGTATAACCATGTCATTTGTTGCAATGGATTTTGTGATGGCAGGTAAAAGAAAGAAGGATATTTCGTTGCTCGACGGACATGATGCACTGTGAACCGTCTGAATTTCGAGACTACGTGTCAAACCAAGATATATAGATAGGATGAACTCATGTATCTATGTGTTTCGATGAATCAAATGAAATTCGAGACTATATGTGCCAAATTAACCAGATATATAGAGATAGAATTCACACAAATCTATCCATTTTTAGAGCATGAAATGAGCTAAAAAAACAATGAAAGATGAAATGATGAAGTTGCTAACCTCTTAGGACCCTTAGATAGATGTGGAGGCAATAAATCTTCACAAATCTTGAGAAAAATTGGCAAGAACTCGAGCTTGAGGGGAGAAATATGAGGGAGATGCTTGTGTGAGCTTGAAATGGCTCGAACTGAGAGGGGAAGAAGATATAGTCGGGCCCTTTAGTCCCGGTTTGTTAAACGAGCCGGGACTAAAGGTCTACGTATCCGCTCATTTTCAGCGCCAGACCCTTTAGCCACGGTTTGTGAAACAAACCGGGACTAAAGTTCACCTATGAACCAAGACTATTGTCTTCTGGGGCATGCGGCCGTTTCAAGCCGTTGGATCCAGAGCATTAGTCCCGATTTGTACCAAAACCGGGACTAATGCTCTAGACCAAAGATCCGTTTTCTAAAAGTGATAGCTTTATAGGCCGACGGCCATACCACCTTCGCCGTCCGTATACCGTGGGCAGCACTAGAAATCGGACACTGAATTTTTGCTTCCCATCGGATTAGTAGTACGCTGTACGATTGGGTCTTTCTGATCCGTGGGATTGACCTAGCAAATGAGTGCCCGGTGGTTAACTTTTATACAGTACGTATGATTTTCACAAATCGGCAGAGTAATTGCTTCCGCTGATCACGCCACATTATATGTTAGTACTAATGACATGGAACTAATTCCCGAGAACTCTTCATTTCGACTTTTAGAAAACTAATTTCGGACTCGAGGAAGCTATTTATTCTAGCAAAACTGAATTCCCACTTTTCATATTATCCAGCTTGCTTCCGTAGGAAACACATATTGTTCCCAATGTTATGAAAATATGCTTCGAGTGGAATTGAAACAAATCACGCTTCTAATGCTTTGCAAATGTACTTCCTAGCTTCAGTTAGTGCCACGGATGTACCACATACATAGTTTAGCGCCTATATGCAAGAGACAAAATTCCGCATTCAGGCGAAATCTTCTCCTGTTCTTGTTTGGCAGTAACTTCATTATATATTTGCAAGGCCTCCCCCATAACTTTGGGTTGTGATAACATCTGTTTCCTCTTCTTTTCTGCGGGATGCGTAGAGTTGGAATCATCATACCACTGACCGTAATTGTTGATTCTTTCAATATCTGCAAACTTATCGCAGACCTTAAGGGCAGCTTGTGGATCAAAACCAGCCGCAGCAAGCAGCATGATTCCAATGTAATCTGCCTCAGCCTCTAGCCTGCATAGGAGCATCCAACATGAAATACCATGCATACAATAAAATTATGCAGCGTTACCCTTTTGTGGAAAAAAATGAAATAGTACTTCCTCCGTCCAAAAATAACCAACTTGGTCTTGTCTAGATTCAAATATATCTAACATATTTTAGTGTATAGATACATTCAAATCAAGACAAACACAAATCAGTTATTTTTAAACAGAGGGAGTAGTATATGTGATCAGATGGAGAAGTAAATGTATGTACCTCCGGGATAAGGATAGTGACTGGGAGCGGGAGAAGGATGGTGTGGATACCCACTCTGCGTCGTATCTTTGAACAACATGACCAACCTATAAAGTACACCATGTAAAATTAATCCACTGCTGGATATAAAAATTACTTCCCCCGTTGGGTGATTGTAGTTCCAATTTGAACTAAAACTAACCTCGTGCGCAATAATAGCAGCGATCTCAGCGTCAGTCTCGAAGCGATCAAGCAATCCCTCGTAGAGTACAATCTTGCCGCCACTGGGATGGACATACGCATTGCACTCCTTATCCTTGGTGATGATGACCTCCCAGTCGAGATCCTCGAGATGCCTCGTGTGCGGCCGTAGCAGGCGTGCGATCCCCTGCCTGCCCTTGATGGCGAGGCCGCGGTCGACGGCGCCGACGATCTGCGACGTGAGGTGCCGGACACGGGCGGTCTGGTAGTGGCGTGGGCGGAAGATCCGGCGGGCGTTCGTGTTCTTGAAATGGGCGAACTCGAACTCGTCTTCTTCACGGTATTCGTCTGGGGAGTGGAAGATGACCTGGACGCGGTTGCTGTACGGCACCACCTCGAGGTACCTCCGGCAGGCGGCGATTGCTGCGCCGCCGAGGACGAGAGCCGCTGTTGCCGTGCGGTCGCGGGCGATGTGGGCCGCCAGCGGCAGCGCGAGCGGCCGGCAAACGGGGCTTATAGCTCCTATGCGACGTTTTTACATGGAATTGGAAGGAACACGATATCGTTGAAAAGAATAGCTCGCACGCGACACTTCTGAAGCGGCAAATAGCTCCCGTGCGACACTTTCACTTAACCCCACGAGACCGTCAACGAGTTCGAATCAGCTGAGCACAGTAGGACCCACAGCCTCTCCACGTCACGGCGGAACTCACCTGATGTCCACCTCATATCGTGGGACCCACCCTGTGGTTGAAGAGAGCCGTTGGCCCCGATCCGTCCCCGCACCCGAGCACTCCCGCCACCGTTCCAGCATCTCATCCCCTTCTGTTTTCTTCTCCGGCGACCAAGTGCGGCAACGCCGGCGAGGGATGTCGAGCTCTGCTTCCTCCCACCGCTCATGGCCTCGGTATGGTGCGGTGCCGATGAGGAGGTGCCCCGATTGCCCTCGTACCGCGCCCCTGAAGCGGCTTGTCACATCCACCGACAAGAACGGCAACATTGGTCGGGAATTTGTGAAGTGTGAGAGCAAGCCCGAGCCGGGAAAGGTGAGATCTGAGTGTTCCGAGCGCCAATTTCTCGCTTTTCTTTCGAAATTTCATGCATTTCATCGAATTTGGGATTTAGGGTTCATCTCTGCGATTTCAGGAACTGCCAAAATGTGGGCATTTTGAGTGGCTTGATGAGTACATCGAGCGAATTGGGGTGGAGGTAGCATCCCGGGAGCTTGAAAACCCGTCCGTAGTGGAGCAATTGGGATGTGGCAACCTCATTTCCGCTGGTACTACGGTGGATGCGGAAGTGAAGGCCGAGCTAAAGAAGATGAACAAGCAGCTAAGGCAAATCATCGAATTGAAGAAGCATGACAATCTGATGGCCGGGTTTTTTTATTTTTGTGTAATTTCTCTCGGATTAGTTTATCTTTTCATCCTTAGTCATTAGACAGCGCAGTCAGTGTTCGAGTGATGCTTTGTAATGGATGTAATGGTCTATGTCTTTGGCTTGAATAAAATGCAACACAAATTCGGGCTAATTTTGAGCTGCTCTGTTTTCGAAATCAGTGTTTCTTCAGTTTCGTCAGTTTCGTCAGTGTTCCTTTTATCAGTGTGCAGGGGGCGCCCGTGTGTAGGGGAGGGGGAGGGGTTGAAAAGTAAAAAAACAATTGACGAGGATTGAAAAAGGTCAGGCCCAAATATAACTTAGCCATGCCAAAATGGACGTATCCAGGCCCAATAGTAACTATATGTTGATTAGGCAAAAAAAAATGGTACTCACGTTACAATCTAAATAGGAACGTGTGGATCTGCAGATACTCGTGCTCAGGTTGCAATCTTTTTTTTTGCAAAAATAGATATATAAATGAAGTCCAAGGACATCCATTTAACTAACATAACTTGGGCGCTCCTTTAACTTATGTAAATATGTAAATGTCTTATTTGAAAATGACCCATGTGTTGTATGAACTTGTTTTTGTGTCTTTTGTTTTATACACTTGTAAATATATAAATATTGCACGAGTATTATATGAACTTGTTTTTGTGTCTTTTGTTTTATACACTTGTAAATATATAAATATTGCACGAGTATTATATGAACTTGTTTTTGTGTCTTTTGTTTTATACACTTGTTGTTTGGGCGCCCCTTGTTGTTTTGCGTGTTTTGACAAATGACAATACAATAAACACAGATTACAATGAAACAAGGGATGGAATAGGCGCAATAATATTACAATAAAACACAGATAACATTACTTATATTAGATAGGGGGGATCGATAACATTACAATAAAAATAAAAAGGTACAATAATATAGAAGGGGCGGAATAGGCGCCCCGCCTAAACCCTGGGCTAGCCCCTAAACCCTAACCCCCTAGTCCATCGGCGGTGGAGGCGGTGCCGGTGCAGCCGCATTCCGGGCCGCATTCCACGCCGCCAGCCTCTCCCGCTGGTCCCGCTTCCGTTGCTCCTCCCAGAAGGCCCGGCCATTGGCCTCCCGTTGCTCCTCCTCCCGCTGTCTGCGCCTTTTCTTCAAGGCGCGCTGGGCCGCCTTCTCCTCCCACTTGGCCATGCGAGCCTCCTCCCTTGCCTCCTCCTTCGCCGCCTTAGCCCAGTAGGCTTCGAAGGGGAGGTCGCCGCCGCCGGGGAGGTTGGGGACGGGGTTGTGGACGATGGGGCCCTGGTCTCCCCAGGGGCAGGGCGGGGACTTCTCCTTCTTGCCACGCTTGGGGCGGGGGCGGCGCGTGGGCTGCTCCCACCACTGCTTGTGGTCCGGGTGGTTGTCCTCGTCGCTGAGTTCTTCGTCGGAAGGGAGGCGGAAGGGGGAGGTCGCCATGGTCGGAGTGTTTGGGGGGCGGCTGGGAGGAGGCAAAGGGACGGGCTCGAGGTTGAAGAGATGAGGGGCAAGATGAGATGAGGAGGCAAAGGCGTTTTGCCTATTTATTGAGGGCGGAGCGTGAAGGGCGGCGTGGGAATCCAGCGTCGCGTTGGCCCAGACGCCGAGACGAGACGCGTGCGCCCGCGTTGCCCCTGCATGCATGATCAATGCGAAAGAGACGGGAAGCGGGGCAGCGGGCGTGATCAATGCGAAAGAGAGAAAAAAATAGCTAGGATGCGACGCCCCCGCCCGTGCATGCATGCATGTGCATTAATGCGAAAGAGAGAAAAAAACGTCCAAGATAGTTGTTCATTGGCAGTGAAAAATAAAATATTGACTTTTTGTATGGCGCATGAACCAGATGGAAGTAAATTTGACTGAAGAAAGTTGTTCGACGTACACTTATTTAATGGGGCAGCGCTGTTGCACGCAAAATAGCTAGACTGCGACGCTAGGGGCAGCTGCTGCATGCATGGTGCAGCCCGCCCAGACGCCGAGACGAGACGCGTGCGCTGCGTTGCGTGTGGGAAGCGGGCGTGATCAATGCGAAAGAGAGAAAAAAAATAGCTAGGATGCGACGTACTGTAACCCCTGCACCGCCGCTCCTGACCCTGCATGCTGCATGCGGGCATGGTGCAGCCCGCCACGCCCAGCGCCCTCGCATGCCACGCTCGGTCCAACGGTCTCGAGTGTGCCAACGCTGTACGTTATATTTATTACATATTTTAGATTTTGATATTTTTTCTGCTGGTCATAGTGACATGCATACTCCCTCTGTCCACAAATAAGTGTACGTTTGGCTTTAAAATTTGTCCACAAAAAATATACTTCTACCTTTCCAATGCACTTGGGCATCCACTATGTAGTCCATAAGGCTATCCACAAGCCAACTTAGGTAGTAACATGCATGTACATGCAATGCCAATTAGGCAAATTGGTGACATGGCATGACAATTAATAAAGAAAGAGAGAGAGGTAGTAACTTAGCTAGTTACCATAACATCACACATACCAAGATCATATGAGTCTACAACCTAATTAATTAGCTCTTGCATGACACCATACATATGTTATCACCCACTATGAAGGTAGTAACATCAACTAGTAACATGTGCAAGTTACTAGTCTTAGTTACTTAGCACTATGACCAGCCTAAGGCTATCCACAAGCCAAAATAACATAGATGTGGTATTATGCAAAGTCTCGTTTATTACAATGAACCTGAGGGGAGTAAGTTTGATTGGAGAAAGTTGTTACACGTAAACTTATTTAATGCGACGGAGGGAGTAAATACGCTGCAGCGCTGTTGGACGTAAAATAGCTAGACTGCGACGTTAGGGGCAGCTGCATGCCCGCATGGTGCAGCCCGCCCAGCGCCCTCGCATGCCACGCTCGCATGCCACGCTGTTGCACGTAAAAACGATGAAGCCAATCAGATTCCAGAATCATCCATCCCACGGATCGCCAAGAGCTAGCCACGAAATCCTTCTAAGAGACGCCAACCAATCAGGTTGCAGAAGAAGCCCTTCCACGGATCGCCCAGAGCCACCCGCGGAATCCTTCTAGAAGACGCGATCGGACGGCCACAGTGTCGCGCTAGGGTTAGATCTACGGTCCTCATTCGGCCTTAGGGTTAGCGGGGTTTAGGATGCAGTCAACGGGGTTTCACAAGTTTGACCAAACATTCAAATGTGCATAACTAATTCAAAAAAAATCAAAAAAATACAAAACCTTCGCATGGTGTCATGTTATGTCACATAGTTGTGAGGAAAAATATCAAACTTGGTCTATTGATCATATTTCAAAAAACCCTTCACAAAATGACCTATCTCCTCCGAGGTTTTCTGGCTTTCGGGTCAAATGACCAATGATATGGCTAGAATCAAGGCATAGTTTGTGATAATGTGCCCATATTTGGCATGCATGTCTATAATGGGATGACTAACAATGTTGTAGCACAAAGTTTTCCTTTTCGACGCACAGAAAAATCATTTTCTATTTTCTGAGTGCCGAAAGAGGGGGGGATTTGTGAAGCAACCACCAAATTGAAGTTTCAAAATGGTAACATACTATTTTCCAAAAATACTAGACCACCTAGAATGTACAATTTCCCAACCTGAGTATCTCAAACCTTTTATTCCATCCCTGGTGAAAAAGACAAATCCTGCCGAATCGGCTGGAAGTGGGTAAGATATGAACTACAGGTACATGATTCCATGTTGATGATTTTTTGTAAAAATAATTTTTAGGTTCACAACATGCTATTTCATCAGAGATCCAATGCTAGTTTTGCGAGCCTGAGCCCCTAGCTAAGAATATTTATGAAAACCCTTCAAGTTTGACCAGACATTCAAATGTGCATAACTAATTCAAAAAAAATAAAAAAAATACAAAACCTTCGCATGGTGTCATGTTATGTGACATAGTTCTGAGGAAAAATATCTAACTTGGTTTTAGAAATGGTCGAAAAAAAACTTGCTTAGAAATGGGGTGGTTTACCCTAGCTTTGGAGCTCATTTCTACCCCATTTTGGGTGAGGGTGAGTTGTACTTCACAAAAGGGATCAGGGTGAGGATGAGTTGTATTGTACATGAGAAAAACGTTGGAATCTCATACAAACATAGAAAAGTGACATAGCTACATATGTTGAAATTCAAATTTACCATCATATTTGAATTTTGTCCAAATTATCAACAAGTGACAAATTATTATAATAACAAATGTTTACAATAACAAGTGCCAAATTATTACAACAACAAGTGTCAAATGTTTACAAAAATAACAAATGTTTACAATAACAAATGTCTATTTCTTTTGGCTCTTCTTACCCCTCGTTTTCTTCTCCTTCACAAGTTTCACACCACACAATAGGTTTATGCTCTTCTTTTTCTTACCATTACCATCTGGCCTCCCCACAGCACGTCCAAGAGTCTCCTTCACCTCCTGCACCTCCTCAACAACCTCATGATCATGATCCAGAGCCTCATCAACATGGTCACTTTGCACCAGAGCCTCAACAACATGGTCACTTTGCACCAGAGCCTCAACAACTTGGTCAGTTTGCACCAGAGCCTCAACAACAGGCTCATTTTGCACCAGAGCCTCAACAACAGGCTCATTTTGCACCAGAGCCTCAACAACAGGCTCATTTTGCACTAGAGCCTCAACAACAGGCTCATTTTGCCCCTCATTTTGCACCAGAGCTTCCAAATCAGAAACGGTGTGCCCTAAAGCCTCAACAGTTTGCACATCATCCTCCAAAACAAGTTCAGATTGCACCTCAGCAGCACCAAACATGATCTGGTTAGTTCTCTTCTTTCTTTGGCCATTGATTCTTGCCCTTTTCACTGGCCAGCATTCGTCAACAACAAGAGGTGGGCCTTTTTATCCACGCTTCCTCCTGAAAACAAGCAATTTAGCTGGGGGAGAAAAATCATCAACAAGAAATGGGATAGATTTTGGATGAACATACTTTGGCTTTTCAGCAGTGTATCTGCACTTGGTAGAGCCAGCTCGGTGTCCAAGTTCTTCACAGAGTTTGCATCTATTCTTGTTACCTTTTTGGGCCCTTTTTGGCTTGGCATCTTTCTTTTCATCTTTCTTTCCCTTCTTGCTGCTCCCACCTTTCTCAAACCAAGCCTTAAATCTACTCTGCTTGGGCCTGCCAGCCTTTCTTTTCATCAAAGGAGGACACAAGGAGAACTGAATGTCCACTTCAGGCCACTGAGACTGATCTGTAAGTGCTGGAATTGGTGTTCCATATGCAGCCTTGAATTTTTCTACAGAATAATACTCATGCAAATATGGGTGCATATTTAGCTTGTGTTTGGAGGCCAAGAAAAGTATGGCATGCTCACAAGGCTTCCCAGTGTGTTGCCACTCAAGGCATGTGCATTCATGCAATTGAGTGTCAACAACATGCCTCCTGCCAGTCTTTGTATCTCTGACTTCAGCACCCCACAATGAGGATTTCTCAACACGCAAATGTGCAAGATTTCTGCTCCTGTTGACCACCTGCTGCACAACATCAGGAAGCTTATCTCCTTGAAGAACATCACCAAGCCTTCTTCTCAATTCCCACAACCTCATGATCATGATCCTGATCTGGTCAACCATGTCATGGACAGGCAAGTCTTTTAACTCCTTCACTTTGTTGTTGAAACTTTCTGCCAAATTATTGTTGATATGATCACATTTGATGGCAGTGTTAAAACCAGACCTGTACCATAAAAGAGAATGGTAGGTTTCCAACCATGTACAAAACTTGACCCTATCCTCCTCAGAGCATGCCGCCTTAATCTTCTCAAGGTGATATGAATGTGTCTGCCTGGTGTAAGATCTTGCTGCTGGCCACATGCGTCCAAAATCATCTCCTCTGAATTTTTTGATCAAATTCATCCACATATGGCCGAAGCACTCCCTCTGCTCAGCATGAGGGAAAACAATCTTCACTGCATTTTCTAAACCTTTACATGCATCTGTGTGCACTGCCAATGGAGAGACTGGCCCTATGCATCTTTTCAACTGCATCATGAACCATGTCCATGATGCCTCTGTCTCAGACTGAAACATGCCAATAGCTACAGGGAACATCCAATTGTGTCCATCTAAAGCATTGCATGCTGCTAGTTGACCATTCCACTTTCCAGTCAAGAAAGATGAGTCTATACTCAAATATGGACGGCAACCTGCTTTGAAGCCATCGATGCAAGGCTTTAAAGCCATGAAGAATTTAGAGAAGAAGACTTTCCCATCAGCTGTTACCTCAGTATCTATCTCCACAACACTGCCAGGTGACCTCTTCTCTACTTCTGCTTTGAAGTTATAAAGCATTCGAAAGGTATTTTCCCAATCACCATATAGCTCTTTCATTGCCCTTTGCTTTGCCTTCCACACTGTAGTATAATTCAGCTTAATGGGGTACTGCTTTTCCAAGTCTATTTTCAGTCTCTTTGCAGTGCTGTTTGGTGTTGTGGCTAAAATGGGCTTGATCTTTTCTGCAACCCATAATTGTGATGTCATCTTTGTAATTGTTTGAGAACTTGTAATGCAAGTATGAGGTTTTGGAATTTGATTCACTCTTATTGTCCTTCCATCAGGTTGGCGTCTAGCAGATATATACCACTTGCAAGGCTTGGCACCACCATCATAACCTATGCATTTTGCATAGAACTTCTTTTTATCAGTCCACATAGTCTTGGTAGCAAACTCACGTTTGACTGCATATGTCCTGAAACACATCCTGAATTCATCCATGCTTGGAAACAATCTCCCAACTTCAATAACTGGGTCCTCTTTGTCATAAACTGTTACTAGCTCATCATCATGTGCATCATCTACATGAACTGCAGCATTTTCCAACAACTCTAGATCTATATCTGCCTCTTCATCTCTTAAATGGTTGTCATCATCATTTGCAGCTTCATCCCTCTTCTTCTCCTTGTCTCTGTCATCTATAGGAATGCCAAAAAGCTTTGCCATTTCAATGTCATCTATTGGTGCAATGACCAAATCAGTGCGGTCATGTATCTCAACTGAATTCCAATCAACAGTTACAATCCTTTGTGCATTATCATCTGCAGCCTCCCCTTGTGCATTAGCATCATCATCCTCCACTGTTAACACTTCCAACTCAGTAAGTATAGGCATTACTTGCCTTTGTGCAGCCCAATCATCCTCGACCATCTGAGCAGCCAGCTTCGAGGCCACATATCCAACCCTCGAATCAGGTTTCAGATCAATGAGCTCTGCTAAAAACAGAACAGTTTTGCTTGTCCAACCATTTCTCTCATTGATTTCATCAACTATATGTTCCCCTGTCTCAACCCTAACATAGTCACATTTGCAATCATCAAATCGTAACAAAGAAACTTCTTGCTCTGGCCCCCAAACCACACTATCCCCAATTTTTTCCACCATTTTCCTTACTGCCTCCTCTCCCATGTTTATTAGCTCTTGGGGATCAACATGTTCTAATTCCACCTCCCATTTAACAACCGTGTCTCTCTCAATGATCTGCGTGCTTCCATCAACTAAAACAGCCCTAGAGGGAAAGAAATTGATGCGAAATTCGAAGGTTTGGCGCGCAACATCGTCTCCCCTGTTTTTGGCGGGCACTGTGAGCTAGCGGAAGCGAACAGAGAGCTCAACCTTAGAGAAATTAAGTGCAGAGATACGGGATATACCGATTAGAAGTCCCCTCTACATGCTCCATATCGTTCCCCCTCGCCCCGTTCAGCACACCCTCGCCTCCACAATCTAGCATCAATGGGCACGCTCAGATCTGGAATTGAGAAGAATGGGAGAGGAATTAGCTTTCAAATGGCACTCACCACCTTCGTCGTCGAACGAAAGCTCCGCCGCCTAAATTAATTACCGTGCCACCGCTGCCGGCGCCGAGAACGATGGGTGAGGTCCGCCGCCGCCGTCGGGGAAGCTACAGTCAGTGTTACGCGCGCTCTCGGTCGGAAGCGGTTGGTTTGACTGGCTGTCCCAACCAACCGGTTTGGCTTAACCCTAATATTGGAACAAAGTTAAATGTGTCCTTACGACCGATTTAAGGCCCGTGTGGCCCTGGGATATTAGTTGCCTCACATCCGTCGCATGCGAGCTATTCTTTTCAACGATGTCGCTTTCCTTCCAATTCCATGTAAAGACGTCGCATAGGAGCTATAAGCCCCCGGCAAACGGCGGGCGCGACGTGGCGGATGAGTCGCTGGATGGAGTCCCATATCTCCCTCTGGGAGGGCTGAGCTTGAGCTTGATCGGGTTGATCATGGGACTGTGGACGGACGGGAGGGACGATGATCCCTTGGATGGAGCCCACCAAAATCGACCCTGGATTCTTGTGGGAAGGGAGCGGTTGCAGTGGCAGTGGCAGCGGCGGCGGCGGCGCAACTAGATAAGGCGGTGCACGGACGGCGGGTTTAACGGTGTTCTTCTTCCGAGGAGTGTAGTGGAAGAAGAGCCGTTGGAAGGTTTGGCCTAAGACCTCCAAGCGAGGCCATGGGGCTGGCAGCGGCGGCGGCAGTGGCAGGAGGCGGACGGTGGACGGCGGCTTGTGGACCGCCGGATTGTGGACTGGGAAGCCGAGAAGGGTTTGGATGATCGGGAGCGCTGCCGCTTGATCCATACGGGAGGGCTGAACTTGGTTGCACTTGCACACGTACGTGGTCTACAGAGTAGGGACGCTAGCTCGTGTTTGGGGTTTATGTGGTCGAGTAGTCTTGTCGGATTCACGTTCGTTTTAGCTGGAGGTGAATTTCCTAGGCTTGCGGAAGGTACCTAAGCCGACTCAAATTGTGGAACACAAATTCCTTTTTCGGTTCGGGAGTGGTAGGCACGCGTCCGGCCCCTGCTGACACGCGTCTTCGAAAATGCCCTAAATCCCTTTTTATAAAAAAAAAGTCCCGCTTTTACTGCATAAAAAAGTTTGTATCAAAAAATAGAACAAAATGATTGTTTCGCCGGAGACCTGTCGGAAACTTTATAGCAAAAAAGTAGTGCTCATATAACAAATCCGACCTCGTCGGAGACTTTCGCCAGGAGACCTCGCCTGAAGAGCTTGTAGCAAAAGGTTTTGGCTATTTTAACAAACCACTAAACAGTTGTAGCAAAAAAAAGTCCTATTATAACAAATCCAACTTTGCCAGAGATCTTGTAGCAAAATATTTATACTATTGTAACACCAACATTGGTCGCATGTAGCAAAACACGACGCCATTTATAGCACCACCGCCAGCTGCACGTAGCACCGTTGACGACCCCATGTAGCAAACCTCGATGACAAACGTAGCAAAAAAAATTAGCAACTGTACCAAACACAGAACTTCGCCGTAGACATCACCGGTGGCTTGGTAGCAAAAAAAAGTTGGGTTGTCGTATCGAAACCGACTTTGCCAGAGACTTTCATCGAAAATATCATAGCAAACACTTTGTGCTATTGTAGAAAAATATAAAACGTAAATAGAAAAAAAATATGACTATTGTAGCAAAAAATAGAATAAAAATTTACATCACTAGAAAAGACGGTCGGAGGAGGGCGACCATGCAGGCCTCGACCGCCATGGCCACATGCCACCTTCTGTGACCTCGCTCCCACGGCAGAAGCGTCATTGCCTCGCGGGGCGGAGGAGAGCAAGCGTAGAAGAGGGAGCACGGGTGGAGGAGGGCACAACAACAGTGAAGGCGTGCGGCGGCGCCGACTACAACTACCGGGCGAGCACGTACGGAGGAGGGCAGGTCGGAGGAAGGCATGGAGGATCTTGGACCCGGAAGTGAAGAAGACGGGCGCCTGCAGCAGAGCGGAGGGCAGGTCGGAGGAAGACACGCTACGTCATGCTTGTTGTCTTGTAGCTCCAGCTCGCTGCCATTAGGGTCAGTGCTCGACCGTCCGAGATGGCGCAACAAAAAGGGCAAGCGAGCCGCAGCGGGTGGGGCACGATAGGTAGGGGAGCAAGCGGCGGCGCGTGGGGCAGCCGGCGGTGGAGAGAGCAGCGGCGCTTGGCATCGATTTTGAGATGGACGGGGAGGTGGGGAAGAGATCCCCTTATTCTATTGTACGTTGAGTTCACAAAGAGATCAATTAAAAAAGAAGCAATCATTGTACGTTGAGTTCACAGATAGATTAATAAAGATCTCCTCTTATTTCTTGTGTCAATTTCTCGTGTTGATTCTTATATGCCTTCTACTCTAGTCATCTTCCTCGGTCGTGGAGCGGTCTCGGGACCGGCCAGCCGATAGGGGTTGCTTCCTTTTCAGTTTGATTACCTGTTAATCCTTATCCTCTCCCTTGTTAGCTAGTGCTAACTAACACCCGAAAGTACCACTACAAGAAAACGGAAGGTTGCCGACGGCCTTCTTCTATGTTGATGGTTATTATCGGGCCCTCGGCATATAACCATGCAACACGACGGTTGGCAGAAAAGGTCATGGCCAAAAAAAGTCATTGGTATATAGATTTATATGCTGACAGCCATACCAGCTGCACCGTCCATATACCGCTAAAATTTGCCTACATACGCTTCTATGATGGCAGCCATCTGTATGCCGACAGCTAACTTTTATATGGCGATGCCAAGATTGCCAACGACCATATGTGTAACATCCCAAAAATATTAAACTTGGATCATTAAACTCTAATCATCAAAATTAGGGTTAACAAAAACATTTCTAACTAAAAATATAAAAGCATTCATATGTGTGTATTAAGATTTGGATTCTTTGAATTGCCATGGTTCTATGTTTCTTTGCTTGTAAAATAATTCTTAGGCGAAATAAACATCATCTAAAAAATCCCCAAACTTTTTCCAAAGACAAACAAGTCAAAACAAATAAATTAAGTGAATGGTCACTTTGGCCAAATTAACTGCCATGCCTATTTTGGCTATCTCTAACTTTCAAAACTCAACAGAAACATGAATGGATCTTTGCACCCCTTGATAGTACTCATAATAAGGTAATAAGGCCCACTTTGTGATCATCCAAAAACATTCAAATGCTTAGTTTAAATGACAGTTTAAAATTGAATCTATTTCATATGGGTAGATCCCACTATTTCAAAAACCACTCAAACCAACTCAATTTTCAAAACCCAAGCATCCACAGAATCCTCAACACATGCCTAGCACACCCACCAAAAATCTTTTCAAAATTCAAAACTCAAATTCATGCGGCCATTTCATCAAACAGGTTGCAGATTCAAATCAACAAAATCAAAAACACTATGTTGAGCAGTGTTTTGGGCCAACCTTGTTCCCTCTCTGGTTACAACTAGCCTTAGTAGATCATCTAGCACCTTAACTAACCTCTAGCACCACTGTGAGCTTGCCAATGCCATCAATGGTGAGCAGGCCGAGCCTCACCATGTCACCCTAGTGTGGACAGCAAGCTAGGAGAAGAACTAGCCGTGCCAACTTGTCTAGCATGCAGCCCATGCCTCACCGCCCCCTCTAGACCAGCCCTAGCTCAAAGACAGAGACCAGAACCGCCAGGAACGCCGCGCCCGCGCCGCTGTCGACCATGCCGACGCGCACCGCAGAGCACGCGCCGTTCCCACGCAACCCGACCACCTCGAGCCCTTGCCGCCTGCCAGCATGCACCCCACCGTCCCAGGAGACCACCAGACATGATATTTTCACCGCCCGTACCCTGCAGCCACCGCTCACCGCGGAGTTCGCCGCCTCTGCCTCGCAGAGCATCGCGCGTTCCCGACCACTTGCCACCGCCCCTACACGCGCATTTAAGCTCTCTGAGCATCGCCAGGAGACCGCCCATCGATCGCCAACCTCGGCCATGCCTCTAGCCGCCCGTAGCCGTGTCGCCACCGTCGCCTGCCCATCCCTCTCGGTCTCGCCGTCGAGCCTATAAAAGGAGACGACCCCCGCTCGATTTCTTCACACTGTCTCACTCCCCTCACCTCACTGATCATTCCACCCCTTAGCCGGAGCACGAGGAGCAGCAGTTCACCGGAATTGCGCCGGAGCAGGCTGCCTCTGGAGAAGAAGGGAGCCGTTGATTTCGACCACCCCTGAGTTCGCCGTCGTTGACTTCGTCGTTTGCCCGCCTCGCCGTCGCCACTGGAGCCCCGGTATGCCCCCTATGCACCCCCACCGAGCCACTAGGGTTCGAGCTCGTCGGTGACTTGTTCATCGTCGACGACAACCCTCAGCCGTCGATCTTCATTCTAATCCAATGAACCACATCGCCCCGTATCGCTTCGCGTTTTATGAGCCCCTGACCGGTAGACCCCCCCCCCTGTCAGCTGAGCCCCGCGCTGCTGAGTGACACTAGGCCGGCCCAAAAACCCTTCCCGCGCAACCCACTCGTTTGAATTTAGCTTTTTCTATTTTCATTCAAACTCAGTTATGTACCT
This sequence comes from Avena atlantica, assembly GCA_910589765.1. NCBI lineage: Eukaryota > Viridiplantae > Streptophyta > Magnoliopsida > Poales > Poaceae > Avena > Avena atlantica. The sequence goes on from OU342736.1 coordinate 489,120,907, forward strand.
AGTTTCAAAAATCAACCCAGATAGATTCAGTGAACCAAATTGCATGAAACCAATTTTGTTAGAAAGGTGTTGAAATACTTAATCCAAGCCCGTTGGATTCAAATCATTTGGATCTGTAGATCAACCCTGGTAAAAATAACAAATCAGAAGCTTTTCTACATTCAAACATTTTTCAAATTTCAACCATAATAGCTTTTGAGTTGATTCCAACTCTCAAAAATCACATTTGATCATACCTTTCAGAATATATAAAAAAATATGGGTTTACTTATAGAAATAATGTTCAAGTAATAAAAGAATGCAACATAGGCATTTCTAGTCACTTTATTTAATTGAAATAAAAGGTTAAACCTTATTAAATTGTGACACCACTTTAAATCACATTCTCATGTACTGAAATATGTGGTGATGACATGTGTCAACATGATCCCATGTTTGAGTTGGAGAATATGAAATCTTAAGTAGTTTTTCAATGAGTAGAAATTACTTTTCTAAAAATAAAATAAATAAGACAAAGGTTTTAATCTTGTAATGCTAGTGATGATGCTAGATAATCTATAGTACCCTTTTGTATGATGATTGAAAGTAGTTAAGTATTGTTTGGTGATTGTGTACCTCGTATTTATTTATAGACACTAGTACCGACCAAGGATACGAGGAGGGAGGAGGATACTACGAAGAAGAAGCCGAGGAGAACTTCAACCACTGCTCTGCACAAGGCAAGTTGATACTAATACCTATACAAGCCTAATACTACTAGTTGATTGAGCAAGCTAGCACTTGCAATTATGGAAGTTAGATAACCTATGCAATGCACTAAGCATGCTTGGTTGGACATATTTGATGATACCCAATCCTAGTTTTACTTGCAAGCTTTATACTTTATTTCTTTATCAAAGATTTCTCTTAGAGTTTACTTAAGTGACTTGTAGATTCTAGGAAGATAATTGAAGGTTGCATAAAGAGCATTAAATTTGGCCTAAGCTAGATAATCTTGATGTCATCCTAAGGCATGAGATTGAACTCAATTAATCTCCACTTGATTACCACCCCTCATTAGTACTTATCCCACTTGTAGATGCTAGTGCTAAGCATAAAACCTGATCAACTTTAGATGAGAATACTTGGTGGAAAATGGTTATGAAAACCTTAGAATGATGAGTCATTCTACTGAGATGTTTTGACATGTGTTTCCGAACACTAGATGATTTGGATGATGAAAATGTTAAGGCATGAGCCTTAGCCCTTTAAAAAACTGATGGTTGTTTGGATGCGATACCATTCCAAATTTACCGTACAACCACAATACCCGAAAATTGGGTAGGGCTTGACCAGAAACTTATATACTTTAGTATGGGTTCCCTCACGGCCAAGGTCTGAGCTGAGGCTACCTTGTGAAGATTGTCCACCTGTGCAGTACCCAAGATGACAGTTGGTCATGGTTGGGAGGCCAAACTCACAGGAGAGGTGCCCATACTAGGGCGTGTAATGGAAAGGTTAGGATTGATTATCCGCATACTGAGTATGGTGAATTCAGGATTTGTTCCGGACGGATGTATCGAATGTTGTGGTGAAAGTGTACAATATCTACAGAGTGTCAAACTATTCGAATAGCCGCGTCCACGGTTATGGACAGTTGGAGTGGCCATACTGTTCCCCCGTCAGATGTTTTCAAAATGATTTATGTAATGAATTGAGATTTTGACTTGACCACAACAGAGTTGTGATATGAAATTCAAGTTCCCACTTAGGTGTTATAAAATTTCAACTTGCTTTTCTTGCTTCTGAACTTAGTAGAGGTAAATCTGGCTTTTTGCAAACAACCCTAGAGCCTAGTGTCCTACTACAAAAAACCCCTTCACTTGTTAGTATTAGTTTGCGAGTACTTAAAGAGTACTCATGGCTTTGTCCCTAGCTATTCCCATGGCCAGACTATGAAGAGGAGTACCAGGACGAAGGACCCCAGGAAGGTTACGACAACTAGGATCATCTCCCATCGCCAGCATTGCCTGTGACCCCGAAGATGGAGCTTCGCCTACGCTACCTTTATTATTACGTATTTCCGTTGCTTGAGTTGTATTAAGAACTGGATCATGAGATCCTTATTTGTGTAAGACCTTATGTATGGTTTGTAATGGATGATGTATTGTGGTATCCAAATCTGTTATGTCTCGCAAAAATGGTAATCCTGGGAAGGATTGCGATGTATGGCATAACAGGCATCTGGGATTAAAAATTCGGGTGTTAACAAGTTGGTATCAGAGCCATCCTGACCATAGGAGACCCTAGTTAGACTGGACGTTTGAATCAAAAACTTAGTTTCAAAACCAAAGGAAGCAAATATTTATAAAAACTTAATCCCATTCTTATCACTTTGATTCTTTCATGAAAATTCATGTTCCTCAAAAACTCTTTCAAAATACATAAAAATTGACACACTTGATCACTCTACTAACTTACTCATCCTCTATTCTTATAGATGGACGTGAAGTACAGCAAGTTTTATCAGTTGGGGAATGGAGGAGACCTTATCTTTGAGCGGGATTTGGACCAGCTTTCGGAACTTCTGGAGCGTACACACCCCGAGTTCTTCGGAGCTCAGCTCAATGATCAAGGAGGAGAAGATCTGCAGTGGCTAATTGTTGCAAGTCTCCGGGGAAAGATTGAACCTCCCACTGTTGAGGGAATTCAGTTCACCTTAAGAGAGAACAACTGGCTCGATGGACTTGCCAGGGCCATGGAGGATGCTCTTGCACGTCTGTGTGGACAGAGTATCAACCAGAACAAGGGTACCCGCTTTGTGTTTTGTCCAAGGCGTGATGCTATGGGACAGCCACTAGAAGCCCCATACCACCCCGAGCTGGAGACTCAGTTGGACCACCTTAGCTTCATGATGTATTATCGTCAACAAGAACTGGGCAATGCCCATGACTACTCCAACCACAAGTTTGCCATCATCAATACGAAGGATCAAACCATCGCCATGCTAGCGAAGGATCGCAAGTCTCGCCGCCGTCAGCTCGACAAGAAGGAGCGCATCATTGTTCGTCTTCGCCACCGTATCTCGGATTTGGAGGAGACCATCCACGAGAGAGACATGCACTTGGAGGAAAGGAGAATGTCGGAGAAGACCTTCGTGGAGACCCCTACTCCTATCTCAGCGATGATGATGATTTTCTGGAGGATCGGGCCATGGACTTCTTCACCGATGAGGAGGATTTCGCCTTCATCAATGACGATGAGGATGATGAGGATGACGATTACACCGACTCCGAGGAGTACTAGCACTTGAGCACTAGCATAGTGAGTTGTATTCGGTCCCACTGTATCGTAGTTTCCAGAATGGTTCTTAAAACCATCTGTTTTTCTTGCTTTGTGGTGTGTGTTTGTATCGTGTGCTATGAATGAAAAGCAAGTTGCTAGAAAATCCGAGCCAAGCTTTAAAAACTTTTCAAAGTCCTTGAACCTTTGAAATTTCCCTCTTTTCTCATGATCTATCTCAATCTTTAGATGCCTCGCGGAGGAAGTGGTTCATCCCCAGACCCGATGTTGTAGATCCTCCAAATGTTGGTTTCTGACCGTGAAGCTGAAAGAGCCGAACGTCAAGCCAACTTAGCCACCCTTCAGCAGATAGCTCAGCTAGCCCACAACAATCAAGGCCAAGGAAATCAGGACAACCATGGATCTAAGCTCAAGAATTTCCAGAATACCAACCCACCCGTTTTCACTAAGTCAGAAGAGCCCTTAGACACCGATGATTGGCTGCAAACCATGGAAAACAACCTGGAAGTCGCCGGAGTGGAAGCTATTGAGAAAGTTCTGTTCACCACCCACTATCTAGCCGGAGATGCAAGAGCATGGTGGAACAGCATTCGTGCAATGACCGGAGGACAGATGATGACCTGGGAGGAATTCAAGGTCAAGTTCAGCAGAACCCATGTTCCACCAGGTTTGATCAAGAGAATGAGAGATGAGTTCAGAGAACTGAAGCAAGGAAGGATGACCGTAGTGGAATACCGTGACAAATTCTTGTCATTAGCTAGGTATGCCTCGGATGAGATCGACACTGAATCCAAGAAGAAAGAAAGATTCTTGAATGGTCTGCACGATGAGATGCAGACGGTGTTCCTCAATATCCCCTTTGCCGATATTGAAGCCCTAGTCGACTCTGCCATCCAGATGGAAGGAAAGATCAACCAAGCCAATGAGAACCGCAAGCGTCACATGATGCATCAGCCAGGAACCCATCATACCCCAAAGTATCGCCCCAACCCATCTCCAGGATTTGCCCCGAGAACCAACAGACCCCCCGATGAACCGTCCGACCTATCCCAACCGTGGAAACCCAAGGCCCGGAGGAATTCACAATAACCCCAGCAACTCAAGCAATTTCAACCGTGCACCACCCAAGTTCAACAACAACAATGCTGCCGCCAACACCAACACTGCCCCGAGGACTGGAAGCAATGATGTGCCTGCTGCAGCAAAGGACAAGTCGCAAGTGACTTGTTATGACTGTGGAAATAAGGGTCACTACTCCAATGAGTGCCCCAAGAAGAATGCCGCAGCCCCCAATGCCAATGCCCCAGCTCAGCAACAGCGTCGTGTTCAGCAGGGAAGAAGGTTTGCCCCAGGGAATCCGCTCAACCGCAACGGTCGTCTTTTTCTCATGCATGCTGAAGAAGCCCAGGAAGCGCCAGATGTCGTGCTGGGTATGTTTTCTGTTAATTCAGTACTTGCTAGAGTGTTGTTTGATTCTAGTGCATCGCACTCATTTGTCACCGAAGAATTTGCATGCACTAGTAAGATTCAACCAACCAAACTGAAGCATGTTATGATTGTTCAAATTCCCGGTTCAACCACCAAAGCTAGGTAAATTTGCAAAGTCGTCCCTATCCGAATCCATGGCATAGATTTTTATGCTAATCTGATAGTAGTCGGGACTAAAGGTTTGGAAGTAGTACTAGGAATGGATTGGATGTCCAAACATAAAGGATTAATCGACTGTGCCAAGAAAGCCATAAGCATGACCAGTACAGCCGGAATATCAGTCGAGCATATATCTGAAACCTTACCTCATCAATTCAAGTGCAACAAGAGTATAGCCCAACCTACCATTGACCAAGTCCGGATAGTCTGTGAATACCCCGATGTATTTCCAGATGTTTTGCCCGGTATGCCCCTAGATCGGGATATCGAGTTTATCATCGAACTAATCCCCGGAACAGGACCCATAGCCCAGAGACCATATAGTATGAACCCGTCTGAACTAGCAAAACTGAAGAAGCAACTAGATGCCATGTTGGAAATTGGATTGATTCAACGAGGTGCGTCACCATCGAGATCACCTGTTTTGTTCGTGGACAAGAAGGATGAAGGTAACCGTTTGTGTACGGATTATCGGAAGTTGAATGATGTCACTATCAAGAACAAATACCCATTGCCCAAGATAGAAGATTTGTTTGATCAGTTGACCGGTGCCAAAGTGTTTTCTAAGATTGATCTTAGAACAGGCTATCATCAACTCAAGATTCGCGCAGAGGATATTCCCAAGACTGCCTTTACCACCAGATATGGATTATACGAGTATACTGTCATGTCTTTTCGATTAACCAATGCCCCCGCTTATTTCATGAATCTCATGAATAAGATTTTTATGGACTTCCTGGATAAGTTTGTCGTTGTTTTCATTGATGACATTCTGATTTATTCCAAATCAGAAGAAGAACATAAGCTACACCTAAGGACCATTCTTGGAACTCTTAGAGAGCATCAGTTGTATGCCAAGTTTAGCAAATGTGAATTCTGGTTACAGGAGGTAGGATTCCTCGGCCACATCGTATCAGCTGGAGGAATTGCCGTTGACCCTTCAAAGGTGAAAGATGTCAAAGATTGGCAAGCCCCAACCACTCAAACCCAAGTTCGTGCATTTCTCGGATTGGCGGGATATTACCGCAAGTTCGTAGAAGGTTTCTCGAGTATTGCCAGACCCATGACCCAATTGCTGAAGAAGGACAAGAAGTTTGAATGGACGGACAAATGTGAAGCGAGTTTTCAAGAACTCAAGAGAAGATTGATTTCAGCCCCAATCTTAATCATGCCAAATATCACGAAGCCCTTTGACGTGTATTGTGATGCATCCAAGATCGGTCTCGGATGTGTGCTAATGCAAGAAGGCAAAGTTATATCTTATCTATCTCAACAACTGAAACAGCATTAGCAAAACTATCCAACCCATGACCTCGAACTCGCCGTCGTAATTCTAGCCCTGAAGACATGGAGGCATTACCTGATGGGAAATCGTTGTGAGATTTATTCGGATCACAAGAGCCTAAAGTATATATTCACTCAGAAGGAGCTGAATATGAGACAGAGAAGATGGATTGAGCTAATCAAGGATTACGATCTGGACATTCACTACCATCCCGGTAAAGCCAACGTGGTAGCAGATGCCCTTAGCAGATTGTCGTGTCGCTTGAACTCCATGATTTTGAAGGAGCGACCAAGTCTGCACAAAGAGATGGAAGATTTCCGAATGGAATTAGTGAGTGAAGGATTTTTGGCTAGCATAGAACTTCAACCCACTTTGATCAGCCAGATCAAGGAGGCGTAGAAAGGAAATTCTAGTATCGACGGAATCAAGCGTTGTATCGGTACAAGCAAAGTACCCGGATTTATAGAAGACAAAGAAGGAGTTCTGTGGTACAAAAGACGCCTTTGTGTACCAGCAGATTCTGAGTTGAAGGAAGTTATTCTGAAGGAAGCTCATGATACTCTTTATTCTATCCACCCCGGAGGAACAAAGATGTATCAGGATTTGAAAGAACAATTTTGGTGGCATAAGATGAAGAAAGAAATCGGAAGCTATATCGCTAAGTGTGATATATGTCAGCGAGTCAAGGCGGGACATCAAAGACCCGCTAGATTGTTGCAACCATTGCAGATTCCGAAATGGAAATGGGATTCCGTTGGAATGGACTTTATCACCGGATTGCCTACTTCTAGTAGGGGAAATGAATCTATTTGGGTCATAGTGGACAGATTGTCCAAAGTCGCCCATTTCTTACCAGTCAAGACCACCTATCAGAGTTTGAAGCTAGCGGAGTTATACATCGCTAGAATCGTCAGTTTGTATGGAGTCCCCAAGAACATCGTATCGGATCGAGGAACTCAGTTTACCTCGAGATTCTGGAAGAAAGTCCAAGAAGGTTTAGGAACCCGACTAGATTTCAGCACCGCTTATCACCCTCAGACCGACGGACAAACGGACCGAGTAAATCAAATACTCGAAGATATGCTGAGAGCATGTGTGTTAGAATATGGCTCTAAGTGGGACGACTGTCTGCCTTTCACAGAATTTTCTTACAACAACAGTTACCAAGCTAGTTTGCAAATGGCCCCATTTGAATTCATGTACGGAAGGAAGTGTCGCACCCCTTTGAACTGGTCGGAAGTAGGAGAGAGTCAGATTTTCAGACCTTATATCCTACGAGAAGCAGAAGAGAAGGTTCACAAGATTCGTGAGCACCTCAAGACCGCCCAATCCAGACAGAAGAGTTACGCCGACAAGAGACGTAGAGACCTCGCCTTCAACATAGGAGAATTTGTGTATCTGAAAGTGTCACCATTGAAAGGAATGCAGTGTTTCCAACTCAAGGGAAAGTTAGCCCCCAGATATATCGGACCTTTCAAGATTCTGAACCGTCGAGGAGAAGTGTCGTATCAATTGTAACTACCCGAAGAGATGTCAGTTGTGCACAATGTGTTCCACATCTCATTACTTTGCAAGTGCCTCGAAGTCCCGGAGAAGACTGGAGTGTTCAAGAATATTGATCACCGGACCATAGAAATCAACGATGACCTGACCTACCCCGAAGTGCCCATCCGCATTTTGGAAGAAGCCTTCAGAACTACCAGAACCAGAAGCATCAAGTTTCTCAAGATTCAGTGGAGCAACCACACAGAAGAAGAAGAAGCTACCTGGGAGCGTGAAGATCACATCAGGACAGAGTTTCCCGATCTGTTCAAATACTAGGTAATCTTTTTCGTCCTTTTTCAAATCTCGGGATGATATTTTGTTTAAGGGGGGAAGGTTTGTAACATCCCAAAAATATTAAACTTGGGTCATCAAACTCTAATCATCAAAATTAGGGTTAACAAAAAAATTCCAACTAAAAATATGAAAGCATTCATATGTGTGTGTATTAAGATTTGGATTCTTTTGAATTGCCATGGTTCTCTATTTCTTTGCTTGTAAAATGATTCTTAGGTGAAATAAACATCATCTAAACAATCCCCAAATTTTTCCCAAAGACAAACAAGTCAAAACAAATAAATTAAGTTAATGGTCACTTTGGCCAAATTAACTCCCATGCCTATTTTGGCTATCTCTAACTTTCAAAACTCAACAGAAACATGTATGGATCTTTGCACAACTTGATAGTAATCATAATAAGGTAACAAGGCCCACTTTGTGATCATCCAAAAACATTCAAATGCTTAGTTTAAATGACAGTTTAAAATTGAATCTATTTCATATGGGTAGATCCCACTATTTCAAAAACCACTCAAACCAACTCAATTTTCAAAACCCAAGAATCCACAGAATACTCAACACATGCCTAGCACACCCACCAAAAATCTTTTCAAAATTCAAAACTCAAATTCATGCGGCCATTTCATCAAACAGGTTGCAGATTCAAATCAACAAAATCAAAAACACTATGTTGAGGAGTGTTTTGGGCCAACCTTGTTCCCTCTCTGGTTACAACTAGCCTTAGTAGATCATCTAGCAACCTTAACTAACCTCTAGCACCACTGTGAGCTTGCCAATGCCATCAATAGTGAGCAGGCCGAGCCTCACCATGTCACCCCAGTGTGGATAGCAAGCTAGGAGAAGAACTAGCCGTGCCAACCTTGTCTAGCATGCATCCCATGCCTCACCGCCCCCTCTCGACCAGTCCTAGCTCAAAGACAGATACCAGAACCGCCAGGAACACCGCGCCCGTGCCGCTGTCGACCATGCCGACGCGCACCGCAGAGCACGCGCCGTTCCCACGCAACCCGACCACCTCGAGCCCTCGCCGCCTGCCAGCATGCACCCTACCGTCCCAGGAGACCACCAGACATGATATTTTCACCGTCCGTACCCTGTAGCCACCGCTCACCGCAGAGTTCGCCGCCTCTGCCTCGCAGAGCATCACGCGTTCCCGACCACTTGCCACCGCCTCTACATGCGCATTTAAGCTCTAGAGCATCGCCAGGAGACCGCCCGTCGATCGCCAACCTCGGCCATGCCTCTAGCGGCCCATAGCTGTGTCGCCACCGTCGCCTGCCCATCCCTCTCGGTCTCGCCGTCGAGCCTATCAAAGGAGACGACCCCCGCTCGATTTCTTCACACCATATCACTCCCCTCACCTCACTGATCATTCCACCCCTTAGTCGGAGCACGAGGATCAGCAGTTCGCCGGAATTGCACCGGAGCAGGCTGCCTTTGGAGAAGAAGGGAGCCGTTGATTTCGACCACCCCCAGAGCTGCCGCGACCATCCCTGAGTTCGCCGTCATCGACTTCGTCGTTTTCCCGCCTCGCCGTCACCACTGGAGCCCTGGTATGCCCCCTATGCACCCCCACCAAGCCGCTAGGGTTCGAGCTCGCCGGTGACTTGTTCATCGTCGACGACGACCCTCAGTCGTTGATCTTCATTCTAATCCAACGCACCACATCGCCTCGTACCACTTCGCGTTTTATGAGCCACTGACCGGTAGACCCCCTGTCAGCCGAGCCCCGCGCTGCGGAGTGACACTGGGACGGCCCAATAACACTTCCCATGCAGCCCACTCGTTTGAATTTAGCTTTTTCTATTTTCATTCAAACTCAGTTCTATACCTAGTTTCAAAAATCAACTCAGATCGATTCAGTGAACCAAATTGCATGAAACCAATTTTGTTAGAAAGGTGTTGAAATGCTTAATCCAAGCCCGTTAGATTCAAATCATTTGGATCTGTAGATCAACCCTGGTAAAAATAACAAATCAGAAGCTTTTCTACATTCAAACATTTTTCAAATTTCAATCATAATAGCTTTTGAGTTGATTCCAACTCTCAAAAATCACATTTGATCATACCTTTAAGAATATATAAAAAAATATGGGTTTACTTATAGAAATAATGTTCAAGTAATAAAATAATGCCACATAGGCATTTCTAGTCACTTTATTTAATTAAAATAAAAGGTTAAACCTTATTAAATTGTGACACCACTTTAAATCACATTCCCATGTACTGAAATATGTGGTGATGACATGTGTCAACATGATCCCATGTTTGAGTTGGATAATATTAAATCTTAAGTAGTTTTTCAATGAGTAAAAATTACTTTTCTAAAAATAAAATAAATAAGACAAAGGTTTTAATCTTGTAATGCTAGTGATGATGCTAGATCATCTATAGTACCCTTTTGTGTGATGATTGAAAGTAGTTAAGTATTGTTTGGTGATTGTGTACCTAGTATTTATTTATAGACGCTATTACCGACCAAGGATACGAGGAGGAAGGAGGATACTACGAACAAGAAGCCGAGGAGAACTTCAACCACTGCTCTGCACCAGGAAAGCTGATACTGATACCTATGCAAGCCGAATACTACTAGTTGATTGAGCAAGCTAGCACTTGCAATTATGGAAGTTAGATAACCTATGCAATGCACTAAGCATGCTTGGTTGGACACATTTGATGATACCCAATCCTAGTTTTACTTGCAAGCTTTATACTTTATTTCTTTATCAAAGATTTCTCTTAGAGTTTACTTAAGTGACTTGTAGATTCTAGGAAGATAATTGAAGGTTGCATAAAGAGCATTAAATTTGGCCTAAGCTAGATAATCTTGATGTCATCCTAAGGCATGAGATTGAACTCAATTAATCTCCACTTGATTACCACCCCTCATTAGTACTTATCCCACTTGTAGATGCTAGTGCTAAGCATAAAACCTGATCAACTTTAGATGAGAATACTTGGTGGAAAATGGTTATGAAAACCTTAGAATGATGAGTCATTATACTGAGATGTTTTGACATGTGTTTCCGAACACTAGATGATTTGGATGATGAAAATGTTAAGGCATGAGCCTTAGCCCTTTAAAAAACTGATGGTTGTCTGGATGCGATACCATTCCAAATTTACCGTACAACCACAATACCCAAAAACTGGGTAGGGCTTGACCAGAAACTTATATACTTTAGTATGGGTTCCCTCACGGCCAAGGTCTGAGCTGAGGCTACCTTGTGAAGATTGTCCACTCGTGCAGTACCCAAGATGACAGTTGGTCATGGTTGGGAGGCCAAACTCACAGGAGAGGTGCCCATACTAGGGCGTGTAATGGAAAGGTTAGGATTGATTATCCGCATACTGAGTATGGTGAATTCAGGATTTGTTCCTGACGGATGTATCGAATGTTGTGGTGAAAGTGTACAATATCTACAGAGTGTCAAACTATTCGAATAGCCGCGTCCACGGTTATGGACAGTTGGAGTGGCCATACTGTTCCCCCGTCAGATGTTTTCAAAATGATTTATGTAATGAATTGAGATTTTGACTTGACCACAATAGAGTTGTGATATGAAATTCAAGTTCCCACTTAGGTGTTATAAAATTTCAACTAGCTTTTCTTGCTTCTGAACTTAGTAGAGGTAAATCTGGCTTTTTGCAAACAACCCTAGAGCCTAGTGTCCTACTACAAAAAAAAACCTTCACTTGTTAGTATTAGTTTGCGAGTACTTAAAGAGTACTCATGGTTTTGTCCCTGGCTATTCCCATGTCCAGACTATGAAGAGGAGTACCAGGACGAAGGAACCCAGGAAGGTTACGACAACTAGGATCATCTCCCATCGTCAACATTGCCTGTGACCCCGAAGATGGAGCTTCGCCTACGCTACCTTTATTATTACGTATTTTCGCTGCTTGAGTTGTATTAAGAACTGGATCATGAGATCCTTATTTGTGTAAGACCTTATGTATGGTTTGTAATGGATGATGTACTGTGGTATCCAAATCTGTTATGTCTCGCAAAAATGGTAATCCTAGGAAGGATTGCGATGTATGGCATAACAGGCATCTGGGATTAAAAATTTGGGTGTTGACAAGTTGGTATCAGAGCCATCCTGACCATAGGAGACCCTAGTTAGACTGGACGTTTGAATCAAAAACTTAGTTTCAAAACCAAAGGAAGCAAATATTTACAAAAACTTATTCCCATTATTATCACTTTGATTCTTTCGTGAAAATTCATGTTCCTCAAAAACTCTTGCAAAATACATAAAAATTGACACACTTGATCACTCTACTAACTTACTCATCCTCTATTCTTATAGATGGACGTGAAGTACAGCAAGTTTTATCAGTTGGGGAATGGAGGAGACCTTATCTTTGAGTGGGATTTGGACCAGCTTTCGGAACTTCTGGAGCGTCCACACCCCAAGTTCTTCGGAGCTCAGCTCAATGATCAAGGAGGAGAAGATCTGTAGTGGCTAATTGTTGCAAGTCTCCGAGGAAAGATTGAACCTCCCACTGCTGAGGGAATTCAGTTCACCTTAAAAGAGAACAACTGGCTCGATGGACTTGCTAGGGCCATGCAGGAAGCTCTTGCCCGTCTGTGTGGACAGAGTATCAACCAGATCAAGGGAACCCGCTTTGAGTTTTCTCCAAGGCGTGATGCTATGGGACAGCCACTGGAAGCCCCATACCACATCGAGCTGAAGACTCAGTTGGACCACCTTAGCTTCACGATGTATGATCGTCAACAAGAACTGGACAATGCCCGTGACTACTCCCACCACAAGTCTGCCATCATCAAGACGAAGGATCAAACCATCGCCATGCTAGCGAAGGATCGCAAGTCTCACCGTCGTCAGCTCGACAAGAAGGAGCGCATCATTGCTCGTCTTCGCCACTTTATCTCGGATTTGGAGGATACCATCCACGAGAGAGACATGCAATTGGAGGAAAGGGAGAATGCCGGAGAAGACCTTCGTGGAGACCCCTACTCCTATCTCAGCGATGATGATGATTTTCTGGAGGATCGGGCCATGGACTTCTTCACCGATGAGGAGGATTTCGCCTTCATCGATGATGATGAGGATGATGAGGATGACGATTACACCGACTCCAAGCAGTAGTAGCACTTGAGCACTAGCGTAGTGAGTTGTATTCGGTCCCACTGTATCGTAGTTTCCAGAATGGTTCTTAAAACCATCTGTTTTTCTTGCTTTGTGGTGTGTGTTTGAATCGTGTGCTATGAATGAATGAATGAAAAGCAAGTTGCTAGAAAATCCGAGCCAAGCTTTAAAAACTTTTCAAAGTCCCTGAACCTTAGAAATTTCCCTCTTTTCTCATGATCTATCTCAATCTTCAGATGCCTCGCGGAGGAAGTGGTTCATCCCCGTACCCGATGTTGCAGATCCTGCAAACGTTGGTTTCTGACCGCGAAGCTGAAAGAGCCGAACGTCAAGCCAACTTAGCCACCCTTCAACAAATAGCTCAGCTAGCCCACAACAATCAAGGCCAAGGAAATCAGGACAACCATGGATCTAAGCTCAAGAATTTCCAGAATACCAACCCACCCGTTTTCACTAAGTCAGAAGAGCCCTTAGACACTGATGATTGGCTGCAAACCATGGAAAACAACCTGGAAGTCGCCGGAGTGGAAGCTAATGAGAAAGTTCTGTTCACCACCCACTATCTAGCCGGAGATGCAAGAGCATGGTGGAACAGCATTCGTGCAATGACCGGAGGACAGATGATGACCTGGGAGGAATTCAAGGTCAAGTTCAGCAGAACCCATGTTCCACCAGGTTTGATCAAGAGAATGAGAGATGAGTTCAGAGAACTGAAGCAAGGAAGGATGACCGTAGTGGAATACTGTGACAAATTCTTGTCATTAGCTAGGTATGCCCCGGATGAGATCGACACTGAAGCCAAGAAGAAAGAAAGATTTTTGAATGGTCTGCACGATGAGATGCAGACGGTGTTACTCAATATCCCCTTTGCCGATATTGAAGCCCTAGTCGACTCTGCCATCCAGATGGAAGGAAAGATCAACCAATCCAATGAGAACCGCAAGCATCGCATGATGCATCAGCCAGGAACCCATCATACCCCAAAGTATCGCCCCAACCCATCTCCAGGATTTGCCCCGAGAATCAACAGACCCCCGATGAACCGTCCGACCTATCCCAACTGTGGAAACCCAAGGCCCGGAGGAATTCACAACAACCCCAGCAACTCAAGCAATTTCAACCGTGCACCACCCAAGTTCAACAACAACAATGCTGCCGCCAACACCAACACTGCCCCAACGACTGGAAGCAATGATGTGCCTGTTGCAGCAAAGGACAAGTCGCAAGTGACTTGTTATGACTGTGGAAATAAGGGTCACTACTCCAATGAGTGCCCCAAGAAGAATGCCGCAGCCCCCAATGACAATGCCCCAGCTTAGCAACAGCGTCGTGTTCAGCAGGGAAGAAGGTTTGCCCCAGGGAATCCGCTCAACCGCAACGGTCGTCTTTTTCTCATGCATGCTGAAGAAGCCCAGGAAGCGCCAGATGTCGTGCTGGGTATGTTTTCTGTTAATTCAGTACTTGCTAGAGTGTTGTTTGATTCTAGTTCATCGCACTCATTTGTCACCGAAGAATTTGCATGCACTAGTAAGATTCAACCAACCAAACTGAAGCATGTTATGATTGTTTAAATTCCCGGTTCAACCACCAAAGCTAGGCAAATTTGCAATGTCATCCCTATCCGAATCCATGGCATAGATTTTTATGCTAATCTGATAATACTCGGAACTAAAGATTTGGAAGTAGTACTAGGAATGGATTGGATGTCCAAACATAAAGGATAATCGACTATGCCAAGAAATCCATAACCATGACCAGTACAACTAGAATATCAGTCGAGCATATATCTGAAACCTTACCTCGTCAATTCAAGTGCAACAAGAGTATATCCCAACCTACCATTTACCAAGTCCGGATAGTCTGTGAATACCCCGATGTATTTCCAGATGTTTTGCCTGGTATGCCCCCAGATCGGGATATCGAGTTTATCATCGAACTAATCCCCGGAACAGGACCCATAGCCCAGAGACCATATAGTATGAACCCGTCTGAACTAGCAGAACAGAAGAAGCAACTAGATGCCATGTTGGAAATTGGATTGATTCAACGAGGTGCGTCACCATGGAGATCACCTATTTTGTTCGTGGACAAGAAGGATGGAGGTAACCGCTTGTGTACGGATTATCGGAAGTTGAATGATGTCACTATCAAGAACAAATACCCATTGCCCAAGATAGAAGATTTGTTTGATCAGTTGACCGGTGCCAAAGTGTTTTCTAAGATTGATCTTAGAACAGGCTATCATCAACTCAAGATTCGCGCAGAGGATATTCCCAAGACTGCCTTTACCACCAGATATGGATTATACGAGTATACTGTCATGTATTTTGGATTAACCAATGCCCCCGCTTATTTCATGAATCTCATGAATAAGATTTTTATGGACTTCCTGGATAAGTTTGTCGTTGTTTTCATCGATAACATTCTGATTTATTCCAAATCAGAAGGAGAACATGAGCTACACCTAAGGACCATTCTTGGAACCCTTAGAGAGCATCAGTTGTATGCCAAGTTTAGCAAATGTGAATTCTGGTTACAGGAGGTAGGATTCCTCGGCCACATTGTACCAGCTGGAGGAATTGCCGTTGACCCTGCAAAGGTGAAAGATGTCGAAGATTGGAAAGCCCCAACCACTCAAACCCGTAGACCGCATTTAAGCTCTAGAGCATCGCCAGGAGACCGCCCGTCGATCGCTAACCTCGGCCATGCCGCTAGCCGCGCATAGCCGTGTCGCCACCGTCGCATGCCCATCCCTCTCGGTCTCGCCGTCGAGCCTATAAAAGGAGACGACCCCCGCTCGATTTCTTCACACCATATCACTCCCCTCACCTCACTGATCATTCAACCCCTTAGCCGGAGCACGAGGAGCAGCAGTTCGCCAAAATTGCGCTGGATCAGGCTGCCTCTGGAGAAGAAGGGAGCCCTTGATTTCGACCACCCCCGGAGTTGCCGCGACCACCCCTGAGTTTTCCTTCGTCGACTTCGTCGTTTGCCCGCCTCGCCGTCGCCACTGGAGCCCCGGTATGCCCCCTATGCACCCCCACCGAGCCGCTAGGGTTCGAGCTCGCCGGTGACTTGTTCATCGTCGATGACGACCCTCAGCCGTCGATCTTCATTCTAATCCGACGCACCACACCGCACCGTACCGCTTCGCGTTTTATGAGCCACTGATCGGTAGACCCCCTGCCAGCCGAGCCCCGCGCTGCGGAGTGACACTGGGCCGGCCCAATAACCCTTCCCGCGCAGCCCACTCGTTTGAATTTAGCTTTTTCTATTTTCATTCAAACTCAGTTTTGTACCTAGTTTCAAAAATCAACCCAGCTCGATTCAGTGAACCAAATTGCATGAAACCAATTTTGTTAGAAAGGTGTTGAAATGCTTAATCCAAGCCCGTTAGATTCAAATCATTTGGATCTCTAGATCAACCCTGGTAAAAATAACAAGTCAGAAGCTTTTCTACATTTAAACATTTTTCAAATTTCAACCATAATAGCTTCTGAGTTGATTCCAACTCTCAAAAATCACATTTGATCATACCTTTAAGAATATATAAAAAAATATGAGTTTACTTATAGAAATAATGTTCAAGTAATAAAAGAATGCCACATAGGCATTTCTAGTCACTTTATTTAATTGAAATAAAAGGTTAAACCTTATTAAATTGTGACACCACTTTAAATCACATTCCCATGTACTGAAATATGTGGTGATGACATGTGTCAACATGATCTCATGTTTGAGTTGGAGAATATTAAATCTTAAGTAGTTTTTCAATGAGTAGAAATTACTTTTCTAAAAATAAAATAAATAAGACAAAGGTTTTAATCTTGTAATGCTAGTGATGATGCTAGATCATCTATAGTACCCTTTGGTGTGATGATTGAAAGTAGTTAAGTATTGTTTGGTGATTGTGTACCTCGTATTTATTTATAGACGCTAGTACCGACCAAGGATACGAGGAGGAAGTAGGATACTACGAAGAAGAAGCCGAGGAGAACTTCAACCACTGCTCTGCACAAGGCAAGATGATACTGATACCTATGCAAGCCTAATACTACTAGTTGATTGAGCAAGCTAGCACTTGCAATTATGAAAGTTAGATAACCTATGCAATGCACTAAGCATGCTTGGTTGGACACATTTGATGATACCCATTCCTAGTTTTACTTGCAAGATTTATACTTTATTTCTTTATCAAAGCTTTCTCTTAGAGTTTACTTAAGTGACTTGTAGATTCTAGGAAGATAATTGAAGGTTGCATAAAGAGTATTAAATTTGGCCTAAGCTAGATAATCTTGATGTCATCCTAAGGCATGAGATTTAACTCAATTAATCTCCACTTGATTACCACCCCTCATTAGTACTTATCCCACTTGTAGATGCTAGTGCTAAGCATAAAACAAGATCAACTTTAGATGGGAATACTTGGTGGAAAATGGTTATGAAAACCTTAGAATGATGAGTAATTCTACTGAGATGTTTGGACATGTGTTTCCGAACACTATATGATTTGGATGATGAAAATGTTAAGGCATGAGCCTTAGCCCTTTAAAAAACTGATGGTTTTGTCTGGATGCGATACCATTCCAAATTTATCGTACAACCACATTACCCGAAAATTGGGTAGGGCTTGACCAGAAACTTATATACTTTAGTATGGGTTCCCTCACGGCCAAGGTCTGAGCTGAGGCTACCTTGTGAAGATTGTCCACCTGTGCAGTACCCAAGATGACAGTTGGTCATGGTTGGGAGGCCAAACTCACAGGAGAGGTGCCTATACTAGGGCGTGTAATGGAAAGGTTAGGATTGATTATCTGCATACTGAGTATGGTGAATTCAGGGTTTGTTCCTGACGGATGTATCGAATCTTGTGGTGAAAGTGTACAATCTCTGCAGAGTGTCAAACTATTCGAATAGCCGCGTCTGCGGTTATGGACAATTGGAGTGGCCATACTGTTCCCCCGTCAGATGTTTTCAAAATGATTTATGTAATGAATTGAGATTTTGACTTGACCACAACAGAGTTGTGATATGAAATTCAAGTTCCCACTTAGGTGTTATAAAATTCCAACTAGCTTTTCTTGCTTCTAAACTTAGTAGAGGTAAATCTGGCTTTTTGCAAAACAACCCTAGAGCCTAGTGTCCTACTTCAAAAACCCCCTTCACTTGTTAGTATTATTTTGCGATTACTTAAAGAGTACCCATGGCTTTGTCCCTGGCTATTCCCATGTCCAGACTATGAAGAGGAGTACCAGGACGAAGGAACCCAGGAAGGTTATGACAACTAGGATCATCTCCCATCGTCAGCATTGCATGTGACCCAGAAGATGGAGCTTCGCCTACGCTACCTTTATTATTACGTATTTCCGCTGCTTGAGTTGTATTAAGAACTGGATCATGAGATCCTTATTTGTGTAAGACCTTATGTATGGTTTGTAATGGATGATGTACTGTGGTATCCAAATCTGTTATGTCTCGCAAAAATGGTAATCCTGGGATTGCGATGTATGGCATAACAGGAATCTGGGATTAAAAATCCGGGTGTTGACAATATGTCATTGTCGACATAGCCATAAGTCGATAGTTTTGCCTACATTTGCTGACGGTTTTGCATGCCTTCACCGGTAGCTTCACGTGCGTCGTCGGCAAGATTACTGATGCAGCGCTAGTCCAAGTGGGAGCGCTTCGTCGGGAAACCCCAAGAGCAAGGTGTGAAGCAGCACAGCAGCAAGTTTTCCCTCAGTAAGAAACCGAGGTTATCGAACCAGTAGAAGGAAGGAAACGTCACACAGGTGCTGCAAGCAACGGGGAGACCTGCACAACACAAACTCAAGACTTTTCCCCAACAAATCAGTGAGGTTGTCAAGCTCACCGGTTTGCTGTAACAAAGGTTTAAACATATGGTGTGGAAGATAATGGTTTGCAGCAAGTAAAACAAATAACAGTGAAGATGTATTGATGGTAAAGATTGGATCGAGTTCCATAGTTCAGTAGAGGTGCTCTCCTTAGATAAACAACATGGCATGAAGGGTAAACAAATTACAGCAGGACAATTGACAGGAACTGAGCAAGGCATAACAATGCAATTACTAGTCAGAAAGATCCTATGAGATTCGATTGAGAAAGACAACAAGATAAATAGATCGCCATCCAACTGCATCTATGACTAGAAGTCCACTTTCAGGTTATCATCTGAACCCCCTCCAGTATTAAGTTGCAAGCAACAGACAAGTGCTTTAAGAAAAGTGTGTAAGGTAAACAGTCCACATGTTCCATGAACAAGAGACCGTTGTTTTCTCCCTAGTATCAACAGCACATCTACAGCCGAAGAGATTATTGTCACTTCCCTTGGAAACTAGAGGCATGAACCCACTATTGATCATAAATACTCCCTCTTGGAATCACTAGCAACTACTTGGCCAAGATAGCTACTAACAACGGGGAGCATGAAAGATCACAAACAACATAGACATGATAGAATCATAAAGACAAAACCATTAATCAAACCAACATAATAATATCATGTCACGACCCGGGATCAGGGCTAGAAAAATACCAGATCCTCATCTGATATAAGCCTAACCTAAATTTTGAAACACGCATGGAAAGATCGGTAACATTACAGAACATACAAACCATACATTAATAAGGTAAACTCTTAAGAGAGTTACAAACCAGTCATACAAGACAGGGGTCACAGACCCATCATTACATCAAACAACGAAAGAAAACAAGTTGTTCTAAACAACAAACTTAGCAAAGGGCCTAAGAGGCCTTAAACAGAAGTAGCGACCCTTCCATAGATCCTAGGTTGTTGCCCGGGAACGAACCCCAACTACTCGTCGACTTCGACGTAGAAACCACCTTCAGTTGGAGTAGCATCATCTGTAGGAAAACATCAACGAAGCAAGGCTGAGTACAGGGTGTACTCCACAAGACTTATGGCTAGTGGAGTTATTTTGCATAAAGACATCTTTTGCTTTCAAAACAAGAGGGAGAAGAAACTCGTCTAGTCAGATCATTTTCAAATGGGGATAAGAAGACTACAACTCTAGCTCTTAAATAATCTTTGATATCCACCAATAACCATCATCAACATAACCTCTCTTCCTGGACTACCCCCTCAACAACCCCGAGGAAGTATTCCGGATCTCACTTTAGTTGACAAGTTTTAACATTCGGTTATAGTTCTCTATGATCTTCACGTCCATTCCCAAGTCGTCCATAACCGTGGACACGACTTTTCGAAAAGATTAAGAACCCTGCAGGGGTGCACAACTTTACCCACACGTACCAACCGATTCTTAATGCCAAATTATTAGCCCTCTTCCTTGGAAGGCCGGCAGAGAGTGGTTGACCACGACTTTTACCTTGCTTTCGCCGAGACCACGAGTCACGCACTAGGGAGATGCCGCCATAACGGGTCAAGTATCGAAGCCGGTCCCTAATGATGTGCGCAGGGTTCAAGATTACGGATGTCGGGCATCTCTTGTTCCCGGCCACGCTTACCTACCTGTTATGAATGCACCTCCTTCACCTCCATTTAAGAACAACCAAGATGCGTATGTCGAATGGAAAGCCCAAACTATGTGACTCATGGAATCTACTAGGCAAGTTAGTTGGTCAAGGGGGTTTCCAGGCCCCCGTGTGGTTGTACGCTCGTCTTGGTTCAAGAGGCAAGAACATCGGGTCCTAGGGGTGGCAAGTACGGGACTATAAAAACCACAACCCACGTGGCCTCCCGTACAAGACTTAGCATGTTTATCATCCACCTCTGATCACATCACCACATCCTACCATATTAGATTGATTCGCATCTTCAATTGCTTCACCTGAGTGATCTGCATCGGACCACTAAGCATGGCTAAGCTTGACCGAGCTTGTGGCACTAGCGACGCTCATAAGCCAGACCCTAGTTATGCTAGGAGTAGTGAATCAGGTAATATAGTTCGCAAAGGAGAACATGCATCAGATAGGATTACTCTATCTACTGATAAAAGATTGTTGAACCAAATGCATATAACGAGAATGAAATACTTTGTAAACATAGGATTCATATGTATGAGTGGGGCTTCGCTTGCCTTGTCTGTTGTTGGACTGGTACTGCTCTTTGGTGGCGTTGACTTCAGCTTCGGGTTCGGTTCCTATTCGCGAGAACCAATCACCGGAAAAGAGAAAACAACACTCAACACATGGCATGTGCAATGCTCATACAATATGGATGATATGACAAGTTAAACAGTGTTGAATTGAACCCTAAAACATGCTTGATCACTTTAGAGGGGGTTCCGAAGATCCAACAACAGACAAGGCAAGCGAAGCCCCACTCATACATATGAATCCTATATTTACAAAGTATTTCATTCTCGTCATATGCATTCGGTTCAACAATCTTTTATCAGTAGATAGAGTAATCCTATCTGATGCATGTTTTCAATTTACAGAAACTTTTGTATAATAACTGAAAACACTATGGGCCCTCAACACAATTTGGGATCCATTTGTTTTGAGGATTTTCAAAATATAGAAACTATTTGAATTGATTCAAAAAGAGAGGGAAAGCTATTAGGGTTTAGGGTTTTGCTTGTTGTTATTTGATTAAACCAAAGTGCAAGTATAATCATGCATGCCATGCTCAAACATGTTTTTATTAATATTACACAGAACGTGGTATGTTACAACTCTACCCCACTTACAAGAATCTCGACTCGAGATTCCTAGGTTTTAGAAAAGAATGCAGGGTACTCAGATCGAAGACGATCTTCGTGTTCCCAGGTTGCTTCTGACTCAGAGTGATGAGACCATTGAACTTTCAGGAACTTGATGCTTTGACGACGAGTCTTACGCTCAGTTTCATCAAGGATACAAACAGGGTATTCTCGGTAGGTTAGATCATCTTGGAGATCCAAAGTTTCATGGTCCACACCACGAATGGGATCTTTGAAGCAGCGCTTGAGTTGAGACACATGGAAAACATCATGTACCTCTGGAAAAGTTGAAGGTAGATCCAATTGGTAGGCAAGCACACCCCGCTTGGAGAGAATGCAAAAGGGACCAACGTAGCGAGGTGCCAATTTGCCTTTGATACCGAATCGATGGACACCCTTCAAAGGAGTGACCCGGAGGTAAACTTGATCACCAACTTCATAATGAACATCAAGGTGATGACGATCATAGTTGGTCTTCTGACGGGATTGAGCGGCCTTCAGACGCTCTCGAATTATGCGAACTTGATCTTCTGCTTCTTGGATCATGTTCGGACCAAAGAATTGTCTTTTGATGTTTCTGTCCAGTTCAGCGGTGTTCGACATGTTCTCCCATACAGAAATTGGAAAGGTGCCATGCCCAAAATGGATTGAAAACTGTTGTTGTAGGAGAACTCCACAAAAGGAAGAAATTTCTCCTAGTTCTTTCCAAAGGATATGACACACGCTCTGAGCATGTCTTCAAGAATTTGATTCACTCTTTCAGTTTGACCATCGGTTTTAGGATGATAAGCTGTGCTGAAGGAGACATGAGTTCCCATTGCTTCTTGCAAACTTTGCTAGAATTTGGAAGTAAACAAACTTCCACGATCAGAGATGATCTTCTTGGGAACACCATGAAGAACGATGATCCGAGAGATGTATAGATCAGCCATTTGACTAGAACGGATAGTTTCTCGAACCGGAAGGAAATGAGCAACTTTGGATAACCAATCAACTATTACCCATATGGCATCGTTTCCTGCTTGTGTCCTTGGGAGTCCAGTGATAAAATCCATACCAATTTCATCCCATTTCCACTCAGGAATTTTCAACGGTTGCAGAAGTCCAGCAGGCCTTTGGTGTTCAGCCTTCACACAACGGCAAACATCGCACTCTGCAACAAAGCGAGCGATTTCTGGTTTCATTCCACTCCACCAGAATCTTTGACGAAGATCTCGGTACATCTTGGTACCACCAGGATGGATAGACAGAGGGGATTCATGAGCTTCTAGCAGGATTAGATCTTTGATTTTCCGACTGTTTGGAACCACTAACCGGTTACTGAAGTATAGAATACCTTGATCATTGACAGAGAAGCATTTATCTTCACCGCTTGCAACACGTTCCTTGATCTTGGTAACTTCATCATCTTGCTTTTGAGCTTCCTTGATTTGATCCTCCAGAGAAGATTTTATTTAAAGGTTAGCAAGGAATCCACAATGAACTACTTCAAGGTTAAGACGCTTGATTTCCTCATAGAGAACAGGTTGGGCTTGTGAAATCATCAGATTGTTGCAATAAGACTTCCGACTTAGCGTATCAGCTACGACATTGGCTTTGTCGGGTTGATAGTTGAGACCCAAATCATAATCTTTGATGAGTTCCAACCATCGTATTTGCCTGAGATTCAGATGGG
Source organism: Avena atlantica (assembly GCA_910589765.1). Classification (NCBI taxonomy): domain Eukaryota; kingdom Viridiplantae; phylum Streptophyta; class Magnoliopsida; order Poales; family Poaceae; genus Avena; species Avena atlantica. The sequence continues at coordinate 489,144,463 of OU342736.1, forward strand.
TGAAGAGGTACTTTAGGCTTTGATGATCCAAGTAAAGTTCACAACGGTTACTGATGAGGTAATGTCGCCATTGCTTAAGAGCATGAACAACAACAGCGAGCTCGAGATCATGGGTTGGATAATTGTTCTCATGCGGTTTCAATTGCCGAGAAGCATAGGCCACTACATGACCATCTTGCATCAACACACAACCGAGCCCTTGGAGAGAAGCATCACAATAGATGACGAAGTCCTTGCTTGTGTCCGGAAGAACGAGCACAGGGGCGGTGGTTAGCTTAGTTTTCAAAGCTTGGAAGCTTTCTTCTTCCTTTTCTGACCATTCAAACTTCTTATCTTTCTTAAAAAGATCGGTCATAGGCTTAGCTATCTTGGAAAAGTTCTCGATGAATCGACGGTAATATCCAGCCATTCCAAGAAAACTTTGGACTTCCTTGACTGAAGTAGGTGACTTCCATTCTAGAATGGTATGAACCTTATCCAGTATGACAGCAACACCACTTGCAGACACAACATGACCAAGGAAGACGAGATCTTGTAACCAGAAGTCACATTTGGAAAACTTGGCGTAGAGACGATGTTCACGAAGTTTAGTCAATACCAAACATAGATGTTCGGTATGCTCTTCTTCGGTCTTGGAGTAGATTAGAATGTCATCAATGTATACCACGACGAACTTGTCGAGATACTCCATAAAGAAGAGTTCATGGGCCTCATAAATGTGGCAGGGGCATTGGTCAACCCGAAGGACATCATTGTATACTCGTAAAAACCATAACGAGTTGTGAATGCTGTCTTTGGTATATCCTCCTTTCTGATCTTGATTTGATGATACCCTGATCTTAAGTCCATTTTGGAGAAGACAGTGGCACCACTTAATTGATCAAAGAGGTCATTTATCCAGGGAAGTGGGTACTTATTCTTGATTGTCACCGCGTTGAGTGGACGGTAGTCAACCACCAATCTTGGAATATTTGTATCCCGCTTCTTAACAAAGATAGTAGGGAAACCCCAAGAGGATGTACTAGGTTGGATGTATCCTAGACCCTCTAACTCTTCAAGTTGCTTCTTCAACTCAACCAACTCATGAGGAGGCATGCGATAAGGTCTTTTGGAGATAGGAGCAGTTCCAGGAACTAGCTCTATGACAAACTCCACACTTCGATCAGGTGGCATGCCAGGCAACTCTTCAGGAAAGACATCCGTAAAATCACAGACTACATGGACATCTTGGACCTTGAGAGCAGGTAGGACATCAATGGCATACAACTCCGAGAAAGGTTTAAGAACTGCTGACGAATAATTTTAACCATCAGTCCAATACTTGACAGTTATGCCAGCAGGAGAGGTCACAGAGACTGTTCTAAGTGCACAGTCAATGACGGCTTGATACTTGGTTAACCAGTCCATGCCCAGAATGACATCTATGTTAGTTGACTTGAGTGCAATTAGAGAAGTGGGAAACTTCTGATATGCTATATCTATCTCAACCCCATGAGTAACCCAGATGGTCTGCCAACGAGACCCAGGAGTACTAATCTCTATAGGGGAAGACATTGCTTCAAAAGGTATACCATGCTCCCGTGCAAACTCTTGTGATATGAATGTATGCGATGCTCCAGAATCAAACAAAATTGTTGCAAGAATTGAATTTACACGGAGTGTACCTAGAATGACGCGTGGATCTTCCTGAGCTTCCTCAACAGTGACATGGGTCAGATGACCACGTCCAGCACCTTGAGATTTATCATTCTTCTTTGCTTGCTGATCATTGCGTCCGACAGCCTTTGAGAACACTCCCTTGAGTAGTGACCAGGCTGACCACAGGAGTAACAGGTAACCCCAGTGTGAGAACCAGCAGGAGGATGATAGTTTGATCCACCAGTATTTGACTGTGGCTGACGAGAATTATTGCCAGAGGACTTGGGTGCATAAGGAGCACGAGGTACATCACTGTATGGAACAAAGACACAGCGCTTCTTTTTACCAGAGGAAGAAGCACGAGAATTTCCTTCTTCACGCGTCTAAGATACTTCCATATCCTTCCTTCCATGCTCCAGAGTAAGAGCCTGATTGTGCATGTCCTGGAAAGACTGGAACTTGAAGGGCAACAACTCGTAGCGAAGTGCAGGGTTAAGTCCCTTACAGAACAGCTCTTGATTATCTTCATCATTGGTCACATCCCTGGTTGCATAATGAGCCAGGCGAGTAAACTCACACCCATAGGTTTCAATATCCTTGCGCCCCTGAGTCAGATCCAAAAACTCCCTCCTTTTGAGATCCATGATGGGCTTAGGGATATAAGAGGCACGAAATGCTGCAACAAACTCCTACCAGGTAACAACATGTCCCTGAGCTTGCAGATTCTGAAAACCTTCCCACCAAACACCAGCCTCACCATCTAGTTGATAGGTGGCGAAGTTAACACGATCAGCGGGACGGACACGAAGAGCACTGAACTTGCGCTCTATGGTGCAGAGCCAATCATCAGCTTCAAGGGGCTCCTTGGAGTGGGTGAAGATTGGAGGAAAAGAGCGGATGGAATCTCCAAGTGTGACACGGTCGTCAGGACGACATTCAGTGTTCTGCGCCACACGCTCCAGAAGGCGTTCATTCCTCAGACGGTTGGTCTCAATGTTGTTGAGAACCTTGGCCATTGTGGGAGGTGGCGGAAGTTCCTGATCAGCATTGTTGTTTCCTCGACGGCCAACAGAACCACGAGTACCAGACGGCATCCTGAGGAGAAAACAGAAACCATGAGAATGGATTCACCAGGAAGGGTACAACAAAGGATGGCAGGACCATATCAAAAGATCATGGCAGAGGTGAACATGTTGATGAAAATTATATCAATGCATTAAGTATGGCAGTAGAACAAGCATACGAAACGTATACGCTACCAACTTAGATACAAACCATAACAATGGAATGCAAGCATGATATGATACCAACAAGTCACAAAAGAATAGAGAGCGGGATTGGAGGCATCCTTAGCAAAGTTGAAAAACAATGCTTTAGTTGCACAGATATATCTTGGAAACTCTGAGCCTTGCAACCAAGTACGGAGTACTTAGGGAAAAACAACCCAAACCCGTATATCCTAAGAGTTTGAAATGATAGACGAGAAGTGAAATCTTTGCAAAGCAAACAAGGTAAGGTAGCTCAGCAATAGAACAACCTTGGATAAGGAGTAAAAATAGTCCTATTCAGAGTTTTGCAAATAGTTTGTAGCTTTCAAATAGTTTTCTCAAACTCTAGACTCAACATCGACCAGCTAGAAGGGTTTCCTACATGCAGTCCTGCTCTGATACCAAAATCTGTCACGACCCGGGATCAGGGCTAGACAAATACCTGTTCTCATCTGATATAAGCCTAACCTAAATTCCGAAACGCGCAGGGAAAGATCGGTAACATTACAGAACATACAAACCATACATTAATAAGGTAAACTCTTAAGAGAGTTACAAACCAGTCATACAAGCCAGGGGTCACAGACCCATCATTACATCAAACAACGGAAGCAAACCAGTGTTTCTAAACAACAAACTTAGCAAAGGGCCTAAGAGGCCTTAAACAGAAGTAGCGACCCTTCCATGGATCCTAGGCTGCTGCCCGGGAACCCCAACTACTCGTCGCCTTCGACGTAGAAACCACCTTCAGTTGGAGTAGCATCATCTGTAGAAAAACATCAACGAAGCAAGGATGAGTACAGGGTGTACTCTGAGAGACTTATGGCTAGTGGAGTTATTTTGCATAAAGCCATCTTTTGTTTTCAAAACAAGAGGGAGAAGAAACTCGTCTAGTCAGATCATTTTCAAATGGGGATAAGAAGACTACAACTCTAGCTCTTAAATCATCTTTGATATCCACCAATAACCATCATCAACAGAACCTCTCTTCCCGAACTACCCCCTCAACAACCCCGAGGAAGTATTCCGGGTCTCACTTTAGTTGACAAGTTTTAACATTCGGTTATAGATATCTATGATCTTCACGTCCGTTCCCAAGTCGTCCATAACCGTGGACACGGCTTTTCGAAAAGATTAATAACCCTGCAGGGGTGCACAACTTTACCCACACGTGCCAACCGATTCTTAATGCCAAATTATTAGCCCTCTTCCTTGAAGGCCGGTAGAGAGTGGTTGAACACGACTTTTACCTTGCTTTCGCCGAGACCATGAGTCACGCACTAGGGAGATGCCGCCATAACGGGTGAACTCCCGAAGCCGGTCCCTAATTATGTGCGCAGGGTTCAAGATTACAGATGCCGGAAATCTCTTGTTCCCGGCCACGCTTACCTACCTGTTATGAATGCACCTCCTTCACCTCCATTCAAGAACAACCAAGATGCGTATGTCGAATGGAAAGCCCAAACTATGTGACTCATGGAATCTACTAGGCAAGTTAGTTGGTCGAGGGGGTTTCCAGACCCCCGTGTGGTTGTACGCTCGTCTTGGTTCAAGAGGCAAGAACATCGGGTCCTAGGGGTGGCAAGTACGGGACTATAAAAACCACAACCCACGTGGCCTCCCGTACAAGCCTTAGCATGTTTATCATCCACCTCTGATCACATCACCACATCCTACCATATTAGATTTATTCGCATCTTCAAATGCTTCACCTGAGTGATCAGCATCGGACCACTAAGCATGGCTAAGCTTGACCGAGCTTGTGGCACTAGCGACGCTCATAAGCCAGACCCTAGTTATGCTAGGAGCAATGGATCAGGTAATATAGTTCGCAAAGGAGAACATGCATTAGATAGGATTACTCTATCTACTGATAAAAGATTGTTGAACCGAATGCATATGACGAGAATGAAATACTTTGTAAACATAGGATTCATATGTATGAGTGGGGCTTCGCTTGCCTTGTCCGTTGTTGTACTGGTACTACCCTTCGGTGGCGTTGACTTCAGCTTCGGGTTCGGTTCCTATTCGTGAGAACCAATCACCAGAAAAGAGAAAACAACACTCAACACATGGCATCTGCAATGCTCATACAATATGGATGATATGACAAGTTAAACAGTGTTGAATTGAACCCTAAAACATGCTTGATCACTTTAGAGGGGGTTCCGAAGATCCAAACCCTAAAATAGGGGAATCATCGGAATCACCTGTGGGGTTCAATTGGTTCTTCTAATTAAACTTGCTATCAAAGTTGATTAACAATGTATGATTATATCTTAGTTAGATAGGTTTCATTTCTCTGAACATTTTGGTATATTATTTGTATTTTTCTGATTTAAAATGAATTAGTTATGAATTTCCCAAATTTTAATTCATTTCAAAATCATTTTTGGAATATTTAAAATAATTTCCAACTTGGGCCCACATGTCAGACTTTTATTATTTTCAGAAAACATTTACAGAAATGATTAAAACCCTGACAGGCAGGGCCCACCTGTCATACATTTTCCATTTAATAAAACAACTACAGAAAACATTAAAAGAAAAGAAAAAGAGATATGACATCAGCATGACATCATGCTGATGTCATCAATGGAGTTGCTCCCAGGTGAGGCTCGGGCTCGGCGCTAGGGGCGATGCGGGGCTGCGAGAGCGGGTGCGCTAGACAGAGGGGAGCGAGGCGAGCAGTTTAGTGGTGGCGCCGCCCTGGAATGGTCGTCGGAGCAGCGTGTGCAACGGCGGCGAGCGGCGGCAGCGTCGGGCACATGTGGGGAGAGCGACTCGGGGGAAGATGGAGGAAACGGAATCCACTGTGAGGATCAGAAGCTCACCATGAGCAAGACGAGCTTGACGGCAAGGCGAGGTGAGCTCGGGGTCGGCGGGGATCGATGATGACCGACGGCGGTCGGAGCTCCCGATTTGCTCAAACGAGGTCGCGCGCGAGGGGGGAGGGGGCTTGGGATAGAGAGTCGAGCATGACGGTTCCAGTGGTGGCGTCGTCTTGAGCTGGGGTGGCCGGAAACGGCGAGGCCGACGGCGACTGGCGGCTAGGATGCTTTGGCCATGGCGCTGCCGCGAGGGAGAGGAAGAGAGGAAGTGAAATGGGTACTAGGAGAGAGAGCACAGCGCAGCGGTTCTTATCCGCGGCTCTAGGGGCGGCGGCGGGCATCGCAGCGCGCAGGAGATTGACGGCGAGCGTGCTGCCAGACAGCTACTTGCCAGCGACGTAAAAGAAGAAAGGGGAAAGGCCGAAGGGGTACGGGCCTGGCTGGGTCGGCTTGGGCCCCGGGTGGGCTGGCTGCTGGCGCTGCTGGCGGCACGGAGAGAGGAGAGGAAAGATGGGATCGGCCTAGAGAGGGTTAGGTTTAGATTTTTTTCCAGGAAATCCTTTTCTATTTCTGTTTTTCTGGTTTCTTTTTATATTTGGAATTCAAACCTGTTTTGAATGATTTCAATTTATAGAAACTTTTGTATAATAACTGAAAACACTAAGGGCCCACAACACAATTTGGGCTCCATTTGTTTTGAGGATTTTCAAAATATAGAAACCATTTGAATTGATTCAAAAAGAGAGGGAAAGCTATTAGGGTTTAGGGTTTTGCTTGTTATTATTTGATTAAACCAAAGTGCAAGTATAATGCATGCATGCCATGCTCAAACATGTTTTTATTAATATTACACAGAAGGTGGTATGTTACATCTCAATATCCATCAGATCCCCGCAAACACAACATGCATAATTACAAATAGATTAGATTTTGATCATAAACGGAGCTCACAAGATCTATACATGAAAGCACAAAGGAGAAAATACAATCATCTAGCTACTACATGGACCCATAGTCCAAGGTGGAACTAATCACGCATCATACCGGTGAGAAGGCCTCCGGGATGATCTCCCCTCCGGCAGGGTGCCGGGAAGAACTTCAGATCCCCCCCCCCCCCCGATCTAGGGACGATGGTGGCGGCGGCTACAGACGGTTTCGTGATTTTTTAATCGGGTACTCAGGGTTTCTGCATCGGGGACTTCTTATAGGCGAAGAGGGAGCCAGAGGAGGCGGCCAGGGTAGGCAAACCCTAGCCAGGCGCGGGATAGGGCCCACCCACGCCTAGGGTAGGTCTGGCCCCTCTGGACTTCTTGTTTCCCACGAAAAGTAATTGACTTTGTCGTTTGTCCCGTCCAATTTCGAGAATATTTCTTTACTAACTTTTTTGAAACCAAAAACAGCAGAAAACAGGCATCTGGCACTGTTGCAACTTGTTAGTAGGTTAGTACCAGAAAACATGTAAAAAGCATCTCAAAGTGTATACAAGTAAAGCAAAGTAGATAATAAACAAGCATGGAGCATCAAAAATTATAGATATGTTTCCGACGTATCAATTACTAATAAAAGCTTTAACTTTTATAAACTCGATATCATAAGTCAGGTGGAGTACAAGCTCTATTTGATATTAATTTTCTTGTTCCACGTGCTATGATAGGTATTATATGATTATTATGATATCATGATATCACCAACACATCTCGTTGTTGTGCCATATCAATATTTTGTAAAGGTGACATGCATGATATACACCTTATGATAGTACCAATAATATGACTAGCGTAGAAGCTGTGCGCGTGATCGGAGGTGACCATGGTGACGTTCACCTCGAAAGAAGCCCATTCGGCTTCCAAAAATATCTTTAAACAACGTTAACTGTGGGCCAGCCTTTACTTTCTTGGCATGATTTACCTGCTGATATGACATCCCTGCCTTGGCAATTTAGAAAAGAAATACACCATCTGGTTTAGTTACAATGGTAAAACCATTGTGCATTTTCCTTGTATTTCTTGGCTAACGGGGAAACATGGACAACGTCATAGGACTCGCCGATGATGTATTGTGCCGGATCAATAAATAGTACTCCCTCCGATCCTAAATAAATGTCACAGTTTTTAACTAACTCTAATTCAAAATGGCGACACTTATTTAAGATCGGAGGTAGTATCATACATTGTGATTCTAAAACTATTTCTGACTCAGGTCAGAGTAGGAGACATTGATCTTCTCTTTAAGACATCATCTTATCATCGGAAACACTATTTGTGGACTGATTGTGAGCAGCTAAAATTATGTCGTTTAAACATTTCAGTAAACACAACATGAGGATGTATTTCTTTTTGGCCTCGTTACATACAATTTTTGTTTGTCTTGTGCTTTTCATTTCCAGTACCCTTTCTAACATGGGTAGGATGATATATTTTCTTTGAAATTTCAATCTTGTACTACATGGATAGAGTTCGGTATGTACACAAACATGACTTTAAGGACATGTACAATGTTGTTGTTTTGGCAAATGGAACATAGAATGATTGTTGGGTCCGCTAAGAGAGAAACAAGAAAAGCTTTATCTTCTCGATCGTACGAAATATCCCCTCTTACTCGCATGTTTCTTGTTTATCTTCTATTATACCATAATTTTAGAAGTTTGAAAAAAAATGCAGACAACACTAAAGAAAACCCATTCTAGCTATAATATGTTTTTCTCTTCTCTAGAAAACATGCAATACAAAAATAAGATTTTCTCAATAACTGTACCTGATCTAATAAATCTTACACCGCTAAATGATCATCCTTTAAACTTCCCACAGACCAAATCCAACATACTGGAAAACAAGAAATCAAATCGCGCAAGATTTAAGTGTCGTCTCTTTATCCTGCTCGTGGAAGTACCACTTGTCCATGTTAGTATGTTACTGAATATTCTGATTAGTTCGGTTCCTTGTAAGCGCAAGGATCATGCGCCAAGCATCCTTCCAGCAAGCAAAGTTCTCCCTTCTTGATACGTGATGCCTCATGCAGCCCTAAACAAAACATCATATGTTACTCTATAGTCTCTAGTGTCGAGTGTCCATTCAATTCAACCAATCTTGTTCTACAGAATCTTCTCTCTTGATGCACCAGTAGATTTATGAACCTCGAGAACTTCTATTGTATATAAAAACGTAAATGGAGGGTATACTTAAGAAGCAGAATTAATGTTTGGTCTATTGGTACATATGTGACATAAAATAAGTCATTAAATTCGTAATCCAAGGACCTTGTTTGTGCTTATGATTTTGTATGACAGAATACGTATGTTCATATTATTGTTGTCGGTAAAAACCTTATCCTAGCGAAACCTAATACGTGAAGCATTTCATAACCGAGGGAGTAGGTTGAACTTTTGGATGCAACCGAACCACAAGGGCAAGTTTCATATCTTCGGCCCGCCTGCCTGGCGGCATGCTAGTATACAAGAAAATGCCTTGATACTATATGTTGGTTATTTTTAGATGGTTCATACATGTATCTACCTTATGTGATTCATGATGTGATAAATCTGATTTTTCAACTTCATTAAAAGCAGTGTGCATTTATTGATGCAGAGGCCGACACAATATTCCTCTTTTCAAGAAAACAAGACAAGTAAATGTAAATGTTGCCATAAGAACAACACCCAACAGAGGAAGAAACTACACCGTTTCCTCCTTAGATATAGAACCAACCTTTATGCACATGAGCAATATAATAACAATTGATTCTATAGACAAGTTATATTAACTATTATTGACGAAGTGTGATGTATAGGCAAGGTATTACCTGTGGTATAGAAGTTTGCATAGGGATAATATGTTGCATAACTCCTTCTAGGAATATTTCTGAATTCCATTGTCTCAAGTTGTACCACCGAGGCACCAATGGCCGTAGAAAGAACGATCGTGTTACTGCCGTTATCATACCCAAGGATATAAGTCTTTTTTCTCTCTCTTTGTGATACCAACGGAAGGATCTCATTTACTTGAATAGTTTTCTGCAATACCCATCCGACAACACCATCATTGTTAGATTTCCTTCCCCATAACTGGATGCGTTGATTGGACTTCAAAAAAATCATGAGACATAGGCCACTATCTATTGTCCATAAATCTGAAAATAATTGTAGCCTGTGAAATGCACATTGGTTGGCTTCTCAATGATAGCAAGGCTTTGCCTATCCAAATCCAGACTTAGGATGCCACCCCCATCAAGTAACCAATAAACTAAATTCCCAACTATAACACCAGATCTTGTCTCACATATCTCATGAGAAGTTGCCACCGAGATAATATTTCCCCATACTCCAGACTCTGACTCGTAGAGACAACACATTGCATGTTCGTTGTCAAAATCATTGCACATAAGAGCCACCTTAAATGGGCTCATAATGCAATCACCATGCACATGTCCATCTTCAGTAGAAACACAGAAGACGACTGCATTCTTGACGAACCCATTGTTATAATTGTGGAACCTTGGTGGAAGAAGTATAAGATGATCATGGCCAGTGAGAGGATCCCATACGATGGCCTCTAGACTTTGCTTATTGAGGAGGATGGCAATGCCATTGTGGAAGCCATGAAGGCTGAAATCGTGATATCGACGGTTTTGCTGCAGTGGGAAACGCGTGACGGGGATGCGATCAGGCGCATCCATGGTAGGCATGAATACTGCAACTGACCCATGATGCCCCGCAAAGAAGCCAAGTAGAGGAGGTTTCTCGTGGTGTCTACGAAAGCATCGAAGGAAATCGGGATCTAAAAGGATGTTGCGCCAGCGTGTGCAGACAAGGGAGGCGCGCGGAAGGGAGGAGGGATGTGGAGAGAGGCGGAGGAGGATCTCCTCCAGAAGGTACTCATCATCAAGTGGGTGCACCGGTGACGCTAGAGCGGTGGCGCGGCGGATCATGATGCTAATTGTTTCTGCAGGTTTTTGTGTGTAGTGTGAAGTAGGAGGGGAATGAATTGTGTCTGGACTGGGGAATCAGGACTCAGGTGAGCACTTCCTGTACTAGATGGTACTTATGGTACAAAGGGTGACGTGAGCACCAATGAAAATTTGGAATATTCATTGGACCGATTCATCTTGTTCTTTGGAATTAACCATAATTCTAATCTCAGGAGGACAGCTGAATCAGACAACCTTATTTGAACATTGGTGACACCATGCCTAGACATACAGATAAGTCTTACTACTAGCCGCTTGCCTCTCCTAGGACTCAACGTTGGATAGGTACCATTAAGTTTTAAATTTGCCATTTAATATTTTTGTAGGGCGGCCTGCAATTTTGGATGCATTCTGTTGGCGCAGTTAAACTGAACGGTGCTTTCATCCAGCTTGGTAACATATAGAAATGAATGTGATTGCTGTAACAACATTCTTTTCTTCTTTTAATCGCTATCTTGGGTGGGTACTGATAGAGATTTATAAGAATATTATAATTTTATGGGATCCATCCCTCAATTACAAGTCCCATCTCATTATTTGCAATGTATTAACACGCCGTCCATCCACTAGACAGCTGGGCATGTCGTTGTAGCCTGACACTTTTAAATACTCTCTCTGACTCATATTAGTTGACTTGCATTTGTCAAAATTTGTATAAATTTATATACTAAATAGTGTCTAAATTCATCCAAATCTAGATAAACTTGGATCAACTAATATTGGTCGGAGGAAGTAATATAAATGATAATTCTAATAAAAATATGTGTCCAATTGTCTCTCCATACGGTGGCCCGGGAGTTAGAGCATCTCCACTCGCCTACTCAGGACGCCGATCCTGGCGCCGAATTTAGGTCCGGACGCCGAAAATTGGCCCAGTCGCGTATCCAGGAACCTGTTTTCGTCCGGATTCGGACGAATTTTGGTCCAGGCTTCCCACGTCGTACCCAGGTTCCCAGGTACACCCTGGGGATACCGGTGACGAGGTTTAATCTCGTCAATGCCCGTTGTTATGAGCTTGGGTTTTGGAGAAGATTGGGATGCTGGAGATCGTGGAACGATTAGCAAACAAGCAACACGGGGACACGAAGTTTACCCAGGTTCAGGCCCCGGAGGGAAAACCCTAATCCTGCTTGTCTGTTCTTGATTACAGCGGAACCAAAAGTTACAGGGGTGCGCAGATGCAATCTGGCGTGGAGGTGTGTATGCGGTGAGTTGAGAGGTGCCCTCCTCGCCGTGCCCTCCTAGCCTTTATATAGAGATAGGCAGGTCTCGGGCATCAGGTCGAGTCGGTTACAGATTAGGGTTAACCCCTTTAAAATTCTATCTACTCCAGTCTTGTTCTCCAAGGATCTGAAGGCGTCATGGGCTTGGGCCACCCGAAAGTCTTCGCATGCCGCATATGTTCTTGTAGGCCTTCCTTGGACTGCACCAGTTATACTAATATCGTGTACCCGTAGGGTATAACCATGTAGCCCCCGAGTGTTCAGTCGAGTCATAGATTCGGCTAAGGATTCCTTAATCTTTCGGGTGTAGATAGTCCTGTTCATAAGAGAAAACATGATTTTAATTCGTAGAGATTGTTGATGTGTGTGCCTGACTCTCCTGACGGATCAGGGCCAGTTAACTGCCATAGGAAAAAACAACACGATCTTCTTCAGACTCGAGTCCCCGGACTCGAATCTAGAACGGATGCTGGCGTAATTCAACTCAGGCCGCTGGGGTCTTCTAAGAGTTGAATTTCAGTAGTTTTCTAGTGATGTACCCAACACGTCCGTCAGGATTTTTCATCGCGCATGTTGACACGATTTTACTAGCAGAGCATAGTCAGGTGCGTTACCAGGCCATCAGATGATATCTGTAGGTCTTAACTTTGTACTGTAGACACAGCATCTGAAATGTTATCACCGTGGAGGTGTTTCGGGTGGCTAAGGAAAATGTTTCCCACTTAGCGTTTGTTTGGGCAAAGTTGCCAAAAAGTTTTTTGTATTTTTGACCTGAAGGATCGCGGTCGAAGAATTCATAGGGTGCGCGACCAGCGCTCCCTATGGGAGTAGCCCCGAGTGTCTGTTCGAGTCGTAGACTCGAGCAGAGACTTTTACTTAAGTTGTTTTTAGCTTCGGGTCTGTAGGACACAATTTTTTTCGAATACTTGATCAATCCTCCCTATGGGAGTAGCCCCCGAGTCTATAGTGGAGTCGTAGACTCGGGGTGGGACTCGAAGATAGTTGAGAATTATAGTTCTTCAATCATTTTTCAGGTGCGCGACCAGCTCTCCTGATAGGAGTAGCCCCCGAGTAGTTGTTCGAATTGTATCAGCCGAAGGTTTCCAACCGTTGCTAGACTGCTTAATGACGTCAGTGCTGATGGTTGATGATCTCAACCGTCTGCGGCAGCAGAGGTGACGTAACAGGATGAACGTGGGTCCCACTTTCTGACTTGAAGTTGACTAGTCATGCGCGACGTGGCAAGAATTACGGCGTCTCCTCGATTTTCGTGCATAGTGGACGACGTGCGGGCGACGGTTCGCTGCTGTGTTGACACGTGTACGGCTGGATCTGTCCCTAGCGTTAGGGCTTCTGGATGAACAATTCCTGTTCGTCGTCTTCATCCTTATAACCATGGGGAAAACATTGATTTGGTATCACCCTTTGCCATTTGCTTTCTCCACTGCCTCCATTTTCACGAGCTCTTCCTCGCGCGCATTGGACGTTCTCCGATCCTTTCCCTCTTCGTTCCTGCATGCGCATCGCCGTCATCAACGCTCCACAATGGTCAAGTCGAAGAAGCCTCTGCCGGAGCGGGCTCGAGCGCCGTGGTCGGTGGCAAGAAGGGTGCCACCACCACTCGCGTTACTAATGGCGGGTGGAGGCGCACGGAGGTGCGCGACGGTGATATGTGCAAGTTGCGCGATGCGGGGCTGATCCCGCAGGACAAGGAGGCCTTGAAGCTTACAGGCAAAGAGGTAACTCCCCGTCCACCCGTAGGGTTTCGGGTGATGTTCGTCGCTTTTGTTTTTCACGGTCGCTCGCTTCCTGTCCATGATTTTCTTCGTGGACTTCTTTTCTTCTATGTCATCCAGCTTCATCATCTTTCTCCCAATTCTCCTCTCCACATCGCTTGTTTCATCACTCTCTGCGAGTGCTGGCTCGGTATCGAGCCGCACTTTGGCCTCTTCCGGAAACTTTACTCCGTGAAGAGGCAATCTGGCACCGGCGGGGTCTACCCGCTCGGCGGCTGCGTCATTTTCATCTGATCTTATGTTCCCTTCTTTTCTTTTTCTATGTGCGAGTCCGTCCAATACTGGCGGAAGAAGTGGATTTATATCTCCAACTCCTCAGTGGACGGGCAAGAATTTGGCCTCGCTCCCTTCGACTCCGCCTAGGAGATCCTTCCGAAGAGATCCTGGAAGAACCATGTCCTGGAGGGCGAGGTGGCGGAGGTAGAGGAGCTCTACCGTCGGGTGGATGCGCTTCAGATGGTTGCGAACAAGGAGGTGAATGGTGTGGATATCATCCGCACCTTCCTCAAACGTCGGGTGCAGCCACTCCAGGCGAGGGTGCATCTGATGTTCCTTTACACTGGACGCCACGACCTGACGAGGGTTTCGGCCGAGGAGCTATCCAAGGGAGACCTTGATAGGGCTCTTCGGCCACTGCTGAAGTTCAAAGCTGAAGAGGACCTCCCGAAGAAGTCCTTGACCGCCCCCTTCAGTTCTTCGAATCCAGTTCCTTAGGTGTAGAACTGAGTCATGCGCGTTGCGCTCTTTTACGATTGATGTCTTCATATGAATAGCGTTGCTAAACATATCTTGTGTCTTCTTTTGCAGGAACTTAAGGTAGCTGGCATGATGCCTCCGCTGCCTGAAAAATATCCGATTGCGCCTAGCAATGAAGCTGTGGACTTTGAGTCTGAACTTCCGCCGGCGCAATCTCCAACTCATGAAGCCCCCGAGGCGAGCGAGGGGCAGACCCGAAAGCGCTCCTGGAGTGAATCTTCGGATGCGTTGACGCCGCCTACTCCTCGGGGCCCTTCCTTCCTAGAGCGGCATGGTGAGGATGATGGTGCTTCCTCCGCACCGTTTTCGGTTGTACCTCTTCGAGCGATGGCGCCGCAGCCGCCATCCAAGAAGAAGAAGAAGAAGAAGAAGAAGAAGAAGAAGAGGAAGAAGAAGAAGAAGAAGAAGAAGAAGAAGGAGGAGGAGGAGGCGCCATCCGTCTTCAACTTATCAGACATTGACTCATAAGTAGTTTCGGCTGTGATTTGTCCTGTGTACAATTCTTCTTATTGTCTTGATCGATATTGTTCTTTCAGCCACTCCTCGGAGGGCTCTCTTAGTGAGGGCACTCAAGAGGCTGTAGGGGAGTCGAAGCCGACGGCCCTGCCCTTTCAGATGGTGGCCGACTCTAAGGATGACGCTCTGAATCCCTCCCCGCGAGAGGCTCGGGTAGTCATTACTCAGAAGACCCCTTGTGGACCTTCGGAGTCTCCATCTGAGCATGTAAGTTGTTCTCTGTTATCGTCCTTGGGGGAGCCCCCGAGCCATTTTAGGGTTGTTTTGTTGAATGTTTTGCTCTTTTCGAGGCGCAGCCCCCGAGCCTATTTCCTGATGCTTTATTGATTGTTTGCTTTCTGTTTCTTTTCGCAGCCCTTTGTGCACAACGTGAACCTTCTCATCCAGCAGCATCAGGCGCTGGAGGCCAGTATGCAGCAGCTTCGAGGTACGTAGTTTGATCATCTGTTGCTTATTTTAGTTGTCTCCTTACTTTGATTGACCCTTTGTTCGTGGCGTGTGTAGATGAAAATAATGCGGCCCTTTGTCGGCTAGATGCTCTCGACAAGAGCCTCGGTCGAGCAGAGAAGAAAGCTGCAGATGCTACTGAGGCGAAGGAGCGCCTAGAGAAGGAGGTGGATGCTGCTACTGAGGCTCAGGAGCGCCTGCGGAAGGAGTCTGCGGATCGCGAGAGATGGCTTGCTGCTGCAGCTGCCGTTCGCGAGAAGGAGATGGCTGATAGGCTGATGGCAGTGGCCAACGCTTTCTCTGGTTAGTTTATTTGATTGTCCTTGCTTTTTCGGCTGCTCTCCATCTCGTTCTTATTCGGGTCCTTTTCTTCTTTCTTTATCTCAGATGTTGCAGGCATCACGTTTGATCGCGGTGTGATGGAGCACAGGAATGCTCTGGATGACGCTATCATAGCGATCGAAGATCGCTGCGGTACTGCTGTTGGTGCCTTGGCAAAGGCCAAGGGGGTGCTCCAACGCTTCTACAAGGAGATCGTCCCCAAGGGAGATGCTCTTGAGGATGTCGACGCATTGGCAGATGCCTTGTCAGAAGATGGCCCTGCGGCCTACAAGCGCAAGCAGAAGGGCCTTAGCGCCTCGATGGGGTTGGCCATGGCCATGGCATTCGGAGCGGAGCTGGACCTGCCGCACATCACCTCCCAGCTGCCAACGGCTCCAGACGGCTCAGAGGTATCCTTCGCTCCCTTTTCTTCCTGTTGTAAGCGGTATGGGTCGAAGATCATTGACCTCCTGGCGAAGTACACAGCGAAGCAGCAGGAGGAGGCCAAGAGCAGGCAATCTGGCTCTAAGGCCACTCCAAATGCGGGTGCCTAGGCTCTGATGTTGTAGTTTAGGATACCTTATCCTCTTTCTTTTGTAATGTGTGCTTTTGTCGTTGAACAATCTTTCCTTGTGCCACGTAGTGGCCTTTTATGTATATAAAGTATTTTTTGAGCTATCGATGGAGATGTGCATGTTTTTCATCTTCCTTACTTGTTTGTCTTTAGGGTCCTTCGGGAGGGGCACCTGTTGGTTCTTCGACTGCTCTAGGTCCGCGACCATCGTTGGATGATGCGTCGCAGCTTGTTTTCCTTCGCGATCGTGTCCATAGCTTGGAGAAGGAGATCCTTGGCATTCGAGGCCATGCGGACGTGTGGAAGTCGAAGACCGAGCGAGCTATCGCCAGGGAGGAGTATCTGATAGGGGAGCTGCGGGAGTTGAGCGAGCAACTGCAATGTGAGTTTTCTTGAGCTGCTGCTCGTTTTTGGATGCTCCTTGTTTTCGTGTCACCTTATTCTGAGTTATCTGCAGGTGCCAACCTTGTTCCGAGGGAGGAAAAGGAGCGTGTTGCTATTCGGATCAATTGTTTGACCCAACAGGACTTGGAAGCTGGAGGCTTTTTCTGGATAGACCGTGACCGGGCCACCGTCCTTGCGATGGTACAGGATCGTGTTCATCAGGTGTCGCGGGTGCTGAAGCAGGTAAAAACTTCCCTGGCATCGATTATGTACGTCATGTTCCCTCTAGACGAGGCACCGTCCACTCTGTGGGGTTTGTTGTCGAAGTTTCGAGACGTGAGTCACGTGAGGGAGTTCGTGCAGCACCAGCTGGTTACGGGGGTGAAATCTGCCCTTTCGCTTGTTTCGGATGCATCGCCCTGACATCAATCTCGCGGCTATGGCGGCTGGGCCTCCTCTTCGGCCAGACGGTGGCCTCTGGGACATGCACCCACATTATGCAGCTGTTAGGTAGTATGCCGAAGAGATCGTGGATCTTTTTTAGCATCAGGCACACGTGATTCTTCAGAATAGATAGACCCTGTTAAAAAGATATATGTAAAACTTGTATATATTCGAGTGGGCTTGTTATGCCCTTTTCTGTAAAGTTTTATTTGTGATAGAACGTGGTGCTTTTGCTGTGTGCATGTGCTTTTTGTTAACCTGACGTGGTCAGCTACTCAGGTTACATGTGTTAGTCTCAGTCGACGAAGTCATGAGGTGAGGCGGAGCCCCCGAGCGTGTTATATCGAAAAGTAATTGCAACGTAAAAGAAAAAATTTGGGCGAGGAACTTAGCTTTTATTCCTATCGTAACGAGGAGGTACATTGTTCGGCTGAGTAGCCTTATTGAAAGTAAAGGGATAACTAGGGGTAGAAGCGTCGCAGACGCGTGACGTTCTAGGGATTGGAGTATTCGACTCCTGACACGATGTCCATGAGGCGATAGGCTCCACCTGGGATGACTTCTGTGACGATGTAGGGTCCTTCCCAGGGTGACTCGAGCTTTTTCGGCCGCTCTTGCTTGAGTCGCAGGACGAGGTCTCCTGCGACGAAGGACCTTGGTTGTAGCCATCCGATGTGGTAGTTGTGGAGGCTCTGCTGGTAGATCGCTGAGAGAGCCGCGGAGATGTCGCGTGCTTTGTCAAGTGTGTCGACGGTGTCTTCGAGTGCGACCGCCGATTCAGCTTCGTTGTAGGCAACGACCCGTGGGGCCTTGTGGCATACCTCGGCAGGTAGTACGGCTTCGGCCCCGTGCACCATGAAGAAAGGTGTGAAGCCAGTTGCGCTGTTCAACGTTGTGCGTAGGCTCTAGAGGACGGAGGGTAGCTCCTCTGCCCATGTTCCCGCAAGCCGTTCGAGTGGACTGAGTAGGCGTTTCTTGATGCCTCCGCCTATGAGGTTGTTGGCCTTTTCGACCTTCCCGTTGGTCTGCGGGTGCGCCACTGAGGCGTATGATATGTTAATGCCAAGGCCCTCGCATAAGTCCTAGAATTCTTTAGAGATGAAGTTCGAGCCGTTGTCCGTGATGATGTTGTGCGATATGCTGAACCTGTAGACTATGGACTCGAAGAACTTGACGGCCGTTTTGCCGCTTTGGTTGGTGACGGGCATGGCCTCGATCCACTTGGTGAATTTGTCGATTGTGACCAGGAGGAAGACGTGGCTTCCTGGCGAGGACTTTGGCAGTTTGTCGATCATGCCGAGGCCCCATTGGGCAAAGGGCCAGGCCAGTGGTATGGGCCCGAGCTCCGATCCTGGTGCGTGTGGTTTGTATGTGAACCTTTGGCAGCCGTTGCACCTTCGGACGATGTCCTTAGCATCGTTCATGGTTGTTGGCCAGTAAAATCCAGCTCGTAAAGCTTTGGCGACAAGGGCGCGGCTGCCTGCGTGATGACCGCAGATACCCTCGTGGATGTCTTGGAGGATGGTTTTGCCATCACCGATGGTGACGCATCTTTGGAGCAAACCCAAAATGTTGCGTTTGTACAGTTTGCCATTGTGGAGGGTGAATGTTTTGGACCGAAGAGATATGTGTCAGGCGTTTGTCGGGTCGTCGGGAAGTTCTTTGTTTAGCAGGTACCAAAGGTACGGCTGCGAACATGTCTCCTCGATCGCCATGACCTGCATCAGGCTGACAATTTCGACCTCCGTATCGAGCTTTTCGGGTACTTCCTGTTCTTCGGGTAGCGCAGCCCCCGAGTGCTTTGCTTCTTCGGATGATCCCTTGGGGAAATTCCTTTTGATAGAGGGTACACGGATTTGTTCAAGGAACACACCTGGCGGCACCCGTGCGCATGTGGAGCCAATGTTGGTGAGCCTATCAGCTTCCTCGTTGTTTTCCCTTCCAACGTGCCAAAACTCATATCCGTCGAAGTCTCCTTCGAGTGAGTTGTAGAGCGCGCGATACACGATCATGTTGGCGGCGTGGGCGTCGCATTCATTCATCGTCTGTTGGACGACGAGGTTCGAGTCACCGTAGATGACTAGGCGTGTAGCGTCGCAGATCTTTGCCATCCTCACGCCATGGATGAGGACCTCGTAATCGGCCTCGTTGGTGGAGGCGCGAAATTTCATCCGAATGATGTATTTCATCTTATCACCTTGCGGGGATGTCAATATGATGCCACCTCCTGATCCAGCCTCACGCTTGGAACTGTCGAAGTGCATTGTCCATGATTGTGTCATGTACGGAGTGTCCGGCAGCTGGAGTTCCATCCAGTGGACGGGTAAGTCAGGGAGGACCTGAGATTTGATCTCCTTGCGCCGCTCGTAGACTATGTCTAGAGGGGATAGCTCGATGTCCCACAGGGCCACGCGTCCTATGGCTTCGGAGTTGTTCAGGATGTTGGATAATGGCGCCTCGTTAACAACCATTATCTGGTGCTCCTGGAAGTAGTGGCTCGGCCGACGATCCGTCATGAATACACCATAGGCGAACTTCTGGTAGTGAGGGTACCTCTGCTTTGTTGGTGTCAGTACCTCGCTGAGGTAGTAGATTGGGCGTTGGACCCCATGGGTCTTGCCATCTTCGGGTCGTTCGACCACGAGTACGGTGCTTACCACCTGGTGCGTGGCTGCGATGTATAGCAGCAGAGGCTCTTGCTCCTTTGGCGTGACCAGGACGGGCGAGGTGGAGAGCATCCGCTTGAGTGATTCGAATGTGTGCTTCGGGTGTCCACTCGAATTTGTCCACCTTGCGCAGCATCTGGTAAAAGGGCATGGCCTTATCACCCATGCGGCTGATGAATCTACTCAGTGTCGCGATGCGTCCAGCTAGTTGCTGGACACCTTTGAGGTTCTTCGGCTTCTCCATGGTCAGTATGGCCCGGATTTTCTTCGAATTCACCTCGATCCCCCATTGGGATATGAAGTAGCCGAGTAGTTGGCCAGATGGGACGCCGAAGGCGCACTTTTCTGGATTCAACTTGATCTTGTAGTGATCAAGGTTGTCGAACGTCTCGCGGAGGTCTTCGATCAGTGTCTTGGCTTACCTGGTCTTGATGACTATGTCGTCGACATATACTTGGATGTTACGACCGATATGGTTCTTCAGACACGCCTGCATGCACCTCTGGTACGTGGCACCTGATTTCTTCAGCCCGAAGGGCATGGTGTTATAGCAGAACACTCCGAACGGCGTGATAAACGATGTTTTCTCTTATCTTCGACCTTCAGCCGAAACTAATTGTAGCCTGAGTAGGCGTCGAGGAAGGAGAGTTTCTCACATCCTGCAGTCGAATCGATGATCTGATCGATCCGAGGAAGAGGGAAGTGGTCCTTGGGGCAGTGCTAGTTGAGGTACGTGAAGTCCACGCACATCCGTAGGATGTCTGTGTCCTTTTTGGGAACCATCACGGTATTGTCCAGCTACTCGCTCTCCTTACTTTCTCGGATGAAGTTGGCGTCGAGGAGTCCGTTGACTTTGATTCCAACTGCTTCTGCTCGTGGTTCGGACAGTCGTCGGATTGACTATTTGACTGGCCTTGCGTCGGGGAACACATTGAGTGCGTTCTCGGCGAATTCCCTAGGAACTCCTAGCATGTCCGCAGGACACCAGGCAAAGATATCCCAGCGCTCACTGAGGAATTCGATGAGCGCGCTTTCCTATGCGGGGCTGAGGTTGTTGGCGATCAGCGCTGTCTTGGAGGCATCCGTTGGGTGGACCTGCACCTTTTTCGTGTTGACTGTGGAGTCGAATGACATGTCAGGTGAGTTTTGTCTGGCGACTGGGGGTGCCCCGTTTTCTGCCACCTCTCAGAGCCTTGTGATCTCCTCTTGCATGCCGAACGACTGGGAGATTTTGTTGAAATCTCTATCGCGGTGGTCTGATCGGGTGAAGCTTCCCTGGACTATGATGACGCCCTTGGGCCCTGGCATCTTGAGTAGCAGTTACGCGTACTGCGATACTCCTAGGAATCTTGTGAACGCCACGCGCCCGAGGATGGCGTGGTACTGTGATGGCCAATCCACCACTTCGAACTCGAGTCGCTCGCATCGAAAGTTTTCGGGCTTGCCGAAGATGACATCGAGTCATATCTTTCCCAGGGGATATATGCCCTTCCCTGGGACTATGCCATGGAACATTGTATCCGATTGTTCCAGGCTACACAGCGGGATCCGCATCGCTGCGAGGGTGTTGGCGAACATCAGGTTGATGCCGCTGCCGTCGTCCTTGAAGACGTGGCTCATCTCGAATCCTCCAATATGCGCCTCGAGCACCAGGGCAGCATGACCTGGGCGAGGGATCTGGCGGGGATGATCTGAATGATTGAACGTGATGCAGGAATCCGAGCCACTGAGGTACTCAGGGATGGCGGGCAGAGCGGTTACAGCGAGGTTGACCTGTCGAGTGATCTTCTTTCTCACCCTATTGGTAGGGCGTCCCTTCTGGATCATGAGGGGCCCTTTTGGTGGTGGGTATCCACCTATGTCGTTGTTTGGCGCAGGTGCGATTGATGGATTCGACAGTCCCACAGGTGGTGGTGGAGGAGCTCTGTGGGCGATGTCACCTGGTGCAGGTGCGGGTCCGAACCCAGGGTTCACGATATGGCATCGCATTTGGGTGAGACCCTCGCTGAGATTTTGGAACTCGCGGCAGTCCTTGAGCATGTGGCTGGCCTTCTTTTTTTCATCCTTCTTGTCGATGTAGAAGTGGATGGTGCATGGACCCGACAACTTGTCGTATGCCGAGGGTTCGTCGTCACGGCCGCGGCACTACCATGTTTGTGTTGGGCGTCCCCCGTCGCGGAAGTTGCCTTCATGGTATCCTCCGCTGTTGCGGTTGTTGTCGTTGCGGCGGTCGGCAGCGGCAGCTAGCTGTCCATCTGATTTGGGCGGAGGTTGTTGCTAACTATTCATCCCATTTTGTCTTTATCCATCCGATTTGTTCCACAGTATGTGTATTCCGATTTTAGAAATAAACGATCTGTCATAATTAATAATTTTGAGAAAAAAATATTTACTACCGTTAATTACAATTGATAAATTTAAGCTCAAATTATTACAATTTTAAGCATAATTATGGTCATTCCGTCCCGGTCTCAATTCTCCCGACCAAACACAATATGGAACCATTCTGTTCCTCCTTCTTTTTCGAACCGAACACTGTGTCGAAACCATCCCATGATCTCGGAATGGGCTCACTCCATTCCATCCCCTCTCGTTTTGGAAACGAACACACCCAAACTTGATGAGATTGATATTTGAGAGTATAGACGTCACAACTTAAACTGACCGGGGCACGCAGTTCATCGGCTGTAATTCTATTTTTCTTAAAACAAATGGCTGGATGTTTCTAATTATTATAGAATTTTCTAGTTAATTATCTAATTTATGGTAATCCCATAATACATTTTAATATAAAATTGATTATATATATAAGAACTATGTGTAAGGATATTGCATCAAATTACATCGCAGATTCCATCACATGTGTTGAATTGTTGGTTCCATCACCGTACAACAACATTTCTTGTAATTTTGTTCACAGGGGCAAAATCGTCTTTGTAGGTCTCTAGTTAACCCCGTTAGCTCTCAAAATACAGTAAAGTGTCATATAAGACAAAAAAATATAGAAGTAATTAAATAAGAAATGGAAAAGTTTTCAGTGTCAAATAAGGAATCATATTGAGAAGTAAATGTTAAATAAGAAATTTTCTCAATTATCTTGCTGCAACACTGGAGACTCAGCTGCTCCAAAGCAAAAGCATTGTCAAGAAGGCAGGCTAACTCATTCCATGAGATCAGGACATCACGTATATAGTCTTGTTAAGCTTCTCAAGCCAAGTCTAACTGTCGAACGCAACGCACTAGAAGAAAGGTTCAGATAGCAAATCGAGTTTCTGCTCCCGTTAGATAAAAGTGACCAGGGGAACTAGTATACTTTTTCTGCTCCCATGACAGCTCGACTGTGAGTTTTCCATCGCAAGTGTAACACGAATGTGAAGCCAGCGATCAAGATCACAGGCTATGGCGCTGCAATTACTGAAAGCTCGACTTTCCTTATCCTAGTGCCTGAGTGATTTGTCAAAATATGGTCAACTTTGGTGGTGACATTTGTTGCTATTTCATCCTCTTTATGCGCATCTACATTCATGCAGTGCAAGCCCCTACTGAAAATGAGGTTGGGATAGCACATCCAGGAACTTAGAAAGGCACAAGAAACGCAGGCAACTCGTACAGCATTTCGCATTGGCATTAGTGAATGTATATGACACCAAATCTCCTGCATGCACAAGCACAGACAAATGATTATTTCAATTGGACAAAGAAAAAAACAATAGAACCATATGGATTAACATTCCACCCCAGGTGCTTGCAAATTCAATACAAAGGTAAGGCAGACATGGCATTGGAATTTTGCAAATGTGCTACATAAAGCATAGAGACAGTGATTTTTCTATCATATACAAAATTCTTAGTAGTGGCCGTCATTTCTGTACTATGAGTAATAATACTATTGCCCCTTTGTAGGACTGACATAGAAAAAAGCTTGTAAAAACTTGTTTAGAAAATAGGAGGGGCTGTTAGAAAGCAAGTGACAGTCACTTTTGCTTCGGTTCCCCCTTTTTTCAAACTTTGACAAACAAAAACTCGATACCGATTGTTTAAAGGACCGTACGAACCCATCCGAAGTCCGTATGGTCCTCTTAGATATATACCCACCGTATAGGTATGCTCATGTGTCTGCGGAAGGCGAAAATCGGAAGTTATATAACAACAAAAAAAAATTAAAATATGACATGCGAAGTCCAAGATCACAATAATGGAAGGTGGGATCAGCTGATCGAAACGTGGATTATACCTAGTTCGACCGAGTACACATATACGGAGATATACGTGACCTCGATGTGAATTTCGACGGGTAAAAAAATAAAATAGCCCATGCACCTTACGTTTAGGGGAGGGGGGGGGGGGGGGCGAAGCCCACCTCAGTGACAGAATGTATCAGTATACGTTAATCTTTAGAAAATAGAAAAGGTTGTAAGAAAAAGAGTTGAAACCATTATTAGTATATCAATGGCCACATAATTAGTGGTTATTGATCTGAAAGTATCAAGGATGGGGCCTTAATAGGTGTATAGGGCTTCCTTCATAGAAGTCACATTTTTAGATGCCAAGGATGGAATGTGCTTGACATGGCCGTGGCTGAGTACAAGTTGCCCATTGAGGAGATTGGTAGACATAAACAGCAGGACACTCTATCTAGTATCTATTTCATAGCGACAACAGGAAGAGAACTAGTGCATGCCATTGCTAAGAGCGGTAGCTCTAGTAAATCTACTATTTATCAGGATAAAATGGGATCTAACACTCGCCACAGACAGTTTTCTGCAGGCAAATGGAAGCTGCATCAGCAAGAACAGAGCAAAGCTACAAAAGTAGGACTGTAAGAGACCGCAGCACCAACATACAGTCTTACTTTCTACTTAGCTAGCACATATAAACCAATTTGTGCAGTTAGAGCACTCGTAATCATAATTTTGCTTGCAACGTAGGTCTCACAACATTAGCATTTTATCACGTACCTCTGGAAGCATTGGCCTCGGATACTTCACTCTTTTGCCACCTTTAGAATTGCAATCTTGTTGGAAGTGTGGTGACTTTCTTTTAGGAACTAAAGCGATGCAACTCATAATGCATGGCCAAAATTTCTAGTACAAGTTAGAGGGCAGTTTGCAATTTGCCATCGTCACTGCTTCTTCCACTCGCGCTGCATCAAGATGAACCTCTCCAGCACCGAAGCCCCATGGTCGATATGACTTGACCATGCCCTTGGCCGAGACAACACAGAAATCTGTTGCATCAAAAGGCATGAAGTGAGTCCTTGTCCTACTGCAGTCAACCCGCTAGCACTAAACTCAGAAAACCCATTTCTATTCCATCATATCCCTATGTGCAAAACGAATAGTGTTCTCCACAGCAATCCAACAAGCAAGGAATCCACAGCAATCCAACAAGCAAGGAAAGAAGCTGCTCGGTAGCGTCAGTGAACAAGGGATTTTAAATGGCTCTGAAAGATACAAATTATCATGGTTCAGACCAGCATAAGACATCCTCTAAGGAAATACTATGTGATTGATACAGCGGCAGAGCAGGGCTTAGAAATAAGGCATAGTAACAGATTTCCAGCGAACTCTGAGAAAAATGAACAAGTGATATTGTGCCATGTACAGACAAAAGGAGGAACCAGCAAATACTAAGGGCATGTTTGATTCAAAGGATTTGTATAGGAAATTTGTAGGATTAAATCCTATAGGAAATTTTCCTATGATGGTTGTTTGATTTGTAGGATTGATTCCTATAGGAAACTTTCCTAGGAAATCCTTTGCACTAGATTGCATAGGAAATCTAACATCCACCCAAAGCTCTTTCTTAGAATCCTTTGATGGAATCAAACAAACTTTGTTGCATGTGGGTTCCTATAGGATTGAAGTGGACATGACATTGCAATCCTATGGTTTTCCTATTCCTTTGTTTTTCCTATCCTATGAATCAAACAAGCCCTAAGTCAGATTCATTTTTGTTCTGGTTGTCCAGAACTTCAGATTTAGAAGTACGCAAACAGGTTATGCAATGGTCTAGGACTTTCACCTAACAATCCAAGATCTCAGTTACACCCTAACGAATTAGTAGAACATAGTAACAGGATAAGCTAATCTAACATCCATTCAAATTTCGATGCAAACACACTCGGAGAAAAAAGGCATAGGAACACACACGATTCAGATCTGATACCCAAGCAGAACTTCAGATTTAGTTTTTGTAGTGGTGTAAAATATGTTCAGAACCTAAGATTCATAAGTACCCAAGCAGGTTATACATTGATCTTGACTTTCACCTGATAATCCAAAAATATCAGTTATGCCCTGACGAATTAGTAGAACATAATATCAGAGTAAGCTAATCCAACATCAACTCAAATTAGAAGCAAACACATTCAGAACAACAACTAGAGGTTTAGAACACACACGATTCAGATCTGATAGCCAACATTTTTCATTACTGATGATAACAAGAGGGTAACATCAGACACAGCCAGAACATCTACCAGGCCTACTACTAGATCTCCAACACGCAACACAGGCTAACAGCCCTACACCTCCAGATCAGGGCACTACCGAGGGGACTCTAGGCCCTCTCGCCACGGATGCGGCGTGCGAGCTGGATGTCCTTGGGCATGATGGTGACGCGCTTGGCGTGGATGGCGCAGAGGTTGGTGTCTTCGAAGAGCCCGACGAGGTATGCCTCTGCGGCCTCCTGCAGCGCGGAGACGGCGGAGCTCTGGAAGCGCAGGTCGGTCTTGAAGTCCTGCGCGATCTCCCTGACGAGGCGCTGGAAGGGCAGCTTGCGGATGAGCAGCTCCGTGCTCTTCTGGTACTTGCGGATCTCCCGGAGCGCGACGGTGCCGGGCCTGAAGCGGTGCGGCTTCTTCACGCCGCCGGTGGCCGGCGCCGACTTGCGCGCCGCCTTGGTCGCCAGCTGCTTCCTCGGCGCCTTGCCGCCGGTGGACTTCCTCGCCGTCTGCTTCGTGCGGGCCATCGGTAAGGGAGGCTGGCTAGGGCGGGGCTGGCTTCGTGGGTGGGTGGTGGAGAGGGAGCTCGCCGGGAATGAGGAGGATTCGAGTGATGGAGAATGGTGCGGGGGTCGGGAGGATTTAATAGGCGGCCGGCCAGCGGGCGCGAGGCCGCGAAAATTTTGGTCCTGGGGGCGGGCGGGCGCGCGTTTTGGTTTCGGGCACGAAGGTCATTTTGGAGCGTTGGATCTGTGAGTAGCTGACGGTGAAGATACAGTTTCGGGTGAGGCACGCGGATCGTGGTGGGCGATCCGTGGCGTGGTGATTACTGCATCCTGGTTGGTTGTGATCGCGTGGAGCTTGGGTTGGGATAGGCATGGACTGTGGGCTGTGACATGCCTTCTCTTGCTCTCTTGAATATATGTGGCCCTCCGTGCACGTCTTCCCCTTTGAAAAGCTTCATAGGCTCCCTAAAAAAGGTTGTTCATTTTTTGTTGGTACTTACTTGTCACACAAAATCGATACGGTCACACGGTCACTTACCTTCCGAATACAACACATATGGTACCTGTATACGTCACTTGACTCATCACGGTCACTATTCGCATGTACGGCGATGGTACGACGTGAGACGCGCTGACGTACCACATTCTGGTCCCACCTGTCGGTGAAGCGTAGAGTCGCACACGCTGTTTATTTGCATAAATCCCCTCGAACAACCGGAGAACTATCCCTGAAACCCTCCTCCACTGAGAAAGCATATTGTCCTTCCCCTCCCCATACAATCATTCCGAGGTGGAGCGTGTTGGCGGCGAGTACGTAGCCATTCTCGTGCTCGTCGAGAGGATGGTGGCGGCGGCGGTTGTCCTCTTGCTTGTGGCGACGTCGTGGAGCGACGTTTCTCCGTTTGTTGGACAAGCCAACGATGGCTTCGCTGTGGCGGTTTGAAGCCTCAAGACTACTACAAGTAGCCCGGTAATTGGTTCAAGTTTGTGTTGAAATTCCTCGAATTTTTGCCCTGGTTAGGGTTTGGTAGATGAAAGCGAATGTTTGGAGGCGGATTTCTTCTGTATGTGTTTTGTGGGATAATACATCATAAACGTATCTATAATTTTTTATGCTCCATGCTTGTTTTGTATCGATTTTCTTATATTTTGTCTACACTTTAAGGTATTTTTATACATTTTCTAGGACTATCCTATTAACAAGATGTCGCAGTGCCAGTTGCCCGTTTTCTATTGTTTTTTTATTTCAGAAAATCTAGTAAGGAAATATTCTCGGAATTGGACGAAACAAAAGCCCAAGTTGATATTTTACCAGAAGGAACACGGAGTCCGGAGGGCAGCCGAAGGGGAGACACGAGGCGGCCACACCTGGTGGCGGCACGGCCTAGGGGAGGGCGTGTCAGCCCTAGGTGTGGGGCCCTCGGGCGGGCGCCCACCGACCTTCCCCTTTCGCCTATAAAAGCACCCCGATACAGAAATCCTAAGCGCCCGATCAGATCTTCACGAAACAGTTTGTAGCCGCCGCCATCTCCATCCCTAGATCGGGGGGATCTGGAGCTCTTCCCGGCACCCTGCCGGAGGGGAGAGATCATCCCGGAGGCCTTTTTCATCACCATGCCAACCTCCAGAGTGATGCGTGAGTAGTTCAGCCTTGGAATATTGGTCCATACAGTAGCTAGATGCTTGTTTCTCCTCCTTTGTGCTATCATGTTTAGATCTTGTGAGCTCCGTTCATGATCAAGATCATCTATTTGTAATCATACATGTTATGTTTGCGGGGATCCGATGGATATTGAGATACTATGTCAGATTGATTACTGATTCTATTATGTCTATGCTATTTGTGATCTTGCATGCACTTCGTTGTTAGTAGTTATCTTGGCCAAGTAGATGCTTGCAACTCCAAGAGGGAGTATTTATGCTCGATAGTAGGTTCATGCCTCTAGTAATTTGAGGAGGTGACAAAAATCTCTAAGGTTGTAGATGTGTTGTTGCTACTAGGGAGAAAACAACAATCCTTTGTCCATGGGGCAATTGTATTATTTACTTTACACACATTGCTTAATGCAATTATCTGTTGCTTGCAACTTAATACTAGAAGGGGTTCGAATGATAACCTGAAGGTGGATTATTAGTCATAGATGCAGTTGGATTACGGTCTATGTATTATGTTGTAATGCCCAGTCAAATATCGTAGAGTCAAGATGTCTAGTTTATGCATTGTTATGCTTTCTCAATCTGTCAATTGCCCCGTTGTAATTTGTTCACCCAGCATGCTATCTATCTTAAGGAGAACACCTCTAGCGAACTGTGGACCCCGGTCCAATCTTTATCACTGATATTCCATCTACTGATTATTGTTTACTTTCAGCAAATCACTATCTTCCACACTATACGTTTAATCCTTTTCTTTCAGCAAACCGGTGAGATTGACAACCTCACTGTAGGTTGGGCAAAGTTCTATGGTTGTATTGTGCAGGTTCCAACTTGTTAGCAATACCTTGGAAGTTGTTTCCTTACTACTATTGGTTCGATAACCTTGGTTTCATAACTGAGGAAAACTTGTTGTTGTGCTCATCACAGCTTGCTTTTGGGGTCTCCCAGTAGGCTCTATAGTCAACCGAGCAAATCATGATTTTTCTGGCGCCGTTGTCGGGGATTTAAGGACAGCTTCAATCTCTTTCTCCTCGTCAGTCACTTTTCAGGGAGAAAGAAGATTCTCGCAAGGGGAGTCTCTCTCAACCAATCTCTTTACTTTGTTTTTGTTTTGCTTAGTTTATTTTGCTTTGTTTTGCTTGTTTCTTTTTATGAAAAACACACCAAAAAAATTAGTTTTGCTTGGTTTGCTTTCTCTTATCAAAAATGCAAAAAAAAATAGTTCCTACTATAGTTGTTATTTTTGTTGGTATGTTATTGTCTTGCTTTATCATGCTTTTTATCAATGGTTGGTTTCTTTGGAACTAGATCTTATTGGCAAGGTGAGTTCACAGAAGAACAAAAAAGTTATTATGAGGAACACCACTTGTCACGAAAAGGGAAACATTTATGGGAACAAATTAATAAATTGCATACTATTGCTAGAAACGTGTGTTCTACTTATAATGTTACTTATTGCTTTGATAAATCGTGTTGTTGTAGGAGGTATAAACACCTCCCTTTTCAATGTGAGTATAATGATAATGTTACCATATCTTCTCATATTAAAAGAAATTATGACTATTATGATGTGGAACAAATTAAAGAATCTATTGCTTTCAAGGGTGCATTTGAACTTGCTAGTTTGCTTGAAAATACTGATGATGAACCTTATGAATATGAGGTTTATGATATACTTAAATTTTGTTTTGATAATTACAAGGAAGAAAATGGCTATATTCTTGAATATTTTAATAGATGCTTTCCACCAACGGAAGAGACTAATGTCTTGCAGGAGCCTATGGAAGAAGAAATTGCTAAAACTGGAAGGTCATTAGATGAAAAAGAGGAGGAGAGTGATGAACAAAAGGAGGAACAATGGATTAGCTACATATGCCTACCTTCTAATGAGAGTAATTATTTACCCCTTACATTATTTAATTGTCCCCCATGCTTACCAAAGGAGGATGAATGTTATGTTCATGTGGATTCTTTTGAAATATCTACTATGGGTAAAACTTGTGATAGTAACTATGCTCCTGTTATCCATGATAATCCATGCTATTTTGATAAATCTTACGATAATCATTTATTTGTGCGTAACTTCGAAATGCATGGTACT
This sequence comes from Avena atlantica, assembly GCA_910589765.1. NCBI lineage: Eukaryota > Viridiplantae > Streptophyta > Magnoliopsida > Poales > Poaceae > Avena > Avena atlantica. The sequence continues at coordinate 489,174,997 of OU342736.1, forward strand.
AAAGAGTTTTTCTTAGAAAATGTTTATGATAAATCTCTAGATGATGGTCCTATATTGGTTGATAATATTGATTGTACTACTATTGAAAATGAGATTGGAGGGGTCTTGACTTTATCTTGGAACCCCATACCTTTTGAGAATGATCAGTCATCTTGTTATAAAATTGTTAAAGGTGGGTTTGAAGGTTTTAATCCCACTATTTTTGAGCTTGATAAAAATTATGTGTTTGTAGATCATGAAAACCATACTTTATGCGATAGTTATATTGTTGAGTTTATTCATTAGGCTACTGAAAAATATAATGAGAGAGGGAAATATGGTTGTAAAAGTTTTCATGGTACTGAAACACCTCTCTATATGCTGAAAGTTTTGAAGTTGCTCTTGTTTTATCTTCCTATGCTTGTCACTTTGTTCCTTGTGAATTTACTAGCGTACAAGATTCCTATGCATAGGAAGTAGGTTAGACTTAAATGTGTTTTGAATTTGCTTTTTGATGCTCTCTTTTACTTCAATTCATATTTCTTATGCGGGCATCTTCTCAAACTATCAAGCCTAGTTGAAAGACAGTAAAGAAAAGTACTATTGGGAGATAACCCAAATTATTTTTATTTTCAGTAAGTTTTTATTTTGTTGAGTCTTGGAAGTTATTGCCTATGTAATAACCTCTTCTTATCCTTTTTGTGTGGTTTTTGTGCCAAGAATAACCTCTAATGAGAGAGAAGTAAGATTTGGGGAAGTTGTTGTCCTGTAACAAATTTTTGTGCTTCACTGTAAAAATTCGTGAAAAATTCCAGTACGTCGGATTGATTTGTAATTTTCTGAGCATATGACCCGGGTTATTATCTAACTTTTGTTAGCGCAACAATTTTCTATTTGAGCAACATAAGGTCTTCGAAAAAAATGGTTTTTACCTATTGGTCTATTTTAACAGATTTCTGCCATTATTTGCATTTGCCTCTTATCAGTTTCTTTTTGAGTTCTCTTTGATCTCTTGAGCTTTTACAAGGAATTGCTACAGTAGTTTGTGTTTTAATGAAAGTTTTACGTGTGTTGAAACTAAACCCAAATGCCTTATTATCTTGAATACACTAATGTTGCTAATAAAGATTGTGTGAAGTTTTGTATGAAGGAAATTTTCAAGTGTATGAGGAGAATGATGTGATGAGATGAAGAATGGACAAAATCTCAAGCTTGGGTATTCCACCCTTGTCACCCCAAGAAATATCCAACAGGTACAAGCGTCAAAGCTCGGGGATGCCCAAGGCATCCCCTTCTTCATCAATAAAAATCTCAGGTTTTCTTTCAAAGCACTTTATTTTTATTGCTTCATGCACTTTTGTGTTGTTCTTGGAGCGTCTTTGTTTTTATTTTTGGTTTTATTTTGTTTGGTTTGATTGAATAAAGTAGTTGTACCCACGCTTTCATATTTTGTTTCAAATAAGTTGATTGGTGTTGGAAAATAGTAGAAAGCTTTATGCTTAAGTGGTATAAAAGGGAGCTTGTTTTGACTGTGGTTTAGACTTTATCATGTCATGCTACATGTTGCTTTGACCTTATGCTTAGTGATTATTTTTGTAGCATGACTTGTTCCAAACAATTGAGATTGCTTAATTTGACTTGAAAGAATCATGCGTTGTTTTAGCATACAAAAGCATAATATTGTGGTATTCTCCTTTGATGCTTTGTTTGGGTTGACTTGGCACATACTTACACCATGTTAATACTATGAACCGGTCACCTTAGCCTCTATGAAAATTTAGTTTTTGACTTGTGATACCACTTTATGCTTTAGTTAATAATGTTTTGTCGCTTTGCATGATTATGTCCATTATTGCTCTCTTAGTTGGTCGCTCCCAGTCTTTTGCTAGCCTCCACTTGTACCGAGTAAGCTCTACTCGTGCATCCAACTCCCAAGAAACCAAGTTATTCCAAAGAGTCCACTATAAACTCCTATGCATGGTGTGTTACACCATTCCAAGTATATTCATGTTTTTATCTATCTTCCAAATTAAACTTGTTATGTGAAAATTAGTGATTAAAGCTCTCACAAACTTGATGGCACACTTTATTTCTTACACCTAATAAATTTGAACCATTGTGTCATCTATGTTGTTATATGCTTGCACTTATAAGTTGGGAATTAGCAGAACAATGTTGTCATGGGGAACGCTTTCAACACTTGTAAATATTATCCAGTTGATATCATGATCTTTTGTTTATGGATGTCGACGGTGTGAAATAAAAGGGGAGCTTGTAAGTTCATGGAGTATTATATATGTATTAGAGAAACGCATGGGCGGCTAGCCTAAGCCATGCCTAATCATGATGGAAACTTACAACATCACCATAGTGAGCAATCTATGAAGCATATTCAGGAAAAATATACAAAAAAGAGAAAAAAGCACCATTCTTATGGTAAATAAAAAGATCACTGAGATGCTCGCTATCTGTTGCCTTGTCATTTTGATATGGGATAGCTCCCGTGTCATGGGGCACGGGGTACCCCGCTGGCGGTTCTCTATGATACACATATACTTACAATGATAAGAACTTGCTTGTGACTAAAGTTGAGTAGCATGAGGAACGACCCTCGTACTCAAGGGACATGAGATTGCCAACTTATGATTTGTCAAGCATATACTTCATATTTGTTTCACTTTAACCTTAATCACTTCAAGAGCTGAAAGCTAATAAGTACCATAAATTTTGGAAGCTCTTTATGAAACTTGAAATCCCTGCTTCCCTCTGTGAAGGGCCCTTTCTTTTACTTTTATGTTGAGTCTCCATCCTCTATCTTTATGCACCAACTAGGAGAGCATAGTCGTCATTCTTAGTTTAATGTGCATTGTCCAAAAATTTATTGATTGATTCATAATGTTGATATTGCTTGTTCTTAAACTATTTGTATCTACTCACCCTTATGAACTTTGAAGGTGTCTTATGCATTTATGTTTTGCTATTTTATAAAGGACAAGCTGAATACCGCTATGCTATGTTTTCTATATGTGAAACAAACAAACGTCTTTCAATGCATTGTTATTCATGATCTTTGTTTGTACCTTTTCATGTTGCAACATGGTTGCTATGTCTTACTGTTAGAACTACATCTTTCGTGCTCATGTTTAGATTACTTTGATCCCAGCTATCAATGTTTTACAAATATTTTAATCAAGATTGTGATGGTGCATGTCACCTCAAAAATTATTATTTTTATCACTTACCTACTCGAGGACGAGCAGGAGTTAAGCTTGGGGATGCTTGGTACGTCGTAAACGTATCTATAATTTTTGATGCTCCATGCTTGTTTTGTATTGAATTTCTTATGTTTTGTATACACTTTGAGGTATTTTTATATATTTTCTAGGACTAACCTATTAACAATATGCCGCGGTGCCAGTTGCCTGTTTTCTGTTGTTTTTGGTTTCAGAAAAGCTAGTAAGGAAATATTCTCGGAATTGGATGGGACAAAAGCCCAAGTTGATATTTTACCAGAAGGAACACGGAGTCCGGAGGACAGTCGAAGGGGGGCCATGAGGCGGCCACACCTGGTGGCGGCACGACCTAGGGGGGCGCCAACCCTAGGTGTGGGCCCCTCAAGTGCCCACCGACCTTGCCCTTCGCCTATAAAAGCACCCTGATACGGAAACCCTAAACACTCCGATCAGATTTCCACGAAATAGTCTATAGCCGCCGCCATCTCCATCCCTAGATCGGGGGATCCGAAGCTCTTCTCGTCACCCTGCCGGAGGGGAGAGATCATCCCGGAGGCCTTATTCATCACCATGCTAGCCTCCGGAGTGATGCGTGAGTAGTTCACCCTTGGACTATGGGTCCATACAGTAGCTAGATGGTTGTTTCTCCTCCTTTGTGCTATCATGTTTAGATCTTGTGAGCTCTGTTCATGATCAAGATCATCTATTTGTAATCATACATGCTGTGTTTGTGGGGATCCGATAGATATTGAGATACTATGTCAGATTGATTATTGATTCTATTATGTCTATGTTATTTGTGATCTTGCATGCTCTCCGTTGTTAGTAGCTATCTTGGCCAAGTAGATGCTTGCAACTCCAAGAGGGAGTATTTATGCTCGATAGTAGGTTCATGCCTCTAGTAATTTGGGGAAGTGACAAAAATATCTAAGTTTGTAGATGCGTTGTTTCTACTAGGGAGAAAACAACAATCCTTTGTCCATGGGAAAATTGTATTATTTACTTTACACACATTGCTTAATGCAATTATCTGTTGCTTGCAACTTAATACTAGAAGGGGTTCGGATGATAACCTGAAGGTGAATTATTAGTCATAGATGCAGTTGGATTACGGTCTATGTATTATGTTGTAATGCCCAATCAAATCTCATAGGAGTCAAGATGTCTAGTATATGCATTGTTATGCTTTCTCAATCTGTCAATTGCCCCGTTGTAATTTGTTCACCCAGCATGTTATCTATCTTAAAGAGAACACCTCTAGTGAACTATGGACCATGGTCCAATCTTTATCATTGATATTCCACCTACTGTTTAGTTTACTGTTACTTTCAGCAAATCACTATATTTGTCGTGGGAATGGTCACGGCAGATGCTGCAATCGGCAGCGAGTAGTAGAATGAGGGGCATGGGCGGCCAGCCATCTGCGGTGCGAGATGAGGGCGGAGACACAGGGTTTTACCCAGATTCGGCCCCCCGGAGGGTAAAGACCTACTTCTGCTAGATTGTATTATGGAGGTGGTACAATGGGCGAGATCGGCGGCTAGGCGGCGAGTCGCTTGGGTGTATGATGGAACGTATCTCTACACGCCCCGCAGGGAGGTTTATATAGGCTCACCTCCCCTAGGGTTTACATATCTCAACCGAATCAGTTAAGGCATCGGTACTCGTTTAACCTAATCCGACTGGGCCTATCCACTCGCCTGGGCCTTCAGCTTCCAGTCGCTTGGATCCACGCCGGGCCTCGATCCAGTCGCCGTCCTGCAGGCCCACTCGCCAGGTCTTGGGCCAGTCGGAAACGTCCTGCTGGGTATACCCCGGTAGGCGCATCCCCATCAGTAGTCCCCGAGGCCGTCGTCGATTAGGCGTAGGTGGCTGCTGGCAGTCGGAGTATACGGCTTCAGAGTAGACATCCAGTCGAATCGTCGGCGGGCTCCTGTATAAAGGAGAAAAGTAGTCATCCAGATCGCAGCTTTGGCGAGTCGAGTCGGCGCAACACTGTCATAGTGATCGGGTCGGCGAGCCGAGTGGCTGAAGTTGGACCGTTAAATGCGGTCAAACTAGCCGTTGGGGTAATCCAACGGTAACTTTTGGCGTAATCACCGCGTAGTAACGGCTCCCTGATTTGGCGGGTAACAACCGCTATATAAGGGGAATGGCAGGCGATCAGAGAACCACCTTCTCGCCATTTCCTCCGATTGCGCGCACTTTCGCCTCCCTTCGCATCGCGATCCAGCCGACCCAAAATCCTCTGACCCCCCACAAATCCTTCCGCCATGGCCCTCTCCACCGAACCTTGGGGTAGATCTAAGTGTACGAGGGCGCAACTGGCTTCCTTTGAGGAGGCCGGGATCCTGCGCGCCGGCTGCTGGCGCATCCCCGCGGCCGGAGAGGTGACCCCGAGCCCGCGCGAGAGGGAATTCATCTGCTTCACCAGCCATCTAGAACGGGGGCTAGGATTCCCCTCGTCCCTATTCTTCCGGCGCTTCTGCGCCTACTACGGGATCCAACCATCGGACCTGGGTCCTCACAGCATCGAGCAGCTCGCCATATTCGTGGCGTTCTGCGAATGCTACTTGGGATGCCGGCCCTACTTCCCTCTATGGCAAGATCTGTTCCACGAACGGATCAGCCGCGAGGAAGCGGGCGGCCCAATGCTTGCCGCGGGCGGCCTGACTTTCCAGCTGAAGTCGAAGGCTTCGTTCTTCGACTTGATGTTGCCCGCCAAGGCGGCGAGCGACTAGAAGAAATCTTGGTTCTATGTTGCCGAGGCGACCCCGGAGGGCAAGGCGGCGATCCCACGGTACTCCGCCAACCGGTACAAACCGCGTCGTCTTCAAGTCGGTAAGCTCCCCAGCGACCAGCGGATGGCCGTGGACGAAATGCTCCAAACCATCCGCGGTCTAAAGAAGAAGGGCCTCCAGACGATCAACTTGTACAACTGCTGGCTCGGGCGGCGGCTCGTTCCTCTAGCTCGGCGCGAGCACTATATGTACCAGTACACCGGCCGGGAGGACCCGACGAAGTCCTGCCTCGCCGAGTGGAAGCTCGAGGACTACACCGTAGCACTAAAGAAGATCACCCAGGCGGTGTACATGGACGCACAGGCTGGGGTCGCCCCCTACACCGCAAAGCGTCCAGCCCCAACGGTAATCACCTCGCTTCATTCGCAGTCGCAGTTTTTTGCAGTCGCGGTCATTCTAATTTCATCTTGCGTTCATTGCAGCTATTCCAAGTGGTGGAAGGATGGCTCCCGCCTTCGGATGACGAGAATTCGAGCTCGTCCGTCCAGGACATGGGCGAGTCGCCTCCCGCCAAGGGCGACGCTGAGAGCGACGAGAGTGACGGCGACGATGATTCCGAGGAGGAGGTCGCCCCGCTGGTCCGCAAGACCCGCGGGCAGCGTCAACGTGAGCTTGAGGCGAGCAAAAGCCTCGAGCGTCATGACGACGATGAAGAACTTCCGGAAACCACCTCGCGCCGCCAGGCTACTCCGTCGAAGAAGAAGAAGGAGAAGGAGGCGAAGGCCCCTCCGGAGAAGAAGACGAAGCCGATGAGGCCGGCCTCGCCACCGCGCTCGGCGAGCAGCTCCGATGCCCCCAGCTCGTCCAAGGACGAGGCGCCACCGACGGCAACCGCGCTGGACACGGCCGTTGTTGAGGTGCCACTGGCTTCGATGCCTCCGCCATTCGCCCCAGTTTCTGGGCTGGGGGATGTTCCGGCTGCGGCGGCTTCGCCTCGCAGGGAAGCTCCTGCCGAAGATGTCCCAGAGGCTCCGGTTGCGGCCTCGACGACGAAGAAGCCGTCCGTGTCTTGGGCACGCGACGTCCTGGAGATGGGGCTCAGCCGCCGACTGGGCCCTGAACTGGAGAAGCCGGCCGGCCTCCGCACGGGGCTACGCTTCATTCCAGTCGCCAAGTGAGTTTACTCACCTACCTTTGTCTTCCATAGCAGGTTGAATTATCTTGCTTACATGATTGATGTACAGGACCGGAGTGAAGAGGATGGGCCACCCGACCATGGCTAAGGTGCCACCCGTAGTCAGCGAGGAGGGTCCTTCCCGTAAGAGGAAGGCGGACGAGGTCGTCGTCCCTACGGATGGCGGCAAGAAGGCCAAGGGCGATGACGTCGTCACGATTTCTGACGACACGGCGGTCGCGCCGACTGAACCCGTAACAGAGGCGGCCGCGTCCACGAAGGAGGGCGCTCCCTCGCCTGGAGCGGCCGAGCCGACCTCCTTTGGTGCGGGTGCCTCCATCGCGACATTCCCGCGCTTCATGGCCAAAGCGGCCGCGGCGAGTGGAACTTCGCCCTCGAGCCGTGCACCTGGGGTCGCCGATGCGGAAGTCGAACAGGGTCGTGGGTACACGCCAGCTCTCCTCGCGTCCATGGACGCTATACAACTCCATGGCATGCTTGGCGCAGCCATCCAGGTATGTCCAGGTACCAGCGGAATGGTCACGGCAGATGCTGCAATCGGCAGCGAGTAGTAGAACGAGGGGCAAGGGCGGCCAGCCATCTGCGGTGCGAGATGAGGGCGGAGACACAGGGTTTTACCCAGGTTCGGCCCCCCGGAGGGTAAAGACCTACTCCTGCTAGATTGTATTATGGAGGTGGTACAATGGGCGAGCTCGGTGGCTAGGCGGCGAGTCGCTTGGTTGTATGATGGAACGTATCTCTACACGCCCCGCAGGGAGGTTTATATAGGCTCACCTCCCCTAGGGTTTACATATATCAACTGAATCAGTTAAGGCGTCGGTACTCGTTTAACCTAATCCGACTGGGCCTATCCACTCGCCTGGGCCTTCAGCTTCCAGTCGCTTGGATCCACGACGGGCCTCGATCCAGTCGCCGTCCTGCAGGCCCACTCGCCAGGTCTTGGGCCAGTCGGAAACGTTCTGTTGGGTATACCCCGGTAGGCGCATCCCCATCAATATTCCACACCATATGTTTAATCTTTTGTTTTCAGCAAACCGGTGAGATTGAAAACCTCACTGTAAGTTGGGGCAAAGTTTTGTGGTTATGTTGTGCAGGTTCCAAGTTGTTAGCAACACCTTGGAAGTTGTTTCCTTACTCCTATTGGTTTGATAATTGAGGGAAAACTTGCTACTGTGCTCGTCACACCTTGCTCTTGGGGTCTCCAAACAGGCTCTACAGTCAACCGAGCCACATCATGGGATTGTTCATGGGTGTGCGCGGTGGAGGGAGTTTGGTTGAGTTTTACTCTAGGCCAATTTTCGGTGAGAAAAGAGACGATTTTGATGGTTTTTTTTCATCCATGCTTGTTGCATGTTGTAATAGCCAGTATTTCTTAGTGGAACTAAACCATGGAGGGTATTTTCTTTGGCCAGGGCAATAATAGGAGCTATGTTGATGGTGTCATTGTATGGTATGATCATGTTGACTGTGAGACATGTTCACCAAAGATACTTGAAAATATTGTGGAAAATCTTAGGTATGAGATACAGGGAACGACGACCATACACTAATGCATCCCAATTCTGACAATTGCAAATAATAGCTAGAGACGTCTCACAGGTCACTATGACTATAAGGCAATGGCTCAATTTGTTCTTTGTGTGAAGCATTACATTAGTGTCTAATTGGACCATGATCAGTCAATGAGGGTAGTAGACTTGGATGATGTGGTAGGGTTCCATGTTGTTGATCCCTATGAAGCCTCCAAGCTCTGATGATGATGCGCCAAGCCATGTGGATGATGACCTTGTTCCACTGCAAGTTGTGCAGCTAGAGTAAGATATGACAACCAGAAGCATGGGAAAGGATAAGGCCAGGCTTGAGTTGAACACTGACCAAGAAGCAGATGAAAACAGAGACGAAGCAGAGTCTAGTGAAGAGAGTGAAGGTTCGGAGTTTGGCATTGTGGATTCAAAGTATGCTATAAGTGTGGAAGATGATGATTTGTATGCATGGGATGTAGATAAGTACGAGGAAAGGTTAAGAGTATGAAATGAAAGGAAAAGATGAGATAGAAGGTAATGGAGATTCTGAAGGAGAAGATCTTTGGGGCCCTGAGTCACGTGAGGATAAAATTGAGTTGAAATTCAATATTTCAGAATAGGGGATCTTGTTGCTCACAAAATTGGTGGCTGCAAGTGGACGATAGTTGGGCTCCTAGATCCTAGGACAATAAATGTGCCTACTCACCCTCCACAGCCACAAGCACAACCTTAGCAAGTAAATGAGCCATAAGACAACATCATTAACGCAACTTTTGTGGATGATCCTATTGTTGAAAGCATGTATTAACAGGTAGTCTTGATAATCTTGCTTTTGTAGCTTTTCTAGACAGTCTTGGTTATTTTTCCTACCTCGTTACTCTTGCTTCTTTATATATTTAGAGAACTATTCCTAAAGAAACTACAACAGGGTCCACACCAGATTCCGCCTTCATTGCTGATGCAAGATCTAGTACGAGTCGACCTAAAGATAGGTCTACAACACTCAATCAAGGTGACTTGGCAAGGCAGTTACATGCCATGCAATCTCAGGGGAGCAAAGAGCATAAAGACACGAAGATTGTAGAAGCCAATGATACGTCCAAAACGTATCTACTTTCTCGAACACTTTGATATTGCTTCTCCTCTAAAATTGTGTGATTTGGATGCAAATAACACGGACTGACGTTGTTTTCAGCGGAATTACTTTGGTGTCTTGTTTTTGTGCAGAAAATCAACTATCAGGAAAAATCCCGGAAAATATGCCAAAAAATATATTTCACCAGAAGATCCACGAAGCCAGAAGGAGAGACAGAGAGGAGGCCTGGGGGCCCAGACCCACCCTAGGCGCGGGCCCACCACTGACCGTGCCTAGAGGGGGTGCAGCCTCCCCAGGCATCTCCTCGGCCTCCCTCTGCGCCTATAAGTTGCCTTTCGACCTAAAAACTGGAGGGGTCGATAGTTTTCCAGAAAGAATTCCGCTCCGCCGCCGCCACCAAAAATCAAGATTCGGATCCAGAAACTCCGTTCTCGCACCCTGCCGGGACGGGGAATTTGGAGAGGATCATCGCCATCGTCATCACCAATGCATCTCCATCAACCACTGATGTTTCCCTCATCCATGAGTGAGTAATCCCCCACAGTAGGCTTGGGGATGGTAGGGATTGGATGAGTTATATAATGTAATCGAATATGATTGTTAGGGCATAGTGCCTAGTATCTCTTGTGCTATTTGACTTTGTTGCAACTTGTTGTGTGTCACTAGGGCCCGAGTGCCATGATCTGAGATCTGAACTTATTATTGAATCGTTATGATAGTATTGTTTGTGATCTTATCTGTAAGTTGTGTACACATATCATTGCCCGGATCCAAAGGCCCCAAAGTGACAATAATTGGGACAACCGGAGGGGATTGCTGTGGTGTGAGGATCACATGTGTTCACGGAGTGTTAATGCTTTGCTCCGGTGCTCTATTAAAAGGAGCACCTTAATTGCCAGTAGTTCCATAGAGGCCACGTTGCCACGGGTTGGCTGGATAAAAGATGTTGTGCAAGTTCTCATTGCGAGCACGTATGGCTATATTTGGAGCACATGCCTAGGATTGTTTAGTACTTGAATGTTTGTTATTATTTATCTGCAATGCCCTAGATCTTGAAGTTACATGTTTAGACTCGTCCATGCAACACCCGTCCATCCATCCCTATCTCTACGGCACTCGAATCCTACTGTTTACTGTTACTATTACTATTGCTCTTGTTTCACTATTGTTTTTACTGCTTTGCTGTTGCTACTACCAAACTGTTGCTACTCATAAACTTCTATGAGCAAGAACTATTTCTAGGTGCAGCTGAATTGACAACTCAGTTGTTAAGGCTTGCAAGTATTCTTTGGCTCCCCTTGTGTCGAATCAATAAATTGGGTAATACTACCCGCGAATACTGTTGCGATCCCCTACACTTGTAGGTCATCAAGACTATTTTCTGGCGCTGTTGTCGGGGAGCATAGCTTTATTTGTAAGTTCACTTGGATCTATTATTGTTCACTGCTACTCATTTCATCATGGGAAGACTCGTGATGGAAAGTTCCCTATTTTACCATCCACTACAAGAAGAGGTACAGTCCTAAACACCTCTACAGCTCTTGATTCACCGTATGTTATAAGTAAGCTTGTCACACCATCACCACATGCTCATGCTACACACACTATTACTACTGCTGAATCTGAAACTGCTTTTGATACTCATGATGTTACTTCTACTGTGTTTGATGCGAGTGGTTTATTAGATCCTTTTCTAGATGCTACTATGGCTAGTCTAGGAAATACCGAAACTCCTAGTGAAGACACTGTTACACATATTAGCTCACTTGATGCTAGTGAGAGTTATGATATTAATGCTGGTTACATTGGGCTCACTGATGAATTTGTTGAAGAGTGCCGAAACACACATGGTACTAGTGCTATTAAGAGTCTCCTTGATAGACGTACTATTATGCCTAAGATGTCCTCTAATCCTAAGTTTTCCACTTCTCCCATAGATATTAAAGATAAAGATTATGATTTCTCTCTTGATTTATCTTATTTAGATATTGTTGAGAAAGAACCTTTCTGTGGGACTGAAAATGAGAGTGTTGTGGCTCATATGAATACGCTTTCTACTATGAGTGCTTTATTCTCTGATGATTTTAAAATACGCAAGTACTTTGTTGCTAAGATCTTTCCTTTTTCACTAAAAGGAGAAGCTAGGGCTTGGTTTAATAGATTACCTCCTGATTCCATTGATAGCCCTGATTGCTTGATTGCTTCTTTCTTTCAGAAATATTTTCCTCTCGGTGCTAGACATGCTGCTTTGCAGAGAATTTTTGATTTTAAACAGGGAGAAGAGGATAAATTACCTGAGTCATGGACAAGGTTCTGTGCCTTGATTCATGCATATCCTGGATGTCCATTACCTAAGAATGAGTTGCTTGATATTTATTATAATGGACCAACTGATGATTTTAGGACCTACCTAGATAGCTTTGCTGATTGTGTTTTCAGGAAAAGAACTCCTACAGATGCTGAAGAATTAATGGCTAAAATAAGCAAACATTATGATGATTGGACTTCAAGTGAGCTGAATACACCTGAGCCTATTAATCCTAAACCATATGTTCCTGAACCAATTCCAACACCAACACCAACACCAAATAAGAGAGGAATTATTGCATTAAATGATGAAGTGATGAAGAAATCTAAGAAGTGTCTAAAGGAGAAAGGTATTAGAGCTAAAGATGCGAAGAATCTACCTCCTATAGAAGAACTATGTGAGCCAATTCCCACTCATCTACTATTGAGGTACACTATATCCAACACTTTGATGAAGGTGACATTCCTTATAGTAAGCCTCCTGATCAATGCTTAGAGGAACTTGACATTTTTATTGTTAAACAAGTTAATTTTAATAAACAAGTTCAGAATCATTTATTGGAAAACTCTAGAGCTATCAATGAGTTGAAAGATATTGTGGAAAGAACTTCAAATGATATTAAAATGCTTTGTAAACACTTTCAAATGGTTCAAACCCAATTTCATCAACTTGCTAAGGTACAAAAGGATATGCTAGTTAATGCTTCAGGAGATAAACATGCTTATGGAATTAGAACTAGGAGTGTTATGGCTACCCGAGATCCTTTATATCCTGAAGGACACCCTAAAAGAATTGTGCAGGATTCCCAACAAGTAGAGAGTGGTAGTCCCCGTAAGAGAAAGAAAAATAAACATAAGATAACTGAGGAACCACTTGAACCTGTTGTAGATCCTAATAGTATATCTGTCTCTGATGCTGAAACTGAGAGTGGTAATGATAAAAATGATGCTCCTGATAATGAGGGAGAAGTTGAGGAAGAACCTGAGAAGCACACTAAGACCACTAGGTACACTAAGGAAGATTTTATTGCTAATAAACATGGTAAAGAGAGAGAACCTTGGGTGTAGAAACCTATGCCTTTTCCGGGTAAGAAACCTATACCTTTATTTTTACAAATTCCTTTGACTGATGCTATTAAGTTGCCTCCTTATTCAAAGTATATGAAGGATATTGTCTCTAATAAAAGGAAGATTCCTAATGAGGAAATTTGTACTTTGCTTGCTAATTACTCCCTCAATGATAAGGTTCCAAAGAAACTTGGTGATCCAGGTATACCAACTATTCCTTGCTCCATTAAGAACAATTATGTTAGAACTGCTTTATGTGATTTGGGAGCTGGAGTTAGTGTTATGCCTTTTTTCTCTCTATAAGAGACTCCAGCTAGAAAAGTTGATACCAACTGATATATCTTTGCAAATGGCTGATAAGTCAACTACTATTGATGTTCCTGTTCAAGTAGCTCATAATTGCATGGTTTTAACTAATTTTGTTGTGCTTGAAATGCCTGAAGATGATAATATATCTATTATTCTTGGGAGACCTTTTCTTAATACTACAGGTGTTGTCATCAATTGTAATCAAGGAAAAGTAACATTCAATATTAATAACAAAGAGCACACTATATATTTCCCCAAGGAGGTTGCCAAAAGCTATTGCCTAAACTCCATTGAAAATATTGAGAGCATCAAGGTTGGAGAAATATATTGTCCCATTTCACAAGAAAATTTTGAAACTATTATGATTGGGACCATTGCTATCAAGCTTGAGGTGACATAATCACTTGGTGGAATACAAAGTTTTGCTTCATCTAAGATTGTTTTGGTAACAAGACTTGATCAACCTTATTAACAAAAGGATTTTAATGAACAAAATAATGTTTTCACAGTGGTTATACTTGCTCACTTTTATTTTCTCCTTTCCAATCTTTGCTCTTCGTCGTGCCTAACTTAAAGGCGTTAAAGAAAAATACTTGTTGGGAGATAACCCAAGAGTTTCCTTGAGTCTTGGAAGTTATTACTTTATTAATGACCTCTCCTTATCCTTTTTATTTGTTTTTGTGCAAATAATGACCTCTAATGAGAGGGAAGTAAGATTTGGGGAGTTGCTGTTCCGAAACAGATTTCTGTCCTCCACCATAAAAAATCGTGATGAGTCTCTGTAAGGCGTATTGAGATGAAAATTTACGAATAAATCCCCCAGTATGTTATCTAACTTTCTTTAGTTTAGCACTTTTTGATTTGAGCAACAGAAGGTCTTCGGAAAATTCGGTTTCTACCCGTTGGTCTGTTTTGACAGATTTCTGCCATTATTTGCATTTGCTTCTTATTGATTCCTTTTCGGGTTCTTTTTGGGAAATTGAGATTTTTGAAGGAGTTGATACAATAGCTTGTGTTTTTAATGAAAAGTCTTGTTGTTCCAAAGCTTTGGCATAGGGCTAATATCTTTTGAATAAACTAATGTTGCTAATGAAGATTGTGTGAAGTTTTGTATGAAAGAAAAATTTCAGGTGTAGAGAGAGGATGATGTAATGAGATGAAAAATGGACAAAAGCTCAAGTTTGGGGGGAGCCACTCCATGTCACCCCGAGAATTAATCAAGATATACAAGCGTTAAAGCTTGGGGATGCCCAAGGCATCCCTTCTTCATCAATAAAAATCTCAGGTCTTTCTAGACACTTTGTTTTTATTGTTTCATGCACAGTTGTGTTGTTCTTGGAGCGTCTTAGTTTTTGTTTTTGGTTTTATTTTGCTTCGTTTGGTTTTGCGTTGGTTGCCTTCTAAAAAAATTGAGAACACCAAAAATATTTGTTGTTCTTCTTTGGTTTTGTGAGTTCTTTGCAGGGTTTAGCCGTTCTCAATGGATTTTGATTTCATGTTAATTATTCAAGTCACACAAGTGAAGAGCAATAATGAAGATTAAGACAACTCGAGGAGTGATAAGAGGCTGGTAACGAACTCTATTTGTTTCATTTTTGCACATGTACTCATCACTGTGTGCATGCTTAGCCTGTTTGTGTAAGGTGTATGTTATTATGGATGCTTAGTAGTTCTTGCTTGTCTATAATTAGCTCCAGCTTGCTAATAGTTTATAGCATGTCATATGAATGTTTGCTTGCATTGTTTTATTCATACTTTGGTATGATATTGTGGTATCCTCCTCTGACTGTTCATGTGAATCGACTTGGCACATGCTCACGCATGCATATGACTAATCAATAGTCAGTAAGCCTCGATGATTTATTTTGCCTCAGAGTTCTTGTATCACTTTTATGCCATAATTAGTCATGTTTTGTTACAAGAATGATTATGTCAGTTATTGCTCTCTCGTTTGTCGCTCCCTCTCTATTGCTAGCCTTCACTTGCACTGAGTATGTGCTCTACATGTGCTTCTAACTCCCCAAAACCAATATTGCCAGTTGTGTCCACCATAGCCACCTATTAGCATCATTTGCTACTTCAGCGCATATTTTATATATGCCGTGTTTTCTTCCAAAATAAAATGTTTATCTGTGTTGAGAAAGTTAGTTAGTAAAGCTCTCATGAACTTTATGGCACACTTTATTTTGTGCACTTAATAATCCTAAACCATTGTGACTAGTCCATAAAAGTTATATGCTTGCAAATTATATGCTGGGAGTTAGCAGAATCGTGCTGTCACGGGGAACGCTTTCAACGCCTTTTAGATATATTTATATCTAGTTGATACCTTGCTCTTTTGTTTGCGGATGTCAACAATGTGAAATGAAAGGGGGACTTGTGAGTCCATGAAGTTTGTATTCCGTGTTAGAGAAACGCCTGGGCCGCTAGCCTAAGCCATGCCTAATCATGGTGGAAACTTGCAGCATCACCATAGTGAGTCATCTATGAAGAATCCTCAATAAAAAACTATGCATATAGTAAATAAAAAGATTGTTGAGATGCTCATTGTGTGCTTGCCTTGTCATTTTGGTTATGGGAAAGCTCCTGTACCATGTGTAAGGGGTACCCCGTTGGCGGTTCTCGATGATATGCAAATACTTACAATGACAAGAACTTGCCTGGACCCAAAGTTGAGTAGTATGCGGAGTGGCCCTCGCACTCAAGGGACTCGGGATTTCCAGTCTATGGTCTATCAAACATATAATTCAGAGTGGACCTCACTTTCACCTTAACCACATAAAGATGCTTATGATAGGGGCAATGAGAGCTCAAAGCTAATGAGTACCTTCCTTTTAGCATTTGGAAGCCTTTCAAACCTTTCAAAAACCATTTTCACCACCTTATTGAGTCACCATTTATTCTACGAGCACCTTCTTGAGAGCATAGTTGTCATTCTTGTGTTTGTTCCAAAACTTGGTTAATTATGTCATGACTTTGATGCTTGTATCTCTGATATCTTTATCTCTAGTCTTCATGTGAACTTCAGAGGTGCCTTGGCATTTATATTGTGCTCTTCAAACAAAGGCAAGCGAGATACCACTCTATCATACCTTATTATAAGCATTGCAATGTTGCTTATGTTTATGTTTCATGCTACTTATTATTATTGAGTTGGTTTCTCTTCATAGCTTGCAATAACTATTGAGTAGACTTAGTTGCATACTCTTTATTATGAATTGTCTAAGCATCTACTCCTGTGCTGAGAATATTTACATCATATGAAGCAATGTGTTCGTGAAAGTTCTTTTATTGCACTCAGTTTTCAACTGAATTGCTTGAGGACAAGCAATAAGCTAAGCTTGGGGAGAGTTGATACGTCCAAAATGTATCTACTTTCTCGAACACTTTGCTATTGCTTCTCCTCTAAACTTGTGTGATTTGGATGCAACTAACACGGACTGACGCTGTTTTCAGCAGAATTACTTTGGTGTCTTGTTTTTGTGCAGAAAATCAACTATCAGGAAAAATCCCGGAAAATATGCCAAAAACTATATTTCACCAGAAGATCCACGAAGCCAGAAGGAGAGACGGAGAGGAGGCCTGGGGGGCCCAGACCCATCCCAGACGCGGGCCCACCACTGGCCGCGCCTGGAGGGGGTGCAGCCTCCCCAGGCAGCTCCTCGGCCTCCCTGTGCGCCTATAAGTTGCCTTTCGACCTAAAAACCGGAGGGGGTTCAATAGTTTTCCAGAAAGAATTCCGCTCCGCCGCCGCCACCAGAAATCAAGATTTATATCCAGAAACTCCGTTTTGGCACCCTGCTGGGACGGAGAATTTGGAGAGGATCATCGCCATCGTCATCACCAACGCATCTCCATAAACCATCGATGTTTCCCTCATCCATGAGTGAGTAATCCCCCGCAGTAGGCTTGAGGGTTGTAGGGATTGGATGAGTTTTATCATGTAATCGAATATGATTGTTAGGGCATAATGCCTAGTATCTCTTGTGATATTTGACTTTGTTGCAACTTGTTGTGCTTAATGCTTGTCACTAGGGCCCGAGTGCCATGATCTCAGATCTAAACTTATTATGAAATCATTATGATAGTATTGTTTGTGATCTTATCTGCAAGTTGTGTACACATATCATTGTCCGGATCCAAAGTCCCCAAAGTGACAATAATTGGGACAACCGGAGGGGATGACTATGGTGTGAGGATCACATGCGTTCACGGAGTGTTAATGCTTTGCTCCGGTGCTCTATTAAAAGGAGCATCTTAATTGTCAGTAGTTCCCTAGAGGCCCCACTGCCACATGCTGGCTGAACAGAAGATGTTGTGCAAATTCTCATTGCGAGCACGTATGATTATATTTGGAGCACATGCTTAGGATTGTTTAGTACTTGGATGCTTGTTATTATTTATCTGCAATGCCCTAGATCTTGAAGTTACATGTTTAGACTCGTTCATGCAACACCTGTCCATCCATCTCTATGCCTACCGCACTCGAATCCTACTATTTACTGTTACTATTACTATTGCTCTTGTTTCACTGTTGCTGTTACTGCTTTGCTGTTGCTACTACCAAACTGTTGCTACTGATAAACTTCTGTGAGCAAGAACTATTTCCAAGTGCAGCTGAATTGACAACTTAGTTGTTAAGGCTTGCAAGTATTCTTTGGCTCCCCTTGTGTAGAATCAATAAATTGGGTAATACTACCCGTGAAGACTGTTGCGATCCCCTACACTTGTGGGTCATCAGCCAAGTACAATGCATATTTGAGAATAACACATGAGAAATAATAGAGAAAGCTAGAGCAAGAACAAATAAAGCTAGAGCAAGAACAAAAGATGACACCGAGAGAAGGGAGAAGAAAAGAGTATATGTTGAGCTTAAAAAGAAAGCAAGATATGAGACACGAATAATCATTTGCAGGAGTAAAGAAGGAGGTGGCTGAGAAGAAGAAAATGAAAGCATCTGAGGAGAAAGCAACTAAAAGATCAAGATATTCTGAGGAACTAAAGGATATCTAAGGTGGTTAACATGGAGCTGCTAGTGGTGATCAAGTTGGGTATATACCTGAAAAGGTTAACATGTTTGATGAATTTTGATACGTACCAAAGTAGAACATGCAATGCTTTAGAATGTGGCTGTAAAAATGCATATTATAACCTCTTTATTGGTGTTTGCACTTATGTGAACTTAACTGAAATGGCAATATCATTATGTGCTTGAGTATGTGACTATGTGCACAAGTTACTATATTTCTCATGTTATCTTATCATCATTTCTAGTTGTGTTCTGATTCATTTATTTGATCTTCAAGATCATATTAGAAACTTTGAGAGAAGTTGCATTTAACATAACAAGATCCATTGACTTCAAGCTTACAATCTTGCCTTACAACACATCACATTACCCTAAGACCAACATCTAACATTACCCTAAAACCAACAACTCTAACACAACACAAAGCATTGAAATGATAACATTGCTCATTTCTTGCTGATAAGCAGTACATAGATAAATCCTAGCAAGCCTACTAGATTCGTCAACAGAAGCAATGTGTCCTTCAGTAGCTCAAGCAGATAGCTCCAATGCTTCCACCATCTCTTCTTGTCCAGGGTAAGTAGCTGCCTTCTCATCCTGTCTAAATTTCAATTCTTCCCTTCTCTCTTCAGCCCATCTGATAACATCTACATCATCTTCTCATCTTAGAATGTTGATATCAATCAGATATTGCACATACTCTAGCTCCTAGTGCCAGAAATTGCACCCGCGCTGCAAAATGCAAAATGAAAAGAACCAAATTTCAGTCAGACTATGAACTTTGGAAACCATAGACAACATCCAGCAAGATCAATAACTTTCTATAGAGGATGAAGCAGATCAAGCTTACCCCATGTTTCTGGCACTTGTAGTACACCCACCTGTTGTGTTGCTTGGTGCTGGAGCGGGACATCTGCACCATGCGACCACAATAAGATCACATGATGGTTGGGATGAAGGGGCGATGATAGCGCAAAGTAGAGACAGAAGAGCCTGAGAGCGACATCGCAGAAGAAAATCTAGCTACTACTACGACGACAACGGAACAGGAGCGACGATAGCGCAACAGCAGAGAGGGGCGCCGCCCATAGGATTTGCAGAAGAGGGGAACATGAGGCGACGACGGTGTAGCAGCAAAGAGGGGCATTGATATAAATGACGGACTTGCAAAATAACCCCTCCTGCCAGGTGGGCATGCCTCATTTAACAACACTGCCTCATGTCATGCCTTCGCTGTACGCATGGACAATAATTGTGATGGGACATATGACATAAACGGATACCACATGTGCCGTATTCGAAAGGTCAGTGACCGTATCCATCTTGCATGACAAGTTCAAGTACCACGGGTACATCTTACTCAACGGAGGAGCTACGTTATTGTTGTGAGTTTCTTTTTTGAAAACTACGCCGTCCTACTGAATTTTAGGGATGCAAAGGTGGGACAACTGGGACAAATGGGATATCACTTTTAGACTACTAGACTAACTCTAATTTAGATGGGATAAATGGGATAAACGGGATATGTCAAATCTAGCTTATCCCACTTGCTCCACTTAGTTTTGAGTTGGTCTAGTAGTCTAAAAGTGGTATCCCACTTGTCCCACTTCTGCGTGCCTACTAAATTTCGATAGCTTGATTTACCATAGGCAAACTGGTACTACTCAAATTCAAGGGTCAAAAACAAAAAAATCACTGCTCCAGATGGTTTCTGGAAAGGGTTGGAGTGGTTCCCTCTAAGATGCAAGAGGCAGATATTGAGATAATGCTACGCAGATCAGGAAACGGAGCTACACGCATGGTTGGTAAGCAAATGATCCGACGTACTACTTCCTCCGTTTCAAAATATAAGATGTTTTAAGTTTGTGAAGAAAATGTATCTAGACTTATTTTAGTGTCTAGATTCACTTCGGTTTAGAGTGAATCTAGACACTAAAAGAAGTCTAGATACATTTGCTTCACAGAGCTAAAACATCTTATATTTTGGAGGAAATGACAAAAAACCACCACATTTAGGGCGGCGTTGTCACATGACCACCAAGTGGAGGCAGAGGGACACATAACCACCACCTCAGGGGCGGGTGCTCGACAGAGAGCACCGATAGCACGATTTGCTCGGTTTAATGGGTTTTCCGATGGGTGGGGCCCACAGTTAGGTCCGACGTGGCGTTGTCCTGGCGGAGGGCGTCGACGGCCGTTAGGTTTGCGCGTGTTGCTTATTAAGCGGCTGTCGGGACGACAACATCGTCTTCTAGCCTAGTCGCCCTCCCCTCCTTGCCCCTTCTCCTTCTCTGCTTGTCGCACGCCGCCGCCGCGCCGCCACAGAGCTCAGCCGCCGCACCGCCGAAATGGTTTCCTGGGGCGACGACGAGGAATCTTCCGACGATATGAGCTCCCTTGGCACCGAGGTTAGTGTTCCCCTCTGCATTCTCATATATCTAGGGTTAGGGTTCATATGAAATTTGGGAATTTGGGGTTGAGCTCGATTTTAGGCTATTTAATTAGTACATTTTGGCTTGTTAGGGTCCCAATAGCATGTATGACTCGGATTACAATGGAAGAGCCGATGATGGAGACAACCCTATTCTTTGCAAATATAATTGTGTGGCTGTGAAACATGTTGCTTTCGAAGGATGCTGGACTGGCAGGAGGTTCTTGGCATGTGCAGGGGAGGTCTGTTCTACTGAATTTAGATTAAATGCAATATTTTTTGATAGTGTTCTTACTAAATGTTCTCTGTTATGTCATTTATGTTTTAGGAAGGAGAAACATGTGACTTTATCCACTGGGTGGATAATGTCTGGCCTGAATCCCTTTGCAAAAGCCTGACAAAGCTATGGGACATGTATTCTACCTGCAAGGATGGTAGGGTTAATGATTCCCTGAAATCTTTTGATACTAGGATGGAGTATGAGGATGAGATTGCCAAGCTTAAGCTTGCCCTGAAGAATGCACAAGATAATCTGAAGCAAGTGGTGGAAGAGAAGCAGCTTACACTATCTTTGAAGGCCAAAGCTGAACAAGCTTTGATTGATGCCAGGGCAGAACTAGAGAGAAATATGAAAGTTGATGCCTCCACATCTAACATGCACAAGTCTTTGAGGTTGAATGCAGAGAAGCAGAGGGACATGTTGAAGGAAGAGAAGAGAAAACTAGAACACACCATTGCAGAACTGATGAAGCAGAAAGAAGGGGCTAGATCAAAGCTTAGGAAGATCAAACAAATCTGTGATGAGTAGTGTGCATGAATGTACTGTAATCTTTGATTTTCACTTGTATTGTTGAACTATTTAGTAATTTGTGAGTTGAATTAGTAGACTGATGTAGTTGGTGAACTATGAATCTGTTAGTGCAATAATTAGTTGGTGAATTATGTATTATGACTGATGTGTTTATCACTTGGTCTAGATCATTGTTTATTGTGAGTTGGCATCTGTTTGGTCATATAATTAGCATCTGTTTCACATATCACCAGGTTTTACTTGGTCCAGATCCTTTTGGTCATATAATGGTAAAATATTTTGACAGAAACATAGCATCTGTTTCACACATCAACAGACATCAACAGAATTTGATCAGTGCAAATTACCAGGTTTTACATTGTTTTCAGACATCAATAGACCACAAAATAAGGGGTTTAGGGTACATAGCAGAACACAAAATAAGGGGTTTTGGTACATTTCTTTGCTCAGTTTAGCTCACAGAACATCTGAATTTGCTGAAGAACAAGGACCAGCATAGGATTTTCCAAGAGGGCCAACACCTGGATCTCTACCAGCACTTGCATTTGCCCCAGCTGTGAAGTATGAAAACACACCCCTGCCTACAGTGGAACGAGGCCTTTCTGCAGATGATCTTGGAGCATCAGAAGATGTTGGTTCAGCTGCTCTTGGAGGCCTTGGTGCAGCTGCTCTTGGAGTAGTAGAACATGGACCAACAGTAGTAGATGATGGAGCATCAGGCATTGCTCTACTAGCCTGCAACATTTCATTGCAAATTGACATAAGTAAATTGTAGTAATAGTAGTTGTACATAACAACAAATAAAGCATTACCTTGTGGTTATTTTTCCTAATGGCAAGGTCAGGCCTCAATTGTTGTGAGCAACTTGTGTACTTATGTCCTTGCAACTTGCAATTGCTACATGTTATGGTAGCCATCCTAGAGGTATCCTTAGGCTTGGGCACTTCATATTTTCCCTTCCTTCTCTTCTATTGCCTTCTACCCAACATGTGGTCTTTGAATTTTGGGGGCATTATATCTGGAGTGTCTGTTTTTGTCCAACCATGTTGTGCTGGAATGGGATAGAATATTGGCTTGTAGCTAGCCAAATACATGGGATTTTTGAAGAAATGTGAGACAAAATCTTCAGGATGCATGCCAGCTTTATATATAGCACTAACTGCATGATTGCAAGGCAGTCCTGAGAGGTCCCATTTCCTGCAAGAACAACTCATCTTCTCCAAGTTTACCTCTTCAGTATGGTTGCCACTTTGTACCTGCCATAGGCCAATATCTGACCTCCTTGGGACACATTGCCTTGAGTACTTCTTCATGAGCTCTAGCTTTTCTGTGTAGTGTGGAGTTATATCCCATCTAGCCATTCTTCCTCCATCTCTCTTGCAATCAAACCTCATCATTTGCCTGTCATATATGCCAACTAGCATAGTTACAATGGGTTTGTTTCTAACATCAAGTATGTACCTATTGAACACCTCAATCAAATTGTTGACAACCAAATCTGTTTTGCAATTTG
Organism: Avena atlantica; assembly: GCA_910589765.1. Lineage (NCBI taxonomy): Eukaryota > Viridiplantae > Streptophyta > Magnoliopsida > Poales > Poaceae > Avena > Avena atlantica. The sequence continues at coordinate 489,198,232 of OU342736.1, forward strand.
TGTCCATGGCCCACCTAGCCCATGAGTGCACTGGTATCTTGGACAACCACACCCAAGCTGGCTCAGATTGTTTCCTTAATTCTTCCATTGCAACATCAAAACCATGTTTTGTGTAAGAGTATGCTGCATTGTCCATACATTTCTTCAGGTCTTCTCCTCTGAAGCCAGCAGTCTGGAAATTGGCATAGATGTGCCTCATGCAGTATCTCTGTGGACTATTTGGGAATACAGTTGACACTGCCTTCAGCAAACCCTTCTGCCTGTCTGACATGATAGTGTACCTCCCAAATTGGCCATCTTCTCCACCAAGTGCATACTTGAGCTGTTCTAAGAACCAAACCCAATTCTCTGTATCCTCTTTAGCAACTACTGCCCAAGCAAGTGGATACATGTTGTTGTTGCCATCTCTTCCTGTAGCAGCTAGTATCTGAGCACCTGTTGTCAATTTAATGAAGCAACCATCCAAGCCAATGAATGGCCTACAACCTTCAAGAAACCCCAGCCTTGCAGCATTCACACAGAAGAACAAACCATGGAATCTAGGCTCATAGCAGATATCAACAGTTTGTCCCTGCTTCATTGCCTCTGTTTCTTCTTCTATTGGGCCAGTGACAGTTGTCACAATGCATCTAGAACCAGGGTTTTTATCAATTACAGTTTGTAGATAATCCCTTATTCTAAAGTACTGCTTCTTATGATCACCAAGCACCCTCTGCCTAGCTTTAGTTTTTGCCCTGTATGCCATCCTGCTGGGAACTTCAACCCCAAAATCTTTCTTTGCTTTGTCCTGCAAAGAAGTGATGTTGGTATTGGGGTCAGATCTGAATTTGTCAACATACATGGTGCTCAACCACTTTGAATTCACCCTTGTACTGCTAGGATCAGTTGGACATGTGTGCTTTAGCTCCATCTTCTTAATGCAAAATGTATCCTCATTCTTTATCTGAGAAGCTGTCATATAAAATGGACAACCAAATTTCTCCTTCTCCTTGCAGTGCACAATGATCCCGTCTTTGCAATTTCTGTGATAGTGGAAATTTCTAGCCTGCTGGATGTGCAATCTAGCAAGACCATCTCTGAACTGATAAACATCTCTGAAACATAGCTTCAACATGAACTGCTGCTCTGGATTCTCTCTGTTCTCATCATACCACACCCTAGGTTTGTATTTCCTGGATCTGCTTTTCCTCCCTTTAGGCTGCACAAAAACCTCTTCCTCATAACCATCATCATCATTCTCATTAAGAAAACCTTGGTCTTCTTCATCATCAGAAGGCATCCAGTCAGGCAACACCTTCCTTTCTTGCTGGGAATGTGATCTAGTAGTAGGTCCCTGCCTCCTCACTTTTTTCTGCACAGGCACTTCCACTTGAATTGGCTCAGTTTGTTCTTCAATAACAAATATATCCTCAATATCTGTGTCACCCTCACAATGTGTCAAAGGATCCTCCCTATTCTTCTTCATTTCTTCAAGTGTCCCATTCAGCCACTCCTCCTCTTTGCTCTTTATCTCCTCTGCATAATCAGGATCAACTAGGCCATAGTCATACTGTCCCTCCTCTTCTTCTCCAGCAATGTCATCCTCTGAAACTTGTGTGTGAATCTGCTGACAGTAAACACTCTCCTGAGTCTGCATCTGATAAGGAACATGATCATCCTCCTCAAGATCAATGTCAATTGGCCTAGATTTGGCCCTGATAGTCTCTGCATTTTTTCTCTTCAAAGGTGACAACACAATTGCCTGGTTTATCTTCTTATCTCTCATGACAGTAAGTACCAATTTCTTCCTATTTTCATACTTCCTTATCATCTCTTCAACCTTTAAATTGCTGTCAACTATATCTAGGCCATTCAATCCCTCACCTTCTTCTTTAACATAGTACATTGAGTCACATATGCCATACCCCTCTTTCTCCATTAGTGCCAACAAATTGAGATACCTAATGTCAGACCTAGTCATTGATTTCTGCACAAACTTCACACCATCAAACTGCACAAACAGCTCCCACATCTCTGTGTCTAACCTAAATATTGAAATTTAAGAAATGATTCAGATCATTTGGGGCATAAGCAGTACTAAATTCAGATAACAGAGAACACTAGCTACTGCAATTGAACAAAGAAGTAAAAAATGGGATCTTGAACACGCACCCGCTGTCGGAGACGTAATGGCTCATCGGGTCGAAGCTCGAGCTGCTGCCCGCAGATGTCCATGCGTTCTCCCAGGGCGCTCGAGGCGCCGGTGGCGCCGGCAGCGGCCTGACCTCCTCTGGATCCGTCGCCAGAGAGAGTATGCCATCCGGGAAGAGCTTCGCATGGTGGTCACGTTCGTCTCTGCCACTTTCTTCCTCATCGACGGCTAGCCGCCAACCAGGGCCGCCGCCGCCACTACCGCCGCCTCCCGTCACCATTTGCGGAGAAGACAGGGAGAGATAGAAATGACCGGAACCGCCCTGACACGCGCAAACCTAACGGCCGTCGACGCCCTCCGTCAGACAACGCCACGTCGGACCTAATTGTGGGCCCCACCTGTCGGAAAACCCATTAAACCGAGCAAATCGTGCTATCAGTGTTCTCTGTCGAGCACCTGCCCCTGAGGTGGTGGTTATGTGTCCCTCTGCCTCCACTAGGTGGTCATGTGATAACGCCGCCCAAATATGGTGGTTTTTTGTCATTTCCTCTATATTTTGAAACGAAGGGAGTACCTCTGTTCCTAAATGTAGTGTGCCCCATTTTGAAACAGAAGCAAGCACTGACGAGAGATTAGCAGTTGCTGGAGGCCAAGATTGACCGCTTCTGTAGATCGTACTAACAGGTTTCAACCACTTCTGTTCCAAGGAAAGCTAAGAGGCTTATAAATCCACTTAATTACCTCAAGTCCGTGACAACCTCTAGTGCAAACCAAAGCATGAACAGTGAACTGCCGAAACCCCTTCGCAGCACGAAAAAAACACGCAATGGATTTCCCATTTTTATTCAATATACACGCAATATGCTAGAACGGTGTTTCAGGGAAAACTCTCGACCACCACATGTAATTTTTTCACATTTGCCACACTTTTTATCTGAAATTTGTATATTTGCCACATGACCACCACATGTCAGTGACACAGAAAATGACAAATATGCAAAGTGCAAAGAAAAGTGTGGCAAATGTGCAAATCCCCCGCTTGAGAAACCTGAACGAACATCCTTTATAGTCAGCACTATATTGGCCCTTTTATTGGCCCTTTTATGAATATACACATTAGCCAATGGAAGAAACAGTTTATATATATACTATGAGGTCTCTAAACATTGTTCTTCAACGCAGCTAATCATATCCAATTTCGGACTAGTTACAGCAACAGGACCACTGGGCCTTCTTCTGGGTATAAGATTATCCTACATAAGACAGCATAACCACAAAATAGCTATTGATCACCAGGAACGTCATCCGGATCTGGCGCCATGTTGTCTCGTTGGGCAAGGCTGCTGTCTTCTTGGTTATGAGAGCTAGCTTTGAGCATATAAGACTCGGCAAATTTCAACATTTCTTGAACTTCCTTCTTGTACTGCAGGATATTTAACAGTATTATATCAACTTTGAAAAATAAATGTATTATGTACTTTTTAACAGGTGCGGCAAGCACAGCTAAACACAGATTACCCAGGACATTTATATCTTAAATTTCAACATAAAAGACTTGGGTCTTGACCCACGAATTAGTGTCCTAGCTATTTTAGTCTTAAAGAGGCTCTTAGCAACTGCAACCCCCTATGTGCTTATAGCAAGCAACTCAGTAAAAACTACACAAACTGCCAGTCAATGCAATATTCGGTAGCATTCCAAAGAAACAGTGATTTGTAATTCCGATATCAAGAGCAAGTGCACGCTAGGAAAGAAGCACACTGCTATCTGGGTGACCATTTGTATCTCATTCCTAAATTAAAGCGTACTTAAACCCGAGCCAGTATATTAGCTATTTTAATGGCTTAAATGTAAACTAGATTGCATGCGAGTTCAATACTGATCTTAAATTATCACTAGAATATTAGTAATTCTGTCAGAAACTTGGATCAAATTTCCTTCAACTGATCATCTACAAAACAATTTTTAATAGTAATAGGTAGCTGCATACCTCGTCCACAGCACCACTCTTTATCTTAGACTGCATTATGCACCATTTCTTGAAATGTGCGCCTGAAAGTTCAGAGTTACCGGCACATTCATCAAATTGCAAAATATCATTTCCAGTTTTGAGAAAAGACATCACAGAATAACAAAACAACAGAATAGAAGAGTTCAGAAGAACACCCACCAGCACTTATTTTAAGACTGCACGAACTAGAATTGACAGTTTTGACAGACCATCTACAGTGTATCTGAAAAGTAGTACATCAGTTAAATAAAGGGCTTACTGATACTACCAGTTGTATTTGTAGCACTATTATAAAATAAAAGAAATTTACAATCATAACAGAAAGAGAGGACAAAAAACTAAGCTTGCCCGGAACTGCGAGGCATCAGCTTGCAACTTGATTAGAAAGGAAAAATGTGAATGAAATTGTCACAGAAATGAAATGAACTAAGTACCTCAAAAAACGAACCAAATGGAACATCATGTACTTGCTGTACAGTCTCAAATACCTAAAAATTAACCAGTAGGAAACCAACATTATTTGTGATATAAAATATATAATATAAATGTAACTACTACGATTCATGAAATATTAGCTTCATATTGGGTTGTTCAGTTGTACATATCAAACGTACCAGATCAGTTTTGTCAGCTGAAAAAACCATATGCTGCCACTCTGTCAGTGCTGAATACGGAGGGCACATTGGACTGTGGCATATGGATTTACAATTAAGTTCTCTCACCTGACCATCATACTCGTCTGCGACATGCCATTGGCCCAGCTACATTAAGTGACATATTTATTCAGACCAGTATCAAGTCAAAAGAAGCAGTTGATAAATAGAGGTTAAAGAGCATTGTAAGCTGTTGTCTTTTCTAGCTAATCCAGCTGCTCAGGAAATGTTTATGCATGTCATAACTCAACAAAGAACTCAGAATGTGGAAGCTTATCGGTTGTAGAAACATCCATGAGGGGTGGATAATAAATCAAACACAAAGTTTGGATGTATCGATGTGACTAGCATATAACATATGCAAACTTAAATGGATATATGTATATCTTGGAGTTATGAATGTCCTTTCTTGGAAAAACTCCGACCATGTGTACTAAGGAGAACGATTCCTGTCTGAAAGAGCTGGCATTGTGCTGGAAACTTACGTTGATGTCTTTATCCTTACGAGCTGTCCGATATTCTGTTGTGTAGTTTGAGTCGTCACTAAATAGATTATTAAACAACTGCTCTGCTGTACACGGAAATGTTCCCTGAAAAGAGCGGTTAAAGATTAGTTGTCTTGTCAATTGCTAATTCATTGAAGATAGAGTTTGCCATTATTACATCGAATACAGATACTAGAACTCCTTCTTTGACAAAAGGTTGTAGTTGCCCCGTTAAATCAACACACTCTTCTGGAACATTTATCTCCTTCCTGCTATTTTTTCTTGAGCTACTGAGTGCGCGTAATGCAGATTGAGCACGTTCCTATAATCCAAAATCCAAAATATTAAAACAATTCTAATAAGCAACTTATCTACCACTTATCACGAACAACACAGCATACAGAAAGGTCACTTCAAACTAGTGTACAGTCAGTAAAATCCAAAAATGTAACAGCATAAGCATAATGTATCTTAAATTCGTAATCGGAAAGTATCTACAAGAAGTCAAGGGTGCCAATACCTGTTTCTCGGCCTCTATCATCGTATGGAAGTTCTTGACAGCTCGTTGCAATGCTCTAATAGTGTGGTTTCTGTTCCAAAACGATGCAAACTTATATCTGACTCTTCCTGCAGAAACAAAATAAAAAATGTGACATAAAGCAATTGACCACACTTCATGGTCTAGATAACCCTTCCCCGTCTCTGCAGAAAAGGTATGGTTTTTGTCCTATACAATTTTGGTTACCAACAACACTTTAATCTATTTTGTGGCGCGAATGCATGACCATAAGATAGCAATTTTCCCATGGGTACGGGTACCCGCAGGTCATTACCCGCCAAGAAGCAGGGATGGGGGGCAAATTCGGCCGACGGGGATAGCAGGGCGGGTGTCGGGTAGCTTAACAGGGCTGGGATGGGGATGGAATTTCCCCCATGGAGCATCCACGGGTACCTGGGACCCCACATGTCAGCGTAACAAACTGTGCTATATACAGCAAACAGCCATTTTTTTCACTTCCAACCGCCACGAGACAACAACCCCACGTCTCGAACAGTCGAACCGCTCCTCTCGTTCTCATCCCAATTCCCAATTCGTGGCTCTAGTCTCCACGACTAGCACAGACAGCGGCTGCAGGCGCATCCTCGTCGGCTATCCCTTCCCCTCCATGTCTCCCATCGCGACGAGCAAGGGAATCTTTTTCTCCATCGTCCCCATCAATCAAAATCTCTTGCCGTGCAGCAGGGAGCCGGCCGACCTCTCCACTGCCCTCGATCTCGACGGTGAGGAGCAGGAAGATGACTGGCGAGTAGTTGCGGCAGCAAGAGTTAGGTGAGGAGGAGGCGAAGAGGAGGCGTCGCCATGTCGACCTACCCGCGCGGATTCCGCAGCTGGGGGCGGGTACCCGCTGATGTCGGGGGACGGTTTTGTCCCCGCGAAGCTTCACGGGGATGGCGGGTATGGGGACTGGCGGAGTCATCCCCGTCCCCGTTGCCGCATCAACATAAATCTGCAACTCAACTGATGGTGAAGTCTTGCAAGCTACATGGCTACACTCGCAAAACTCAAATTTACATATAGAATCATTGACTAAAACGAAATATCTAACATGCTGATGCTTTTCAGAAATAGAAGCAGGCATCAAGATCCAAGGTATGCTTAAGCTCAAGTGGGTGCAGAAAACTACGTCTGTACCTGAATATTAGCCGGATGAGTCAAACTGAAAATAATAAAGGCCACACAGAAATAGGTTGAGAAGAGGGAATAACCAGGGAGAGATTAGATTGATTGTTTATTGCTTGATTCAACAAGTTAAATGACCAGAACATATAATACCTCCTAACTTGACACCCAAGGCGTTATACTTTCCTAATCCTTACTGTTCCGAATTAACCTTTCCTAATCCCATCTCTAACTCATCTTTCCTAATTCAAGTCTTCCCTTTTATGAACTTCTTCCCTGAGTCTCATTGGGACGCAGCGTGCTAATGTCCACAATGCATATTATGTACGCACCTAATGAAAACACTTACCATTATGATTTAACTATAATCCCAGGTAGTGGGTATTCTATAATCAGTGAAAGGCTTCGAGTTTGCATCACTATCCATGAGTGCAAGAGGAATAATCAAGAGGAATATGTGTGTTGGTTAAAGAACTAAGCAAGTTTTAAATCTTACCATCAGGGTATCCTAAGGGAGGAACCCCATGCCCGCCAGCTCCCATTCGAAGAAATATCGTAATTGCTGGATTAATAACTGCATGTTGACTTCTCCGTATCTACTTGTAGGAAAATAAGGAATATCAACATTTTTACCAAGGACAATGCAGAGAACACAGAAAGGAAGTAAGGCTCACCTCATCAATATCTCTCAAAGGGAGCACAACCTTCATATATGAGAAAGGATGTTCTTAGTCACATAATATCAACTATCAACCAACGAAACAAATAGATTCATTTCCAATACAAGCTATCTAGGTTTACAAAAATATTGGGTACAATATCCAACCAAAAGAAGTACTCTCTCCGACCCATATTAGTTGCCTCAAGTTTGTCAAGATTCATATGTATCTAGTTAAGTATCTAGTCTAGATGCATCTGTATCTAGACAAAGTTGAGTCAACTAATATGGGTCGGAGGGAGTAAGTCTAGTTGAGAAATATCATGGAACACTGGCTTCTAAAATGATTGCTGACAAGTACATTTAAGAACCATTCGACACATGAACTATGAAAATATCAGGCTGTGGAACTAGTGTATTATTAGCTATATTCTCCATCGGATCTCAATCAGCAGGACAAGGCCATATATATAAAACCGAAAAATAGCAGCATCTAAGAACCAGGACAAAAGGATCTGATCATCTAACTAAAACCAACTCCAACAAAATAAAAAATGACCACTGTACTTTTCATCCTATAATTTCCTCATTTATCATGTTACCAAATAAACAGGCAACACAAGAAGCGTTCGAAATATTTTCAGAAAACCTGAGGCCAGGGGCACTTCCTCATTTACAAAAAAAAATACATTTTAGTAGATGGTACCCAAAAAGACTCTCCTTACAGAGCTTAAAAACATCCTACAATATTTCCATATCTTGTGATCAAAGAAGTGCCTCTTTAGGAGTTAGATACACAATGAAACCAACAGGACATTAAAAATGAACATTCTCTGGCAACACAAAGAAAAATGGAGTGAATTTTGTACATAAAGAACCAAACAAATGCATCAACCAAAGATGCAGCTGAAAAATACTGTATGTAAGCTAACCTTGATCTGCTTAGAGAACACGTTCGAATGGAAGCAAATGTGCCATGAAGACACATACATGCGACCGTGATACAGAAATGACCTCTCAAGTGCACATGAATAATGGTGTTCAACAACCTGAAAGACAAAGAAAGCAATGACACAATAACTCTTCGAAATTGGAGACACCAGTATTAGATCTATGCATGAACCCAATTAAATAGTTACTTGCCTCATCCGGAGGGAGGCTAAAAATTGTCTGCAAATGACCTGGCTTTTGGTGAACTACAGTGGGGCCTTGTTTGTCCATGGAGATCCTTCTACGAGCATCAGCCTCAGCAGAGTTATTTAGAACCCTAAAGCGTAAAAGTGTTTGATATGTCAGAAAATCCTTGATGGAGCTTTACTGATTTAACAAGTGAAACCAAAAGAATTGGGCAACACAAGGTACTTCATGAGGGTATTCCATATAGAAATCTTAATTAGAGCAGTATTGGCTTAATGAACATAACAGCAAGGGAATACTGTAGCTTCACTTGTGCTGTCCAAAATGGCAGAGTAAAATAGTGAAGCAAATGACTAAAACATGTCAAAGCTGTTCAAGCATGCAAAAGATATCACACTTCACAGCAAATTAATAATAAGAACAAGACTATTTTAAAAGTAAGATGTAATGAATAAGGAAAGAGTAAGATATAGACCTGGAGGAACTCTCATGAACCTTGATTGCCTTAATATGAAGACACACCTGAGAACACATAAAAGTACCAAATGATAACTCAAAGGAAAATGACATTTTTCAAAACTAAGTGATTTGTAAAAATCAATTACCTGGCCAGATGAGCTATCAAGTATATGCCAAACTGGTCCACTCTGCCCTTCAGACTCAACCAGAACAGTAACTGAACCAAGTGTTGTGCTCTTCCATACAATGTCCCAATCATATATTTTCACCTTTATCTATGACCATGTACAGAACGAATGCATGAGTTGCACTTCCCTAAAGAGCTACGGTGGAGAAATATTGACAGAACTGACTTTCTAGCTTGAGGACCTCCCCAATGAAATATTTCATTAGGCAAAGCTGTGCTTAGGGGTTGTTAGTATTCTCTGTTTTGTGTTAATTTTGTTGAACTTATGTCAATATTCTCCGAGTTCCCTGTATTGTAGACATTTTGTACAGGTTTTCTCTATTGATATACATCTTCATGTATTTGAAGAATTTCCATAACAAAAATGGCTGCCTTCTTTTAACGAAGAAAGTGAGCAAGAGCACAATTGCATAAGGTGATGGTAAACCATCATGAAGTTACTGGGAAATCTGGGCCAGCATCTAGTGAAAGCAAAAGTAGTAGCAATAAGGCAATTGCGTGACAAGGTTGTTGTATATCATATATAGCCAAGTTCGGGTATCTAGTAGCCACAATACATGAACTGTGATATTTGCCATGTTTACCTGTAACAGTAGAAACAGAAACTGCATACCCTAAAGGAGAATCAAGAGGAAGTACTGATAGTGACCTTTACAGGAAGACTGTCAACAACAAAATTGAATTCCTCTCCCCACATTGGGTTTCTTGATCCAGGGACCATGGAGCTGTAAGGTGTAACAGATAAAACAAAGGGGATAAGTAGACTATTAAAATGTTAGCTGCCTCTATCTATAATACTGTCAGGAAGAACAACATTCTTTTGTATTATGAAGAATGTTCATTTGAAATCGTTTCCAACAACCACTTGCCACCACTATTATTCCCGCAGAAACGTTTTCAGGATGTAATGTGGTTCGGTCAATTCAAATTTAGCGTATCACAACCGCCAAGTAGCCACCCCCTTTCTCTCCGATTTAATGAGATCTTCAGCAGTTGGCGCAATCTCGGCCCTCTCCAAATTATGTTCTCTGAAACTACTAGATCCAAACTCAGCTTGTCCTGCTACTGCCCTGAGTCAAATGACTACACACCCATAGTGTTATCCACCTATACATCTCTTGTACTAATTTCACTTAGCTTTCCGACTCTCTTGACTCTTTAAACTATAGAGTCACCAGCCATACAAAACTTTTATGGACAAAGAATTAGATTGGCCGTCAGGTGAGGCTTGAACCTACATTATTCAGTACTGTACAGATTTAACGATGAGATGATAGTACAGTCATGTCCTCCAGTTGTCATCCACAGTTCAATTCAGTAAGTTGACATTTTGCACCAAAAATCGTTTCCTGAGTAAATGGTCAGCTTGAACTACACACATTTTAAAAAGGAAAGCCTGCTTTGAGTAGCATGACTGTGGGGTGCTCAGTGGTGTGATTTTAGATTCAGAAATGCATTAGGAACATACTAACTCCTCCTGCGCCATATTCAGTTGATGCTGTCACTGTGAATTAATCATCCAAATCAACTGTCTATGGATTGAGCGTCTTGCTTATACATAATAAAGTACTGACTTGCCCAATCACCATGAACAAGTCATCACCTGAAACTATGCTTTGTATGGGGGGAGAGACTAGTAATCACCTGAAACGCTTCTCTTCGCCGCAAGTGATGAGAGCGTAAGGGTCGGACGTCCCGTTCAAATTCGCCGCGATCAGGTTCTTGGCCGCTAGCAACTCCAGCTGGACAGAGACAGCAGAGTCACACGGCCGCGCGGACCAAAAAAAGAAATTCAGGGGCGCAACGAAATCGAGACAGGAGGCTGATCACTGGTCACCTTCACCATGTACGCCGAGGGGCCGCTCTTGTACTGCCGCACACAAACAAAAACAAAACGCGCGCAACATCAGCACAGGCGATCATCCATCGCCGCAGAGCACAAGCCCAGTCTGTCAGTTACAGAGGCAGCGGTTAGTGCGTTACCTTGTCGGCGCCGTCGAGGTCCCGCCCGAGGGAGAGGTCGTCGGCGCCGCCGGCCGCCCCCGCGGAGGAGGTGCGCGCGGCGAGGAGCTCGAAGGCGGCGTAGAGCGCGACGAGGATCATGGCCGCGGCGAAGGTGACCTCGATCTCCCAGCACGTCGGGAGGAGGAAGCCGAGCGCCGCCGACGCCGCCTGCGCCGACATGGTGACGACGCCGAGGGGGCTGGGTGGGGGCACTAGGGTTTCTGGGAGCAGGAGGGGAGGGACAGGCACGCGATGGCCATGGGAGGGGAAGGGGGAGGAAAAGGGAGGTGGTTATGGAATGGGAGGGGAGGCGACGAGGCGGAGAAGGTGGAACCGGTCGGGCACACGCGTGGCCCCTCCTGCGGTTACTGCACCTCTCCAGTGAGATCGCACGGCTGGTGGTGGTCGGGAGTAAGGTGGCGCGGATCTTGATGCGTCGGGGGACAGGCGGGGATGGGACGCTGGTCGGGTGGGGCCCGGCCGACGGTCGCGCTCTGGCGCAGAGTCAAAACCGGTTTTCCTATTGGAACTTTCTGTTTTTTGTTTTTCCTTCGGACAGCAGGAACTTTCCTCGGGTTGGGTTTAACGCTCGGCGACCGACCGATAATCACAAGGGATGTTAAAAAAAAAAAGATAATCACAAGGAAGGGAATCCGTCCTCTATTCTTTGAGCACAAACAACATTTTGTTCCTTTGCCTTTCTCGTCTCATCCAGCTTCCTTTCTCTTCTCGCACTTCGTCGTTTTGTCACCACCGCATCACCTTCCTCCTTTCCCTACTTATCATCTTCAGTGCCAATGACGCCATCAAGTCGGTGTATCGGATCTGTATTGATATATTTTTTCAATAAACTCGCAATGCTTTCGGTTATAAGAAAAGAGTATGATGCACAAGAATGATATGAGTAACGATCAAGCCAAATGTCCCAAGATCACAGTCTAAGGACAAATCGCCAAAAAAAAAAAGATTACATGAGTCCGGCATATGTCAATTAAGGTCAGCATCTCAATCTAGCATTCCTCTAAGCATAAACGATGTATATTCTGTTTCTGACGACAACCACTCATTGTCTACCTCGTATTCTACCTTGTAGACGACTTATATGGCTATACCCAATGCCAACTAGACATTTGCGGGAGAGGATCCCCTGACCTGGCCAAGTGCCTTGTGTGTATCTACTCTCTTTAAAGAATGTTTCCATATTTTGTATAGTCGAGAACCAACCCGTGGTCGGATAGTTAGGAGGGCAATGACAACCCCAGCCCAACGGAGTTCAAACCTCAGGTTTGACACTTTGGTGTCTCATATAAAGCAAAATTTTCTTCAGTGGGAGGTGATATTCCCGTTGATAGCGAGACGTCCGTGGTGACTTCATCAAATTCAAGACCCATTGGATCAGTCTCAAGATTCAGTCTTTCGAAGATGCACATAGGGATATGATGTGCGTACATGCGTTCATAGGATAAATGTAAGTGCGTATTTGTGAACATCTACGGTTGTACTGGGTTTCACACAAAAAATAGAAATATTTTGTATAGTCTGGCAAATGATAAGGGTGTTTCGGTGGAGTAATCATAACATGTTGTTGGAGGTGGGTTTTTAATGATGATTAGGACCAACCTAAATGGAAACAGATTAAATCGCAAAATACTGTTGTCAAGTCAACCTGTACGTGCATTTTGAATAATGAAACTGCTAGGTCGTGCAAAAACCTGTGGAGAGCTAAGTTGCCCCTGAAGATCATATATTAGTTGTGGCTAATATGTCACTATGTCATTACCACTAAGGACCGATAACATGGTGAAAAATAAATGGATTGGAAACGCGACTTGCCAATTTAGCATGGAAGACCACTCGAAAAAAAATTAGCATGGAAGAAGAGACAAGTGTATTATCGATTCTTCAATTTTGGCGATGCTAAATATATTTGGGGTGTAGCAAGAAGAGATACCGAGTGGGGACTAAGCACGTGTCATTTACTCTATATTTCCAGTGGCTTCTTAATTTCATTTTGGCAAGAAGTAACAAGCTACAATGGCTTCTTAATTTCATTTTGGAAAGTCAATGTGTTTTCCTCAGTGAGGACCAATGTTCTATTTCCTCCGATTTATATTAATGGTTTTAACTTTATCTAGATATGTATATATCTAGTTAAATATATCTAGTTAAAAAAGAAAAGATATTCACAAGGAAGGGAATTCGTCCTCTATTCTTTGAGCACAAACAACGTTTTGTTCCTTTGCCTTTCTCGTCTCATCTAGCTTCTTTTCTCTTCTCGAACTTCGTCGTTTATCACCACCGCATCACCGTTCTCCTCTCCCTGCTTATCCTCTTCGAGTGCCAATGAGGCGATGACGCCATCAAGTAGGTGTATCGGGCATGTATTGATATTTTTTTCAATAAACTCGCAATGCATTCGGTTATAAGAAAAAGTATGATGCACAAGAATGATATGAGTAACGATCAAGCCAAATGTCTCAAAGATCACAGTCTAAGGACAAATTGCCAAAAAGGAAAAGATTATATGAGTCTGGCATATGTCAATTAAGGTCAACATCTCAATCTAGCATTCCTCTAAGCATAAAACGATGTATATTCTGTTTCCGACGACAACCACTCATTGTCTACCTCGAATTCTACATGGTAGTCAACCTATATGGCTAGACCCAGTGCCACCTAGACATTTGCACGGGAGGAAATGTTAGTGAGAAATGGACACTCACCTGCTTCTTTTTACAAGGTGCCTTTAGGGCCGTCTCTAGACCGGGGCAACAAGGACGACGCCCCAGGGCCCAAGTGAGCGGGGGGCCAAACCTAGTGCAGCTTACGTGCTACATGTACTATACATCTCAAACAGGAAAAAAATGCACATCGTTTTAATAATGGAAAAAAAGGCCCAATCTACACGCAGACGCAACACGCTACACACGCCTCTTCAATTCCTCTCGTTGACTCCCCTCCCCTATTGTTCTCCTTCTCCACTTTCAAAGCATCGAGCACACCATGGTAATCAATGGATTTTGCATTTGGGACGATGATTTCGTCATCCAGCCTTAATTCCTCCATCTGTCTCTACATTTCTCGCCTATATAAGTTTTCCCATCGCAAGATCTGGCTAGCAACAGGTCAAGGCAGTGAAGTCAGCTAGGTAAGGCTCAAAGATTTCCAGCAAATTTCACATCATTTTTTCCCTTTGATTTTAATATTTGTATGGTTTGTTTATTGTTGGATTTCTCTTCTCTTGTTTTTACAGGTTGCTGATTTGGAGGAGATAAAGAATCAAGTAAGGAGGTCACAAGGCGAGGACTATGCCATATCCAAGCAGGGCTGGATGCCTGGATCCAAGATGCTTGGATAGTTTCTTCTACATCGGTCCAACAAGATGCTTGGAAATGTTTTGAAAATAATTAAAATGATTGCTGAATTTGATCCTATAATGCAAGACCATATTAGACGCATTTAGAATAGTGAAATCCATCATCCCTATCTTGTACCTAAGATTTAAAATGAGTTAATTTCCCTTCTTGCTGGTAGAGTTAAAAGTTCTATCTTGAGCATAATTAAGGGTGCCAAATATTTCTCTATAATTTTGGATTGTACCCCATATGTGAGCCATCAGGAGCAGATGATGACATGGTTATGCCCAACGGATGTGCAAGATTAGCATATACGGTCCAGCTCAAGGAAGGCCTGCTACGAGCAACGTGGCCCATGAAGCTTTCGGGTGTCCCAAGCCTGTGACGGTTTCAGATCCTTGGAGAACAAGACTAAAGTAGATAGAATATTCAAAGGGGTAAACCCTAAACTTGTAACCACTCGATCTATGCCCAGGACCTGCCTGTCTCTATATAAAGGCTAGGGGGCACGACGAGGAGGCTCTCTCTCACCTCACCGCATACACACCTCCACGCCAGATTGCATCTGCGCACCCCTGTACTTTTCGGATCCGCCGTAATCAAGAGCAAACAAGCAGGAGTAGGGTTTTTGCGGTGACCCAGCATACCACTGCATGATGTAGTATACTATAGTCGTTGACATAACACCAATGAAACACCGTTCACTAGTATTACATCCCTCAGAATGGCACAACAGAAACACAAAAGGTTACAACTCACTCTTTACACAAGATCTAGAGAACACTCTAGGTTAAAGAGAGAGAAAGAACTTATTGTGGAGAAGGATCAAAAATGAACACCGTGATAGCGATTATACTATTAAGTCTAGTATTCTGACTAAGAGGTTGGCATTGCTGCTATTGCAACACACGACAGGAATAGGTTCTTTGGCTAGAGATTACACTCCTATCTACTCCATAACTTCGTCTTCACTTGAGTTGATGAATGTGTTGACTTCTTTGACTTCACTGAAAAGCCTTAGCTTTTGATGATTCCTGGAGCATAACTTGATGTAGACATCTTCTTAATGGCTTCAAAATCTAGAAAGGGTTAAGAAGATACTTTGAGTACGAGCGTACTCAGCAAATTCACTAGAAAAGGAGTGTTTGATGCACTATAACTATAGCCACAGACCGTAGGTCGTAGGCAATGCAAGTTTTCATAAACATTTCTTCAAAGGTTGCTTTTATTCTGAAAAGCTATGTCCGTCAGCCTTCACGGGTTTACCAAAACTTTCATGGAGTTCCTTTCCCGCCGCGTTCGCAGCTCCTTCCCGGAACAGGGAGTAACAAGTTACAGTTTTTACACTCTGCAGAGATCGTTACTTTACCCATGAGAGATCAACTCTTTGTTGCACAACCGGGCACACTACAAGAAATGTGTTAACTTATGACGTTTTGGTAGTGACCATCTACAAAATCGTCTTATATTTATGACGATTCCACATCGGATGGTCTCAAGCTGCTTGGGAGGGCCAAAACCTCAATAAACTATGACGATTTCTCTCAAAACGTCGTAATTTCTTTCAGTGAAATCGTCATAATAGCTAAAAAGGTCTAAATGCGGAGGATAGCAAGATGGGCCATTGAATGTGTATAGGATGGACGGACAGGATGTTGATCTGTGGGAACTTGACACGGATAGATGACGTTGCAAAGTACCCAGCCTATTCACGCGCGCAGACACCGAATATTTCACCGCCGCGCGCGTGCCAGCCAAAATCGCCATGTCCCCCTCCCAGCGAACTCCTCTCCCCTCCTTTCTCGGCTCCCCAACCCTAATCCTACTGCCTGCCGCCACACACAAGCGAGCTAACATCGCCACCCTCTCCCTTCCTTCTCCAGCGAACGCCTCTCCCTTCCTTCTCCATCGAGATCCGCACGCGCCGCCGGCGCCCTCTGTTCGGGATCCTCTTCCTCGCCCGCTCCAGCGAGATCCATACCCCCTCCAGCGAGATCCACCGACGAGGAGTCGAATGATGGACGAGGCGGACGGTGACAGTTTCATCAGCCTCGCCGAGTTCGCGGCGCTTGTCGAGGATGACATCAGCCTAGCCAAATACGGATCTGACATTTTTGTTGTTTGGTTTTTTAGGTACGGTGGCGGTCGGCGAGCTCGTGCGGAATTTGGGGGTCGACCTCACTGGCAGGTATGAACTATGTACTAGAACCCACCCTCTGCGCTGATCCAATCTCCCCAACAATTTTCGTGTCTCGCTGATTCCCTCCCCATCATCGCCCTTTGTGTCCCCTGTTTTTAGGTTTCATCGACGAGGAAGCTCACCACAGGGCGTCCCTATCCTCCCTCTCTCCGGCACGGCATCCCCGCAACCAGCAGGAGGACGCCGTCGTGGTGCCGTCGCCATCATTCCTCCTCGTTCTCCGGCCAAGGGCAGTGCCGTAGGCGGATGCGGATCTCAAGACTTTCTTGGTCACAGCGGCGGAAGGAGAATGGTGCTAGAAAGTCTGGCCACGTCCATGACTTCGTGCGAGGTCTAGATCCAGAGCCGATACGCCATCAACCTGTGAGTCCCTTCCTCTCCCATATCCCCAAAATCCCTAGCAAACCCTAGCAAGTTGTACTCCCTAGCAAACCCTAGCTAGTGGCTTGTTCATGTTCGTGGCATAGCTAGTGGCTTGTGCATTCTTCTGTGGTTTTACTGATACATATATGATGTGCTTAAATTAGAGGGAGGGGATGAAAATTGTACAGGTTCTTTTCATATTCTGTTGGACTATGCAGAGTAGTGTTCTTTAAGTGTGTTCTTTAACTTTGTGCTTGAGCTGTAACAGCAAGAAATTAATTTATTCATAGATTGATATCAACTGTATGGGTGATATTGTTCTAGAAAATAATCTTATATCAGGTTTGCTTTATGTCTTATTAATTGGTAGGTAGTAGCTAGAAGGTTGCTGAATTATGCCTAAAATCCTGGGATGACCTTTAGAAGCTATGCTATGTCCTTCTGAAGAAAAACACCATGCTTATAGTAATCTGAGGCACTGGTTATTTAAAATCTCGATTAATTTGCCCGTGTTTGTTTGTGTGCATGTACAAGCCCTTATTGATCAGATGCATTCACCATTCTACTATACAGTTGACTTGATTAAGTGATAATCAGTAAGTATATAATGCATTCTACTATAGGATGTTATAACTAAAAATCTTTACACTAGAACAATTTCATGAATGCGCATAATTGGTTTCTATTTGAAAAGGAAAACATGGTCCTTGTTTTGTAGGAACAGTTTCATAGACTCCTTGTCTTGTATATGTCCCTGTGTATAGATGCTTGATTGGTCATATTTTCATGAAACTAAAAAAACCAGAATGGACGCAAAGCTTAATGTTTCTCTTACAAAATTAAAGGGGGAAATTATATCACCTACTGACCTAGAAATGAGTTATACATTCTTGAACCAGTGCTCATTTGCATAAATTGAGATGAATCTGTTGTGATCATTGATAGTACTATCATGATATAACTATGTACATTACTTGATTTCCTATTTGATGCCGAAGCAGCAACATCCTTGATGCTTACTAACGGCTACTTTGTTTGGTTGTTCTCACAGGTTGACCTAGTTCTGCTGCGCCGTGAGGTCGCGAGCGGAGGAATTCGCTGGGCTCGAGACGCGCTGGCCAGCCTCTGATGGAGTCTTCCAGGGCTTCTAAACCTTCTCCTTCTCTTGATTTTTCAGATGCTTTGGATGAGTACCATATTTTTAGATAGTTGAGATTGCATCACTACAGGTTATAATGTATGTATAGACTGTCTTTATTTTGCAAACAATACCTGCAGCTTGTTGTGCTTTTGTTTAGCATTTACTTGAATGTGATGATTGAATTTCTTATTTGTGCATCTAAATCTGTAGTTTTTCTTCCCACTATAGTTATTTATCCTTCTAACAATATCTGGCTGTTTTGATTGAACTGTGTAATGACTATAATATACTATTCTCGTGCATGCTAGGTGCTTGTGGTAATGCTTGCATGTTGTTATAGCCTCTGATGTGCGGCTACTATTCTTATAGCGTCGGTTCAGACCAGATGTAAGCACTGCTAAATTCATCGTTAGTTTAGTTAGCACAAAAGTTTCAGGTTTAAGTTGAAATGTTCATTCTAATGCTTTATTGGGTGTATGATTACCCATGTCAGTTTTACAATCAATAGATGAAGTGTAGTAGTTAGTATATTGGGCTGTTGCGAGCCTCTTCTTTTTACCCATAGTACATTTAGCGTCCACTGCTATGTGATAGCTTGGTTGTGGTATTGATGTTGCTATAAATTGTGAAATACTATTCCTGATATCTTCAATTTCCTGTTTATCATGTATAAGAATTATCATATATATCTAAATAACTACTAAACTGCCTACTTGTACTTTAAGTTGAGAATTAAACATGATGAAACAATTAAACTTGTATACCATGACAGTACTGCATTGTATCTTCTATTTATGATAGAATGCCTTGCTACTAGAATAATCTTGTATATCATTACAGTACTGCTTTGCATTGGCTCATTTACTTTGGTCCACACCAAAAAAGATATGCATGGACAATGCTTCTCTTTTGTCTAAATTGTTTGGGCAGTTACTTTCCTAAGTCTAATGAAAATTTTATGCTGCTTTAACTTGCATTCTGATAGAGTTTTGGTGCGTTTTGTGTCTATGCCGGGAGACTAACGGATAAGCAACCCCAACAAAAATATGGTCCCATAGTAAGCGCCTCTGTTCCCCATGCTATCTATTTTTCACCTCTCTTAGTACAGATCCATGGAAGTATCCAATGGACTTTGATTAGTCATCCTGTCCTTGACCTGTTTGTTTTTGCTCTTTGTTGTGGAGAGACTCCAGGATTATCAGTGATGTCGTACACTAGTGGTTGCCACTTTCCAAGGCTGACTTTGGATCCTTTAGGAACTACCCGCAACAGGCCGTATGCAAGGGCCGTTCTTGCAAGGTCTGCTCTCTATAGATCTCTCCTGGTAGAAACGCTTCCAGTTGTTTGTATTGTATTGTATTCTTGTTGGTTCATTGATGCATTTGGGAAATTAATCTCTCAGACAGTCAGCTTCTGTTTTGAATCAGTATGAAAAGAAGAATTATTTGGCTGGTAGTGTGCTATTGATTTCCTTAACTTTGTCTTTGTCATTAACGGTGATAAAAACATGTGTAGTGTGGTACTTGTAGATATATATTCTATTGAATATTTTCTATTCTTTGTCATGTGGCTTGTGGAACTTGCTCTATTGCTTGTTGCTATACTATCTAGTTTACTTTTGACAATGGAGGCAATCTATCTGGCTGGCCTTAGCATGTCCGCTAGTTGATTTTGCATCTTAATTGTATTGGAACTAAAACTAATTCTGTGGTGGGTTCTTATAGTTGTGCCCCTAGTACAAATCCAGGACATAACTAACTTCTATAATTTTTGCAGATGCTTGGTGAAATCTTGTACCACTTATCGATCAACTGGAGTATGACCAGTCATCTAAGGTTACTGGAATGCTTCTTGAGATGGACCAGACTATGGTTCACCTGATGCTCTGAAGACCAAGGTGGCAGAAGTTGATCAGCTGGATTCTCTTTTTGAGAAATGACTTTGTCGCTTCTTAGTCAGGAGCTATCTGTTCTACTTTCTATGTGTGCTTGGTGTTTGAAATAGATTTTAAGTGTTCTGATTATCAACAATGAGACTTCGATGTTTTGTTAAATGTTGAGATTGAAATTTGATTTATCTGTGGATTATTTGTTTTGCTTGGTTGCTGTACCAGTGATATGGATCACATTTGGGCTCTAAGCAGGCCACAATCCAACAAAAAACCTGATTCACAACTGTGTACAATTTAGAATAAAAGAATAAAAAGGTTAAAATAGAATAAGGATTGTACTGTGAAAAGGGAAGATTGAATGGACCAAAAAGGCCAAAGCCCAACATTGAAATGGATAATAAAAACACCAGCCCTAAAATAAAAATGACACAGAGAAGGCCACGCCCAATTCAATAAAAGGCTGAATTTTTTGGGCTTGGCCCATATAGACCGCCAAAATGGACCGGGCTGATTTCACACTACGATGATTTCATTTCGTCATAATTTTGCCACGTAGGATCTGATCTGTCCAGGCGAGATGGGCCATGACGATATTGGATCGTCATAACGGCTATGACGATCTAATATCGTCATAGATGGTTATGACGATTTTATCAAAATCGTCATTATAGTTCATTTGTGCCGCCCAGCTTTCGACGATCTCAAAATCGTCATTGAATCGTCATAATAGACTACTATGACGATTCTGTGATGAAAATGGAGGGTCATATATTGCCAGATTTCTTGTAGTGGCAGCTTATTCTCGTCCACAATTCCATGATGTGGTCCCAGAAGATGATCCAAGCCAATCACTGCCCCTTCATGACCTCACATGCCTCCTTGGTGTACACCATGCCCACATAAAGAATTACGGCAATGGTTTTTACAAACCGTTAGATGTCAAAACTATCGTGGGACGTTGAGGGTTCCCACCCATATGCTACATATCCTCTACGAATTACCAATTAATATGCACGCTACGAGGATAACAACCACGACCTGCACATCCGGCTTCATGCGAGAGAAAGAAGATACAGCTGACTTCTCTGTCCCATTCCAAATCTCATGGTCAACGCGTAATATACGGTGCAAGAATCACTGGCGACATTGGTTGTTAAGTCCTAGGTGATATAGTTCTAAACAGTGGTATTCCAACTGTCAGATTTAATAGATTAGCTGATCACCCTGGATCAGTAACCAATAGTTCACATTATTAACGAAAATAGTGTTTTTATACCTTTTCAAATGCAGGTGATAATAACACTGGATTTGTAAAATACTTTACATAAAATAAACAAAGGACATGAGCAAGTGTGAACTTGCCTTTTGTGATTGCAAAATTATGCACTCACGGTCTTCGAGTCAGTGTATAAGATCCAAAATCTGAAATCAACATCATTTGTCCAGTAAGGACAAATGTTTAAAGAAGCAATATGCTTTTATGCATAAGTAATGTGATGCACGTTCTACACGCATATCCCGGGGATAACGTTGTCCTAGGGTTTAGATTCCGGAAATGGTTACTTCGGAATGTGTGGTTCTTTTGGATAAGTTTTACATTTGTGTTTCTATTAAAGCTTATAAGTGGTAGTGAGCAACACATATGTAGTATTAAATTATACACTTATGAAACGCTAGTCAAGATTGCTTATACAAAAGTTCTTGTTTGAAGTGGCAAAAATGATAACCTTTGAAGAAAAGGTTTCTCTTCTAAGGTCTAAACAAACTTTGTGGTTAGTTAGTGGTGGTTGATATTATTTCTTTGCTTAAATGGTTTGGCTTGAGTTGCTTTATAGCTTAACAACTTCAGACCAAAGTTAACTATAAAACATATAATAATGCTTATAGTGTTATATTAAGATTCTGTAGACTAAAGTTAACTTTAAAGTATAGATAGTTTTGAAAGTATAGTACTTATACATTGGTATCTTGTATATCTGAAATGTGTTCTTTAAGTTACTTAAGAATGTTTATTCTGTTACCTGAGTAATGGTTTCTTGATTTTATAATAGAATAATATCCTTCATCTTTTATAAATAAGTAAGTATAGTTTATAAACCCAACATAATGTTACTTAACTACTTATGGATTTATATAGTGTTGTAGTAGTTTTTGTAATTTGGTGATTAATATGGTTTAGAAAAGATTTAATTGTTTACAAGTTGTTCTTTAAGGATTTTATTATTAATGGAATTCTTCTTAGAAGATAATCTTCATTTAAGGTTGGAGATACTTTTAAAATAAGAACATTTATAATGTTTTAAACCATTATGGCATTATATTATTAATATTTAAGACTAATACTATTTATTAGACTTATTTGACTCATTTTAGGAATATTAATAAATTTTATTTATCTTTATATGAATTATTAATGAAGTAAATAAGTTTAAATTTGAGTTATTAAAATAGTTAATTTTTATTTACCTCAGAAGTAAAATATTCGATTTTTTAACATTTAGATATTATTTTTGTGATCATTTTGGTGTATCACATTTATTTTTGTGATTTATAAATAATAAGATAAGATTTTTATAATCCTTATTACTTTATAATTACTTACTAAATAATAAATATTTAATGAAGTGAACTTAAAGAGACATGATTATATTTTTAAATTATAATTCTTATTTTTCTAAGATTTTTGGTATTTTACTTATATTATTAACATTTATCATTATAGGAATATGAATTATTAAAGTTGTATTACTTATAAAACCTTTATTAAATAATATTTATTTAAATAATCATCATAATAATATTTTATAATAAGTTTAAGTGGTAGATTTTATTTTTCTACAAATTTTCGTGTATTATACATATTTTTTTGAATTGTAAATCAAAAGTTATTAATTAAACAAGATTTAATCATTTATTATATTTCTGGAATATTATTAATTGAATTATAATATTGTATTTATTTCTTAACAGATAATACCTCTTACACTGCACTAAGAGCTAGCCTTAGTCACTGACTAGTGGGCCATTGTCCACCTCAGCACACTGTGTAAAGAAAATCCATTTATTACCGACCCTTCCTTGACCCCTAGTCAATGACATATGGGCCCAAGGCCATGTCATCAACTACGCGGGAAAAGACTGGTCAAACGAGCTGACGTGGCTTGATCATGAGGTAAGCATGGCGCAGCGATGGCGTCACCACCGCCACCACCGCCAGAGGTTGGTCACCGGCGACGATCTACTGCGCCCTAGCAAGCGAGATAAGCCTAGTTCAAATAAGCGCAACCTACTGAACCTAATAGTGGCAGCGCCGCTCGGAAATAGTCATCGGAGCTTCAGCTCCGACGAGCTCCGATGGTCGCCGACGGTGGCATATGATGAAACGACGATTTACAACGAGATCCGACGATTGAATGTTACTGGGAAGTTCAGGAACTTACCCTGATGATGATTGAGTGGTCGGCGAGGACAGGCACGGTCAGAAACGAGCTCCCCGACGAGGATTCCGACGAACTGCTGTGAAGAAGAACGGCAAAATTCACCCGCTCCAGTGCTCCCCCTGATGCAAGCTTCTATCCCGAGGATCTACGGAGGAAGGCGCTTCTCCATGACGGCTCAGAATGGTGTGGGGAGACGTGGTTCGACGGCGAGAGGTGGCTCCGGTGAGCTAGGGTTTCGGTCCCGTTCGCATTTGAGAGGATAAGGAGGAATTGGGGATAAGGTTTGAGGCAGGCCGTCACGGTGGCCTTCTTATCCCCTCCTGGAACAACGGGGAGTATCTTGGCGCAAGGCTGACGACGACGGCATCGAGCGGCGGCGAGCTCCGCCAGCGAGCTGCCTGTGTGCATGACGATGACGACGATGCAACTTTTGCGTATAATCCCCTGGCAATTTCTTCAGCTCAACCCGTGGTCCTCTCCTAACCCCACGTGTCAGTCACAGCCAGAAAAGAACCTGGGCTGGTTACTGGGCTGTTGTGGGCTGCTCAGGGGCGTCAGATAGGTGTAGGATTGTTGGGCCATGACCAGGTAGTATTTTTATTTGTTTTATCCTTTTTCTATTTTCTGTTTTCTTATTCAGATTTGAATTTGATTTATATTTTGAACCTTTCTTTGTATGATTTGTTTGCTGGATATTTACAACAATACTAAAATATACTTAGTCTTGTCGTGGGAATGGTCACGGCAGATGCTGCAATCGGCAGCGAGTAGTAGAACGAAGGGCAAGGACGGCCAGCCATCTGCGGTGCGAGATGAGGGCGGAGACACAGGGTTTTACCCAGGTTCGGCCCCCTAGAGGGTAAAGACCTACTCCTGCTAGATTGTATTATGGAGGTGGTACAATGGGCGAGCTCGGCGGCTAGGCGGCGAGTCGCTTGGGTGTATGATGGAACGTATCTCTACACGCCCTGCAGAGAGGTTTATATAGGCTCACCTCCCCTAGGGTTTACATATCTCAACCGAATCAGTTAAAGCTTCGGTACTCGTTTAACCTAATCCGACTGGGCCTATCTACTCGCCTAGGCCTTCAGCTTCCAGTCGCTTTGATCCTCGCTGGGCTTCGGTCCAGTCGCCATCTTGCAGGCCCACTCGCCAGTTCTTGGGCCAGTCGGAAACGTCCTGCTGGGTATACCCCGGTAGGCACATCCCCGTCAGTAGTCCCCGAGGCCGTCGTCGATTAGGTGTAGGTGGCTGCTGGCAGTCGGAGTATACGGCTTCAGAGTAGACATCCAGTCGAATCGTCGGCGGCCTCCTGTATAAAGGAGAAAACTAGTCATCCAGGTCGCAGCTTTGGCGAGTCGAGTCGGCGAAATACTGCCATAGTGATTGGGTCGGCGAGCCGAGTGGCTGAAGTTGTACCGTTAAACGTAGTCAAACTAGCCGTTGGGGTCATCCAACGATAACTTTTGGCATAATCATCACGCGGTAACGGTTCCCTGATTTGGCGGGTAACAACCGCTATATAAGGGGAATGGCAGGCGATCAGGAAACCACCTTCTCGCCATTCCTTCCGATTGCGCGCACTTTCGCCTCCCTTCGCATCGCGATCCAGCCAACCGAAAATCCTCCGACCCCCCACAAATCCTTCCGCCATGGCCCTCTCCACCGAACCTTGGGGTAGATCTAAGTGCACGAGGGCGCAACTGGCTTCCTTTGAGGAGGCCGGGGTCCTGCGAGCCGGCTGCTGGCGCATCCCCGCGGCCGGAGAGGTGACCCCGAGCCCGCGCGAGAGGGAATTCATCTGCTTCACCAGTCATCTAGAACGGGGGCTAGGATTCCCCACGTCCCTGTTCTTCCGGCGCTTCTGCGCCTACTACGGGATCCAACCATCGTATCTGGGTCCTCACAGCATCGAGCAGCTCGCCATCTTCGTGGCGTTCTGCGAGTGCTACTTGGGCTGCCGGCCCTACTTCCCTCTTTGGCAAGATCTGTTCCACGGACGGATCAGCCGCGAGAAAGCGGGCGGCCCAATGCTTGCCGCGGGCGGCCTAACTTTCCAGCTGAAGTCGAAGGCTTCGTTCTTCGACTTGATGCTTCCCGCCAAGGCGGCGAGCGACTGGAAAAAATCTTGGTTCTACGTTGCCGAGGCGACCCCGGAAGGCGAGACGGTGATCCCACGGTACTCCGCCAACCGGTCCGAACCGCGCCGTCTTCAAGCCGGCAAGCTCCCCAGCGACCAGCGGATGGTCGTGGACGAAATGCTCCAAACCATCCGCGGTCTAAAGAAGAAGGGCCTCCAGACGATCAACTTGTACAACTGCTGGCTCGGGCGGCGGCTCGTCCCGCTGGCTCGGCGCGGGCACTACATGTACCAGTACGCCGGCCGGGAAGACTCGACGAAGTCCTGCCTCGCCGAGTGGAAGCTCGAGGATTACACCGCAACACTGAAGAAGATCACCCAGGCGGTGTACCTGGACGCACAAGCTGGGGTCGCCCCCTACACCGCAAAGCGTCCAGCCCCGACGGTGATCACCTCGCTTCATTCGCAGTCGCAGTTTTTGCAGTCACAGTCATTCTAATTTCATCTTGCGTTCATTGCAGCTATTCCAAGTGGTGGAAGGATGGCTCCCGCCTTCGGACGACGAGAATTCGAGCTCATCCGTCCAGGACATGGGCGAGTCTCCTCCAGCCAAGGGCAACGCCGGGAGCGACGAGAGTGACGGCGACGACGAGTCCGAGGAGGAAGTCGCCCCGCTGGTCCGCAAGACCCGCGGGCAGCGTCAACGTGAGCTTGAGGCGAGCAAAAGCCTCGAGCGTCATGATGATGACGAAGAACTTCTGGATACCACCTCGCGCCGCCAGGCCACTCCGTCAAAGAAGAAGAAGAAGAAGAAGGAGAAAGAGGCGAAGGCCCCTCCAAAGATGAAGGCGAAGCCGATGAGGCCGGCCTCGCCACCGCACTCGGCGAGCAGCTCCGACGCCCCCAGCCCGTCCAAGGACGAGGCGCCACCGAAGGCGGCCGCGCTGGACACGGCCACTGTCGAGATGCCACTGGCTTCGATGCCTCCACCATTCGCCCCAGTTTCTGGGCTGGGGGATGTTCCGGCTGCGGCGGCTTCGCCTCGCAGGGAAGCTCCTGCCGAAGATGTCCCAGAGGCTCTGATTGCGGCCTCGACGACGAAGAAGCCATCCGTGTCTTGGGCACGCGACGTCCTGGAGATGGGGCTCAGCCGCCGACTGGGTCCTGAACTGGAGAACCGGCCGGCCTCCGCACCGGGCTACGCTTCATTCCAGTCGCCAAGTCAGTTTACTCACCCACCTTTGTCTTCCATAGCAGGTTGAATTATCTTGCTTACATGATTGATGTACATGACCGGAGTGAAGAGGATGGGCCACCCGACTGTGGCTAAGGTGCCACCCGTCGTCAGCGAGGAGGATCCCTCCCGTAAGAGGAAGGCGGACGAGGTCGTCGTCCCTACGGATGGTGGCAAGAAGGCCAAGGGCGATGATGTCGTCACGATCTCTGACGACACGGCGGTCACGCCGTCTGAACCCGCAACAGAGGCGGCCGCATCCACGAAGGAGGGCGCTCCCTCGCCTGGAGCGGCCCAGCCGACCTCCTTTGGTGTGGGTGCTTCCATCGCGACATTCCCGCGCTTCATGACCAAAGCGGCCGCAGCGAGTGGAACTTCGCCCTCGAGCCGTGCACCTGGGGTCGCAGATGCGGAAGTCGAGCAGCGTCGTGGACACACGCCAGCTCTCCTCGCGTCCGTGGACGCGATACAACTTCATGGCATGCTTGGCGCAACCATCCAGGTATGTCCAGTCCCCGAGGATCAGGCCGGTGTATTGCAGTGGCCTGATTCTTTTGGTGTATAATTGTTATTTTTCGCGTCCAGTCCCCGAGTGCGCACTCGCTGAATTTCAGCGGGTGGGCACTTAGGAATTTTTTGATTGCCAGTCCCCGAGTGCGCACGCGCTGAATTTCAGCGGGTGGGCACTTAGGAATTTTTTTGATTGCCAGTCCCCGAGCGCGCACTCGCTGAATTTCAGCGGGTGGGCGCTGAGGATGTTACTTTGATTAACTGTTTGAACGATGTGCAGGGTCTGCAACATGAATCAGCTGACCGATTGGCAGCGAAGCACCGCGCGGAGAAGGAACTGGCAGCCGTCCAAGAGGCGAATAGGGGGCTTCAGGCGGTTGCCGCGAAGGCGGAGGAAGCTCGCCAGGGGCTTCTCCCAGCGGGTGAGTTGGCGGTGGCTCAGTCGGTGCTGAGCTCGGCTGAGGAGCGGATCGCCAAACACGAGCGCGAGCTGAGGGAGGCGAAGGAGTAAGCGAACTCGGCGGATGGGCGAGCCAAGGCCGCTATTACCGCCGCCGCAGAGGATCGTAAAGTGTCCGACGCCCTTGTTGCTGGGCTTCAGGACGACTATACTTCGCTTCAATGCTTCATCACAGGTCTCTCCCGCCCATTGATTGGTAAGTGTATCTGCCTCTGCCAACATCATGTGTTCTGTTGTAATACCCGGCGTACTCATTGTTGTCTTCTATTCGCAGGTCGCATTATTGATAGCGCGGAGGAAGGGAGCTCGTTTGACGCGCGGCAGTGTGTGGCCACGCTCGTCGACTCGGTGTAACACCCTCCAAATCGGACCTATGCAAGTTTGAGCAAAATTCGCCAAAACCCGCATAGAAACGATTCAAAGGTGCCCACCAGGCACTTTCGTGCGGGTGGAAAACGAAGTAATAACATTACACAACAGTCCTCGATGGGACCCACAGAACAGATATATATAACAGCGACTCAGAGAGTCAAGAATACAAATATAATATACAAAGATCCAAATCACCTTGAAAACGATATAGCGTCCAGCTACGGACAAGATGCAAATGGGGCTAAGAGCCCTGAAGAATAACCAATGGCGTCCATAACCCTGCCTAGGCCAAGCCGGAAGGGTAACCCTGCTAACGACGTCGATCTCAAACCTGCTTAAACAAAAGGGGTGCCGACAAAGGGCAAAGGAAAAAGAGGAGCGTCAGTACTGAGGCCAGTACACGGCGAGACTAGAATTCGGCGGTCCTCGCCTACACAGGTATGGTGGACTGAGCGGCAGCGGCAGCATGCATTGAACACCCTATAGAGACTCGATACAACTGGCGGCAATCAGAGAGGGGTAAGAAAGACCTATTCGGATCCAACCTGAAGCTAACACCAAACAAACCCATCCTGGCGTTTTCCCCTCGACACCGATCGAGGAAGTCAACCGAGGAACTCACACAGTTGGCATTTTTATTTATTCAGTTATAGTTGCGGCTCCTTATTAGTCAGGTTTAAATAATCATCCTGAATAAAGTAGGCAGTGGGCACTTTTAGTTAACCATTCCGTTATAGTAGTAACACTTACTAATCAGATACAACTAGCACGAGATAACCCAAAACCCAGCAGTTGTTGGTACTTTTATTCAGCCATTCCGTTGTAGTTGCAATACTTACTAGTCAGATACAATTGTCGCAAGCGACAAAGCGAACAAGCAATTGTGGCCAGTATTATTTAATCATTCCATTATAGTGAAGCTGATTACTAGTCATTATGAAGTCAAATTTATAGCAATAAACTTTAGTTATGCTTGTCTATGATCGAGATACTGTGCTCCAAGTCGTCCATAACCGCGGACACGGCTTTCAGAAAGTTTTAACCCGGCCGGGGTGCACAAATAGCAACACACACACGATCAACCTCGGAAAAACCAAATCAAAACCCAACGAGGTCTTCACGACAGAGCAATCACAAGATTCAGAAATATTTCAGGGGGCCACCCCATTAAGCTACCCGCAACGAAGTAAGCTAGCTCCGAGACGGACTCAAGGTCTGGGTAGACGGCTGTGAACGACTGGGAACCCCAAACGGGGCTTGTCGACACCGCGGAATCGTGTCCCGATCCTAAACAGTACAGGTGCTATCTGTCGCACAATCGTAAATAAAACAGAAAGCATGGCATAGGTACAGGATAGTAAATAAAACCTCAAACTAGTTTGTGGCCCCAAGAAATAAGACAGAATCAAGCTCTGGCTAAGGGGGGCCCATACTCCCCATATGTGGATAGCGCGATAAATCAGGGAACAGGTATCAAGTACTCGGGGTCCTACGGGACACAAGTGGGCGTTCGGAAACCAAATGTTATCTATCACCCACCGATGCCTCTGCTTACTTAAATTTTAGTTGTTAAACAGGAATTAAAGTGAACAATAAGTAAAACTATGATCATCTCCAACATCAACATGCGGCAATACATCAACAACTGTGGCACTTGACGACACGCAACAGCACTTGAGCAAGCGACTACGACGCGCAAGTCCAACTATCTACCAAACAATAGGTAATAGGATGTGTCCGAGGCAATATAGGGCTGCAAGGGATATCACGGGTACGAAAAACTAGAGCATCGCAACACAGATAGCAATAGATCAACAGGAGGGAAGTAAATACTATAAAATTAAGATAGGTAGAAAGGGGGAGATGCTCGCCTGAAAACATTGACGAAGGTTCAACCGAAGATCGGGGCGAAGCTCACATCAACTCAACGGCCTTATCCGCGAAGAACCAAAACACTAGAAGAAACACCGGATGCAATATTTAATACACGGCAGAAGATCGGCATGATGCATGTATGATGCATGGCATGGCAAAGGTGCGATGCAATTAGGTCATATTAAGCGGAACCGGGGTCCCGACAATTAATTAGGTGGTTCAAGTTGTTTAGGACCCCCGCAATTTAAATGTTGTATTAGCAAGACAGAATATATCACCGGTTCGCTACACAAGTTTAAATGAGGCCAATATAAGGCTAGATTTGCCCGCATATGGGCCCCATATTTAATTATTAGGTGAATCGGCATAAGGCCCCCAAACCAATATGACATGCATGCGTAAATGACAATTTATATGCAACAGTTATTATTATATTATAAAATAGGGTTCTCGGAAAGGGGTTCACACATTAGGGGTCTCGACGGTCTTGGGGATCCGGGGTTCGGGTTGGTCTCAGGGTCCAGGGTTCAACGGGATCGTTCTCGAACAACGAGGCAGATCTTGTCGGGCCTCATGTCGCTCTTGGGTTAGCATATTTAATTGTCGATCTTGTCCGCGGATGAACTTGACTTGACGGTTCGATGTCGTTGCCGCACTTGGAGTCGGCGGGGTCGACCTTCGGTAGATCTTGGCACGGTGACAGTTCTCCTCGGTGGTCCTCCGGTTTCCCTGTCGAAGATCTTGTCGTTTCAATGTCGGGGTCTCGAAAACGGAGCGAAGCACTTGGCGTTCCTTAGCGATCTTGGCGTCCTCTAGGGAAGACCATGTCGAGCCATCGGTTTTGGTTTGGTCTTCGGGGACCGCGAAGGAGAGCTTGGGGTTCTCGAGGCTTCGATTGTCGATGGTGAACTTGGCTTCCAACATCGGTATTCCTTTGGTTTTCTCCTCGATCATCGGTTGTGGGGCCGGTTGTCGTGAACAGAAGTAGGTCCCACCATACTGCTACCCCAACCAGGCACACGGAACAACGAAGCTAGGCAGAAGACGCCTCTGGTACTGGTGGACTGGTCGACTCGAGGAGGAGGCCGGAGCCGGGGAGAAGGCGGTTCGCGCTGGGGCCGCCGGCGGAGGTCGTGGGCCGGCCGGAGGCGGCGACGGGGGCGTGGCGACGGGCAGCTGGCCGGCGGCGAGCCCGCGGCGGAGGTGCGGGGCGCGGCCGGGCTGCAGAGGCGGGGCGGAGCGGCGCTGTGGGGCGCGCGCGGCGGGGTAGCGGCTGGGCGGTGGCGCGCGGGTCGCCGGCGACGGGCAGGGGTTGCGGGGCTGCAGGGGTGAGGCAACGCGGGGAGACTGGGTCGGGGGAAGGACGGGGGTTGGTGGGGGACGCGTGGGCGCGTTGGGCCCACAGGCGGTGAGTGGAAGGCGGGTCCCGCGTGGGGCCGGGGGTGGTACGCGCGTGCTGGCTGTGTGGTGGGGAGAGAAAAGAGTGGGGGAGAGAGAGAGGGAGGGGTGAGATGGCAGATTTTGATAGGCTAGGGGGAGGGGAGAGGGTGATGTGGCGAACACCGATTGGTTGGGGTGATGTGGCCAAGGGGTGTGGGTAGACTAGTTGGTAGGAATAGGATTAGTGGGGCTGGTTTGGGTGAACCGATTTAATTTCTGGGGCGGTCGTTCGGGTCATTCGGCCCGTTCGACTGCCCCACTAAAAATAATATAAATTTTATTTGTTTTGTGAACACCGTTTGCAAACCGATAGCACTCAAACAAAAATAATCCGGAGACCGGGGTTCGATATTTGGTTAAAGATGGGGCGTTTTAGAAAATAAAACGGGCTTTGCGAAATAGTTTTGGCAAACAATGCATGATGATGACGATGCAATGCACAAATTCAACGCGATTTTCTAGTGGTGGTTTTGCGGGATGCCACAATTCGACACCACTAACAAAGGATCTCGCCCTCGAGATCCGCCTCATGGTACCGGAAGGAAGGTCGGCGATCTGCGTCTTCTCACTTCGTGTAGATCCTCGCGACACCACTAACAAGAGGTCGTTGATCCTGACCGTCGCGAGAACACTCCGGGAACAACAGGTCGAAGGTAGAGGTATCAACAAATAAAGCCACCCCTAACTTCCGTGGACGGAGTAAAGTTGCTGGATCCACTGATTCGATGTACAAAAGCGAATGATAAGAGTAGTGGTATGGTAGCTACTCCATCCCGCACTCAAACCATTACTCTGCACACGAATAGGCGGAGTATGCACCCAACTCTCGGAATTAGACTGAAGATCTCGACAATCGAGGTTCGGAACAGCGGAGTGATACAGACTCTGCATCGGATCTGGCGTAGATGATGTCGTCGCGTCGGAAACGCCGGAAAGCACAAACAAGGAACAACGAATGGTAACACCGTAGACGGATTCCTCAGGCAGCATTGAACACCGGATGTAGCAACACCGTTAACAAAGAAGGAAGCGAACCCTGAAGGTACGACAGAAACCCAACCACGAGAATTCCTGGACTCGAAGAAAGAGACGAGAGCGGATTCAAAACAGGTCGAGATAAGAGGAGAACAGCAGAGGGGTAAGGAGTAAAATCATACCTAATTAGAACTATCCAACCGTTTTTCAAAAATAGTTTGACACTCTACTTCGGCCGTTAGCTAGGTTATCCTACAGGCTGGACTTGTGGGGTATCGCAACTGCTGAGCTCTGATACCACTCTGTAACACCCTCCGAATCGGACCTATGCAAGTTTGAGCAAAATTCGCCAAAACCCGCATAGAAACGATTCAAAGGTGCCCACCAGGCACTTTCGTGCGGGTGGAAAACGAAGTAATAACATTACACAACAGTCCTCGATGGGACCCACAGAACAGATATATATAACAGCGACTCAGAGAGTCAAGAATACAAATATAATATACAAAGATCCAAATCACCTTGAAAACGATATAGCGTCCAGCTACGGACAAGATGCAAATGGGGCTAAGAGCCCTGAAGAATAACCAATGGCGTCCATAACCCTGCCCAGGCCAAGCCGGAAGGGTAACCCTGCTAACGACGTCGATCTCAAACCTGCTTAAACAAAAGGGGTGCCGACAAAGGGCAAAGGAAAAAGAGGAGCGTCAGTACTGAGGCCAGTACACGACGAGACTAGAATTCGGCGGTCCTCGCCTACACAGGTATGGTGGACTGAGCGGCAGCGGCAGCATGCATTGAACACCCTATAGAGACTCGATACAACTGGCGGCAATCAGAGAGGGGTAAGAAAGACCTATTCGGATCCAACCTGAAGCTAACACCAAACAAACCCATCCTGGCGTTTTCCCCTCGACACCGATCGAGGAAGTCAACCGAGGAACTCACACAGTTGGCATTTTTATTTATTCAGTTATAGTTGCGGCTCCTTATTAGTCAGGTTTAAATAATCATCCTGAATAAAGTAGGCAGTGGGCACTTTTAGTTAACCATTCCGTTATAGTAGTAACACTTACTAATCAGATACAACTAGCACGAGATAACCCAAAACCCAGCAGTTGTTGGTACTTTTATTCAGCCATTCCGTTGTAGTTGCAATACTTACTAGTCAGATACAATTGTCGCAAGCGACAAAGCGAACAAGCAATTGTGGCCAGTATTATTTAATCATTCCATTATAGTGAAGCTGATTACTAGTCATTATGAAGTCAAATTTATAGCAATAAACTTTAGTTATGCTTGTCTATGATCGAGATACTGTGCTCCAAGTCGTCCATAACCGCGGACACGGCTTTCAGAAAGTTTTAACCCGGCCGGGGTGCACAAATAGCAACACACACACGATCAACCTCGGAAAAACCAAATCAAAACCCAACGAGGTCTTCACGACAGAGCAATCACAAGATTCAGAAATATTTCAGGGGGCCACCCCATTAAGCTACCCGCAACGAAGTAAGCTAGCTCCGAGACGGACTCAAGGTCTGGGTAGACGGCTGTGAACGACTGGGAACCCCAAACGGGGCTTGTCGACACCGCGGAATCGTGTCCCGATCCTAAACAGTACAGGTGCTATCTGTCGCACAATCGTAAATAAAACAGAAAGCATGGCATAGGTACAGGATAGTAAATAAAACCTCAAACTAGTTTGTGGCCCCAAGAAATAAGACGGAATCAAGCTCTGGCTAAGGGGGGCCCATACTCCCCATATGTGGATAGCGCGATAAATCAGGGAACAGGTATCAAGTACTCGGGGTCCTACGGGACACAAGTGGGCGTTCGGAAACCAAATGTTATCTATCACCCACCGATGCCTCTGCTTACTTAAATTTTAGTTGTTAAACAGGAATTAAAGTGAACAATAAGTAAAACTATGATCATCTCCAACATCAACATGCGGCAATACATCAACAACTGTGGCACTTGACGACACGCAACAGCACTTGAGCAAGCGACTACGACGCGCAAGTCCAACTATCTACCAAACAATAGGTAATAGGATGTGTCCGAGGCAATATAGGGCTGCAAGGGATATCACGGGTACGAAAAACTAGAGCATCGCAACACAGATAGCAATAGATCAACAGGAGGGAAGTAAATACTATAAAATTAAGATAGGTAGAAAGGGGGAGATGCTCGCCTGAAAACATTGACGAAGGTTCAACCGAAGATCGGGGCGAAGCTCACATCAACTCAACGGCCTTATCCGCGAAGAACCAAAACACTAGAAGAAACACCGGATGCAATATTTAATACACGGCAGAAGATCGGCATGATGCATGTATGATGCATGGCATGGCAAAGGTGCGATGCAATTAGGTCATATTAAGCGGAACCGGGGTCCCGACAATTAATTAGGTGGTTCAAGTTGTTTAGGACCCCCGCAATTTAAATGTTGTATTAGCAAGACAGAATATATCACCGGTTCGCTACACAAGTTTAAATGAGGCCAATATAAGGCTAGATTTGCCCGCATATGGGCCCCATATTTAATTATTAGGTGAATCGGCATAAGGCCCCCAAACCAATATGACATGCATGCGTAAATGACAATTTATATGCAACAGTTATTATTATATTATAAAATAGGGTTCTCGGAAAGGGGTTCACACATTAGGGGTCTCGACGGTCTTGGGGATCCGGGGTTCGGGGTTGGTCTCAGGGTCCAGGGTTCAACGGGATCGTTCTCGAACAACGAGGCAGATCTTGTCGGGCCTCATGTCGCTCTTGGGTTAGCATATTTAATTGTCGATCTTGTCCGCGGATGAACTTGACTTGACGGTTCGATGTCGTTGCCGCACTTGGAGTCGGCGGGGTCGACCTTCGGTAGATCTTGGCACGGTGACAGTTCTCCTCGGTGGTCCTCCGGTTTCCCTGTCGAAGATCTTGTCGTTTCAATGTCGGGGTCTCGAAAACGGAGCGAAGCACTTGGCGTTCCTTAGCGATCTTGGCGTCCTCTAGGGAAGACCATGTCGAGCCATCGGTTTTGGTTTGGTCTTCGGGGACCGCGAAGGAGAGCTTGGGGTTCTCGAGGCTTCGATTGTCGATGGCGAACTTGGCTTCCAACATCGGTATTCCTTTGGTTTTCTCCTCGATTATCGGTTGTGGGGCCGGTTGTCATGAACAGAAGTAGGTCCCACCATACTGCTACCCCAACCAGGCACACGGAACAACGAAGCTAGGCAGAAGACGCCTCTGGTACTGGTGGACTGGTCGACCCGAGGAGGAGGCCGGAGCCGGGGAGAAGGCGGTTCGCGCTGGGGCCGCCGGCGGAGGTCGTGGGCCGGCCGGAGGCAGCGACGGGGGCGTGGCGACGGGCAGCTGGCCGGCGGCGAGCCCGCGGCGGAGGTGCGGGGCGCGGCCGGGCTGCAGAGGCGGGGCGGAGCGGCGCTGTGGGGCGCGCGCGGCGGCTGCTGGCGCAGGCGGGGAGCGGTGCGGTGACGGCCGGCGTCGGGGAGACGCGAGAAGGAGGGGCCCGCGCGGCGCGGTCGCAGGGAGGGGGAGAGGCGGCCGCGGCTGGGGCCGGCGCCGGAGATGGAGGGCGGTGGCGTATGCGGTCGGCGGCGGGGAGGCTCGGGGCCTGCAGGCGGCGCCGACGCAGAGGTGGTGGAGCAGCGGGGGTGGACGGCGGCGCGAGCGCCAGGGAAGGCGCGGGCTCGCGGGTCGGGGAGGGTCGGTGCAGGCGGCGGAGGACGTCGTCCCTGGCGGCGGCGGAGAGGCGGTCGGAGGGAGCGGCGGCGTGCGGTGGTTGGCGGCTAGCCGGAGGAGGAGGAGGACGTAGCGGGCGGCGGGGTAGCGGCTGGGCGGCGGCGCGCGGGTCGCCCGCGACGGGCAGGGGTTGCGGGGCTGCAGGGGTGAGGCAACGCGGGGAGACTGGGTCGGGGGAAGGACGGGGGTTGGTGGGGGACGCGTGGGCGCGTGGGGCCCACAGGCGGTGAGTGGAAGGCGGGTCCCGCGTGGGGCCGGGGGGTACGCGCGTGCTGGCTGTGTGGTGGGGAGAGAAAAGAGTGGGGGAGAGAGAGAGGGAGGGGTGAGATGGCAGATTTTGATAGGCTAGGGGGAGGGGAGAGGGTGATGTGGCGAACACCGATTGGTTGGGGTGATGTGGCCAAGGGGTGTGGGTAGACTAGTTGGTAGGAATAGGATTAGTGGGGCTGGTTTGGGTGAACCGATTTAATTTCTGGGGCGGTCGTTCGGGTCATTCGGCCCGTTCGACTGCCCCACTAAAAATAATATAAATTTTATTTGTTTTGTGAACACCGTTTGCAAACCGATAGCACTCAAACAAAAATAATCCGGAGACCGGGGTTCGATATTTGGTTAAAGATGGGGCGTTTTAGAAAACAAAACGGGCTTTGCGAAATAGTTTTGGCAAACAATGCATGATGATGACGATGCAATGCACAAATTCAACGCGATTTTCTAGTGGTGGTTTTGCGGGATGCCACACTCGGCGACGTGCATCCGAGCCTACCTCCAGGAGATATCACCCACGGAGGTAATTCCCAGCGACCTCGTCGAGGTGTGGAAGTACTTGGAGAAGGCGCCCTCGATCGTTGAATTCATGACGCGATCGGCGTTTCGACGCGGAGCAGCGACGGCGCTGAGCCTTGGAATTGCTCACTTCCCGGAGGACTTCGACCTCGACGACGTGACGAGTGGCTACCCGTTGTCGACTGGCGCGGTGGAGCTTTCCGAGGTGCTCAAGTTGACGGACCGCGCCGCGAAGTACTCCGAGCGTGTCTGGGCAATGGGCGACCTCCTCCCATACCAGGAGACGGTCGTCGCGCCCAACGACCCCGAGCCGCAGCACCGGGATTTCAAGGTCGAGCAGCCCTTCCGCGCGGCGATGGCGGGTGAGCTGACGACGTACCCGTCAAACCCGTACACGCCGTTCATCCGAAATCGCCGGGGTGCTGGCGAGTCATCGTCGAAGCCTGCAGGATAGGGTAGTTTGCCCTGAGGCGTTAGTAGCAGGTCTGCCGTATGGGCATATTTTGTAATTTGAGACAATGCGACATGCTATCGAATGAGACATCATGTCTGTTTTGGGATTTGTCATGTGTTTTGTGATTGTGGTTTGAACGAGTCCCCGAGCGCGTCCGCCCTTTTGTGGGGTTTACCTCGTGTGTGATATGTTTGTTGTTTTTGAATGTTTTGTTATTGTGGTCAACTCGCCCATGCTCGAAGAGCCAGTCGCTAGGCGACTCCCTTGAGCGCTCTGTACTTCGCCGCTTTCCCTTGTGCGAACGAGGTCGGGTGGCCGAGTCCCCGAGCGTGATACTTGGTTGTTCCAGGCGCGACTCGAGGGTGGGTGAGGACTTGGCGTGTTAGTTTGATCGCATCACTCCTGTCTAGCCCGTGGGGTCAGTCGCGTGGCGAGTCCTGGGCATGCTCTCATACTTGGCGTTTTCCCAAGCCGCTCGCGCTGAACTGGTCATCAGTCCCCGAGCGTGGTACGTGGCCGTTCGAGTCGCTATGTCGAGGATGCGGAGGATCGTGGTCGCTGTGAGAAGCGAAGGCAGTTGTCTTGGATCGTAGAGCCAGTCGGGCTAGGTGACTCCAGTGGGGCTCCGGGTAGGCGTTTTTCGTGGACGATGTACAACCTGAGGTGACCCAGTGCTTGTGCATCGCACTACTTAGCCGTGCCGATCGCTTGACCAAAGGTTGACTTCTGCGGTTAGCTTGACGCTGTTATTACGAGTGCGAGTGGCACAAGACACGGAGAGTAGGCGCAATTTGCGATAACCGATTCTTTTTATTTCATAGCGACTGGAGAGTACATATGTGGGGTTCTAGGGGTAGAACTTCCGTAGGAGGTTTACATTACATGGTCGCTTGACGTCGAGTTCGACATCCCCGCGGACGTCGATGAGGTAGTAGGCGTCGTTGCCGAGTACTCGCCCGATGGAGAATGGTCCCTCCCACGGAGGTGAGAGCTTGTGCATGCCCTTCTTGTCCTGGATGAGGCGCAACACCAGGTCGCCTTCTTGGAAGGTGCGAGTTTTCACCCGCCGGCTATGGTAGCGGCGGAGTCCTTGTTGGTAGATGGCGGTGCGCGAGCGAGCTAGGTCGCGTGCCTCGTCGAGTTGATCGACTCCATCCTGTCGTGCGAGTTCGTTCGCAGCCTCTGTGTAGTGGACGACCCTCGGCGAGTCGTGCTCAAGGTCGGTGGGCATGACTGCCTCGGCGTCGTACACCATGAAGAAGGGGGTGAATCCTGTCGAGCTGTTGACCGAGGTGCGGATGCCCCAGATGACGGAGGGTATCTCCTCGACCCAGCACCCGGCGGTGCGCTCGAGTGGTACTTGGAGTCGCGGCTTCAGGCCGTGGAGGATGCTTTGATTGGCCCGTTCCGCCTGGCCGTTGGATTTCGGGTGGGCGACTGATGCGAGGTCGAGCCGGATGTGGTGTTCCTCGCAGAATTCAGCCATGGCTCCTTTGGCGAAGTTGGTGCCATTGTCCGTGATGATGCTGTTTGGGAACCCGTAGCGATATATGAGCTCGCATAGGAATTTAGTGGCATTCTTCCCATCGCATTTCCGGACTGGCTTGGCCTCCACCCACTTTGTGCACTTGTCGACCGCGACCAGGAGGTGGGTGTAGCCGGAAGGAGCCTTCTTGAAGGGGCCTACCATGTCCATGCCCCATACGGCGAATGGCCAGGTGATGGGGATGGTCTTGAGTGCTGAGCTTGGCGTGTGCGTCTGGTTGGCGTACTTCTGGCACCCGGCGCACCGCTGGACAATGTCGACGGCGTCGGCGTGTGCGGTGGGCCAGTAAAAGCCATGCCGCATAGCCTTGGCGACCAGAGAGCGGGCGCCGGCGTGGTGGCCGCAGTCACCGGAGTGGATGTCGTGGAGGATCTTGCGACCTTCGGCGGGTTGGACGCAGCGTTGGAACACGCCGGTGACGCTGCGCTTGTGGAGCTCGCCGTCAATGATGGTGTAAGACTTGCATCGACGTGCGATCATCCGAGCGTCCTTCTCGTATGCCGGCAAGGTGCCGGCCTCCAGGTAGGCGATGTAGGGCTTGGTCCAGTCGTCTGGCTCGGCGACGAGTGCGACCAGGGCTGCCTCCGGTTGTAACAGGACTCCGATGTCGATCTCCCTCGGGGGAGAGACTGATGGCTTGTTGATTGTATCGAGAAAGACACCGGCGGGTGGTGCGAGTCGAGCCGACCCGATGCGAGAGAGTGCGTCGGCCTCCTCATTCTTCCGCCTGTCGATCCACTCGACGGAATAGCCTGTGAAGTGTCCGCCCAGCTTGTCCACTGCTTGGCGGTATGCCGCCATGGTGGGGGAGACAGCGTCGCAGGTACCAGCGACTTGCCCATCGACGAGGTCGGAGTCTCCGTAGCAGCGTAGGCGGTTGACATTCATCTCCTTGGCAGCTCGCATGCCGTGTAGTAAGGCCTCGTACTCGGCCATGTTGTTGGTGCAGGGTGTGAAGTCGAGGCAGAGGATGTAGTGGAGCTTGTCGCCCTTGGTGAAGTTAGTACGATCCCTGCGCCTGCGCCATCCGCGTTCTTGGAGCCATCGAAGTGCAAGCTCCAATAATGGAGGTATGGCAGCTTCTCTGGCTGCTGGGCCTCCTACTAGTCGATGATGAAGTCCGCTAGGGCCTGCGACTTGATCGCTTTTCATGGCTCGTATTTAATGTTGTGGACGCCGATCTCGATGGCCCACTTGGCGACCCGCCCGGTCGCCTCGCGGTTGCGGATGATATCCTGCAGTGGTGCTGAGGAGACGTCCGTGATCGGGTGCTCCTAGAAGTAGTGCGGCAGGCGTCGCTGAGCTCTGAAGACCGTGTATACCAGCTTTTGGTACTGCGGGTATCACTGGCGCGACTCGGTGAGGACCTCGCTGATGTAGTACACCGGTCGCTGTACTGGTCGCTCCTTTCCTTCCTCTGGTCGTTCGACGACCATGACGGCGCTGACGACGCGCTCGGAAGCCGCGACGTAAACCAGCATGGGTTCTTTGTCGGCGGGGGCGGCGAGTAGCGGTGCGGCGAGTAGCACCTTCTTGAGGTCGCGAAGCGCGTCATCCGCCTCCTTGTACCACTGGAAGGTGGGGTTCTTGCGCATCAGGCGATATAGGGGCATCGCCTTTTCGCCCAGGCGGGGGATGAAGCGACTGAGAGCCGCAACTCGTCCGGCCAGTTTCTGGACGTCGCGCATGCACTCGGGTTTGCCGAGCCGGGCGATCGTGTCGATCTTCATGGGGTTCGCCTCGATCCCTCGCTTGGAGACGACGTACCCCAGTAGTTGTCCTGCTGGTACACCGAAGGTGCATTTTCCTGGGTTAAGCTTTATCTTGTATTTTCGCAAGTTGGCGAATGTTTCCGCCAGGTCGGCGAGTAGGTCACCCTGGCGGGCGGACTTTACGACCACGTCGTCGATGTAGACGTGGATGTTGCGGCCAATTTGGCTCGCGAGGCATTCTTGCATGCACCGCTGGTAGGTCGCCCCGGCGTTCTTGAGGCCGAAGGTCATGGCGGTGTAGCAGAAGGCTCCGAATGGCGTGATGAACGTCGTCTTCTCCTCGTCCTCGACGGCCATTTTGATCTGGTTGTACCCGGAGTAGGCGTCGAGGAAACATAGCGACTCCTAGCCCGCGGTGGAATCGATTATATGGTCGATCCGCTGGAGGACGAACTGATCCTTTGGGCAGGCGCTGTTCAAGTTTGTGTAGTCGATACACATCCTCCAGGTCCCATTCTTCTTCTCGACCAGGACTGGGTTTGCCAGCCACTTGGAGTATTTGATTGGACGGATGAAGCCTGCAACGAGTAGACGCTGCACCTCCTCGGCGATTGCTCGGCGGCGCTCTTCATTGAAGGGCCGCAGCGACTGTTTGACATGTCGCACTTTGGGGTCGGTGTTTAGCTTGTGCTCAGCGAGATCCCTAGGGACACCAGGCATGTCAGAGGGCTTCCATGCGAAGATGTCCCTGTTCTCACGGAGGAACTCGATGAGCGCGCCTTCCTATGCTGGGCTCATGCCCGTCCCGATCGTCATCGTCTGGCTGGAGTCGCCTGGGACCAGCTCGACGGTGCGGGTGTGCGTCGTCGCCTCAAAGGTTGAGGTGTTTGCGCCCTCCGAGTTGGGCTTCTTGAGTATGGTGGGGTCATTGTTGTTGACCCCGCTCGCGTACTTGGCGAGCTCATCGGCGTGGTTGGTCTCCGCCGCCATGACGGCGTCAACGAGTTCGGCTCCTTTGGCCTCGCACTCGGCGGCCATGTCGGGGTCACTGTTGATGGTGATGACGCCGCACGGGCCGGGGAGCTTCATCGCGTTGTACGCGTAGTGGGGCGCTGCCATGAACTTGGCGAACGCATGGCGCCCCAGGACGCAGTGGTAGGGGCTGTCGAAGGGCACCAGCTCGAAGACGATCCGCTCGGTGCGGAAGTTTGCTGGTGTGCCGAAGGTGACTGGCAGCATGACCTTGCCGATCGGGTACGCCTTCCGACCGGGGACGATGCCATGGAACGTGGTGTGGGTCGTCTCGATCATCGACTGCGGGAGCCGCAGCCGCCTGAAGGTGTCCAGGTACAGGATGTTGATGGAGCTGCCGCCGTCCATCAATGTCTTGGGGAGCCAGTAGTCGCCGACCTTAGGCTTGACCACCAGGGCGACTCGGCCTGGGTACTCGATGCGTGGCGAGTGGTCTTGGTGGCTCCAGGTGATGGGCTGCTCCGACCAGTTGAGGAACTCGGGAACGTCCACCTGAGCCACCGCGTTGACGGCGACAGCGCGGGCGATGACCTTCTTCTCGCGCTTCGTATTGAAGCCTGTGAAGGTATGGAGCGAGCCGGCCACTTTGCCGAATTTTCCGCCGTTTGGCGGGTCGTTGTCGGGGTCCTCCCGTGCTCGCCGTGCCTTCTCGATCTCCCTGAGGGTGTGGTAGTCGGCGGTTGTGTGCGTTGAGGGCTTCCCTTCCCTGCTATGAAACGCACAAGGTTGGTTAAGGAGGGCCGCATGGTCGAACCTTGGCTTGGCCTTCTAGTTGCCGCCGTCGCGGCGTTGTCCTCCGTCGCGGTGGAAGCTCTGGGGCTCGCGTTGTGCGTGCCCGGCGTTGGCGACGAAGTCGACTCGCCCGTCACTGCGGCGCTTGCCAGTGAGGCGAGTGTTGCTGTAGCGTAGGTCGGACCGTCGTCCGCTGTCGTTGCCACTCGTGCGGAGTTGTCCTCCCGACTCGTCGTCGGTTTCCTGGTTTGGATCTTCCTCCGCGTACCGTTTGGCGATCTCGAGGAGGTCCGGTATGTTGTCGAGTGTGCGAGAGTGTCGCTCGAGCTTGGCGACCAGAGGCTTGTAGCGGCACGAGGTCTTGAAGCAATGGATCGCGGTGTCCGGGTGGATGCCGACCGCATTGTACCAGAGTTCTTGCCACCGTTGGACCTAGTTGCGGG
Organism: Avena atlantica; assembly: GCA_910589765.1. NCBI lineage: Eukaryota > Viridiplantae > Streptophyta > Magnoliopsida > Poales > Poaceae > Avena > Avena atlantica. Next base: position 489,241,445 of record OU342736.1, read on the forward strand.
TCGACTCGCGGGGTCCCTGGATGCATCGCTCCAGGTCCTCGATGGTGGTGGCGCGGGTGTAGGAGCACTCGAAGTGCCTGACGAAGGCGTCGCGCATCTCCTCCCAGGAGTCAATGCTATCCTGGGGGAGGGTCTTGATCCACTGCCTGCACGTCCCCTCCATCATTAGGGGGAGGTAACGGGCGGCTAGCAGGTCGGTGTGGCCTGCGATCCCCATCGCCATGAGGTATGTATCGAGCCAGACGGCGGGGTCATATGAGGGGTCGTACTTTTCTATCTCCTTCGACGCCTTGAAGTTTGGCGGGTACTTCTCGCCTCGGATCATTGGTCCGAAGCACTTGGGGCCGAGTCGACTGAGCGACCCCATGGGCTCGCCGTCGCGGCGATTGCTTAGGGTGTGTCGCAGGTCGTCGGGCTAGCGTGCGCGCCAGCTTCGGTTGTTGATGATGTGGGTGCGGGCGTCGATGGGTTGACCGTTGGCGGCGACGAAGTTTGTCGCTGGCCTGGGGTCGTTGGTGGAGAGTGCCGCGTTCGCGGGTCGGTGTTGGAGTTGTAGTGGCTCTGGTGGCGGGCAGTTGAGGGTGTTTGCCGCCATTGGGCGGCCGCTTGAGGCCGCTCTGCTTCCCGAGGAACACGAGTATACTCAACCCTGCGAGTCGGCGCCCGCGTTTTGCTGCTCGACGGCCTTTGCGAGTAGGGCCCTGACGTACTGGATCTGTAGGGTGCCGTCGCCGATGGCCGTGATGTTGTCGGCTGCTGCTCGGCCTGCCACGAGGTTGTCCATCGGGGTGGAGAACAGTGGGAGGCCGTTTGCGTCTCGCTCCTGTGAGGAGACTACTATCCGCGGCTGGTCCCTGGGAGGTGTGCGGTTGGGTGGAGGTAGGGCGCCCATCGCCGTCGACCCTGGCGGGGGCCGGGCGCTTCCTCCTGGTGGCGCGTTCTCGCAGATCGCGCGCTCGGCCACGCGGGCCGGGTCGTTTTCGTCGTCGAAGTTCAGGGCGCGCCCCTGAATGGTGGGGTTCAGGCGCGACCTGATCCGCTGCTGGTGGTAGCGCGATAGCTCCTGCGCCATCACCTGCTCGAGTCGAAATTTTTCGCGCTCGGCTTGCTCCTTGCGCACTGCCTCCGCCAGTTTCAGGCGGAGTTCCTCGACCTCCGTCGCCGTGGCATTAGGAGGGATTGGGGTGGAGAAGGGGTCCTCCGGCGGCTCAGTGCCGGTCACCATGTAGGTCGCGGCGTGGCGACCGGTGCCGTCGCGGAGGTCGGCAGAGTTTTCCGACCCGGAGTCGAAGTCGAAGATCCCGAGGATGGAGGGGTCCTCGAAGTCTCCCATGTTGGAGACCTGGGTGATGGAGCCCGCGGGTGAAGCCGCGGTGATGGATCCGGCGAGTGACGCTGGGGTCGCCGAGTCGGCGTCGTCGTTGAGGGCCGCATCTTCCGCGGCCGCTGAGTTTTCGGCCACGTCGCTGTGGGCCGAGTTGTACTCGGAGGCGAGGCGATGGATCGTGCGGATCTGGCTCTCGGAGAGCCGATCGCGTGGCGGCGACTCGCGGATGCGAGCAGAGTCCTCCGAGACGATGACGTCGGTGAGGCCGACGAAGAGGCTGATCTTGCCGACCGGCAGGATCACGCTGTGCGTGACGGGTCGCGCCACCGGGACGTAGCTGCTCGGCAAGATTTGGAGCATCTCGCTGATCGCTATCATGCGGCCGGTGGCGACCGTCTCGTTGATGGGAAAATTGGATCTCGCCGCAGAACACCGGCCAGACCGGCCAGGCCCCACGGTGGGCGCCACTGTTGTGGGAATGGTCACGGTAGATGCTGCAATCGGCAGCGAGTAATAGAACGAAGGGCAAGGGCGGCCAGCCATCTGCGGTGCGAGATGAGGGCAGAGGCACGGGGTTTTACCCAGCTTCGCCCCCCCGGAGGGTAAAGACCTACTCCTGCTAGATTGTATTATGGAGGTGGTACAATGGGCGAGCTCGGCGGCTAGGCGGCGAGTCGCTTGGGTGTATGATGGAACGTATCTCTACACGCCCTGCAGGGAGGTTTATATAGGCTCACCTCCCCTAGGGTTTACATATCTCAACCAAATCAGTTAAAGCTTCGGTACTCGTTTAACCTAATCTGACTGGGCCTATCTACTCGCCTAGGCCTTCAGCTTCTAGTCGCTTTGATCCTCGCTGGGCTTCGGTCCAGTCGCCATCTTGCAGGCTCACTCGCCAGTTCTTGGGCCAGTCGGAAACATCCTGCTGGGTATACCCCGGTAGGCACATCCCCGTCAGTAGTCCCCGAGGCCGTCGTCGATTAGGTGTAGGTGGCTGCTGGCAGTCGGAGTATACGGCTTCAGAGTAGACATCCAGTCGAATCGTCGTCGGCCTCCTGTATAAAGGAGAAAACTAGTCATCCAGGTCGCAGCTTTGGCGAGTCGAGTCGGCGAAATACTGCCATAGTGATTGGGTCGGCGAGCCGAGTGGCTGAAGTTGTACCGTTAAACGTGGTCAAACTAGCCGTTGGGGTCATCCAACGGTAACTTCTGGCATAATCATCGCGCGGTAACGGTTCCCTGATTTGGCGGGTAACAACCGCTATATAAGGGGAATGGCAGGCGATCAGGAAACCACCTTCTCGCCATTCCTTCCGATTGCGCGCACTTTCGCCTCCCTTCGCATCGCGATCCAGCCAACCGGAAATCCTCCGACCCCCCACAAATCCTTCCGCCATGGCCCTCTCCACCGAACCTTGGGGTAGATCTAAGTGCACGAGGGCGCAACTGGCTTCCTTTGAGGAGGCCGGGGTCCTGCGAGCCGTCTGCTGGCGCATCCCCGCGGCCGGAGAGGTGACCCCGAGCCCGCGCGAGAGGGAGTTCATCTGCTTCACCAGTCATCTAGAACGGGGGCTAGGATTCCCCACGTCCCTGTTCTTCCGGCGCTTCTGCGCCTACTACGGGATCCAACCATCGTATCTGGGTCCTCACAGCATTGAGCAGCTCGCCATCTTCGTGGCGTTCTGCGAGTGCTACTTGGGCTGCCGGCCCTACTTCCCTCTTTGGCAAGATCTGTTCCACGGACGGATCAGCCGCGAGGAAGCGGGCGGCCCAATGCTTGCCGCGGGCGGCCTAACTTTCCAGCTGAAGTCGAAGGCTTCGTTCTTCGACTTGATGTTGCCCGCCAAGGCGGCGAGCGACTGGAAAAAATCTTGGTTCTACGTTGCCGAGGCGACCCCGGAAGGCGAGACGGTGATCCCACGGTACTCCGCCAACCGGTCCGAACCGCGCCGTCTTCAAGCCGGCAAGCTCCCCAGCGACCAGCGGATGGTCGTGGACGAAATGCTCCAAACCATCCGCGGTCTAAAGAAGAAGGGCCTCCAGACGATCAACTTGTACAACTGCTGGCTCGGGCGGCGGCTCGTCCCGCTGGCTCGGCGCGGGCACTACATGTACCAGTACGCCGGCCGAGAAGACTCGACGAAGTCCTGTCTCGCCGAGTGGAAGCTCGAGGATTACACCGCAACACTGAAGAAGATCACCCAGGCTCACCTTCCCTAGGGTTTACATATCTCAACCGAATCAGTTAAAGCTTCGGTACTCGTTTAACCTAATCCGACTGGGCCTATCTACTCGCCTGGGCCTTCAGCTTCCAGTCGCTTGGATCCTCGTTGGGCTTCGGTCCAGTCGCCATCTTGCAGGCCCACTCGCTAGTTCTTGGGCCAGTCGGAAACGTCCTGCTGGGTATACCCCGGTAGGCACATCCCCGTCAAAACTCATTTGTGAATTTTTATTATATCATCTTTTTGTATTTCTTTTATTTACTTAATATGAATGCCCTTGTTAATAGTTTGTAGAAACTTTTCTTATTATTTTTCTCTCCTATTTTAGCTAGGGATTTCTTGAATGATATCTTCTTATTTGCTTATAGACTTAACTCTAATTGGCTCATAGTTTGAATATAAATTTTATATGTATAATGATCCTGGATCATTATTTGATGCATGAAAACATGAAAGATATTAATATGGTTATTACTATTCCCATTAATTTAGAAAATGAAATATATATTCTATTGTGATAAACAAAGAGGTTTAGGTTTTTGAATTATGAGTACTACCCTTGGCTTTAGGGTTTTGTATAAGCTTAGATTCCTTTCAAGAGTCAAGATTTAATGACTAAGCATATTGCCTTATGTATATAGTATTTGATGAAATCTCCCTTTTTAATAGAAAGTTATAATTAGAGTGTTTTATAGAAGTGAATTGATAAAAATATACTTAAGCATATATAGTTATGATGGTTGAAATTAACAGAAATGTGCTTATGTAATTTGCTATAGGGAAATATTTCAATAAAGTGATATGGACATAAGATGATAGATCAACAACATAAGATGGATATTATGTTGATCTGGGATTTAGAGTTGGTTGCTTACCAAGATTAAATAGGAAAATGATTTATAACATATAATTTTCACAATCTGGGATTTCTAATTAAGGAATTCCTTTCCTAGATATAATACTTCTTCCTATCCATCATCATAGTTAGTATGATGAGCTTTACTCATTTAAATCTTCTTATTCATATATCATTCTTCTTAACTTAAGTATGAATCCTATGAGTTTGATACAAGGATATTTCATAATTTTCTCATGTCCTTGCTTGGTTGTATTCACTGTTCTACTGTTGATAAACTTCCATCCAACCAGTAGTTCCTTCAATTTCACTCACAATCTTCCTTAATATTCCATCACTGATCTTTCTCTAAGGTTGATTATCTTTTAAGATGAATAACACTACTTCTAAACTCTATGCTATACTAGCTTTAATTGAATAATATCAGCCTACATTTACTTAACTCTCATGACTTACACTTCAATCCCTGAATTATATTTATGTGGTTTGCAAAGACTACTCTAGGATCACTTATCTCTACTAAGGTTCCAATCATGTTCTACCCACCAGTATCACTTATACTATATATAAGCATTCAATATTGGTGGCCAAAGCATTACCATTATAATACTTTAATCATTTATTACTAAAGTTCTTAGTTGGCTAAGCAGGGCTTTATCAATCCTACCTTTTATTGTCTGGAAATTATCTTCTTAGTATCTTATATTGGATTAAGGTTATTAATGGACTATGCCCTCATTATAAGATTTAAGTAGATGTTCTAATAATATCAACTAATAGATCAAAGACTAATAGTTAAAGAATTTGTGAATCAATGGGGAATTATCCAACATTGATGAACAACAGATATTGAAATAAGTTCCATAAAGATTCTATAGAAAGAAAGATATATATATATATATATATATAGTGGATGATCTTGACTTAATATCTTTCCAACTCCAACTCATCAAAGGAGTTTTTAAGGTTAGGTGTTACTATGATACTCAGGATGTATGCAGATGGGATTAAGATATAGTGGTTACATTCTTATTATTTGTTTTATATCCTTAACTTGGTACTTGTGAGTGATTATAATGAATACTATAAATGATCACCTAATGATCAAATATAATTCACATTATATTAAGGTTTAACTTATAGTACATTTGATCTACCCTTAGATAAAATATCTCTTACCCAAAATGAGATTTTAACAAAGGTCTTATTGAAACTTATCGCAGTCAACTTGATGATCTACTTCAATTCCATCAAGCTAAGAGAAGCTTCAATCACTTTGACAAGTTTTGTTTAAAAGCGTGAAAATTATTCGGATTTTCTATGCATGAATGCAATGCACACATCTGGGTTCAGCTTATTTCTAGGCTCTTATGCTCGGATGTTACAAACTCTCCCCCTTAAAATTAAACTTCATCCTCGAAGTTCGCAAACTCTCATGTTTAAGAGTAAGAAATTGTCTTGCAGTGGTTGCTATATTCTCCACTTCATGATGACCTTAAATGGAATTAATTGGAGTATTCCATAATCTAATTAGATATCCTAATCTAATTCTTTTTATCTAAACATCAAACTTTATTACTAATTTAAGTACAGTTTAGGGGTCTCCTTAAAAATAAGTTTTAAGCTTCTATATACCCGTGTTAGTAATCAAAAGACTACCCTTCTATCACTGTCATAGCATAGTTGATACTGGTATTCCTTCCAAAATTGGATTTGAACTCATTTAGTACATACCCATTAGAATTCTTATTCTCTTCTTATGTCTAATTGGAAGTTCTCTATTATTTCTTAAGATTACTTAAGAGTTGTTTCTTTTTGGATTAGTCGGTTAAATGTATACTTTATCACCTTCAAGTTTAAACCTTCTCACGATTTTTCACTAATATTCCATTATTACCTATAGTACTTTCTTCATCCTTCATTCATAACGTCTACTCTCCCCCTTAGATTTTACTAATAGTCTTTAAATTACATACATAGAGACCATTGGTTCTTAAACTCGAATATTGATCTCGGTTCATCTTAAATTCTACTAGTTTAGGGTCTGATGAAAGATTATATGGTGTATCCACACAATTGTGGATCTCCGAAGTAAATCTTCCAGCACTATATATCGTACTCCCTATTGGATATCTTCGCTGGGATAAATCTAACTTTGCGAAGCCTCTTGAGAGACGATCACCTTAAAAAAATTATACTTCCTGAGGTTTTACTTAACTTAGGCCAAATTTAATGCTCTTTATGCAACCTTTATGATAATTTGATTAACTATGTCAACCAAATACCAGCTGCGGATAGAATACCGACTGCGGATTAGAATGTCGGCAAGGGATTAGGTACCCAAGGCGGAACATTCTGAGTGGTAGGTATTATCTTACAGTTTCTGACCTACGAGTTACATTCTCTCTGAATTGTCAGAGCTTGAATACCCTCTTGGTTCTAAGGCATCTTCTTGGTACTTTTTCATGATACTTCCATGAACTTGATACAACTCTCCATTGATTTCTTAGCATCTTACCTACTTTGAATGAACTTTCAATTTATCATATCTTGTTACTCCTTACATCTCCTCCACCATGCTTTCTTCCTAAACTGGCCAAGAATGTGACTTATGTTCTATCTATTCCCCAAATGGTGTAAATACCCCTTCTATCATGCTACATCATTCAAGTTAATCTTCCTTATGATCTTTGAAACTCGTCACTCCCTTACACAAATTCCCGTTTCTATCTAGGTTTATAACATCAAGTAATAACTGGGTGTTACATCATGCATTTGCACACCTAATTAAACTTCATGTACAGATCTAGTCAATCAATAAGAATCAAAAAGATCCAAAAGTCGATAAACAACAAAGCATATACCCTGTATTATACATAGTTTTTAAATAATTTACAAATGTACCAGGTGTTCCAACTGTTTGCCTCAAACCTATTTTACACAACTATCTTACAAGAATCTCTTGCTCTTGTGGATATATCCTCACTTATTTCGGCAAACTCTTCAAAGTACAATATGCATTACCCTCTATATACATTATTCAAGCCCGCATTCCTTGGGATGTCGTTTCTCTCTCACTTTCATCTTCCTCTAGTGCTTCCTGGAGCTCCGTCCATGATGACGTGAAGTCCTACGACTGCCTTCGGGAGCATAGGAGCATCCAGGAGGTGCGTATTCTTGATTAGAAGTACCGAGACTGAGATTAGTCATTGAAAAATGACTAGAGTTGGTGTAATCTTCCACCGAGAAGTCCGGGTTTTCTGGCAACGCTTCCTCATAGTAAGTTGGTTCCTTAGTTTTTTCTTGGATCCAGTCATATATATTGGTATAGTAGCTATTGGAGTACTCTTCTAAGTTGATTGGATTCATATTACCCCCATATGGTCCATAAGGCTCTCTATGGTTATAGTTGCTCTCTTCTTCAATACCTGTATCACAATGTATAGGATTCCCTATGGTTTTACCTTGAGATTATATTTCCCATCCATACTTGTTAGGCTCAGGTTTATTTGGAATAACTTTATTCCATTCCTGTTGTTTGGAATTGTACTTGGTCCATAGGTCTTCAGGTGGCTTGAAGTCATTCTGGTAACAGGCATAATTTTCTGAGTTTGGGTCATCAAACTCAGTTTCCTCGAACACTTCTCCTGAAGGTATGTATTTGGGATGCCTAGCTTCTTTATCTAGCTTCTTCCTACGAGCCATTGCTTTATCAGGATCAGTAAAATCCTCAATGACCGTATCCAGCTCCTGAACTAAAACTTGGTGAGTGTTATGATAAGTGTTTAGCAAAGACCGATAATGATCCATATACTCTACAACTAGAGTAGGTTCAGCTTGGACTAAGGTGGAGTGATCTAACTCATGCTCTGACTTTGAGGTTTCATGTGGTATAATGGTGTGAGTACTATCTTCTAGAGCTTGGGATTTATGTTCTCGGATCATGGTTATGGCTGCTGCTACGGCAATTTGATATGTAGATGCCATGCACCTTGCCTCTCCTGCTGGCATTTCTCCCTTAAGTCCTAACTTCTTGGGTAACATGATCATGACACGGTATTTAGCTAATACCTGCCCATCATAGTAAGTGTAAATCTTGACCAAAAGTCTTGATTCACATTCCAAACTCCATAGAAGTTATCGGAGATTGTCTGTCCAATCCCCTCCGTAGTCATCCAACATCCTGTTCATCACTTGAACATTCCGGGGTGGATATCGAGGTGCCATGTGGAACCGTGGATAAGAAATTATCATCAGTCACATAGAGTTAAAACTCTTGGGTAATGATTGGAATTGCAATCATATAAAAGAGTTATCGCACTAGTAACATAACAGGAATATTCTCAAGTGAATATCCCTCATATCACTAGAGAACTCTTCATTATTGCTAGGATGTGTCCTACAGGTTCTACCCATTTACTAGGTTTCCAACCTAAGGTCAAAGCATATGCTCTGATACCAACTGCGGTGACCCAACATACCACTGCATGATGTAGTATACTATAGTCGTTGACATAACACCAATGAAACACCGTTCACTAGTATTACATCCCTCAGAATGTGGCACAACAGAAACACAGCGGGTCTAATACATGGCTAAAGGTTACAACTCACTCTTTACACAAGATCTAGAGAACACTCTAGGTTAAAGAGAGAGAAAGAACTTATTACGGAGAAGGATAAAAAATGAACACCGTGATAGCGATTATACTATTAAGTCTAGTATTCTGACTAAGAGGTTGGCATTGCTGCTATTGCAACGCACGACATAAATGGGTTCTTTGGCTATAGATTACACTCCTATCTACTCCGTAACTTCATCTTCACTTGAGTTGATGAATGTGTTGACTTCTTTGACCTCACTGAAAAGCCTTAGCTTTTGATGATTCCTGGAGCATAACTTGATGTAGACATCTCCTTAATGGCTTCAGAATCTAACAAGGGTTAAGAAGATACTTTGAGTATGAGCGTACTCAGCAAATTCACTAGAAAAGGAGTGTTTGATGCACTATAACTATAGCCACAGACCGTAGGTCGTAGGCAATGCAAGTTTTCATAAACATTTCTTCAAAGGTTGCTTTTATTCTGAAAAGCTATGTTCGTCAGCCTTCACGGGTTTACCAGAACTTTCATGGAGTTCCTTCCCCGCCGCGTTCGCAGCTCCTTCCCGGAACAAGGAGTAACAAGTTATAGTTTTTACACTCTGCAGAGGTGCGTTACTTTACCCATGAGAGATCAACTCTTTGTTGCACAACCGAGCAGCTTATTCCCGTCCACAATTCCATGATGTGGGGCCCAGGAGATGATCCAAGCCAATCACTGCCCCCTTCGCGACCTTGCATGCCTCCTTGGTGTACACCATGCCCACATAAAGAATTATGGCAATGGTTTGTACAAACCGTTAGATATCAGAACTATCGTGGGACGTTGAGGGTTCCCACCCATATGCTGCATATCCTCTACGAATTACCAATTAATATGCATGCTACAAGGATAACAGCCATGACCTGCACATCCAGCTTCATGCGAGAGGAAGAAGATACAGCTGACTTCTCCGTTCCATTCCAAATCTCATGGTCAACGCGTAATATACGGGGCAAGAATCACCCGCGACATTGGTTGTTAAGTCTTAGGTGATATAGTTCTGAACAGTGGTATTCCAACTGTCAGATTTAATAGATTAGCTGATCACCCTGGATCAGTAACCAATAGTTCACATTATTAACGAAAATAGTGTTTTTAGACCTTTTTCAAATGCAGGTGATAACAACACTGGATTTGTAAAATACTTTACATAAAATAAACAAAGGACATGAGCAAGTGTGAACTTGCCTTTTGTGATTGCAAGATTATGCACTCACGGTCTTCGAGTCAGTGTATAAGATCCAAAATCTGAAATAAACATCATTGGTCCGGTAAGGACTAATGTTTAGATAAGCAATATGCTTTTATGCATAAGTAATGTGATGCACGTTCTACACGCAAATCCTGGGGATAACGTTGTCCTAGGGTTTGGATTCCAAAAATGGTTACTTCGAAATGTGTGGTTCTTTTGGATAAGTTTTACATTTGTGTTTCTATTAAAGCTTATAAGTGGTAGTGAGCAACACATATGTAGTATTAAATTATACACTTATGAAACGCTAGTCAAGATTGCTTATACAAAAGTTCTTGTTTGAAGTGGCAAAAAGGATAACCTTCGAAGAAAAGGTTTCTCTTCTAAGGTCTAAACAAACTTTGTGGTTAGTTAGTGGTGGTTGATATTATTTGTTTGCTTAAATGGTTTGGCTTGAGTTGCTTTATAGCTTAACTACTTCAGACCAAGGTTAACTATAAAACATATAATAATGCTTATAGTGTTATATTAAGATTCTATAGACTAAAGTTAACTTTAAAGTATAGATAGTTTTGAAAGTATAATACTTATACATTGGTATCTTGTATATCTGAAATGTGTTCTTTAAGTTACTTAAGAATGTTTATTCTGTTACTTGAGTAATGGTTTCTGTAGGGTTCGCAGCATAGAAAACAAAAATTTTCCTACAATGGGAACAACTATGTACCAAGATCTATCTACTAGATACAAACAACGGGCGGATGTATATCCGTAGAGAACATACCCTTGAAGACCGACAAAGCTTAACGAGTCCAAACTCGTGGTTGATGTAGACGATCTCTTGCCGATCTCAAGATCGAGAGGAAGTCCTAGCGCCGCAAAACAGCAGCGCATCCGTGCTCGCACACACGTTCGAGGCACCGAGCAACCTCCGCCTCCTCGCTCCAGCGATGCAGCGGAAGCACAACTCTTTCTTGCCGAAAAGCCACCGGGAACATGTATCTCGCTAGTCCGAGACCATGGGGGATAAATACTAGAGGGGGAGAGAGATCCTTCACGAGGAGGTGTGTGTGAGAGAGAGGGAGGGGGGATCCTTTTATAGGGAGAGGGGGGCACCCAAGGGGCCATGCGCCCAGCCATGGGGCTGCCCCCTCCCCTCCTTTCATTCATGTGGGTGGACACTCCACTCACACAAAAGCCTTTCAATTCCCTCCACTCAAAAACCCACTCAAATTCCCATTAAATTTCCACCAAATTTAATGCAAACTCTCATTAAATAGAACTCCTTTTATTTATTCAGAATTTTGTCAATTACTTTAATGACAAACATTCACATATAACCCCTTGCTAGTATTTCATTTCACATGCAGAAACACTTCCTGCAATTTCACCCGAAAACCCGTTTCGGTATCTAGTGAAATAAATTCCTGCGCTTGTTATTCTTTTCGGCATGAAACTTTTGCTCCAAATGGATGTCGGTGTCTCTTAAGTGTGTCACCCTACGGTTCGTGAATAATGTGGACATGATCGAGACCCCTCTCGGATCAATAATCAGAAGCGGGATCTGGAGACCCATACTGACTCCCACACATTCAACGATGACTTTCTTGTGATCGTCGGAACCTTTTACGCTAGTATCTTAATCCTTTTGTTGCGCGATATATTACATGTCCGAGATTCGATCATCTGTATCTCCATACCTAGTTTGATCTCGTTACTGACATGCACTCTTTTCTCGTTCCCGTGATATAACATTCTAGTGATCAAATCACTTGCTTGCAAGCTAATCAATGTGATATCACCGAGAGGGCCCAGAGCATATCTATCCGTCATCGGGATGAACAAATTCCACTCTCGATCCATGGGCCTCAACATAACACTTTAGTAGTTCTGAATCCATCTTTATAATCACCCTGTTACGGTGTGACGTTTGATGTTATCAAGAAACTCTTCCGGTGTTAGTGATTGACATGATCTCATGGTCTAAGGATTAGGATCACTTCGTAAGTTGTTATAGCAATATAAACTCAATGACTTTGATCGTAATGCTATACTTCGGATGAATGTTCATCACACCATTACACTAATGTTGTGACCTCGTTATTAACAACATCCAATGTCCATGATCAGGAAACCTTTGATCATCTTGTTAATCAACGAGCTAGTTTATAAGAGAGGCATAACTAGGAACTTCCTTTTGTTTATTAAACACACATGTATTAACGTTTCCGTATTAATACAATTATAGCATGCAAAATAAACATTTATCATAAATAAGGAATACGATAATAACCACTTTATTATTGCCTCTCGGGCATATTCCCTTCAGTCTCCCACTTGCACTAGAGACAATAATCTAGTTTGAAAACTTTGCGTATTGAACACTTATGGCTTTCCGGTGTTCCATATACGCAATTGCAAGTGGTTAAACTAATCTACGGATCTGACGCTTCAGGTCCGTGTGTATTTGCATGTCTTTGCGTCTTCACGCATCACTCATTCTCCAATGAGATGGCATTGTATAAAATTTGGTCTTTTGGTGAGACCTTTAGTTCCTTGGGGTTAAACCATGTCGATACTATTGTAATACAATATATCTTTAGTGTTATCCCGTTGTGAACCACACCTTAGTTTGATAACAAACTACTTGACACAAATTCCCTCCTTTGCTGCTACTATAGCAGTCATATACTTAGCCCTTTTGTTGTAGTATTCGTCACAATGTCTTAACTATGGATTTCATCCAAATCCATCATGGAAACTTTCTTTCCATTTCATTGTGCCACTCATAGTTTAAATTGAGATAAACTTAATTTTTATCTTGTGACAAAACTAGTATCAATGTAACGCTTTACAATGAACTATTTGTAATTGTTTGTCACCTCTACACAAATATATTCTTAGTTCTTCCAAAAGATCATAAGAATATCCTTACTATCGTCCAATGATCATTTTATGATTCATTCTAGTATATGCTCATAACACTTAGAGCATAGGACTTATCTGGATGTGTACATATCATGGTATGATTGATCAAAACATTCATCAAGTGTCAAAGCACTTGAATCTTGTTTCACTTATAAAGTGTCGATGCACTTGAATCTTGATTCAATTTATTTCCATGCGATAAGAACCGTTTCTAGTCGTTTCTATATTGAACTCCTTCAATATCTCATATATGTATGTTTGGCACAACCATATTGGCGTCACAGTCTATCCACTATAGACATTCACACTAAATATTCGGGTTTTGCCTAAGTCTTTCATCAAAATGAAATTCTTAACCTTTGTCAATAAAAGATACATCATTTCCAATCAACAAGATGTCCTCCACATAATGTATTAGAAATATGTCTCAGCGCTCCCACTTAATTTCTTGCAAATGCAAGCATCTTCATCGTCTCCAGATAAAAACTCTTTTTCATCACGATGAAGATTCCAACTCCGCAATGCTTACTTCAACCATTGAAGTTTGCATGCCCTTTTAGCATCCTTTGAATTTAACAAAACCCTTTGAACCGTGTCATGTACACGTCCTAGGTAACCATTCTATTAGAAGAACTTTGTTTTGTTTATTCATCTACCATATAACAAATTGTATGTAGTGGTTGCTACTTTAATCCGTCCAGACTAAATATCGCTATGAAAGATCAAATCTTGTCATAGTCAACTCCTTGAACATTGTCATAAAATACTTTACGACATGTCGACTATTTCATAGATGTGAAACATCCATGTCTGTTTCTTTATAGATCCAAATATGACCGATAGGTTTTTACACCTTTCCAGAGGGTCTTCCAAGTTCAAAACTTGATTTCTCGTGTATGGAACTATCACGGATTTTATGGCTTCAACCCATTTGACGGATTCAAGGCCCATCATCGCTTCTTTGCATGTAGTCGGTTCATCATTGTCAGACAATAATGATTTACTCTCAAATCTTAGCATTTGATTGTTTAACCGACCGACTTGGTTCAATTAGAACTTTAGACCTCCGTGACCGCAACCTTTGAGGCACATAAGCTATGAGCATTATGGCAGCCTCCAGAACCATTTCCGGCGCTGCGCAACTCAGCACATTTAGCTAAGGTTCGTTAACCTTATCAAAGTTCTATTGTCCTCCCACTTAACATTTATGAAAATTTCCTTCTTCAAGAAACTTCATATTTCAAGCGACAAACCCTTTTGTCCTCAGTGTTATGGAGGAATAACCAATTGTTATTCGAAATAACCTACAAAGACATGCTCATCCGACTTTGGTTGTAAACATCTTACTTATGTTTAGCATACCAAAATTTAAGAAATGACAACTTGGGTTTTACCCCAAACCATAACTCATATGGTGTCATTTCAACGGATCAAGATGGAGCTCTTTTCAGTGTAAAAGCGGTAGTCTCTAAAGCTTTAATCTTTTAAAACATAATGACAGTTTTATAAATAACACCTTTGATCCAACCATGTCGAACAAGGTTTCCTTACAAATCTCAAACACTCCATATTCCTATGGTGTTTCGGGAGATGTAAATCTAGGTGTTTTGCTAAACTTGTAACTCAAATAAATCCCTTTTATGATAAAATCATAATTCATTTATTTTTCTTGTTACACTTGTAACTCAAATAAATCCCTTATGATAAAATCATAAACCATTTATTTTCTTTTTACAATGATTTTCACTTCATCTTGAAAGTCTTTGAAACGTTTTTCAAATATTTCATACTTCTTTCTCATTAAGTGAACATTCACTCAAATTTCCGGAGAAAGCATATGAAGTTGAAACCCATCGCTTACGACAACACATAATGGATTACATACATCGATATGTATAAATTCCAATATTTTAGTCGTTCATTCTTCTTTGGCCTTTGAACGAAGTTTTAATTATCCCGAGGAAAGTCTCACAAGCGTCACTTGATCAAATCAAAGACTCCAAAAATCCATGAATATGGAGATTCTTCATGTTTTCTTTCCAATATAATTTAAACGGTGATGTCACTCCGTAAGTGATCTTTCAATCATTTGTCTTGCGACATTTTAGCATTAGGTTTTATGGATGTGATTTCTCCAACTAGATTTGTAAATCATCCATCTTATATGGAATACGATAATTATTTGAACAACCTTTGTTCTCATAATACCTGATTCAAATAACAATTATTAAAACAAATCTTGAAGTCAATCTTTGATGTCAACGAGAAATACAAACAACGGTTTGTTTGTTTTCGATGAACATCATCACATATTCTCTTGCTAGTTACTTAGGCCATTGTGGTTCATGAATTGCATCGTTCCGTATGAAATTTCATACCAACCAATTCGGTATCCAATACCCAAGAACCACATTGTTTAACAAGCAAAGAATACAACCATAACATGTATATCATCCATATACCTAAATTGGATATTTCCAATCTTTTCTTTTCTGCCAAATATATTCTATAGATTCTCTTTCAGCATTTCCTTTTCCTTTTTAAAAGAATCTATCAACATCAAAAGTGGCGCCATATACATGACACATAGTCCAAAGCGTGTATATTCAAATAATAATACCTTTGGACTTGCACTTTGAAGTAGATCACCATCATCAAAATGATCGGTATTCTTTTAAAATCCATTCTTTAGTAATCTTTTAGTGTAGTAAACACTTTACATACATCTTCTATTCATCCTTATCATGACGACTTTCATGATCAAGCTAATGTAGCTTATAAGGAGAATCGTGAGTATAATGTTGCTTTCCAAAACCCTTTTGCATGATTAGGATGTCTAGCATCTCCAACCTTTGTAAATTCTCATCCTATATGAGAACACATATTATACTCTATCATATTGCAACCAAAAAATTGTTTCAGATATCGTTATATCTGTCACACATGATGGTTTCTGAAACAATTCTTTCAGCTCCTAGATAAACTTGATATTAAAACAATCAAGAATCATGGAGGCAAACATGATACTTAAGATACTAACACTGGAATTGTTACTCTCGATTTAATACCAATTATTAAATTTCACGGAGTAAATAGAATGTTGCTGAAAGTTTGCAATAGGACTTTAAACTTTAGATTGACACTCAACACAATACGATACCAGTTCGTAAAGTATATATCCATAATTCTATAGTTCTATTATCTCAATTACAACTATGCATAAGGTGGTGAACGAATGCCAATTACTACAACAAATTATGCAAATTCTCTTTGATTTAATTTATGATAAATTGAGTTCTACTAATCCAAATTAGAAATGAACTCCCACTCAAAAACGACGTCCCTCGTGTCTTTTTGGTGATTACATGAACCAAATCCACTACACCAAGTCCGATCATCACGTGAGTCAGCGTAGCTTCAAAGGCGAGCATCCATATGGTCATCATATCAAAACATATGACTCATGCTTAACCTTTCGGTCCGTGTTCCGAGGCCATGTCTGTACATGCTAGGCTCGCCAAGTAAGAACCTTAGTATTCGCGTGTGTAACTGTCTTACACCCGAGATATGCTCGTGGATTCAAGTACACCCGATCATCACGTGATGTCTTGAAGCGACGAAACATTGTCGGTGCATACTTAAGGAAGAACACATTTTATCTTGATATCTAAATGAGGGATCATCTTATTATGCTAATAAAACGCCAAACAAGCAATATAATATGCAATCAAACATCACATGTTTATTAGTGGAATGATATGGTTCCCGCATATGATCTCTATCATGTGCATCGTGGTATGATCACTATCATACCTATATGTGTAAGTCCAAGGTCTATGGATATTACACGTTATGTGTGTTGTAAGAGTATCATCTCATACTTCTACTTACAACATCACCATATCATAACACTAGCCCAGCAACAATCTAAACTAGACACCTCTAATTTATCCATTGCAAATTTTACGTGGCTTAGGGCTTTCGAGATAGAACCGTTCTTACCTACGAACATGAACCACAACGAGGATAACCAAATTGTTGACAACTCGTTGCAAATTAGATATTGACTATAGTAGGAGAGACAGACACCCGCTAGCCACTTATGCAAAACTAGTTGCATGTCAAGCGTGGAACAGGTCTCATGTGCGAGGACATGTAAAGTTTGTCCGGGCCGCTTCATCCCACTATGCCACCAATATCCAAAGTACAACTAAGAATCAATAAAATGATCATCATCGCCCACATACTCATATGTGTACTACCCGTGCAAAGTATCTACGCATAGATCCGGCTCTGATACCACTGTAGGGTTCGCAGCATAGAAAACAAAAAAATTCCTACGATGGGAACAACTATGTACCAAGATCTATCTACTAGATACAAACAACGGGCGGATGTATATCCTTAGAGAACATACCCTAGAAGACCGACAAAGCTTAACGAGTCCAAACTCGTGGTTGATATAGACTATCTCTTGCCGATCTCAAGATCGAGAGGAAGTCCTAGCGCCGCAAAACAGCAGCGCATCCGTGCTCGCACACACGTTCGAGGCACCGAGCAACCTCCACCTCCTCGCTCCAGCGATGCAGCGGAGCACAACTCTTTCTTGCCGAAAAGCCACCGGGAACATGTATCTCGCTAGTCCGAGACCATGGGGGATAAATACTAGAGGGGGATAGAGATCCTTCACGAGGAGGTGTGTGTGAGAGAGAGAGGGAGGGGTCTCCTTTTATAGGGAGAGGGGGGCACCCAAGGGGCCATGCGCCCAGCCATGGGGCTGCCCCCTACCCTCCTTTCATTCATGTGGGTGGACACTCCACTCACACAAAAGCCTTTCAATTCCCTCCACTCAAAAACCCACTCAAATTCCCATTAAATTTCCACCAAATTTAATGCAAACTCTCATTAAATAGAACTCCTTTTATTTATTCAGAATTTTGTCAATTACTTTAATGACAAACATTCACATATAACCCCTTGCTAGTATTTCATTTCACATGCAGAAACACTTCCTGCAATTTCACCCGAAAACCCGTTTCGGTATCTAGTGAAATAAATTCCTGCGCTTGTTATTCTTTTCGGCATGAAACTTTTGCTCCAAATGGATGTCGGTGTCTCTTAAGTGTGTCACCCTACGGTTCGTGAATAATGCGGACATGATCGAGACCCCTCTCGGATCAATAATCAGAAGCGGGATCTGGAGACCCATACTGACTCCCACACATTCAATGATGACTTTCTTGTGATCGTCGGAACCTTTTACGCTAGTATCTTAATCCTTTTGTTGCGCGATATATTACATGTCCGAGATTCGATCATCGGTATCTCCATACCTAGTTTGATCTCATTACTGACATGCACTCTTTTCTCGTTCCCGTGATATAACATTCTAGTGATCAAATCACTTGCTTGCAAGCTAATCAATGTGATATCACCGAGAGGGCCCAGAGCATATCTATCCGTCATCGGGATGAACAAATTCCACTCTCGATCCATGGGCCTCAACATAACACTTTAGTAGTTCTGAATCCATCTTTATAATCACCCTGTTACGGTGTGACGTTTGATGTTATCAAGAAACTCTTCCGGTGTTAGTGATTGACATGATCTCATGGTCTAAGGATTAGGATCACTTCGTAAGTTGTTATAGCAATATAAAATCAATGACTTTGATCGTAATGCTATACTTCGGAT
Source organism: Avena atlantica (assembly GCA_910589765.1). NCBI lineage: Eukaryota > Viridiplantae > Streptophyta > Magnoliopsida > Poales > Poaceae > Avena > Avena atlantica. The sequence continues at coordinate 489,260,308 of OU342736.1, forward strand.
GAATGTTCATCACACCATTACACTAATGTTGTGACCTCGTTATTAACAACATCCAATGTCCATGATGAGGAAACCTTTGATCATCTTGTTAATCAACGAGCTAGTTTATAAGATAGGCATAACTAGGAACTTCCTTTTGTTTATTAAACACACATGTATTAACGTTTCCGTATTAATACAATTATAGCATGCAAAATAAACATTTATCATAAATAAGGAATACGATAATAACCACTTTATTATTGCCTCTCGGGCATATTCCCTTCAGTTTCTTGATTTTATAATAGAGTAATATCCTTCATCTTTTATAAATAAGTAAGTATAGTTTATAAACCCAAGATAATGTTACTTAACTACTTATGGATTTATATAGTGTTGTAGTAGTTTTTGTAATTTGGTGATTAATATGGTTTAGAAAAGATTTGAATGTTTATAAGTTGTTCTTTAAGGATTTTATTATTAGTGGAATTCTTCTTAGAAGATAATCTTCATTTAAGGTTGGAGATACTTTTAAAATAAGAACATTTATAATGTTTGAAACCATTATGGCATTATATTATTAATATTTAAGACTAATACTATTTATTAGACATTTGACTCATTTTAGGAATATTAATAAATTTTATTTATCTTTATATGAATTATTAATGAAGTAAATAAGTTTAAATTTGAGTTATTAAAATATTTAATTTTTATTTACCTCAGAAGTAAAATATTAGATTTTTTAACATTTATATATTATTTTTGTGATCATTTTGGTGTATCACATTTATTTTTGCGATTTATAAATAATAAGATATGATTTTTATAATCCTTATTACTTTATAATTACTTACTAAATAATAAATATTTAATGAAGTGAACTTAAAGAGACATGATTATATTTTTAAATTAGAATTCTTATTTTTCTAAGATTTTTGGTATTTTACTTATATTATTAACATTTATCATTATAGGAATATGAATTATTAAAGTTTTATTACTTATAAAACCTTTATTAAATAATATTTATTTAAATAATCATCATAATAATATTTGGTAATAAGTTTAAGTGGTAGATTTTATTTTTCTACAAATTTTCATATATTATACATATTTTTCTGAATTGTAAATCAATAGTTATTAATTAAACAAGATTTAATCATTTATTATATTTTTGGAATATTATTAATTGAATTATAACATTGTATTTATTTCTTAACAGATAATACCTTTTACACCGCACTAAGAGCTAGCCTTAGTCACTGACTAGTGGGCCATTGTCCACCTCAGCACGCTATGTAAAGAAAATCCATTTATTACCGACCCTCCCTTGACCCCCAATCAATGACATATGGGCCCAAGGCCATGTCATCAACTACGCGGGCAAAGACCGATCAAACGAGCTGACGTGGCTCGATCATGAGGTAAGCATGGCGCAACGATGGCGTCAGCACCACCACCCCCGCCAGAGGTTGGTCGCCGACGACGATCTACTGCGCCCTAGCAAGCGAGATAAGCCTAGTTCGAATAAGCGCAACCTACTGAACCTAATAGTGGCAGCGCCGCTCAGAAATAGTCATCGGAGCTTCAGCTCCGACGAGCTCCGACGGTGGCCGATGGTGGCATATGATGAAACGGCGATTTACAATGAGATCCGGCGATTGAATGTTACTGGGAAATTCCGGAACTTACCCTGATGATGATTGAGTGGTCGGCGAGGACAGGCACGGTTGGAAACGAGCTCCCCGACGAGGATTCCGATGAACTGGTGCGAAGAAGAACAACAAAATTCACCCGCTCCTGTGCTCCCCCTGATGCAAGCTTCTACCCCGGGGATCTACGGAGGAAGGGGCTTCTCCATGACGTCTCAGAATGGTGTGGGGAGACGTGGTTCGACGGCGAGAGGTGGCTCCGGTGAGCTAGGGTTTCAGTCCCGTTCGCATCTAAGAGGATATGGAGGAATTGGGGATAAGGTTTGAGGCAGGGCGTCACAGTGGCCTTCTTATCCCCTCCTGGAACAACGGCGAGTATCTTTGGCGCAAGGCTGACGACGACAACGACATCGAGCGGCGGCGAGCTCCGCCAGCGAGGTGCCTGTGTGCGTGACGATGACGACGATGCAACTTTTGCGGATAACCCCCTGACAATTTCTTCAGCTCAACCCGTGGTCCTCTCCTGACCCCACGTGTCAGTCACAGCCAGAAAAGAACGTGGGCTGGTTACTGGGCTGTTGTGGGCTGCTCAGGGGCGTCAGATAGGTGTAGGGTTGTTAGGCACGGCCAGGTAGTATTTTTATTTGTTTTATCCTTTTTCTATTTTCTGTTTTCTTATTCAGATTTGATTTGATTTATATTTTGAACCTTTCTTCGTATGATTTGTTTGCTGGATATTTATAACAATAGTAAAATATACTTAGTCTCATTTGTGAATTTTTATTATATCATCTTGTTATATTTCTTTTATTTACTTAATTTGAACCCCCTTGTTAATAGTTTGTAGAAACTTTTCTTATTATTTTTATCTCCTATTTTAGCTAGGGGTTTCTTGAATGATATCTTCTTATTTTTTTATAGACTTAACTCTAATTGGATCATAGGTTGAATATAAATTTTATATGTATAATGATCCTGGATCATTATTTGATGCATGAAAACATGAAAGATATTAATATGGTTATTACTATTCCCATTAATTTAGAAAATGAAATGTATATATTCTATTGTGATAAACAAAGAGGTTTAGGTATTTGAATTATGAGTACTACCCTTGGCTTTAGGGTTTTGTATAAGCTTAGATTCCTTTCAAGAGTCAAGATTTAATGACTAAGCATATTGCCTTATGTATATAGTATTTGATGAAATCTCCCTTTTTAATATAAAGTTATAATTAGAGTGTTTTATAGAAGTGAATTGATAAAAATATACTTAAGCACATATAGTTATGATGGTTGAAATTAACAGAAATGTGCTTATGTAATTTGCTATAGGGAAATATTTCAATAAAGTGATATGGGCATAAGATGATAGATCAACAACATAAGATGGATATTATGTTGATCTGGGATTTAGAGTTGGTTGCTTACCAAGATTAAATAGGAAAATGATTTATAACATATAATTTTCACAATCTGGGATTTCTAATTAAGGAATTCCTTTCCTAGATATAATACTTCTTCCTATCCATCATCATAGTTAGTATGATGAGCTTTACTCATTTAAATCTTCTTATTCATATATCATTCTTCTAAACTTATGGATGAATCATATGAGTTTGATACAAGGATATTCCATAACTTTCTCATGTCCTTGCTTGGTTGTATTTACTGTTCTACTATTGATAAACTTCCATCCAACCAGTAGTTCCTTCAATTTCACTCACAATCTTCCTTAATATTCCATCACTGATCATTCTCTAAGGTTGATTATCTTTTAAGATGAATACCACTACTTCTAAACTCTATGCTATACTAGGTTTAATTGAACAATATCAGCCTATATTTACTTAACTCTCATGAGTTACACTTCAATCCCTGAATTATATTTTTGTGGTTTGTAAAGACTACTCTAGGATCACTTGTCTCTACTAAGGTTCCAATCATGTTCTACGCACCAGTATCACTTATACTAAATATAAGCATTCAATATTGGTGGCCAAAGCATTACCATTATAATACTTTAATCATTTATTACTGAAGTTCTTAGTTGGCTAAGTAGGGCTTTATCAATCCTACCTTTTATTGTCTGGAAATTATCTTCTTAGTATCTTATATTGGATTAAGGTTATTAATGGACTATGCCCTCATTATAAGATTTAAGTAGATGTTCTGATAAGATCAACTAATAGATCAAAGACTAATAGTTAAAGAATTTGTGAATCAATGGGGAATTATCCAACATTGATGAACAACAGATATTGAAATAAGTTCCATAAAGATTCTATAGAAAGAAATATATATATATAGTGGATGATCTTGACTCAATCTCTTTCGAACTCCAACTCATCAAAGGAGTTTTTAAGGTTAGGTGTTACTACGATACTCAGGATGTATGCAGATGGGATATAGTGGTTACATTCTTATTATTTGTTTTATATCCTTAACTTGGTACTTATGAGTGATTATAATGAATACTATAACATGATCACCTAATGATCAAATATAATTCACATTATATTAAGGTTTAACTTATAGTACATTTGATCTACCCTTAGATCAAATCTCTCTTATCCAAAATGAGATTTTAACAAAGGTCTTATTGAAACTTATCGCAGTCAACTTGATGATCTACTTCAATTCTATCAAGCTAAGAGAAGCTTCAATCACTTTGACAAGTTTTGTTTAAAAGCGCGAAAATTATTCGGATTTTCTATGCATGGATGCAATGCACACATCTGGGTTCAACTTATTTCTAGGCTCTAATGCTGGGATGTTACAGTTTTCCCTCCGGTGGCCTGAACCTGGGTAAATCTCGTGTCCCCTGGTTGCTTGTCTGTTAACCGTTCCATGATCTCCAGCATCCCCATCTTCTTCAAAACTCGAGCTCATAACAATGGGCATTGACGAGATCGATCCTCGTCAGATGACTTTAATTGTGAGGTGCGTTACAAAAGTAGAGGAGTTTTTTCTAGAGTTCTTGAAGGTGGATGATATATCAGGGTTGGGACTTTTCAAAGAATTAATATCTACACTTGAATCTCTTGATCTGAATGTTAATGATGTTACAAGTCAAGGTTATGACAATGGGTCTAATATCAAAGGAAAAACCCAGGGGCTTCAGAAACAATTGCTCGAAATAAATCCAAGAGCATTGTACATGCCAGGTGCTTGTCATAGTTTACATCTTATGCTTTCTGATATGTCAAAATCTTGTGGGAAAGCTATTACATTCTTTGGAGTTGTGCAACGAATTTATGTATTATTTTCAGGTTCTACTATAAGATGGAAAGTTTTGCTTGATAATTTTTCAAACTTGATCGTTAAATATTTGTCTAACACGCGATTGGGAGAGTCATATAAAAAGTGTTAAATCCATTAGATTTCAAGCTCCTCAATTGCGTTCAGCGTTATTAGAATCGGAAAGGACCGACGATGATGCCAAAACAAAGAGTGACGCAAAGTGTTTGGTTAGCGCGCGCTTCTGAGACCCGAGACTCTTGAAGAATCTTTTCCATTTTTGGGTTATGTATGGAGGCACTTGCAAATTTTGAATTTATACTTGGCATGGTAATTTGGCATGAGATTTTATTTGCTGTCAAGATGGTAAGTAAGAAGTTGCAGTCTAAAATTATGTGTATTGGTACCACCCTTGACCTAATTGAAAAAACAATCTCATTTTTTAAAAAGTACAAAGATGATGGCTTTAATCCTAGTGTGTGTACTATGAAATATATTACATCTGATATGAGGATAGAGCCTACGTTTCCTACAAAACGTCATGTTACCAGGAAAATGCATTTTGATGAAATAAATGAAAACGAACAAAATGAATATTAGGGATATGCTATATGGGTATCCTCATAGCATGTCTCCTATCTGGATAACCCGGGTGGCCCATAGTTGGTAGCATGGCCCATAGCCTGCTGGGCGGCCCAATTAGATGGATCCAGAAGGAGACCCATGCCGGATAAAGAAAGGCTACAGAGGAGTCACCGACGTACCCGGAGCCTTGGAGTGCAAGACACGCTAGACTAGTTGTATGCAGTGTATGACTCTGTAACCTGTACGGCTAGGACTTTTCCCTGTAACCCTAGGACCTGGCGACTATATAAGTCGGGCCTATGGAAGCCTTTAGGGCAGAAGTCATATCGATTAACACACACCTCGCAGGCGAACCAATCCATGTAACTCAGCGAATTACCATTATAGTGATTTATAGCAGGAGTAGGATTCCGCCACCGTTGTGGGATCTGAACCTGGGTTAGCTGTGTTACCTCGTACCCGTCAACCGTCCGCCTTTCCCCACGTCTCTAAACACGCACTGTGAGGACCCCTCCATGGCGTACTCGTCGGCAATACCACGACAATGAACAAAATGATGAAGAAATGCAAGCATAAGAGGAGTCATTTAGAGTCCATTACTTTATAGTTATGATTGATGTCACAATTGCTTCACTTAACAATAGATTTAATGAGCTGAAGTCATTTGAGAATGTGTTTGGTTTTCTATTCAATTCAAAAAAACTAAAGTCCTTGGAAGATGATGCTCTAAAAAAAATCTTGCACCAATTTCGCAAATACATTTACACATGTCAAGTCATCACATGTCGAATCTGATGTTGAATCATATGATCTATTTTCTAAATTGGAAGTGTTACAAATGACTTTGCCAAATACATTCATGTCAGCTGGTGAGATTTTTGAGTTTGTTAGAGCTGCAGATTGTTACCCAAATGTTTCAATTACTTACAGAATCCTCCTGACTGTACCTGTTACTATTGCATCGGCTGAGAGAAGGTTTTCCAAGTTAAAGTTTTCTAAAAAAATATTTGAGGTCAACCATGTCCCAAGAGAGATTGAATGGTCTAGCCATGCGTTGCATTGAGAAAAATATGTTGGATGATGTCAACCTTGATGCTGCGATTGATGATTTTGCATCAAAGAAAGTTGGAAGAAGTCATTTCTTATGATTATGTCATGTTAACTATGTTGTTTCTGTTTTTCAGGAGAGAGACATGGGGAGAAGAAGAATGTGAGGGGGACTTGGAGAGAAGAATGTGCGAGAGGGCCGGAGAAAAGAAGAATGTGAGGGAGCTTGGAGAGAAGAAGAAGACTTGGAGAGAATAACTGAGAAGAATGCTCTTCTTTTGATCGTCGTTGAACCGCTTCTGCTCAAGACTAAATTAGTTCTTTATTTGTTTTGCTATTGTTCGAAATCCCATATATAAGTCAAAAAAATATTTATGCTACTGATATATAAGTGAATTTTTTCATTCTCGTGTAGTTCATGGGCCCATTTTTTTAGTTCGCCCCGGCCCCTGAAAAGTGTGGACCGGCCTGGGTGTCTTGTGTGTATCTACTCTCTTTAAAGAATGTTTACTTATTTTGTATAGTCTGGCAAATGATAAGCGTGTTTCAGTGGTGGTGTTAGAAAACACGAGGTGAAATTTAAGCTACGGGAGATGGAAAAAATGTGGACTCACAAAGTAATCATAACATGTTGTTGGAGATGGGTTTTCAATGATGATTAGGACCAACCTAAATGGAAGCGGATTAAATGATAAAATACCGTTGTCAAGTCAATCTATACGCACATTTTGAATAATGAAATTGCTAGGTCATACAAAAACATGTGGAGAGCTAAGTTGTCCCTGAAGATCATATATTAGTTGTGGCTAATATGACTATGTCATTACCACTAAGGACCGATAACGTGGTGAAAAATAAATGGATTGGAAACACGACTTGCCAATTTAGCATGGAAGAGGAGGCAAGTGTATTATCGATTCTTCAATTTTGGCGATGCTATATTTGGCGTGTAACATGGAGAGCTACCAAGTGGGGACTAAGCATGTCCTTTACTCTATTTCTGACGGCTTATTAATTTCCTTTTGGCGGGAAGTAACAAGCTATACAATAGTCATTTGAATTGTTTTGCTATGCATGTGTGTTTTCCTCAAGGAGGGCCAATGTTCTAGTACAAGGATTGTGCTTTTGCTAGAGGGTTATGTTGGTGCAAAGAATACACATATGAATGTTGATTTGTTAGTGGCACCTAGACATGATGATGATGTTGATCGCGAGATATAAAACACAACTAAACACGACAAAGGGAACTAGAAGTTGATCATGGCTGCGGAGTTTGTTCTGGCTGGAACAAATCATGATGTTTTGTTATATGTTTTTGTGACGTTGATGTTCTATTAAGTATATGTTTTTGTCAAGGTTCTTGTGATCTCTTATTCGGCTTTTGTTACGTTTACTGGATCGTATGGGGAAAACTTCCACATGTACTTAGCCCAGTTGGTATGGGCTTTGAAAATGGCTTAATCTCCCGTTTTCGTGCAAGAGCCCATGCAGCCACTGGATGCCAGTGCCCACGTGTTGTTTTCTGGAGTCAACAAGGGCCCACCTGCTCGAACTCCGTGGCACAACAATGGCATATGCTCCGGTACCTTATCCATGTCACGAGCCTGCAGCCAATCGGAACCTGACGTAACACCGGCGTGGGGCCAGCTCTATCTCCCTCTCTTGGTTGCATCTGCACTTTGAGACACGCTTATGCCAATCGCCGCACCAGTGTTACCGCGGCAGCTCGAGGCAAGCAATGCTCCTTCATTCCATGGCGCCCGTCCAAGCCGCCGCCGCCCAGCACGCAGCCGTCGGCGCGGGCGCGGCACCAAATGCCGCCCCAAAGAAGAACAGCAGCAGCGTTCCAGCCAGATGCGACACCAGGAGGTTCAGTTAATTTTTTTCCCCTCCTAGATAGAAATCTTGACGCGTGCCAGTAATATCCTTGACGCGGTCGTGTTTCAGGGCGTTTCTGCAGGGCGTGGTGATCGCTGCCGCCGGCGCCGGAACGCTGCTCGGCCACGTCGAGGCCGCGCCGGCGGCGTCCAAGAGGCGGGCGCCGCCGCCGCCGACGGAGGAGAAGGAGAAGAAGGACCCCAACATGAGCGGCGTGCAGGCCAAAGTCATGGCGAGCAGGAAGAGGAAGCAGGCCATGAAGGAGGCCACGGAGAAGCTGAGGGAGAAAGGGAAGAACCCCGCGGATGCTCCTGCCGCCACCACTGTAACCCAAACGCAGATCAAATCGGCAGTGGTCGCTGTAGAGTGAGTACATATATGTGTGTGTGTGGGCGCGCGCAGCTTAATTACCAAATTGTAACTTGTCATAGATATATGGTTTCATGCATCGCTCGATGCAATGTCCAAAGTGTTTTTCCATCTTCTGAGACGCGGTTGTGAACTTGTGAATAACTTGAAGCGCCTTTGAATAACTTTAATTTGTCGCCGGCAGTGCCGGCTCTCTCTCTCTCTATATATATATATATATATATATATATATATATATATATATATATATATATACATGTATAACTAGATATATAGATGATATATGTGTCAATTTCACTTGCAAAATATTTAAAAATATATAACCACACGTTCATAGTTGAGATGTCTATAAATAATTGTCAAGCATCCGACAATTGCTTCCTCATCGTAACACCTATCAAAGATTAGTATAAGAAAATTTATATCAAAGATCGTAACACCGAATCGAGAGATTAATTAGAAGAATTAAACCAAGGATTAATAAAAAGAGATTAGACATAAACAGATAAACTTACAAAGGGCAGAACAGTGCCACAGCCGCAGGGGCGCAGCGCAGGACGCAGGGCAGCAGGGCGCACAGCCGCAAGGGCAGCACTGCAGCAGGCAAGCCGGCAGAGAGAGGCGCAACCGCGCGGGGGGGGGGGGGGGGGGGGGGGGGGGGGCAGCTGGGCGTGCGACACGACACACTGCGGGTCTGCGGCGTGGCGACTAAACCAAGAGGCGAGAGGCAGGAGTTCGCGATCGCGGCAGGGCGATGTTTCGGTTTCAGTTCGACAGGGCGATGTCTCGGTCAGTCGATCGATCTCCCCTCCCGGCTCTTTTTCCTGGGCCCTTGTTTAGCGCTAAAAAAATTGGCCCCCCTGGCCTGGGCCCTTGGCCATGGCACAACCCTGCCATGGGTTAGAGCCGGGGCTGGTCGCGGGAGAAAACAAAATGCTAGGACCAGATAAATAATGTCAATCAGGCTAATTAACGAAATTCAGTAGAATAATATCTCACGAAAGAAACTTTGAACAACAGTTATCTCTCATCCACATAAAACAACAAGTGAAAAGACATCACAAATATGACCGCATCCTTTATCAAGAAGCCCAACAAAAACTAATCTATCAGATTATGTTGGAAAGGGATGTTGTCTTGAAGAGAGAAATTATTGATATTACAAAATAAAATATACTCCTTGATAAGTTTAAATCGGACGAGTTTAAATAACTTTGAGTAGTACCTCATCTATTTTCAAGCGGAAGATATTACATATGCTAATTAACTTCTTGATACAATGGACTTGCCGGTGATAAGCTTGGGACGCTTTGAAAGCTCGAAATCACTAATCTGCCTTTGAAGTGCCTTCTCCAGATGCGGCTTGTCACCGCAGCTTGTGAAGACAAGTTCATTTAGGTTCTTCAAAAACCGCACAAGGGACAGACCTACGTCGCTGTCATCCAAGCTAATGCATTTCTTCACTTCGAGTTTCTGGAGGTCGGGCAACGCTCCATCCTCAATCTTTATGGTTTTTATGATCTCCATGCCTTCAATGTAAAGCAGTTTGAGCTTCGGAAATTTACCTCTGCCGAAACGTAAAGATCCCTCTGCAAAGGACTCCTCCCAGAGTGCAAGAAGAGTAAGGTTGGGAAGGTTTCCCATCACCTCAATGTCAGACTGCTTCAATTGTGTCCGGAGTAGTTTTATCTTGCCTAGATCATTGAGGGAACTCATCCAGACAGGAAGGTTGCCTAAACGGCCAGACAAGCGCAGTGAAGTGAGATGCTCTGGTGGTGATTCCTCCGTGTCCTTTAGAAATTCAAGTGACTCGGAGCGAACTTCAAGTCGCTCCAGACGAGTAAGCCTTGCTATTGAGTTGCAAAGTTCTTCCCTTACTTCTTCGGTCGCAGCAACATCAACTCCTAACCTCCGTAGGCTAGTGAGCTTCCCCAAATTCCTTGCCACTTTGCTTACTTGTGCAATGTGCACCACCCCTAGCGCTTGTAGGTTCCTTAGCTTCTCAATTCCATCAGGTGTTGTGACACTAAACTCACCTGCACAACATGAACATGGCGATTCACCCCTCTTAAAACCATGGCACCCGGAAACCAAGTCCGCCATGGTATCAAATAGGTTGTTGTTGCAAGTGCAGTCAACCTTGTTCTTCCATGTCTTCTCTGCCAAATCTCTTGCAAAGTTGACGCCACCAACAAGGTGATATAGTTTCTCCAGCTTGGTGATACCAACCGGGAGGTGTGTTACCTTTGTGTCCTGAACATCTAATGTCTCTAGGTACCTAAGGTTTTGCAGAGAGGAAGGGAGTCTAGAAATTTTTGTCTTCCGCAAACCAATGTACCTTAAATGATACAGTTCCCCGATGTGCTTGAGATCATCATTATCTAACTCAACTGTATCTTCCAGGTCAAGAACGCTCAATAAGCGCAGTTTAGAGGAGATGAGGGACTGAGGGCATCTTCCAAAAATTGTTAGTGATCATACCTGAGACAGGTTTATGTTTGTCATCTTCTCCTTATTACTCTTCCATCTTGTCACTACCAAGTGACGTATATTACTTTGTGGAGCCTCATTGTAGTGCTTATCCATGATGAAAAGTTGGTTCTCCTCAATAGACTTGGACAAGATTATTTGGAGCACCACACCGTGAACATGGCAACGTTCAACCCCCATGCTAGCCCTGGCCTTCTCCGAAGGCTAGATCATGCTTCTACTGATAAGATCATTATAGTATCTTCGTCCAACTTCCTCTATGCTCATGTCACGTGGCTTCGTGATATAGCCTTCTGCCATCCAACGCCGCAATAAGCGGGTAAGCCTGATCTCATGGTTCTCGGGGAATATACTCAGGTACAAGAAGCAAGACTTGAGATGATATGGCAATCCATCATAGCTCGATGTAATAACTCTTCTGATATCTCCATGTAACTCTAGCTCTGACCCAAGGTGCTCTCGCAGATTCATCCATTCTCTACTTGTTTTGGGCATGTTAGCTAATAGACCACCTATGGTGGCTATAGCAAGTGGAAGGCCCCGACATCTCCTTAAGATAAGATTGGCTTGAACCAGCATATCACCCGTCAATGTATGGTCAACATTCTTGTAAACCTTGATACAAACAAATAACACAAAATAAGAAACAAAAATAATACAAAATAAAAAATAGAAATAAAAATGACTAGCAGAAGTACATCTTAGCAAGCGGTAAATAACATACTATTCATCCCTAATATAAAATTCTTAAAATAAATTTGAATTTGATTTGAACACTGTCCAAAATTTCTAGGAAACGATACTTTAGAACCCACCGATGTTACCTTGTTTTTTTGGAAACTTTAGTAAATCCTTAATCCTAGTATACACACAAGATTCTATTATTTTATAAAATCTAAAAACACACTAGGTTAAACAAATAAACGCAAAATGGTGAATATAGCTTTGGAACAAATTTGTAACATCGTGTGAGAAATACGATTTCCTCGGCCCACTCAGATAGTAATATACACTTTGCATTAGATGGACCTATTATTACATCATTATATTACCCCCTCCGATCCATAATAATTCTCGGTAATTTAGTACTGTTTTAGTATAAAGTTTGCACTTAATCTCTAGTAACACTTTCTTTGGATTGGAGAAAGTACTTTAGATCTATATGAAAGATGGGGACATAGTCTTGTCACGTGGACAGACCCTTAAAAATGCATGTTATTTGTAAATGCACGTTATTTGTATATCGTTTGAAAAATAGTTCCATGAAGTTGCACATCATGAAACAATACTACAGTTTGCAACATAGTTTTTTCTATGTATTTCGAAGATACCACCGTTTTTGTAAATACTGCAGTTTGCAATGCTTTGAGTTGTTTGGCTGTAATGAAATACCAAAGTTTTGAAACTGTAGTATTCCAAAAAACTGAGGCCTGGTTTGGCAACAAAGTTTTTCGAAAACTGAAGTATATCAATACCATAGTATTTTAGTGCCAAGCAAAGCAATACTTCAGTTTTTGCTTTTTCTCAGTTTTAGAAAAAAAAAAGGGTCTAACCTCTTTCTCAAATACTTAAAAAAAAACCATAGTTTGGGAGAATACTTCAGTTTTAAAACCATACTATTTGTTGGATCCAAACACCTCAAAGTATTTAATACTTCAGTTTTTTCAGAAACCAAAGTATTTCCTCAATACTTTAAAAATACTTTGGGTGTCAAAACGGGCCTGAGTTATTTTCGCACTAGAATAGAAAGAAGTCTGGACCTTTTTTTTTTCCAAAAATTGTGGTTTTTGTGAAAATGAAGTATTCCATGCTCAGGCGTAGAAAATATCATGTTTTCTAGTTCGGTTTTACGGAAGCCAAGCTGCCAAACAGAGCCTACCTCATACAAAGAATAACGTTCAAAATATTGCCAAGTTAGATAATAAAAATTTGTGAGCCGACTGCAGAATGGGCGGTAAAAAACATTAATGTGACTTTATTAGTTGTGATAAGTATTATATTTAAATTTGAACGAGAAAAATCTGAAATAACTTCCAAGAAGAAACCGATTGAACTACACCTAATTCGCGAGTAATAAGTACAAAAAATAAGCGACCAAAAATGAGAAAAAACATTTAGCTCTCAGGATCTTTATGTAAAAAAAATACTTTCTTCATTTAGAAATATATGAATTTTAACTTTATAAAATAAATGTATCTAGACGTATTTTAATTTAAATCTCTACAAACCTATACACTATTTAAATAGATTTAATTTATAAAACTAAAACATTTTATTAGTCCGAACGGAGGGAGTAGGTGTGAGCGCACCTTTTGACAGAGCAGTTTCTGGGCATCCCCTTGTTGGAGAGGCCTGAGCTCGTAGACGTGTTGTAACACGTCTCCCGCAGACCGTGCACTCACACTGCTACCCCCCCCCCCCCCCTCTGCTACTGTAGTTGAAGCCTCCCGCCGTAGATCCGGCCCGAACCGAGGCCTCTCTCACCGGCGACGCCGGCGAGGGATGGCTGAGGGGAGGTGCCGGCGGTAGTTGTAGCTGTAGGTGTAGGTGTCTTCCCGTAGTGGAGTCTTGGAGCTGGAATCTGGATCTTTGCGGCAAGATCCAGGGCGTCGAGTTCTTCAACGTCTGGTTGTGGCTTCAACGGTTGAAGCGCGGCGGCGAGGAAGGGCTTGCGGTCTCCGTTAATAAAGCCGGTGTTCGTCGTGGTGCGGTGGAGCTGCGTTTCTCCTCCTCTTCTGGCCAGCTGTGGAAGCGGGGGGGGGGGGGGGGGGGGAGAGGCGAAGAGGCGCAGGGTGTTGTGGCTTGTTCTTCCTGGCCGGCCGTGGTGGCGAGGAGGAAGAACACCGCACCGCCTTTCCTTCGCAGTGGCGGCAGTTGGAGTCTTATGTTTGGGCCTGGTTCTCTGCTTCTTCTCTGGCTTGGAGTCATGGAGGCGTGAAGTGCAGGAAGTTGCGAAGGGAGCGTGGCCTGGGGATGGCGACAGAAGCTCATCGGCGGAGCTCATCCACGAAGGCAAAGGTGCCAACGTGATCCTTGGCCAGCAGAGGCCTCTCCGTGCTGTGGTGTGGGGCTGGCACCACAGTTTCTTCTTCCTCCAGGTTTGGAGGTCTTCTGATCTCAAGGCGGCGCTCATCGATGACGACGGACCAAGTGGCGTAGTCCCCGGTGCCGGCGGCGGCGGCCGTTCTTCGAGATCTCTTTCGAGCGATGGCAGTGAAGGACCGGATTGCTTTCTCTGTTTTTTCATTAGGGTCCTTCGTGTAAAATTTCAGGACTGCTTTTATCCCTTTGTGTTTGCAAAGGTCCTGTTTGTAAAACTGCCTTTTGAGTAATACAGCTTCTGGGACCTTCGGGTCCCTTCCCCGTTCAAAAAAAAAAAACACGTCTCCCGCGGACCGCCGGGCAACGTCTTCTCGCCGTGTTGTCACGACCACCCGGCTCCGTCCGCCGAGGCACCCTGATATTTGCTTCCATTCGTCGTGCGTGGACACGTCGTCCACCACGACGAGGCAGGGCTTCTTCTCCAGCCACGCCGGGACGCCAAGGTCGTCGTCGGGCTCCACGCCGAGATGCTTCCTGAGCGAGAGCACCAGGTCGACGGTGCTGTCCAGCGGGTGCGGCACGGTGACTTCGTCCGCAAATAAGTGTACTTCTATTCTGGTCCCAAGTCAAACTTTACTATATTTGACTAACTTTTTAGAACAACGTATCAATATTTATAACACTAAATTGTTATCATTAAATTTATTTTTAAATCTAGTTTCATAATATATCAATTTAATATAATATATGTTCCTATGTTTTTTTATAAAATTGGTCAAATTTTATGTTTAACTTAGGCAAAAACTAGATGTACACTTAATTACAGACGGAGGGAGTAGTAGCTAGCACCGGGAAAAACCGATCGTGGTACCATCGTACATTGGCACGCCGGTGCATCCGCACGTGTCGAGGAGAAAATTAAGGTTCCCGAGCAGCGCGCAGTGTTTTAGTCCGCGGTGGAAACTACTGAGCAGAACGACTCTGGCACAGCTCGACCGCGCACGCTTTTGCTAGCTAGGTACACAACTGAGAGCCGCGAAACTACAGGCCTCTAGGAGAAACGTCGTGATCGATCGACCGCGCGAGAGAGGAAGAAGCAGCACCGGCGCCCGCCTCCCGCCTCCCGCCTCCCGGAGCATCGTCCGCACACGCGTCCTCGACGCTGGAGATAGAGCGAAATTCATAGGAAAATGTATGGTTTGAGATCAACGGCGGCGACAGTGTAAAACCAAGGGTTCAGCATTATTTCAACGAAAACAAAATCAAGGCAGCATCAATTCCGCTCGTCACTCGCGTCGCGCTCCTCGTGAGTGACATGAGGGAACCCAGCCCCCACTTCAACCCCCCATCCAGGCCCCTCCCCTCTCAGCCGCCGCCGCCGATCTCATCGCCGCGGAGGCCAACCGCCTCCAAAGGGGGTGTGGGAGAGCTGTGGTGGACGTAGGGTGCACTCTCGGGCGTAGTGCGGTGCGGCGCGGGGGTTTGCCAGCATGCGATGCTATCTGGTACTCCAGCGCCAATAATCCTACACCTACGGGGCTGGGATGCTCACATGAAGATTACGGACAGACGTGGCTTCGGTTGGTTGGTTCAAATTTTATCCCTTGCATAAAAAGCGGGAGCATTACTCCTCTCCTACATGCTATGCCACGTCTTCTGTCCATAAGAGTTTTCCGTAGAACTCATCCGTACGTGTAGCATTACTCCTCCATCGCAAAGGCAGGTGTGGCGACGCGGCGGAGGGACCAGTAGCAGAGCTAGAGCATACGACAACCGGGTGTCTACATGTGTCACAACACAAGGGATGCACATGTGGCGAAAAATTCTTTTCTCCCCAAGTACATTCGGGAAATGAAAATAAATTAAGATATTAATGTGGTTCTTTTATTCGTAGAGTCCTACTCACAATTGACAATTTGGCCAAAAGAAATCGGGACTCACAATTGACAATTTGGCCAAAAGAAATCGGAAGAGGAGTAGAAAATGTTGTTTCCGTGATCACGAGGAGACGGTACAACACTTGTTTATAAATTGTGCTTTTGTTAAAAAAATTTGCGTCGCGAGTGGTGTACGTTACTACACGGCCTTTAATATAGCATCAGCACTTAACATTGCTATATTTGTTTGACAATCAAAGGGTGTGCGCTTTACTTTGGCCATTTGGAACCAAATGAGGGCACCAACATCAGATCAACCATTGATGCTTGAAGGGAAAAAAAAAACTTAGCATAGCCGGAGCGTCGGGCACCAACCAACATCACGTCAATCATCGACGCTGGAAGGAAAATAAAACTTAATATGTTTTGTTTTGAGAATATAAAACTTAGTAACATAGCTGAACCGTGGACAGTTACTGCTCACTCTCTCGCTCCTGTCTAGCCCAACAGAAAAGAGGCCGAGACCTCGTTGCCGGGCTTCGCAGCTACAGCGGGCTACCGACTCGCTATGAATCGAACGCTACAAGTTCACATGAAAAAGAAAAGACAGAACGAACGCTACGAGAATGAGATCGAATCTGTGCAGGCAGGCACAAAGAGGAAGCTACGTACATAATCGGGGACCCAGATGAGCAGTTACTCTACTCGGCAGACACAGCGCGAATGGAGTCGGCGAAGCTATCATAGTAGCAAGTGATCATCATCCTTCACCTGACGATTCCCCCAGAAATCACGACGGGACATCCGGACGCGCACAAACAATCAACCGAAACCGCACCACTACTTTAGGTGGCACTGTAATTTGGAGGCTCGGAGCACGGAGACGCAATAGACTTTGAGCAGCCGCTGCTCATCCTGCAGGTGGCGCGGGCGGCCTGCCATGCATGGCAATACGTCCAAGCTTTAGATCATGACAACCCCACCGATCGAACAGGGCCATGCATCGTCATGGAATGCCTGCTTGCTGAGAATGGGGATCCTTGTCAGCCACCGACCTGGCATGCGTAGCTAGCCGCCCTGCTGCCCCTCCTCTTTCTCCCTCCCGATTGCGCGTAGGCGAAGCCTTGCCGCAGAAACTCTCCACCGCTTGCACCGCATGACGAGGTTTGATCTCATCAATGTCCATTGTTATGGACTTGGGTTTTGGAGAAGATGGGGATGCTGAAGATCGTGGCACGGTTAACAGACAAGCAACCAGGGGACACGAGATTTACCCAGGTTCAGGCCCCCGGAAGAAAAACCCTACTCCTGCTTGTCTGCTTTTGATTACGGCGGAACCGAAGGTTACAGGATGCGCAAATTCGATTTGGCGTGAGGTGCGTGCGAAAGTATGAGTCGAGAGATCTAGGACGTGCCCTCCTGGCCTTTATATAGACTTAGGCAGGTTCCGGGCATAGTCCTAGTCGGTTACAAGTTCTAGGGTTTTACCTCTTTGAATTTCCTATCTACGCTAGCCTTGCTCTCCAAGGATCCGAAGGCGTCATGAACCTTGGCCACCCGAAAATCGTCGTGGGCCAGCATATATGTGCTGTGGGCCTTCCTTGGGCTGGACCAGGTATGCTGAAGTCACGTACCCGTAAGGTATAACCATGTCAGTAGCTCCCGAATGATCAGTCGAATCGTAGATTCGGCTGGGGACTCTTCCATCTTTCGGGTGCAATTATGTATTAATAATATAAGTGTGTAGGGATTGTTGACGCGTGTGTCTGACTCACCCGACGGATCAGGGTCAGTTAACTGTCTTAGGACGAAACAACACGATCTTCTTCAAGTTTGAGTCCCTCAACTCGAACCTGGAACATATGCTGGGGTAATTTGACTCAGGCCGCGGAGGACTTACAGGAGTGGAATTCCAGTGATTTTATTTAATGTACCCAACGCGTCCGTCGGGATTTTTCATCACGCCTGTTGACATGGATTTGTACTAGCAGAGCGCAGTCATGTGCGTTGACAGGCCGTCAGACGATATCTGCAGGTCTTATCTTTGCGTCGCAGACGCAGCATCCGAATATTTTTCACCGCGGAGATGTTTCGGGTGGCCAAGGAGACTATCGCTCACTCAGCGGTTGTTTTTGGGCAGAGATGCCAAAAAGTTTTTGCGTGCTGATACGAAAGATCACAGTCGAAGAATTCATAGGGTGCGCGACCAGCTCTCCCTATGGGAGTAGCCCCCGAGTGTCTGTTCGAGTCGTAGACTCGAGCAGAGACTTTAGTTCATTCATTGTTCAGTTGTTAAGTCCGTAAGACTCAAAAAAATTCGGATGCTTAAATCCATCCTCCCTATGGGAGTAGCCCCCGAGTCCGTAGTGGAGTCGTAGACTCGACGTAGGACTCGAAGAAAATGCTTTGTCGTTATTCATCTTTCGGGTGTGCGGCCAACGCTCCTGATAGGAGTAGCCCCCCGAGTATTTAGTCGAATCGAAGATTCGAGTGAGTACTCTTAGTTGTGGAAACGAAGAATTGTAGTTGGTGCTAGTATAGCTTTTGATGACATCAGTGCTGACGATCGATGACCTCAAGCGTCTGCTACGCCAGAGATGACTTGACTGGACGAACATGGGTCCCACTTGCTGACTTTGAATTGACCGTTCACGCGGGGCGTGGAGATAATTATGGCGTCTCCTCGATTTCCACGCGTAGTGGACGGCGTGGTAACGACGGTTCGTTGTGATGTTGACACGTGGACGGCTAGATCTGCCGTTGGCGTTAGGTCTTCTGGATGAACGGCTGCCATGCGTCGTCTTCGCTGTTATAATCATTGAGGGGAACCGTGGTTTGTTTTCACCGCACCAGTTCTTGTGTTTCACTGCCTCCTTGCGCTCGAGCGATTCTTGCTTCGCGCTGGGATTTCCTTCCACATTTCCGTCGTCCTTTGTACGTTTTCACCGCCGGCGCCGCCGTAGCGTGATGGGGAAACCAAAGAAGTCTTCATCTGCGGTTGGGACCAGCGCCGCCGGAGGAAAAAAGGGCACCGCCGCTGCTCGTGTCACGGATGGTGGCTGGCGGCGATCAGAGACGCGGGAGAGCGATCTCCGCAAGCTGCGTGAGCGGGGCTTGATCCCGGAGGACAGGGAGGCCGTCAAACTCCCCGGCAATGAGGTAATCCCCTGTCCCCCATCTGGGTATCGGGTTATGTTTCTCGCCTTCGTTTTGTGTGGGTTTTCGTATCCAGTCCATGACTTCCTTCGTGGACTGCTCTTCTTCTATGGGATTCAGTTGCATCATCTGTCTCCCAATTCTCTTCTCCACATTGCTTGTTTTATCACTTTTTGCGAGTGCTGGCTTGGCATTGAGCCGCACTTTGGCCTCTTCCGGAAGCTCTATTCCGTGAAGAGGCAATCTGGTTCGGATGGTGTGTATCCCATTGGGGGTTGCATCATATCCCTTAGTCCCAATCTTCTCTTCTTTTCCTTTTCCATGTCCGAATCTGTCCAGTACTGGCGGAGGCGATGGTTTTATATCCGCGACTCCGTAGTGCCCGGGCAAGATTTTGGTCTTGTTCCCTTTGAACCCTCGCAAATGATTGAGAAGAAAAGGTCTTGGAAAAACCAAATCTTAGACGGTGAGGTGGCGGAGATAGATGCCTTGTACCGTCGGGTGGAGGATCTCCAACTGATTCCTGAGAAGGAGGTGAACGGTGTGGACATCATCCGGACGTTTCTTGAGCGTTGGGTGCAGCCTCTCCAAGCGAGGGCGCACCCGATGTTTCTTTATTCTGGGCGCCGTGATCCGACGAGGGTTTTGAGTGAGAAAATCTCCGAGGGGGATCCTGACAGGGCTCTTCGCGCGCTGCTGAAGTTCAAGGCCGGAGAAGAAATCCCGGGGAAGTCGCTGACTCCTCCCTTTTCTTCGACGTTGGTCGTATCGAAGGTGTAGATTTGTGCACGTAGTGCTCCCCCTTTTTGTTTTGTCGGTTGTGTATTTGTTTCCTTTGTTTGCTAACAAAGTTCCTTCTCATCTTGCAGAGCTTCAAAGTGCCGGGCATGGTACCACCGCTGCCCGAAAGGTATCCGAATGCCCCGGATAATGAAGTGGTTGATTCCGTGTCCGAGCTACCGTCAGCGTGATCTCCAGCGGAGGATGCCGACGAGTCGAGTGAGGACGATACGCGCAAGCGATCACAGAGCTCCAGCGAGTCTTCGGATGCCTCGACTCCTCCGACTCCCAGAAACCCTCTGGGACTTGAGCGTCATGATGATGGTCATGGAGGCTCTTCCTCTCCTATTCCTGCCATTCCTGTGCGGGCTGTAGCGCCGCACCCGCCAGCAAAGCGGAAGAAGGAAGAAAAGAAGGAGGAGAAGAAGGAAGAGAAGAAAGAGGAGAAGAGGGCCCGGAGGGCTTCTCCTATCTTCGACCTGAGCGCATTGGGCTCGTAAGTTTTCTTGCTATACTGTTGTCCTTGTTCCTTCGTGATTTTTGTACTTGTGCTGATTGGTTTGTATGCAGGTAATCCTCCCATGATTCCTCCAGTGATGGTGAACGGGAGATGATGGGGGAGTCGAAAATTGCGTCTCCTCCACCTCAAACGGTGGCGACTTCGGGTGGCGCGCCTCCGGATCCTCCGTTGCAGGAGGTGCAGGTGGTTGCGCCTTAGAATTTCGCAGGCGATCCTTCGGGGTCGTCATCAGAGCATGTAAGTTTTCTTGCCTCATGGGAGGAGCCCCCGAGTGTCTTCGTGTGCGAATATTTACTCCTTTGTGTTGGGCGTAGCCCCCAAGCCCTTTTCTTACTGACATTGCTTTTTCTGTAGCCTTTTGTGCAAGAGGCCAAGCGGCTTGTGCAAGAGCGCCTGGTGCTGGAGGCGAACCTTCGACAGCTTCAAGGTATCTATCTGACTTTTCTCTTATGTATCCTGGTTTAGTTCTTTGACACTTGTTTGCTTTGAATGCAGAGGAGCATAACAAGTCTCTCCGTGAGGTTAACGCTCTCAAGAGCCTTGGCCAATCGGAGCAGAAGGCGGGAGCCGCCGTTGGTGCGAAAGAACGCCTTGAGCTAGAGCTGACTAAGGCAACCGAAGCGAAAGAGCATCTGCAGCAAGAAGCCGCAGATCGTGAGGAGCAGCTGGCCACGGTTGCGGCTGCTCGCGAAAAAGAGGTGGCGGCGAAGCTCATGGCTGGTGCCAAGGCTGTTTCGGGTGAGTACTAGTTTTGTACTTTTTTCTTTTCCTTCGGTTCTTCTTATATGCGGCTTTTCTTGATGTCTTTCTTCTTTTTGTCTTAGATGCCGCAGGCATCGAGTTCGACCGCGGTGCTCTGGAGCACGGGAGTGCTCTAGATGCTGCCACTACGGCGGTCGAAGACCGCTGCAGCACCGTCGTCAACTCCCTTGCCAAGGCGAAAGAGGTCCTTGGTCGCTTCTACAAGGAGCTTGTCCCGAAGGGCGCAGCCCTTGACGATGTGGATGCCCTGGCGGAGGCCTTGTCCGCCGAAGCGCCTGCGGCGTATAAACGCAAGCAGAAAGGCATCGGCGCATCAGTCGGGCTGCCGATGGCCATGGCGGCTGGAGCGGAGCTGGATCTGCCCCAGATCACTTCTCGGATGCCGACGGCTGCGGATGGATCCGAGGAAGCTTTTGCTGCCTATTCTGCTCGCTGCAGGCGATATGGGCCCAAGCTCATTGATTTGCTGTCTGAGTATGCACTGCGGCAGCAGGGTGGGGCCAAAGCTAGGCAGTCTGGCTCCGAAGCGACTCAGGCTCCTGCATCTTAGGCGTAGTAAATGTAGGCTAGATTGTAGTTTGTTTTTGTTGTAAATATCTTGAAGAACACCATCCTTGTGTCACGTAGTGGCTTTATATATTCAATGAATTTCTCTGAGTTGTGCGCCATCCTTGGCTGAATGTTTGTGTTCCTTTCTTTTGCTGCCGCTCTAGGTTCCTTCGGGCGCTGACCCTGTTGACGCCCCATCCGCAACGTCATTGTGCCCATCCTTGGATGATTCCTCGCAGCTTACTTTCCTTCGGGATCGTGTGCGCAGTCTGGAGAGGGAGTTGCTCGGGCTACGCGGTCATGCAGACGTTTGGAAGTCCAAGGCGGATCGTGGCGCAGCCAAAGAGGAGTACTTGATGGCGGAGTTGGTCCGTCTGTCCGAGCAACTGCAATGTAAGTTGTTCTTTGGTCGAGCTGTAGCTCTATTCTTCGGATGAGCCTGCTGGCCTTACTCTTATGTTGTCCGATTGTTGCAGGTGCAAATCTTGCTCCGAGGGAAGAAAAAGAGTGTGTCGCTGTTCGGGTCAATTGTTTGACTCAACAGGACATGGAGGCCGGCGGCTTCTTCTGGATGGATCATGATCGCGCCATAGCCCTGGCGACGGTGCAGGATCGTGTTCATCAAGTTTCGCGGGTGCTCCGCCAGGTGCAGACATCGCTTTCCTCGGTGCTGCACGTCATGTTTCCTTTGTATGCCGTTCCGACAAGCCTTGCGGGTCTTCTGTCGAAATTTCGGAACGTAAGCAATGTCAAGGAGTTGGTGCGGCAGCAGCTTGTCGCAGGAGTGAAAGTTGCGTTGTCTCTTGTTCGGCTGCACCGGCCTGACGTGGATTTGGCTGCCGTGGCTGCTGGGCCACCTCTTCGCCCTGATGGTGGCGAGTGGGACATGCGTCCGCATTACGCGGCTGTAAGGCAGTATGCCGAACAGATTGTGTTTGAGCAGCGTGCCCAAGTTATTCTTCAACATAGGTAGTACCTGTAAAAAGAGAGAGAGATGTAAAATTTGTATATTTCGGCTGGGCGTGTTGTGCCCTTTGTTGTGAAAGTTTGTTTGATTTGTGAGCACGTAGTGCTTTAATTGGGTACGTGTCCTTTTCGTTTGCCTGACGTTGTCGGCTACTCAGGTGTACACGTGTGGCCTCAGTCGATGAAATCGTGAGGTGGGGGGAGCCCCCGAGTGCGTTTGTAGCATGTAGTATAGTTGCAGAAAATAGTGAATCGAAGTTTTTCGGGCGAGACACTTAGCTTTATTTATATCGTAATGGAGGAGGTACATTGTTCGGCTGAGTAGCCTTGGCTGGAAGCCTTATTGAAAGTAAAAGAAGGGGGTAGGTTGCTACGGATAGAACCGTCGCAGGTGCGAGATATTCCATGGGTTGGAGTATGCGACTCCAGACTCAACGTGCTTGAGGCGATAGGTGCCACCTGGGATGACTTCGGTGATGACGTAGGGTCCTTACCATGGCGACTCGAATTTATTCGGTCGCTTTTGCTTGAGTCGCAAGACGAGGTCTCCTTCGACGAAGGACCTTAGGCGCAGCCGGCGGCTGTGGTAGTTGCGGAGACTCTGCTGGTACACCGCTGATCGAGATGCTGCTATATCCCGTGCTTCGTCGAGTGTATCGACAGCGTCTTCGAGTGCAGCCGTGGATTCAGCTTCACTGTAGGCGACGACCCGTGGGGCCTGGTGGCGTACTTCAGCTGGTAGCACGGCTTCGGCTCCGTGTACCATGAAGAACGGTGTGTAGCCGGTGGAGCTGTTTGGCGTAGTTCATAAGCTCCACAGGACGGAGGGTAGCTCCTTCGTCCAATTTCCAGCTTTTTGTTCGAGTGAGCTCATGAGACGCTTCTTGATGCCGGGCCGATTAGGCCGTTGGCCTTTTCCACTTGCCCGTTCGTTTGCGGGTGTGCCACTGAGGCATATGTGATGTTGATCCCAAGGCCTTCGCAGAAGTCCTGGAATTCTTCGGAGATGAAGTTCGAACCATTGTCGGTGATGATGCTGTGTGGTACGCCGAACCTATAGACAATGGACTCGAAGAACTTGACGGCAGTTTTGCCTTTCTGGTTGGTAACTGGCATGGCCTCGATCCACTTGGTGAATTTGTCTACTGCAACCAGGAGGAAGACGTGTCCTCCTTTCGAGGATTTTGGCAGTTTGCCGATCATGTCGAGGCCCCATTGAGCGAAAGGCCAAGCTATAGGTATGGGCCTGAGCTCGGACCCAGGTGCGTGTGGTTTGTCGGCGAACCGTTGGCATCCGTTGCATCTTCGGACGATGTCCTTTGCGTCGCTCATGGCCGTTGGTCAGTAGAATCCTACTTGTAGAGCTTTAGCGACAAGGGAGCGGCTGCCTGCATGGTGGCCGCAGATGCCTTCGTGGATGTCTTGGAGTATGGCCTTGCCGTCGTCGATGGTGACGCACCGTTGAAGTACACCCGTGATGCTGCGTTTGTACAGCTCGTCGTTGATGATGGTGAAGGCTTTTGACCGACGAGATATGCGTCGGGCGTCTGTCGGGCTGTCAGGCAGTTCTCCGTTTATCAAGAATTGGAGGTATGGTCGCGTCCAAGTTTCTTCGACTGCCATGACCTGCATTAGGTTGACCATGGCTACCTCTGTGTCCGGCTTTTCGGGTCCTTCGTGTCCTTCGGGTAGCGTAGCTCCCGAGTGTTCTGCTTCTTCAGGTGATCCCTTGGGGAATTTCCGCTTGATGGATGGCACGCAGATTTGTTCGAGGAACACACCTGGTGGCACCTTTGCGCAAGTGGAGCCGATGTTGGCGAGTCTATCGGCTTCCTCGTTGCTCTCTCTTCCAACGTGCCGAAGTTCGCAGCCGTCGAATTCTCCTTCGAGTGCGTTCTAGAGCGCGCGGTACGCGATCATGTTTTCGGCGTGTGCGTCACACTCATTCATCGTCTGCTGGACGACGAGGTTGGAGTCACCATAGATTACCAGGCGCGTTGCACCGCATATCTTTGCCATCCTCATGCCATGGATGAGGGCTTCGTATTTGGCTTCGTTGTTGGAGGCTCTGAATTTCATCCGAAGGACGTACTTCATCTTATCACCTTGCGGGGAGGTCAGTATGACTCCTTCCCCTGCTCCGACTTTGCGCTTAGAGCCGTAAAAATGCATTGTCCAGGATTGCGACATGTCTGGGGTGTCTGGCAGCTGCAGCTCCATCCAGTGTACCAGGAAGTCCGGGAGGACTTGAGATTTGATTGCGTGTCGCTTCTCGTAGACGATGTCCAAGGGTGATAGTTAGATGCCCCACAGGGCCACTCGTCCTGTGGCCTCTGGATTATTCAGGATGCTGTTCAGGGGTGCTTCGTTGACGACCATCACTTGGTGCTCCTGGAAGTAATGGCTCAGCCGTCGAGCCGTCATGAATATGCCGTAGGCTAGCTTCTGGTAGTGAGGGTACCTCTGCTTTGTTGGTGTCAGTACCTCGCTGAGGTAGTAAATTGGGCGCTGGACCCCGTGGGTCTTGCCTTCTTCGGGTCGTTCGACCACGAGTACGGTGCTGACCACCTGATGTGTGGCTGCTATGTACAGCAGCAGGGGCTCGCACTCCTTTGGCGTGACCAAAACGGGCGAGGTGGAGAGGAGCCGCTTGAGGCTTTCGAATGCGTCGTTGGCTTCTGGTGTCCACTCGAACTTGTCTCCTTTACGCAGCAGCTGGTAGAATGGTAGGGCCTTCTCGCCCATACGGCTGATGAACCTGCTTAGCGCCGCTACTCGTCCTGCGAGCTGCTGGACGCTCTTGAGGTTTTTCGGCTTCTCCATCGTCATGATGGCTTTGATTTTCTTCAGGTTCGCCTCGATTCCTCGTTGAGAGATGAAGTACCCGAGCAGCTGACCTGATGGGACACCGAAGGCGCATTTTTCGGGATTGAGCTTGATCCTGTAGCGATCAAGGTTGTCGAATGTCTCGCGGAGATCGTCGATAAGTGTCCTTGCCTCTCTGGTTTTTATTACTATGTCGTCGACATAAACTTGGACGTTGCGACCAATCTGGTCCTTGAGGCAGGCCTGCATGCATCGCTGGTACGTGGCACCCGCGTTTTTTAGCCCGAAGGGCATTGTGTTGTAACAGAATACTCCGAACGGTGTGATAAACGCTGTTTTCTCCTGATCTTCGACCTTGAGCCGAATCTGGTTATAGCCTGAGTAGGCGTCGAGGAAGGAGAGTTTCTCGCAACCTGCAGTCGAATCGATGATCTGGTCGATCCGCGGAAGAGGGAAGTGGTCCTTTGGGCAGTGCTTATTTAGTGACGTGAAGTCCACGCACATCCGCAGGATGTCCGTGTCTTTCTTCGGGACCATCACCGTGTTTGCAAGCCACTCGCTTTCTTTGATTTCCCTGATGAAGTCTGCAGCGAGTAGTCTGTTGATTTCCTTGCTGATAGCTTCGGCTCGTGGCTCCGACAGTCTTCGGATGGACTGCTTGACTGGCTTGGTGTATGGAAAGACATTGAGTGCGTGCTCGGCGAATTCCCTGGGAACTCCTGGCATGTTCGCAGGACACCAGGCGAAGATTTCCCAGCGCTCACGGAGGAATTCGACGAGCGCGCCTTCCTATGCCGTGCTGAGGTCATTGGCGATCAAGGTCGTCTTGGAGGCATCCGTCGGATGGACCTGTACTTTCTTGGTGTTGACGCTGGAGTCGAAGGACATGTCAGGTGCGTTCTGCCTTGTGACTGGGGGTAGCCCGTTGTCTGTCACCTCGCGGAGTCTTACAAGCTCGTCTTGCATGCCGAAAGACTGGGAGATTTTATTGAAGTCCCTGTCGCATTGGTTCGATCGGGTGAAGCTCCCATGGACTGTGATGACGCCCCTTGGTCCTGGCATCTTGAGTAGTAGGTATGCGTAGTGTGGGACGGCCAGGAACCTTGCGAATGCTACACGTCCCAGGATGGCGTGGTATTGTGACGGCCAGTCCACCACTTCGAATTCGAGTCGCTCCTGCCGAAAGTTGTCAGCCTTTTCGAAGATGGCGTCGAGTCCTATTTTGCCCAGGGGAATATGCCCTTTCCTGGTACAATGCCGTGGAACGTTGTGTGTGATTGTTCCAGGCTGCATTGCGGGATCCGCATAGCTGCCAGGGTGCTTGCGAACATTAGGTTGATGCCGCTGCCACCGTCCATGAAGACGCGACTCATCTCGAAGCCTCCGATTTGCGCCTCTAGCACCAGGGCAGCATGACCTAGGCGAGGGATCTGGCAAGGGTGATCCGCGCGAGTGAACGTGATGCAGGACTCCGATCCGCTGAGGTACTCAGGGATTGCAGGTGGAGTTGCCACGACCAAGTTGATTTGTCAGGTGATTTTCTTCTGCACCCTGTTTGTGGGGCGTCCCTTCTGGATCATATTTAGTGCTCCCTTTGGTGGGGGGTATACGACCCCGGCGTTGTTTTGCGCTGGTGCGACTGGTTGGTTTGGGCCTCCAATAGGTGGCGGAGGAGGAGATCCGTGTGCTATTTCTCCTTGCGCGGGTGCGTTTCCGAACGCAGGGATTGGGGCTTCTTGCCTCATCTGCGCCATGGTTTCGCTGATTTTCTAGAACTCGCGGCAGTCCTTGAGCATGTGGCTGACTTTATTTTTGCCATCTTGCTTGTCGATGTAGAAGTGGATGGTGCATGGACCTGAAAGTTTTTCGAATGCTGAGGGTCCATTGTCGCGATCGCGGCGTTGCCACGATTGTGATGATCGTCCGCTGTCTCGGAGATTTCCTCCGCGGTAACCTCCGTTGTTGCGGCTGTTGTCGTTGCGGCGGTCGGCGTAGCCAGCCGCGACCATGTCGGGTTCGTCACGGTCTTCGTAGACACGTGATCTCCTCTTGCTGCGGCGTCCTTGCCTTCGGCCGTAGTCGTCCTCTTCATCTGATTGCGCTCGCTGGAAGCAATCTTCGCCATCTGCCCAATTGTTGGCAATTTCCATGAGGTGGTCGAGTGTCTTGGGCTTGACACGCCCAAGTTCTTCCTTGAAATCTTGGCGTTTGACGCCATCTCTGAAGGCGTCGATGGCCCTTTCCTCGGAGATATGTGCCGCGGAGTTCTTGATGGTAGACCAGCGTAATATGTACGAGCGAATAGATTCCCCCGTTCTCTGAGTGCAGGCTCGCAACTATTCGATTGAGGCGGGCCTCTTGCTGGTGCCCTTGAAATTTCGGATGAAGCTGTAAGCTAGCTCCTCCCAAATTCGGATGGATCCTTATGATAGGCTGCTGAGCCAGACCCGCGCCGCGCCTGTCAGCTGCAGCTGGAGGCATTGCATGGCGGTTTCTTTGTTGCCGCCGTGCAGCTTGCGGATGACAGATTATCGCTGAGCCAAGATTTTGGATCTTGCGTGCCGTTGAACTTCGGAGTATCCGAAGGAAGCTTGAAATTGCGTGGCATCTTTGTTCGCCGAACAGATCTGCTGAAGCATCGAGCTCCACAGAGTTCTCCTTCGTATTCATCCATCTCGGACTCGGACGAGCATGCACGTTTGGCTCGCGCTTTGTCGATTTTGCGTTGTGCAAGCGCGTCTCTGGCGTCGTAGTCGCGTTTATGGCGATGCGAGCTCTTCTTCCTTCGAGGAAGGTCGTGCTCCTCTTCCTCTTCGGATGAAGGGGTGGGGCTACGGTCGCGCCTGACCGGAGCTTTCTTCTTCGGCTCCGCAGGAGCATCTTCGTGGAGCGCAACTCCGACGAGTCCGAGTCCGGTGAGTACGGACTTATGCATGGCTCTTTTCGGGTCCCCCTCCGGAGGTTGGTGGGCCGCGAGATACGCGGTGGCTGCCAGGATCGCAGCTTGTGGTGTCTTCGGGATGATGTTGCCGTCGGCATCCATATCCATGAACGACGTGTGGAGAGTTCGGGTCACATCACTGCGTTCCTTGGGATCCATGTTCTCCACCCGCGAGCGATGCTTGTTTCCTTGATTTCCATTCGTGCTAGAGCCGGGTGCCATGGCGGAGAGCGCAGCTCGTTGCGTGCTGGACTCGGAGGCTGCTTGCTTGCGTTTATCGAGCGTCTCCTGCATCTTGACTTGCTTCTTGTGCTCCTCGATGAGGAGGTAGTGGTACGCCATCAGTAGGTCGCGTGGTGAATCCACAGGCAGGACTATGTCGCCTGCGACGGCACGACGTGCCTGTACCCATCCTTCTTTGCTAAGTTGGATGACGTGGCCGTTGTTCTCCCCTTCGGGTGGGGGGGATTGGCTTCTTATGTTCCCGCCGTTTCCGTCCTGCGGGTTGGGGTTCGTGTTGGGCGGCGGGTTGGGCGTTTGTTGATCCTGGATGACCGCGGCGCATAGGTAGCGCTCGTAGATCGGTTCGCTGCTGCCGTAGCTTTCGGGTCCGGAATGTAGGTCCCTTCATCCGAAGGTGGATCGCACAGATCGGAGTTGCAGCAGCTGCTGCTGTAGAACTCATCTGTCG
The DNA here is from genome assembly GCA_910589765.1 of Avena atlantica. NCBI lineage: Eukaryota > Viridiplantae > Streptophyta > Magnoliopsida > Poales > Poaceae > Avena > Avena atlantica. The sequence continues at coordinate 489,289,660 of OU342736.1, forward strand.
ATGGTGACGTGCGTAGCACGGGGTGTGGAGCCCACGAGGCGGGCCTGATTGATGGCACGGGCACTCGCTCAGGAAGGCGGAGGGTGCTAGTTTGTCCCACCTGGAAGCAGAAGCTCCCGAACAAAATCTCGAGTCCGTTGCCTACGGGCTCGAAATCTTTCATGGTGGCCGGCGAGTGGGCGGTGAAGTCGAAGGTCCCGAAGAGGAGGTGATTCTCCGTCGCCGCGGAGTTGTAGATCGATCGGGTTGGAACCGTCACGATCGCACAATCAACAGCCCCGATTCTCACAGACGGCGCCAATTAACGATGTTTGATCTCATCAATGTCCATTGTTATGGACTTGGGTTTTGGAGAAGATGGGGATGCTGAAGATCGTGGCACGGTTAACAGACAAGCAACCAGGGGACACGAGATTTACCCAGGTTCAGGCCCCCGGAGGGAAAACCCTACTCCTGCTTGTCTGCTTTTGATTACGGCGGAACCGAAGGTTACAGGGTGCGCAGATTCGATATGGCGTGGAGGTGCGTGCGAAAGTATTATTCGAGAGATCTAGGACGTGCCCTCCTGGCCTTTATATAGACTTAGTCAGGTTCCGGGCATAGTCCTAGTCGGTTACAAGTTCTAGGGTTTTACCCCTTTGAATTTCCTATCTACGCTAGTCTTTCTCTCCAAGGATCCGAAGGCGTCATGGGCCTTGGCCACCCGAAAATCGTCGTGGGCCAGCGTATATGTGCTGTGGGCCTTCCTTGGGCTGGACCAGGTATGCTGAAATCATATACCCGTAGGGTATAACCATGTCACCGCGCCGTCTCTTTGTAGATCCAATCCATCTCTCTACCCCACTTGCTGGAACGAGGAAGGAGGAGACGTCGAGGTGCCGCACGTGTGCATCTCTCGGAGGCATCGCCACTTGCGGTGTTAGATCGAATCGGATCGCGAGAAGGAGAAGCGAGTACGACTACACAAACCACGTTTCGTCGAACGTTCCGCTGTGCGAATCTTCAAGGGTATGAAGATCTCATCTATCTCCCCTCGTTGTTTGCATCTCCTAGATTAGATCTTGGCTTTTCCCGTTCGCATCCGTAGAATTTTTTTGATTTACTATGCTGCAAAACCCTTCACATTATTGATTTGATATGCTGCAAGTTTTAGACGCACCTTTTCTCTTTACCAGGGTATCTACGAGGACCGGAAGATTTTAATAAGTCGGTTTGCATGATTAATATATAATGTTTAACTTTAAAAATAAACTTAACTTAGCCGGACCGTGACTGCTACCGCTCGCTCCCTCGCTCCGGGCGAGCCCAGACAGAAAAGAGGCCGAGACCTCATTGCTGGGCTTTGCAGCTACAGGCCTATCTATAGCGGGGCAGCGAATAGCTCTATGAAACGAAGGCTACAAGTTCACAGGAGAGAGAGAGAGAGAGAGAGAGAGAGAGAGAGAGAGAGAGAGAGAGAGAGAGAGAGAGAATGAACGCTACGTTGAGATCGATCCTGTACAGTACAGGCACAGAGGGAAAGCTACATAATCGGTGACCCAGATGAGCAGTTACTCTACTCGGCATTATCGGTGCCTAGCCTAATCTTGGCACATAGCCTCCCTCAGACGCAGCGCGAATGGAGTCGGCGAAGCTATCATAGTAGCAAGTGATCATCCCTTCACCTGACGATTCCCCCAGAAATCACGACGGGACATCCGTCCGGACACGCACAAACAATCAACCGGAACCGCGCCACTACTTTAGGTGACACTGTAATCTGGAGTACTGGGCAACGGACCGTGCAGGTGGCGCGGGCGGCATGCCATGCATGGCAATACGTCCAAGCTTTCGATTGATCCTATCGGATCAGGACAACGCCCCACAGATCGAACGGGGGCATCCATGGCATGATCGTCGTGGAATGCCTGCTTGTTGGGAACGGGGATCCTTGTGAGCCACCGACCTGACATGCGTAGCTAGCGCTGCAGGGTACAGGCAGCCACGCTCGGAGTAGTAGTACCAAGCTATCTCAGTCGACTGCAGCTGAATCTTTTGATTGAGTCCGCCGGTATCTGACGCCTGACGGTGAGGTAGCTCGCTGTGCGGGATGTCTCAACTTCTTCTTCAGGCGAAGGCAGCTCGGGGTTGCAGACAGCACACCCGTTGAATTTGGCTGTTGCTTTCCGACGCCTGTAATAAAAAAGAATCGACTACACCCCAATCCTAAAAATGCGCCAAAGACCCCCAAATTAAGCTGAAAACAGTACTACTTTAGCAGACTCCTAAAAATGATTCACAACACCATATCATCCAGAAACACAAGACCAAGGTCAATGCATCTATGTTAAAGATGGTGATGAAGATCGACGATATGCTACCGAGAAGGGAACACTCCCGAAGAGTTCCTTACATTACTTTGGCCACCGGACCGAGTAAATCTCACTCCTAAAACACAGTGTGGGGTTTTGAGTGAGTACCATTTGTAGATACTACTACTAGCTTTTGAGATTGAGGGTGTGTATTACTCCTTGGAGGAATATTAGACTTACGAGACGATTCGATACCGATCTTTGCTGCTCCTAGCATTATTTGTCGACAAAGCGACGGAGCATCGATGATCCTTTTGCCGCCGTCTATCTTGGCGCATGCCCCCGCTTTAGGTGTCACTGTGCTGTGCAAAGCAAAGCAGGGCGGCGCACCACTCTCCGGTTCTGCACGCGGCGCAACAGCCGCACACACACCCTCGTTGCATGCTCGACACGTTGACTTTCGGTGTCCTGTCCATGGACGATCAACGCTTGTTCAGACGAGGACTCTCCTGCTCCTACAGGCTGATCCTACTGTACGTGAATTAGTTTCAGAAGTAGCCAGAGGGGGTCATGGCGTCCTTGTGACGAAAAATTATACTAGTGGAGTACATACTAGTACTACCTCAGAAACTCTATCCGCAAGCATTTCAGAGGAAAAACAGTGATGTACTAGTACTAGCATGGGAAGAAAATGTGGCATAATTAAGATTTAAGAAATACTGTGTTCAGTATTACTCTACTCCCTCCGTCCGCAAATAAGTGGACGTTTGGAAATTTTAAGTCAAATTATGGGATGGAGTAAAAAGTGCATTGAGAATGTGTTAGCCATTTTCTCTTTAATCTTTAATTCTTCCATCTCCAATAAGGTAATTGCATATATAAAATGAAGAGATCATTTGCTAAATGTTATTGGGTTTGATATCCGTGAAGCAGTTATTTCTAGTTTAAAGTGTATTGGAAGGGTAGAAGTACACACTTTTATGGATAAATTTTGAACCCAAACGTACACTTATTTGTAGACAGAGGGAGTCACGTTCTAGCAATTTTCAAAGTCAAACTTTGTCAACTTTGACAAAAAATTAGGAAAATATAAACATTTATTATATATTATAAAAATATAACTTACGAAGATTCCAATACAATAAGTTTTATATTATAGATACTTCTACTTTTTGCTAAATATTTTGTTAATTTTTTTTTTTACTTTAACCAAACCCAGAATATGATTTAATTGTGATCGGATGGAGTACTAGTTAATCATCCAGTGCACTGCACGGCGTACCGGCCCCACACTGTACCGAAGCTATCGCAAGTAGCAAGCGCACCCTGTACTGGACCTACTGGTCGCTAGTCTCGGATAGTACTCCTAGTACGCATGGATGGGCCGGGCGAGCGGGGCCCATAGTAGACTGTATAGTCAAAGCGCCAAAGCCACTGCATGTTTTCTGGCGACACATTAATAAAGCTGACGGAAAACGAGCCAACGTTCGCCTGCGGTGCGCCACAAGCCCGAGCCCCCCTGCTCGCCATGATTACCGTGCGCGCAGCGGCAGCGAGAGCCGAACGTTGGCCGAGACCGAGAATGACGACCTCTCTCTCCTCGGCCGCTGCTCGATGCTGTCGCGGTGACCGTGAGGCAGCGAGCCCGTGCCCGTTATTTTATTTTAGGTTGTCTTGCTTTGGGAGTAATCTGAGCTCGTGACAAGAGAGGATTAGAGTTAAGTGAGGGTTTAAATTGTTTTCTAGTAATGACATTACAGTGCTAGTGTTAATCTGAGCTCGTGTGAACGTGCTGGTCGTGCGGAGCACAGGCGACAGTGTGACAGTGTGACTGCATCGATCGAGTCAAGGAGTTCGGCAGCAGGGTGCTGGCGTGCTGGCCTGCGTGCGACAGTGTTCTCCGCTCGTGTTCGATCGGGGGGTCGTCATCGTCACGACCCAAGTGTCAGCGGCAATCTACCATGCCGAGGCAATCTCCGCTAGTTGCACGCCAAGCTGGTTCTCGGTGATCCCAAATCCCGAGGTAGTTTTCCGCCGGTACGGGATGTCGGCACACCGCACACGCTCTACGATTTGTTCATCTCTACAGACTCACGAACTATCTAGAACTAGAAAATATATCGCCTCCTCACGCAACGGCTGTGATCTCAGCACGTGTCCAAGTAACAATGGTCACGATAAATATATATATACTCCATTTGTTAACAACAACAATGCATCCAATAATAGGCAGGTGGCAAGATACACATCGGAATGTTTGTGTGTGTTCATTCATGTGTAGTCAAAGACAGCTTTATTTTTATTGTCTAGAAAAATGACACATACACCTTCAATGTATAGATACAAAAGTCAAGATCTTTGCGAGATGCAAAATAGAGAATCACGTTGTAATTAACGATGACAGATTTCGGCACTCCGGGCCTCGATGCCAATACATGCCACCTATACTGATTGGATCATCTCAGAGAGGGGGAGGGGATGTTGTAAAAGTTAAAATGTAATATTTGATGATTGAATTTCGATGTTTCGTAATTTTATTAGTCATGTCTAATGCTGAATATTGTATCACCCAAACCTAGAAACCCGTTGTGATTTAAAAAATTATATCTAGCTAAGAACCAACGCTAGAGTGCAAGTACCCATATGAGTGTCGACGGTTGAGACATTTTATTCCTCGACCAAGCGTACGGGTAAATATTATTGTCTAAGAGGCCGAGGTGTAAAAGTAAGAAAAAAGTGCCTAGAAATACTTTTCCCCAAACCCCACAACGTCTCAGACCTTTTAGCACTGGTTATGCCATATATAGAGGTGCGACGGATTAAACCGATGCTTTAGGTTACAATGGGTTATACGATTTATTTGTCAAAACTTCAAGCGTAAGATGATAACATGTGTCTCTTGCCATACCTCAAGGTTTCAGTTTGTGTGATTTGCTCTCTAGACCAAGTAGCTCGTCGGTTGCCATGTGGCACATGTTAAATCGCAAGACGTTTATGATTGTCCACCGTTAAAGAAGGCATAGTATATAGGATGAAAATAAGGCAATTAAAGACAATAAGATTGTAGTTAAGAAGATAAATAATGGATATACATGAAGCAAATATCATCCACGAACACAAAGATGAAGGTCAATGCATATAGGTTTAAGATGAAGAAGATCAATGATATGCTATCGAAGAAGAGAATTCCCAAAAAGTTTCTTACTTAGGCCACCAGAGTGAGTAAATCTCACTCCTGAGAGACCGGGTGGCTTTTGATGTAGGTTTATGCCGATTTTGTCCCTCCCAAAAATTTTGGGATCAAGACAGGTGAAAGGATACGGATGTCGCCTAGAGGGGGGGGGAGGTGAAAGGATAGCTCACCCTTTATGACCCTAGAGCCATTTTTGAGGTGCTCAAAATCCTCAAGGAGTTTAGCATAAGCAACTTGAGCCTCATCATTTTTACTTTTGAGATCACTTGCCACCTCAAGATCTCTATCATGAGATTCCTTTACTCTAGATAGCTCTAAAGCAAAGGTCTCCTCAAGAGATTCCTTGGTGGTTTGTTCCTCTTCAAGAGCTTTATTTAGGTTTGCAATTATATTAGCATACTCACGCTCAAGACTACACATTTTATCAACGTTGTTATCATGCACCTCAATTTGCGTTTCTAACTTATCAATATGTTCTTTGCTCTCAATAGAAAAGTCCAAGACTTCAACAAAGTTAGAGCAAGCAATATCCTTTTTAACAAGGGCACGATAAACAATCTCACCCTTCTCATATAAATCATCAATATCAAGCTCTTCTTCCACATTATCCACATCCTCCTCATCACAAGAGGTAATGGGTTCCAAAGTAGGAGTTACCTTAGAATCCCTAGCCATAAGGCATATGTGGGTACCGGAAGAAGGTGAAGATGAGATTGCATATGTGGCTTCATTCAAAACCATGTCTTAGCCCATAGAATCTTCGGTTTCCTCTACATGGTTAGCAACACAAGCACTAGAGGAAATGGAAGCATTTTTATCATGGCAACAAGACAACACAAGCATATCATCATGAGATTTATTCAAGTCATTTCTACATGATATGCAAGGACTATTAACACAAGCATGTGAGGAATTTTGAGTGCTAGAAGTGTTAAGGTCCAAAGATAGATCATTACAACTAGATAGATATGAGGGATTATAAATAGTGAACACACTATCCATATTGCAATTTCTATCACCACTCACCATATCATTACCTTGTGAAAAGTCACATGTTGGTGAAGTGGTAGAGGATGAGAACTCATCTCGACCGGAAGTGGAAGCAACACAATCATCCTCAATAATGTTGGACACAACATATTTATCTTGAAGTTTTGTCCATAACTCATGAGCGCTCCAAAAAGGAATGATTGAAGATGTAACTACATATCTCAAAGCATTAACAAGCACATTAGAAGCTTGAGCATCGAGATATAAGTTTTTCTCATCCTCACTAGATAGATTTTTGAAATCCATTGGAGGAGAAAAACCTATATCTACAATACGCTCCAAATTTGGGTCCATGTCCCGAAAATGAATGAGCATGCGATTTTTCCATATATCATAATTTGTGCCATCGAATGTGAACATGTCATTGTGCACTAATCCTCTAGCCGACATCTTTACTCTCAAGGCGGTGAAGCCTAAAATGAGAGACCGGGCTCTGATACCAATTGAAAGGATACGGATGTCGCCGAGAGGGGGGGGTGAATAGGCGATTAAAACTTTTCCTAGAGTGGCTCAACAAAGGCGGAATAAAACTAGTGTTTACTTTGTTAAGCACAACCTAGAACAACTGAGGTTCACCTATGTGCACCAACAACTTATGCTAAGCAATACAAGCAACAAAGTGATAGCAAGATATATATTACTTCAAGCACGAAGGCTATCACAATGTAAAGTGCATAAGTAAAGATCTCGGGTATAGAGATAACCGAGGCACACGGGGACAACGATATTTTACCGAGTTCCTCCCAACATGGAGTACGTCTCGTTTGGAGAGGGGGTGGTATCAAACCACCAACGCCACAAAAGGCCTCCCTTATTCTCCGGTGAATCTCACCCCAACGAGATCGATCCACACTTCCACTATCGGTGCACTTGTTGGTGGCAACCGGAACCTCTCACAAGGTTGGGGCACTTCTCCACAACTTAATTGGAGGCTCCCAACAAATGCCACAAAAGGCCACAGTGCCACCAAGGCCAAAAAACCGTCTAGGGTTCCAAGAACCCAAGAGGGACAAGCTCCAATGAGTAACTCAAACCAAATCCTCCGAGGAGAACACAAACCGATGCACCGAATGCAAATGGCAAGAACACCACAAAGATGTTCAAATCCTTCTCTACCAAATTCCACCAAAGCTACAAAAGCTTATGGCGGAATAAGAGAGGAAGAATAATGGATAAAATCCACAAAAGACTCTAAGATCTAGATCCCAATATATTCCTCTCACTTAGAGGAGAGATTGATTGGTGGGATTGTAGATCTAGATCTCCTCTTTCAAATCCCTCAAGAATATGCAAGAATCATCGGAGGGATTGAGTGAAAGCAAGCTCAAGAAGGTCAACAATGGAGGGGAAAACTTGCAAGAATGGTTGGGGAACCATTGGGGAAGAAGGCCCCTTAAATAGGTCCCCCGAAAATCCAACCGTTGAAGCCCAAAAATGCGAATCCCGGTACTACCGGACATTCCATGGGGTTCCCAGGTCGCTGAACGCACCTTATTCAGTACCAACCGGTACTACCGAACCTCCGGTACTACCGGCCCTCGTCCGGTACTACCGGTCATCCCTGAACGAAAACGGCCATAACTTTTGCATCCGGACTACGATTTTGATGATCTTGGGCTCGTTTCGAAGAGGAGAACAAGCTCTAGAAGATCATGCAAATAAACATCATAGTCCAGCAAGGGAGGATAGATCCAAATAACGAAAGGTTTAACCTCTCTCAAAAAGACGAACCGATAAAACCTCCCACATCGAAAACATAATAGAAAATGCATATGAAATCCGTTTTCGATGAACTAGAGCTTGTCATGGAGATTAACAAAAGCTCTAAATCCTCACATGAATAAGAAATAAATAATGTAAGGTTTTACCTATCTCTAAAATACAAACCGGTAAAACCTTCAAGATCAAAACGCAATAAGATATAAAAGGGAAATCCGTTTTAGGAAGAGGCCCATTAATGACTTGAGGTGGAGCTTGAGGCCACAACTAGAGGAAGAGCTTGAGTAGTCCTCTTAGGAAGAGGCCCATTAATGACTTGAGGTAGAGCTTGAGGCCGCTTCCCTTGTTGCTTCACACTAGGAGACTTATTCTTCAATGGGCAAGATCTAACATGATGCCCTTCTTCCTTGCACTTGAAGCAAACAATGTTTGTCGGATTCTTGACTTGATCTTGGCAATTATTCTTGTTGTCCTTGTGCTTCAACTTGATAGTGGACTTGTTCTTGACATTGGAGTTGAATCCAATCCCACTCTTGTCATTGGGGGATTTTTGCACACTCAAGATTTTGTTGAGTGTGACTTTCCCTTGATGACCCTTTTTCAAGTCATTTTTCAAAGAAGTGACTTGAGCCTTGAGCCTTTTGATTTCCTCTACATGGTTAGTTTCAACAAAAACACTAGAGGAAGTAGATGCTACATTGTTAGAGCAACAAGGCACAAAATGTAATTCATCACGAGATATATCATGGTTGTGAGAGGATGAACTACAAGGACTAGCACATGGCAATATAACATTTGGAGTATATGTAGTGCTAATGTCCACATGAGGCCCACTAGATGTTACCTTTGACACGATGGCCTCATGAGCTAACTGTAGCCTACCATGAGAGATTAGAAGATCCTCATGCGAGCTCGAGAGCTTAACATGACTTTCTTCTAATTTCCCATAGTTGCTAGTTAGCAAAGCAAGTTGAGCCTTTAGCTCAACATTCTCCTTCAAAATAGATGCTTCACAAGAAATAGAGTTAGTAGCACAAGCATCATCACTATTTGCAAGAGGTGAGGGCAACTTGGCAAGCTCTTTTGAATATGAGGCTTTAAGTTGCTCATGTGACTCGGTGAGTTTTATGAGCTCACCCTTTATGACCCTAGAGCCATTTTTTAGGTGCTCAAAATCCTCAAGGAGTTTAGCATAAGCAACTTGAGCCTCATCATTTTTACTTTTGAGATCACTTGCCACCTCAGGATCTCTATCATGAGATTCCTTTACTCTAGATAGCTCTAAAGCAAAGGTCTCCTCAAGAGATTCCTTGGTGGTTTGTTCCTCTTCAAGAGCTTTATTTAGGTTTGCAATTATATTAGCATACTCACGCTCAAGACTACACATTTTATCAACGTTGTTATCATGCACCTCAATTTGTGTTTCTAACTTATCAATATGTTCTTTGCTCTTAATAGCAAAGTCCAAGACTTCAACAAAGTTAGAGCAAGCAATATCATTTTTAACAAGGGCACGATAAACAATCTCACCCTTCTCATATAAATCATCAATATCAAGCTCTTCCTCCACATTATCCACATCCTCCTCATCACAAGAGGTAATGGGTTCCAAAGTAGGAGTTACCTTAGAATCCCTAGCAATAAGGGATAGGTGGGTACCGGAAGAAGGTGAAGATAAGATTGCCTATGTGGCTTCATTCAAAACCATGTCTTGGCCCATAGAATCTTCGGTTTCCTCTACATGGTTAGCAACATAAGCACTAGAGGAAATGGAAGCATTTTTATCATGGCAACAAGACAACACAAGCATATCATCATGAGATTTATTCAAGTCATTTCTACATGATATGCAAGGACTATTAACACAAGCATGTGAGGAATTTTGAGTGCTAGAAGTGTTAAGGTCCAAAGATAGATCATTGCAACTAGATAGATATGGGGGATTACAAATAGTGAACACACTATCCATATTGCAATTTCTATCACCACTCACCATATCATTACCTTGTGAAAACTCACATGTTGGTGAAGTGGTAGAGGATGAGAACTCATCTCGACCGGAAGTGGAAGCAACACAATCATCCTCAATAATGTTGGACACAATATATTTATCTTGAAGTTTTGTCCATAACTCATGAGCGCTCCAAAAAGGAATGATTGAAGATGTAACAACATAGCTCAAAGCATTAACAAGCACATTAGAAGCTTGAGCATCGATATATAAGTTTTTCTCATCCTCACTAGATAGATTTTTGAAATCCATTGGAGGAGAAAAACCTATATCTACAATACGCTCCAAATTTGGGTCCATGTCCCGAAAATGAATGAGCATGCGATTTTTCCATATATCATAATTTGTGCCATCGAATGTGAACATGTCATATTGCACTAATCCTCTAGCCGACATCTTTACTCTCAAGGCGGTGAAGCCTAAAATGAGAGACCGGGCTCTGATACCAATTGAAAGGATACGGATGTCGCCTAGAGGGGGGGTGAATAGGCGATTAAAACTTTTCCTAGAGTGGCTCAACAAAGGCGGAATAAAACTAGTGTTTACTTTGTTAAGCACAACCTAGAACAACTAAGGTTCACCTATGTGCACCAACAAGTTATGCTAAGCAATACAAGCAACAAAGTGATAGCAAGATATATATTACTTCAATCGCGAAGGCTATCACAATGTAAAGTGCATAAGTAAAGAGCTCGGCTATAGAGATAACCGAGGCACACGGGGACAACGATATTTTACCGAGTTCCTACCAACATGGAGTACGTCTCGTTTGGATAGGGGGTGGTATCAAACCACCAACGCCACAAAAGGCCTCCCTTATTCTCCGGTGAATCTCACCCCAACGGGATCGATCCACACTTCCACTATCGGTGCACTTGTCGGTGGCAACCGGAACCTCTCACAAGGTTGGGGCACTTCTCCACAACTTAATTGGAGGCTTCCAACAAATGACACAAAAGGCCACAATGCCACCAAGGCCACAAAACCGTCTAGGGTTCCAAGAACCCAAGTGGTACAAGCTCCAATGAGTAACTCAAACCAAATCCTCCGAGGAGAACACAAACCGATGCACCGAATGCAAATGGCAAGAACACCACAAAGATGTTCAAATCCTTCTCTACCAAATTCCACCAAAGCTACAAAAGCTTATGGCGGAATAAGAGAGGAAGAACAATGGAGGAAATCCACAAAAGACTCCAAGATCTAGATCCCAATATATTCCTCTCACTTAGAGGAGAGATTGATTGGTGGGATTATAGATCTAGATCTCCTCTTTCAAATCCCTCAAGAATATGCAAGAATCATCGGAGGTATTGAGTGAACGCAATCTCAAGAAGGTCAACAATGGAGGGGAAAGCTTGCAAGAATGGTTGGGGAACCATTGGGGAAGAAGGCCCCTTAAATAGGTCCCCCGAAAATCCAACCGTTGAAGCCCAAAAATGCGAATCCCGGTACTACCGGACATTCCCGGTACTACCGGACATTCCATGGGGTTCCCAGGTCGCTGAACGCACCTTATTCAGTACCAACCGGTACTAAGGGGCGGTACTACCGGACCCTGGTCCGGTACTACCGGTCATCCCTGAACGAAAACGGCCATAACTTTTGCATCCGGACTCCGATTTTGATGATCTTGGGCTCGTTTCGAAGACGAGAACAAGCTCTAGAAGATCATGCAAATAAACATCATAGTACAGCAAGGGAGGATAGATCCAAATAACGAAAGGTTTAACCTCTCTCAAAAAGACGAACCGATAAAACCTCCCACATCGAAAACATAATAGAAAATGTATATGAAATCCGTTTTCGATGAACTAGAGCTTGTCATGGAGATTAACAAAAGCTCTAAATCCTCACATGGATAAGAACTAAATAATGTAAGGTTTTACCTATCTCTAAAATACAAACCGGTAAAACCTTCAAGATCAAAACGCAATAAGATATAAAAGGGAAATCCGTTTTCGGAAGAGGCCCATTAATGACTTGAGGTGGAGCTTGAGGCCACAACTAGAGGAAGAGCTCGAGTAGTCCTCTTAGGAAGAGGCCCATTAATGATTTGAGGTGGATCTTGAGGCGGCTTCCCTTGTTGCTTCACACTAGGAGACTTATTCTTCAATGGGCAAGATCTAACATGATGCCCTTCTTCCTTGCCCTTGATGCAAACAATGTTGGTAGGATTCTTGACTTGATCTTGGCCATTATTCTTGTTGTCCTTGTGCTTCAACTTGATAGTAAACTTGTTCTTGACATTGGAGTTGAATCCAAGCCCACTCTTGTCATTAGGGGATTTTTGCACACTCAAGATTTTGTTGAGTGTGACCTTCCCTTGATGACCCTTTTTCAAGTCATTTTTCAAAGAATTGACTTGAGCCTTGAGCCTTTTCATTTCCTCTACATGGTTAGTTTCAACAAAAACACTAGAGGAAGTAGATGCTGCATTGTTAGAGCAACAAGGTACGGAATGTAATTCATCACGAGATATATCATGGCTGTCAGAGGATGAACTACAAGGACTAGCACATGGCAATATAACATTTGGAGTATATGTAGTGCTAATGTCCACATGAGGCCCACTAGATGTTACCTTTGACACGATGGCCTCATGAGCTAACTTTAGCCTACCATGAGAGACTAGAAGATCCTCATGCGAGCTCGAGAGCTTAACATGACTTTCTTCTAATTTCCCATAGTTTCTAGTTAGCAAAGCAAGTTGGGCCTTTAGCTCAACATTCTCCTTCAAAATAGATGCTTCACAAGAAATAGAGTTAGTAGCACAAGCATCATCACTATTTGCAAGAGGTGAGGGCAACTTGGCAAGCTCTTTTGAATATGAGGCTTTAAGTTGCTCATGTGACTCTGTGAGTTTTATGAGCTCACCCTTTATGACCCTAGAGCCATTTTTGAGGTGCTCAAAATCCTCAAGGAGTTTAGCATAAGCAACTTGTGCCTCATCATTTTTAATTTTGAGATCACTTGCCACCTCAGGATCTCTATCATGAGATTCCTTTACTCTAGATAGCTCTAAAGCAAAGGTCTCCTCAAGATATTCCTTGGTGGTTTGTTCCTCTTCAAGAGCTTTATTTAGGTTTGCAATTATATTAGCATACTCACGCTCAAGACTACACATTTTATCAACGTTGTTATCATGCACCTCAATTTGCGTTTCTAACTTATCAATATGTTCTTTGCTCTTAATATCAAAGTCCAAAACTTCAAAAAAGTTAGAGCAAGCAATATCATTTTTAACAAGGGCACGATAAACAATCTCACCCTTCTCATATAAATCATCAATATCAAGCTCTTCCTCCACATTATCCACATCCTCCTCATCACAAGAGGTAATGGGTTCCAAAGTAGGAGTTACCTTAGAAACCCTAGCCATAAGGCATAGGTGGGTACCGGAAGAAGGTGAAGATAAGATTGCATATGTGGCTTCATTCAAAACCATGTCTTGGCCCATAGAATCTTCGATTTCCTCTACATGGTTAGCAACACAAGCACTAGAGGAAATGGAAGCATTTTTATCATGGCAATAAGACAACACAAGCATATCATCATGATATTTATTCAAGTCATTTCTACATGATATGCAAGGACTATTAACACAAGCATGTGAGGAATTTTGAGTGCTAGAAGTGTTAAGGTCCAAAGATAGATCATTGCAACTAGATAGATATGAGGGATTACAAATAGTGAACACACTATCCATATTGCAATTTCTATCACCACTCACCATATCATTACCTTGTGAAAAGTCACATGTTGGTGAAGTGGTAGAGGATGAGAACTCATCTCGACCGGAAGTGGAAGCAACACAATCATCCTCAATAATGTTGGACACAACATATTTATCTTGAAGTTTTGTCCATAACTCATGAGCGCTCCAAAAAGGAATGATTGAAGATGTAACTACATAGCTCAAAACATTAACAAGCATCGATATATAAGTTTTTCTCATCCTCACTAGATAGATTTTTGAAATCCATCGGAGGAGAAAAACCTATATCTACAATATGCTCCAAATTTTGGTCCATGTCCCGAAAATGAATGAGCATGCGATTTTTCCATATATCATAATTTGTGCCATCGAATGTGAACATGTCATTGTGCACTAATCCTCTAGCCGACATCTTTACTCTCAAGGTGGTGAAGCCTAAAATGAGAGACCGGGCTCTGATACCAATTGAAAGTATACGGATGCCGGCTAGAGGGGGGGTGAATAGGCGATTAAAACTTTTCCTAGAGTGGCTCAACAAAGGCGGAATAAAACTAGTGTTTACTTTGTTAAGCACAACCTAGAACAACTAAGGTTCACCTATGTGCACCAACAACTTATGCTAAGCAATACAAGCAACAAAGTGATAGCAAGATATATATTACTTCAAGCACGAAGGCTATCACAATGTAAAGTGCATAAGTAAAGAGCTCGGGTATAGAGATAACCGAGGCACACGGGGACAACGATATTTTACCGAGTTCCTCCCAACATGGAGTACGTCTCGTTTGGAGAGGGGGTGGTATCAAACCACCAACGCCACAAAAGGCCTCCCTTATTCTCCAGTGAATCTCACCCCAACGGGATCGATCCACACTTCCACTATTGGTGCACTTGTCGGTGGCAACCGGAACCTCTCACAAGGTTGGGGCACTTCTCCACAACTTAATTGGAGGCTCCCAACAAATGCCACAAAAGGCCACAATGCCACCAAGGCCACAAAACTGTAGGGTTCGCAACATAGAAAACAAATTTTTTCCTACGATGGGAACAACTAAGTACCAAGATCTATCTACTAGATACAAGCAACGGGTGGATATACATCCATAGAATACATACCCTCGAAGACCGAATAGCGTTAACGAGGTTGTACTCGTGGATGATATAGACGAACGCTTGCTGATCTCAAGATCGTGATGAAGTCCATCTGGTCCAGTGTTGCGCCCCGCAAAGTCACTACTAGAAAAACGCGTTGTTTTTGTGCATTGCATCATCATGACATCACCATGCATCTATTTGCCTAAATCAATTTTTGCTAAAAGCCATGTTTTCGTTTTCTACAAATACCCCTCTCTATTTTAAAACCATAAAATCCTCGGTCCGCCCGGATCTTCTATTGGTCTAAAATATTTTACAAAACAATATTTAAAAATAAATAAAATTAAATGTTTTATAAAACGGGGGAGGCAGCCGGCCAGGCCCAAAGGCCCAACCAGCCACCTACCACCCCAGCTAATCCTGGCCATTGATCTAACCTAGATCAAACCCTAGCCTCACCCTGTCCTAACCCTAGACCACCAAACCCCCAGCCGCCGCCACCCCACTACTCTCCCATCTCCTGTTCCCGACCCCACACCCGCTCACGCAGCAGCCGACCCCGTCCTCCCCATCGTGTGAGACCGACGCCACCCCAATCCACTCCAGCGCGAGGCCACCCTCCTGTTTCAACCCCTCTATGAAACTGGCCCCACCACGATAGCGACCCCCACCTCTCGCTCGTCTCCCTCGGCGCGCCTGACCCCCCGCTTGCCTCCTCCTGTAGGGTAGCGCCGCCGCCTGGGGCTCAAGCACGCGAGCTCGACCCTCCCTCCAGCGGACGCCTCCTCCCCGTCTTGGTAACCGTCCCCAACCCCGTCTTCCTCATCTCCTGCTGCCGACATGCGCCCGCCTCCTCGCCTCGTCTTCGGCCATTCTCTCCCCGACATCGTCTCTCGCCTCCATCCCCAATCCACGCAGCACCCGCCGCCGCAGGGCGCCCTCTCCGCCCGCGCGAGCTCCGTCGCATCGGTCCCCCTTCGTCGATGCCTTGAGCTCGAGCCGGGCACGCGCTACCGCCTCCAGCTCGCGGCCGGCCCCCGTCGACCTCGCCGCCGTCGAGCCGCCCGCTCCACCACCGGCCTTGCCTGCACCGCAACCCCCGTCTCCTCGCCGAGCACCTCCTCTGCAGCCAGCGATGGCGCCCCCTGCGAGGTCGTCGCGTCGCCGTCCTGTCGCGTCCCCGTCGGCGCTCTCTGCCGCTACGAGCTCGCCGTGCCCAACTTCTCCTGCAGGAGCCACCGCCCGCACCGCCTCTGGCCACGGCCTCCTAGCCCCGCGACCTCGCCTTCAGCAGGCTTCCGCCCGTCCTCAGCGGCCGCCGTCAACCTTGCCTGCGCTGCCATCTGCCTCTCGTCTTCGCGCTCGCAGGCGTGCCGCCATCTGCGAGCCTGTCCGGCTGTCGCCTCCCTTGCCGCAGGTCGTTCCTTCTGAGCCGTTCGTTTGCTGTTGCCTGCTAACAACTTGCTCGACCAATGTCCAAACGGGACATGCCTTTCTCGCAGCACACCTGTGACCTTGTTGTGCTACCTATAGAATTGTATCGCAGGCACGTTGCTCTCGTGCATCGAGTACTACAAGTGAAGCTACTGTCGTGGTGTTGATGAGACTGTGGTGGTATTGCCAAGGGTCGAGAAGAAGAGCCCTGTTCCCGAGTTTCGCTCGATGCCAAGATCTGACCTCGGTTCCGAAGTCCGAACCCTGACACGCCAAGCTCTTCTTCACGAAGATCGAAGGCCGTTGTCCGAGACCCCGAAGCCCGATCCCGAACCCGGCGTCGTATCAAGTTCTCCTTCCCGGAGATCCTCGAACCCGTCGAACCTCAGAACCCCAAGTTCGTCGATCCCAGATGTGTGAACCTTTTTCCCGAGCCCTATTTTATAAATGCTATATATAAAACTTGTCGCATATTAAATTGATCATGCATGCACACTTGTCTGTGGTTTGGGGGCATTATGCCGATTCACCTCATAATTAAATATGGGGTCCATATGCGGGCAAATCCAGTCGTATATTGGCCTCATTTAAACTGGTGTAGCGAACCGGTGCTATATTTTGCCATGTTAATACCACATTTAAAATGCGGGGTATCTAAACAACTTGAACCTAATAATTAATTGTAGGGACCCCGGTTCCGCTTAATATTGCCCAATTGCATCGCATCTTTGCCATGTCATGCATCATACATGCATCATGCCCGATCTTCTGCCGTTGTATTAAATAGTGCATCCGGTGTTTATTCTAGTGTTTTGCTTCTTCACGGATTAGGCCGATGAGTTGATGCGAGTGTCGACCCGATCTTCGGATGAACCTTCGGCAATGTTTTCAGCCGAGCACCTCCCCCTTTCTACCTATCTTACTTTTATAGTATTTATTCCCTCCTGTTGATCTATTGCTATCTGTGTTGCGATGCTCTAGTTTCCATACCCGAGATATCCCTTGCAGCCATATATTGCCTTGGACACATCCTATTACCTGTTGTTTGGTAGATAGTTGGACTTGCGCGTCGTAGTCGCTTGCTCAAGTGCTGTTGTGTGTCGCCAAGTACCACAGTTGTTGGAGTATTGCCGCAGGTTTAATGTTGGAGATGATCATGACTTTAATTATCGTTTAATTCAATTATCGTTTAATAACTAAAATTGAAGTAGGTAAATGCAGAGGCACCGGTGGGTGATAGATAATATTTGGTTTCCGACCGCTCACTGGTGTCCCGTAGGACCCCGAGTTCTTGACACCTGTTCCGAGATCGAGCGCGCTAACCACATGTGGGATGTATGGGCACCCCATCAATTTAGTACCCGATTTCAAAGTACTGTACTGGGGGCCACAACTAGTTTGAGGTTTTATTTACTATCTTGTACCTTTGTCATGCTTTACTGCTTTATTTACGATTATGCGAGGAGCACACTGTACTGTTTAGGATCGGGACACGTTTTCGCTGTATCGACAAGCCCAGTCATATTTTCGGGTTCCCAGTCGTTTACAGCCGTCCACCCAAACCCCGAGTCCGTCTCGGAGACCGACCGACTTCGTTGCGGGTAGACTTAGTGGGGTGGCCCCCCGTGCTTGCTTTGGGTCTGGGAAACGTCATGACTTAGGCCCCGCCGACATACCGATGGGTGTATGTTAATTGATCTGGCAAAAAGGATCGAAGTGCGTGTGGATACTTTGGTGCACCCCTGCAGGGTTAAATCTTTTCGAAAAGCCGTGTCCGCGGTTATGGACGACTTGGATCACAGTTCTCGATCATAGACAACTATAACTAAAGTTTACTGTTATAATTTGACTTGTATCCGATATGACTAGTAATCAGCTTCACTACAACGGAATGGCTAAATAAAAGTACCAACAACTGCTGGGTTTTGGGATATCTCATGCTAGTCGTACATTTGACTAGTAAGTGTTGCAACTACAACGGAATGGCTAACTAAAACTGCCCACTGCTTATTATATCAGGATGACTCATGCTATCTATATTTGACTAGTAATTGCCGCCACTATAACGGAATGAGTAAAACTGCCAACTGTGTGGGTTCCTCGGTTGACTTCCTCGTTTGGTCTCGAGGGGGAAATACCAGGATGGGTATGTTTGGTGGTAGCATCAGGTTGGATCCGGATAGGTCTTTCTTGCCCCTCTCTGATAGCCGCCAGTTGTATCGAGTCTCTATAGGTTGTTTAGTGCACGCTGCGCTGCCGCTTCAGTCCACCATACCTATGTAGGCGAGGACCGCCGAATTCTAGCCTCGCCGTGTACTGGCCTCAGTACTGACGCTCCTCCTTTTCCTTTGCCCTTTTGTCGGCACCCCTTTTGTTTAAGCAGGTTTTGAGATCGACGTCGTTAGCAGGGTTACCCTTCCGGCTTGGCCTGGGCAGGGTTATGGACGCCATTGGTTATTCTTCAGGGCTCTTAGCCCCATTTGCATCTTGTCCGTAGCTGGACGCTCTATCGTTTTCAAGGTGATTTGGATCTTTGTTCTGTATATCTGTATTCTTGACTCATGGAGTCGTGTTGTATATATATATCTGTTCTATGGGTCCCATCGAGGACTGTTGTGTAATGTTATTACTTCGTTTTCCACCCGCACGAAAGTGCCTGGTGGGCACCTTTGAATCGTTTCTATGCGGGTTTGGTGGGTTTCGCTAAAACTTGCATATGGCCGATTCTGAGGGTGTTACATCCAGCCGGTCCAGCACGATCAAGTCCAGCACCTCAAAGCAGTGGTGCATCCGTGATCGCACACACGTACGGGTACCCCGACAACCTCCGCGCCCTCGCTCCAGCGAAGCAGTGGAAGCAACAAATCCTTCCAGAAAAAGCCACCAGGAACATGTATCTCGCTGATCCGAGACCATGGGGAAATTCTAAAGGGGGGAGAGAAATCCTTCGCGAGGAGGTGTGATTTGAGAGGAGGAGAGGGTGGCATTTTATAGGGGAGAGGGGGGCACCCAGCCATGGGGCTGCCCCACCTCTTCCACATTCATGTGGGTGGAGCTCCCACTCAAAATGAAAAAAAGCCTCCACTCCCATTAAAAAGCCTCCACTCAAAAATCCACTCACATGCATTAAATTTCCACCAAATTTAATGCAAGCTCTCATTTAAATAAAACTCTTTTATTTATTTATTCAGAATTTTGTTAATTACTTTAATTAACAAACATTCACATAAAACCCCTTACAACATTTCAATTTCACATGCAGAACCAATTTCAGCAATTTCAACCGAAACAGTTTCGGTGTCTAGTGAAATAAATTCCTGCGCCTTCCTTTTCTTTTTCTGGCATATCATTTGCTCCGAACGGTGTCGGTATCCCTTAAGTGTGTCACCCTACGGTTCGTGAATAATGCGTACATGATCGAGACCCTTCTCTGATCAATAATCAGTAGCGGGACCTGGAGATCCATACTGACTCCCACACATTCAACGATGACTTCTGTGATCGTGTGAACCTTTTACGCTAGTATCTTAATCCCTTTGTTTCACGATATATTACATGTCCGAGATTTGATCATCGGTATCTCCATACCTAGTTTGATCTCGTTACCGACATGCACTCTTTTCTCGTTCCCGTGATATAACATTCTAGTGATCAAATCACTTGCTTGCAAGCTAATCAATGTGATATCACTGAGAGGGCCCAGAGCATATCTATCCGTCATCAGGATGAACAAATTTCACTCTCGATCCATGGGTCTCAACATAACACTTTAGTAGTTCTGAAGCCATCTTTATAATCACCCAGTTACGGTGTGGCGTTTGATGTCATCGAGAAACTCTTCCGGTGTTAGTGATTGATATGATCTCATGGTCTAAGGATTAGGATCACTTCGTAAGTTGTTATAGCAATATAAACTCAATGACTTTGATTGTAATGCTATACTTTGGATGAATGTTTATCACATCATTACACTAATGTTGTGACCTCGTTATTAACAACATCCAATGTCCATGATCAGGAAACTTTGATCATCTTGTTAATCAGCGAGCTAGTTTATAAGAGAGGCATAACTAGGAACTTCCTTTTTGTTTATTAAACACACATGTATTAACGTTTCCGTATTAATACAATTATAGCATGCAAAATAATCATTTATCATAAATAAGGAATACAATAATAACCACTTTATTATTGCCTCTCGGGCATATTCCCTTCAGTCTCCCACTTGCACTAGAGACAATAATCTAGTTTGAAAACTTTGTGTATTGAACACCTATGGCTTTCTGGTGTTCCAAATACGCAATTTCAAGTGGTTAACATAATCTACAGATCTGACACTTTTAGGTCCGTGTGTATTTGCATGTCTTTGCGTCTTCACGCATCACTCATTCTCCAATGAGATGGCATTGTATAAATTTGGTCTTTTGGTGAGACCTTTAGTTCCTTGGGGTTAAAACACGTCAATACTATTGTCATACAATATATCTTTAGTGTTAGCCCGTTGCGAACCACACCTTAGTTTGATAACAAACTACTTGACACAAATTCCCTCCTTTGCTGCTACTATAGCAGTCATATACTTAGCCCTTTTGTTGTAGTATTCGTCACAATGTCTTAACTATGGATTTCATCCAAATCCATCATGGAAAATTTCTTTCCATTTCATTGTGCCACTCATAGTTTAAATTGAGATAAACTTAATTTGTATCTTGTGACAAAACTAGTATCAATGTAACGCTTTACAATGAACTATTTGTAATTGTTTGCCACCTCTACACAAATATATTCTTAATTCTTCCAAAAGATCATAAGAATATCCTTACTATCGTCCAATGATCATTTTATGATTCATTCTGGTATTTGCGCATAACACTTAGAGCATAGGACATATCTGGATGTGTACATATCATGGTATGATTGATCAAAACATTCTTGTGATTTCACTCATCAAGTGTCAAAGCACTTGAATCTTGTTTCACTTATCAAGTGTCGATGCACTTGAATCTTGATTCAATTTCTTTCCATACGACAAGAAACCGTTTCTAGTCGTTTCTATATTGAACTCCTTCAATATCTCATATATGTATGTTTGGCACAACCATGTTAGCGTCACAGTCTATCCACTATAGACATTCATGCTAAATATTCGGGTTTTGCCTAAGTCTTTCATCAAAATGAAATTCTTAACCTTTGTCAATAAAAGATACATCATTTCTAATCAACAAGATGTCCTCCACATAATGTATTAGAAATATGTCTTAGCGCTCCCACTTAATTTCTTGCAAATGCAAGCATCTTCATCGTCCTGATGAAAACTCCTTTTCATCACGGTGAAGATTCCAACTCCGCGATGCTTACTTCAACCATTGAAGTTTGCATGCCCTTTTAGCATCCTTTGAATTTAACAAAACCCTTTAGACCCTGTCATATACACGTCCTAGGTAACCATTCTATTAGAAGAACTTTGTTTTGTTTATTCATCTACCATATACCAAATTATATGTAGTGGTTGCTACTTTAATCCGTCCAGACTAAATATCGCTATGAAAGATCAAATTTTGTCATAGTCAAGTCCTTGAACATTGTCATAAAATACTTTATGACATGTCGACTATTTCATAGATGTGAAACATCCATGTCTGTTTCTTTATAGATCCAAATACGACCGATAGGTTTTTACACCTTCCCGGAGGGTCTTCCAAGTTCAAAACTTGATTTCTCGTATATGGAACTATCACGGATTTTATGGCTTCAAGCCATTTGATGGAGTCAGGGCCCATCATCGCTTCTTTGTATGTATTCGGTTCATCATTGTCAAACAATAATGATTTACTCTCAAATCTTAGCATTTGATTGTTTAACCGACCTACTAGGTTCAATAGGAACTTATATCTCCGTGACCACAACCTTTGAGGCACATAAGCTATGAGCATTATGGAAGCCTTCGGAACGATTTCCGGCGCTGCGCAACTCAGCACATATAGCTAAGGTTTGTTAACCTTATCAAAGTTCTATTGTCCTCCCACTTAACTTTTGCGAAAAAATCCTTTTTCAAGAAACTTCACATTTCAAGCGACAAACCCTTTTGTCCTTGGTGTTATGAAGGAATAACCAATTGTTATTCGAAATAACCTACAAAGACATGCTCATCCGACTTCGGTTGTAAACATCTTACTTATGTTTAGCATACCAAAATTTAAGAAATGATAACTTGGGTTTTACCCCAAACCATAACTTCCATGGTGTCATTTTAACGGATCAAGATGGAGCTCTTTTCAGTGTAAAAGCGGTAGTCTCTAAAGCTTTAATCTTTTAAAACATAATGGCAGTTTTATAAATAACACCTTTGATCCAACCATGTCAAACAAGGTTTCATTACAAATCTCAAACACTCCAAACTCCTATGGTGTTTAGGGAGATGTAAATCTAGGTGGTTCGCTAAACTTGCAACTCAAATAAATCCCTTTATGATAAAATCATAATTCATTTATTTTCTTGTTACACTTGTAACTCAAACAAATCCCTTATGATAAAATCATAAACCATTTATTTTCTTGTTACAATGATTTTCCACTTCATCTTGAAAGTCTTTGAAACATTTTCAAATATTTCATACTTCATTCTCATTAAGTGAACATTCACTCAAATTCCGGAGAAAGCATATGAAGTTGAAACCCATCGCTTACGACTCCACATAATGGACTACATACATCGATATGTATAAATTCCAATATTTTAGTCGTTCGTTCTTCTTTGGCCTTTGAACGAAGTTTTTAATTATCCCGAGGAAAGTCTCACAAGCGTCACTTGATCAAATCAAAGACTCCAAAAATCCATGAATATGGAGATTCTTCATGTTTTTTTCCAATATAATTTAAACGGCGATGTCACTTCGTAAGTGATCTTTCAATCATTTGTCTTGCGACATTTTAGCATTAGGTTTTATGGATGTGATCTCTCCAATTAGATTTGTAAATCATCCATCTAATATGGAATATGGTAATTATTTGAACAACCTTTGTTCTCATAATACCTGATTCAAATAACAATTATTAAAACAAATCTTGAAGTCAAGCTTTGATGTCAACGAGAAATACAAACAACGGTTTGTTTGTTTTCGATGAACATCATCACATATTCTCTTGCTAGTTACTTAGGCCATTGTGGTTCATGAATTGCGTCGTTCCGTATGAAATTTCATACCAAACAATTCGGTATGCAATACCCAAGAACCACATTGTTTAACAAGCAAAGAATACAACCACAACCTGTATATCATCTATATACCTAAATTGGATATTTCCAATCTTTTATTTTCTGCCAAATATATTTTATAGATTCTCTTTCAGCATTTCCTTTTCCTTTTTAAAAGAATCTAACAACATCAAAAGTGGCGTCATATACATGACACATAGTCCAAAGCGTGTATATTCAAATAATAATACCTTTGGACTTGCACTTTGAAGTAGATCACCATCATCAAAATGATCGGTATTCTTTCAAAATCCATTCTTTAGTAATCTTTTAGTGTAGTAAACACTTTACATACATCTTCTATTCATCCTTATCATGACGACTTTCATGATCAAGCTACTGTAGCTTATAAAGGCGAATCGTGAGTATAACATTACTTTCCAAAACCCTTTTGGATGATTAGGATGTCTAGCATCTCCAACCTTCGTAAATTCTCATCCAATATGAGAACATATATTATACTCTATCATATTGCAACCAAAACATTGTTTCAGATATCGTTATATCTGCCACACATGATGGTTTCTGAAACAATTCTTTCAGCTCCTAGATAAACTTGATATTAAAACAATCAAGAATCATGGAGGAAAACATGATACTTAAGATACTAACACTGGAATTGTTACTCTCGATTTAACTGAAAGTTTGCAATAGGACTTTAAACTTTAGATTGACACTCAACACAATACGATACCAGTTCGTAAAGTATATATCCAAAATTCTATAGTTCTATTATCTCAATTACAACTATGCATAAGGTGGTGAACGAATGCCAATGACTACAACAAATTATGCAAATTCACTTTGATTTAATTTATGATAAATTGAGTTCTACTAATCCAAATTAGAAATAAACTCCCACTCAAAAACAACATCCCTCGTGTCTTTTTGGTGATTACATGAACCAAATCCACTACACCAAGTCCGACCATCACGTGAGTCGGTGTAGCTTCAAAGGCGAGCATCAAATGGGCATCATATCTACTATATGACTCATGCTTAACCTTTCGGTCCGTGTTCCGAGGCCATGTCTATACATGCTAGGCTCGCCAAGTAAGAACCTTAGTATTCGCGTGTGTAACTGTCTTACACCCGAGATATGCTCGTGGATTCAAGTACACCCGATCATCACGTGATGCCTTGAAGCGACGAAACATTGTAGGTGCATACTTAAGGAAGAACACATTCTTATCTTGATATTTAACTGAGGGATCATCTTATTATGCTAATAAAACGCCAAACAAGCAATATAAGATGCTATCAAACATCACATGTTTATTAGTGAAATGATATGGTTCCCGCATATGATCTCTATCATGTGCACCGTGGTATGATCACTATCATACCTTTATGTGTAAGGCCAAGGTCTATGGAACTTACATGTTATGTGTGTTGTAAGAGTATCATCTCATACTTCTACTTACAACATCACCATATCATAACACTAGCCCAGCAACAATCTAAACTAGACGCCTCTAATTTATCCATTACAAGTTTTACGTGGCTTAGGGCTTTCGAAGATAGAACCGTTCTTACCTACGAACATGAACCACAATGAGGATAACCAAATTGTTGACAACTCGTTGCAAATTAGATATTGACTATAGTAGGAGAGACAGACACCCGCTAGCCACTTATGCAAACTAGTTGCATGTCAAGCGTGGAACAGGTCTCATGTGCGAGGACATGTAAAGTTTGTCCGGGCCGCTTCATCCCACTATGCCACCAATATCCAAAGTACAACTAAGAAGCAATAAAATGATCATCATCGCCCACATACTCATATGTGTACTACCCGTGCAAAGTATCTACGCATAGATCCGGCTCTGATACCACTGTAGGGTTCGCAGCATAGAAAACAAAAAATTTCCTATGATAGGAACAACTAAGTACCAAGATCTATCTACTAGATACAAGCAACGGGTGGATATACATCCATAGAATACATACCCTCAAAGACCGAATAGCGTTAACGAGGTTGTACTCGTGGATGATGTAGATGAACGCTTGCCGATCTCAAGATCGTGATGAAGTCCATCTGGTCCAGCCGGTCCAGCACGATCAAGTCCAGCACCTCAAAGCAGTGGTGCATCCGTGATCGCACACACGTACGGGTACCCTGACAACCTCCGCGCCCTCTCTCCAGCGAAGCAGCGGAAGCAACAAATCCTTCCAGAAAAATCCACTGGGAACATGTATCTCGCTGATCCGAGACCATGGGGAAATTCTAAAGGGGGGAGAGAGATCCTTCGCGAGGAGGTGTGCTTTGAGAGGAGGATAGGGGGGCCTTTTATAGGGGAGAGGGGGGGTACCCAAGGGGCATGGCGCCCAGCCATGGGGCTGCCCCCACATCTTCCACATTCATGTGGGTGGAGCTCCCACTCAAAATGAAAAGCTTCCACTCCCATTAAAAAGCCTCCACTCAAAAATCCACTCACATGCATTAAGTTTCCACCAAATTTAATGCAAGCTCTCATTTAAATAAAACTCTTTTATTTATTTATTCAGAATTTTGTTAATTACTTTAATTAACAAACATTCACATAAAACCCCTTACAACATTTCTATTTCACATGCAGAACCAGTTTCAGCAATTTCAACCAAAACAGTTTCGGTGTCTAGTGAAATAAATTCCCGCGCTTTCCTTTTCTTTTTCTGGCATATCATTTGCTCCGAATGGTGTCGGTATCCCTTAAGTGTGTCACCCTACGGTTCGCGAATAATGCGGACATGATCGAGACCCTTCTCTGATGAATAATCAGTAGCGGGACCTGGAGATCCATACTGACTCCCACACATTCAACGATGACTTCTGTGATCATGTGAACCTTTTACGCTAGTATCTTAATCCCTTTGTTTCACGATATATTACATGTCCGAGATTCGATAATCGGTATCTCCATACCTAGTTTGATCTTGTTACCGACATGCACTCTTTTCTCGTTCCCGTGATATAACATTCTAGTGATCAAATCACTTGCTTGCAAGCTAATCAATGTGATATCACCGAGAGGGCCCAGAGCATATCTATCCGTCATCGGGATGAACAAATTCCACTCTCAATCCATGGGTCTCAACATAGCACTTTAGGAATTCTTAAGCCATCTTTATAATCACCCAGTTACAGTGTGACGTTTGATGTCATCGAGAAACTCTTCCGGTGTTAGTGATTGACATGATCTCATGGTCTAGGGATTAGGATCACTTCTTAAGTTGTTATAGCAATATAAACTCAATGACTTTGATCGTAATGCTATACTTCGGATGAATGTTCATCACATCATTACACTAATGTTGTGACCTCGTTATTAACAACATCCAATGTCCATGATCAGGAAACTTTGATCATCTTGTTAATCAACGAGCTAGTTTATAAGAGAGGCATAACTAGGAACTTCCTTTTTGTTTATTAAACACACATGTATTAACGTTTCCGCAGTAATACAATTATAGCATGCAAAATAAACATTTATCATAAATAAGGAATATGATAATAACCACTTTATTATTGCCTCTCGGGCATATTCCCTTCAAAAACCGTCTAGGGTTCCAAGAACCCAAGAGGGACAAGCTCCAATGAGTAACTCAAACCAAATCCTCCGAGGAGAACACAAACCGATGCACCGAATGCAAATGGCAAGAACACCACAAAGATGTTCAAATCCTTCTCTACCAAATTCCACCAAAGCTACAAAAGCTTATGGCGTAATAAGAGAGGAAGAACAATGGAAGAAATCCACAAAAGACTCCAAGATCTAGATCCCAATATATTCCTCTCACTTAGAGGAGAGATTGATTGGTGGGATTGTAGATCTAGATCTCCTCTTTCAAATCCCTCAATAATATGCAAGAATTATCGGAGGGATTGAGTGAAAGCAAGCTCAAGAAGGTCAACAATGGAGGGGAAAACTTGCAAGAATGGTTGGGGAACCATTGGGGAAGAAGGCCCCTTAAATAGGTCCCCCGAAAATCCAACCGTTGAAGCCCAAAAATGCGAATCCCGGTACTACCGGACATTCCCGGTACTACCGGAAATTCCCTGGGGTTCCGAGGTCGCTGAACGCACCTTATTCAGTACCAACCGGTACTAAGGGGCGGTACTACCGGACCTCCGGTACTACCGGACCCTTGTCCGGTACTACTGGTCATCCCTGAACGAAAACGACCATAACTTTTGCATCCGGACTCCGATTTTGATGATCTTGGGCTCGTTTCGAAGAGGAGAACAAGCTCTAGAAGATCATGCAAATAAACATCATAGTCCAGCAAGGGAGGATAGATCCAAATAACGAAAGGTTTAACCTCTCTCAAAAAGACGAACCGATAAAACCTCCCACATCGAAAACATAATAGAAAATGCATATGAAATCCGTTTTCGATGAACTAGAGCTTGTCATGGAGATTAACAAAAGCTCTAAATCCTCACATGAGTAAGAACTAAATAATGTAAGGTTTTACCTATCTCTAAAATACAAACCGGTAAAACCTTCAAGATCAAAACGCAATAAGATATAAAAGGGAAATCCGTTTTAGGAAGAGGCCCATTAATGACTTGAGGTGGATATTGAGGCCACAACTAGAGGAAGAGCTCGAGTAGTACTATTAGGAAGAGCTCCATTAATGAGTTGAGGTGGAGCTTGAGGCCGCTTCCCTTGTTGCTTCACACTAGGAGACTTATTCTTCAATGGGCAAGATCTAACATGATGCCCTTCTTCCTTGCACTTGAAGCAAACAATGTTGGTCGGATTCTTGACTTGATCTTGGCCATTATTCTTGTTGTCCTTGTGCTTCAACTTGATAGTTGACTTGTGCTTGACATTGGAGTTGAATCCAAGCTCACTCTTGTCATTGGGGGATTTTTGCACACTCAAGATTTTGTTGAGTGTGACCTTCCCTTGATGACCCTTTTTCAAGTCATTTTCAAAGAAGTGACTTGAGCCTTGAGCCTTGAGCCTTTTGATTTCCTCTACATGGTTAGTTTCAACAAAAACACTAGAGGAATTAGATGCTACATTGTTAGAGCAACAAGGCACGGAATGTTATTCATCACGAGATATATCATGGATGTGAGAGGATGAACTACAAGGACTAGCACATGGCAATATAATATTTGGAGTATATGTAGTGCTAATGTCCACATGAGGCCCACTAGATGTTACCTTTGACACGATGGCCTCATGAGCTAACTTTAGCCTACCATGAGAGACTAGAAGATCCTCATGCGAGTTCGAGAGCTTAACATGACTTTCTTATAATTTCCCATAGTTGCTAGTTAGCAAAGCAAGTTGAGTCTTTAGCTCAACATTCTCCTTCAAAATAGATGCTTCACAAGAAATAGATGCCGCATTTTGAGCTTGCACAAGACATCTTCTTCTCATTTCATCGACCTTGAAGCCAACACATGCCCCAAGCGATGCCAATGGACCAACCTACAAATCCTACAAGTATAACTTAATACACACATTAGTCCATAAAGATTGTCATTAATTACCAAAACCACACATGGGAGCCCAACATGTTCTTTCAACAGGTTTATGCAAACCGCTCTGACCATTTTTATCTATATTTTTTTAGGATTTCAAAGAGTTTTGAGGTTGAGGGTGTATAGTACTCTTTAGGCCTTGTTTTGTTCTAGAGTTTTTTGGTGATTAGAGGGGATAATCCTCACCGAACTCCAGATCTTCACTTATTGCTATAAGCATGTTTTGATTATAGAGTATTTTGTCTAGTTTAATCTCCATTTTTCCTCAAATTCCATTATTTTTCAGATATGCATACACTATTCCTACCTAGTGGATTGGGGATTGGAATTTTACGGGGTTAAAGGGTTTATGTGAAGGTTGGAGTTCCACATAATTCTATTAGGATTATCTTATTTTTCTTAACACCTTTATTGTACTTCCTCCGATCCATACTAGTTGACTTGGATTTGTCAAAATTTGGATGAACCTATATACTAAATAGTGTCTAGCTTATCCAAATTTAGACAAATCTAAGTCAACTAATATGGGTCGAAGGGAGTAGATGATTATTGGAATTATCTTCTCTAATCCCTAGACAACTTTAGCCCTCTAATCCTATTGGGAGTACCAAACATGACCTTATTGAGCTCCTATTTTGTCGGCAAAGTGACAGCATTGATCCTTTTGCCGTCATCTACCTTGGTGCATGCCTCCGCTTAGGCCTTGTTTGGTACTAGAGTTTTTGTGAGAATTAGAGGGGATAATCCTCACCAAATCCTAAATCCCCATTTGTTATCAAAAGTATGTTTGGTTCTAGAGTATTGGACCAATTCAATCCTTGCTTATCCCTACTTCTCTCCAAGTATTAGTATATTTTTTTCAATATTCAATACACTACCCATATCTAGTGGATTGGAAAGGATTGGGGTTTTATGGGGATTAGAGGGGTTTGGGTGAAGGTGGGGGTTTCACCCAATCCCCTTAGAGCAACTCTAGCAGATACTGAAAAACGCGAACTGAAAAACCCGTAGTTCAGTGGACTGAACTTGCGATTTGCCGAAGTTCAGTTCGTCGCGCAGAGCAGACACCGCAAACTAAAACTAAACATTTAAAACTTCGCGGAAAAAAGCATTCACGGGAAAATTCAGAGAAGAACAACGCCACATTCATAGTTTCAGATTCAGTTAAACATCACAAACAACATAATTTACATAATAAAACTAACAAACGATCGACGCCCGCAATGCAGATGCAAAATTCGGCCCCAAACGGGGCCTCGAAGCGGCGTCGATCTTGCGCCGAAGCTGCTCACTCCTCGTTGTCGTCGGAGTCGACGACGATGACCCCCTCCGCCTCCGCTGCCTGCTTGCGCCGGAACCGCTCCACCGCCTTCTGGCGCTCGATGACGAGGAGGGCCTCGTCGAGCTCGCGCTGCTTGTCTTTGATCTCGCGGCAGCGCTGCAGCTCCGAGCGCCGGACGAGGCACGCAATGATGTGCGCCTCGTCCTCGTCGTTTGTCGACGAAGTCGCGCGCGGTGATCCGGTCGCCATCGCTCTCATCCGACGACTCGGTGTGCTCGTCCGTCATATAGTCGCGGTAGTAGCTCTTCTGGATGTTGTAGGACGAGGAGGACACCGGCGACGGAGCGCGGCGGCCGCGGCTGCTCCCCGCACCGGAGGAGCCGTAGTCGGCGTACGACGCGAGCGAGGGAGGCACAGGAGCCATGTGCTTCGTGTACCGCTTCGTCGCGCGCTTCTTGGAGGCGATGGAGCGGATCTTCTCGAGCTCCGTGCGCGACTTTAGCCGCTGGCCACGGGAGCCGTAGCGCGGGGGCGAGGGAGGGGGGACGAGGTTCATGGTGACGCGGCGTAGGGAATGGCGGTGACGGCGGCGCGGATTGTGCCGTGGGGCGGGCTGATCTGATGGCTGAGGTTCGCCGGCAGCGGCGGAGATAGTGAGCGAGGGTAGCGGAGGGGATAGGGTTTGGCCTCGGTTTGCTCCGCAGCTACCGTAAATATACCGCGCGGCCTAGGCTGTTCTCGGGCCATCGTAAAAAATTTACGGGTCGACCCCGCTTTGCGGTAGCTGCACGCCGCGCAAAACCGAGCTGAAACCGTAAAATCACCGGAAAAATACGAGTTGAGCCCTTTTTCAGTATCTGCTAGAGTTGCCCTTAGGATTATCCCCGCTAATCTCTACCAAAACACTAGCAAAACAGGGCACACCTACACCTACACCTGTACACACCTAAGACCTTATTTGATACTAGAGTTTTTGTGAGAATTAGAAAGGATATTCCCTTAAGTGTCCATGTGCACAGCAAAGCAGGGCGCACCTACACCTGCACGCGGTGCACAGCTGCACCTGTCCATGGATCATCGATGCTGTTCAGAACTGAAAAGTCAGTACAGCCACGAGCTCATGACATTCTTGTGACATCAATTTATTAATAAGTACACGGAAACTCTATCTGCAAGCATTTCAGAAGAAAACAGTGTTGTATCTCATGCGAAGGAAATCGGATTGATAATGAAAGGGCAGCACTACGCGTCCTTCGGGGCATAGGTGGTTTTCATCCCGGGTTCTCAGCCAATCACGTGTCCATCCGTTTATGGCTAAAAACCCGATTCTGCTACAAACAACCTCGTTTTTGCTATAAATAGCCCGTTTTTACTACATGTAACAGAAGGTCTGGACTAGTAGAAAAATAACAGACAGTCTAGATTTCGCCGGAAAGTTCGTCGGAGACCATGTAGCAAAAAAATTAAACTAGCGTAGCAAAATCGACTTCACCGGAGAATCCGAGAGATCTCGCCGGATAACTCGTAGCAAGAAGTTTGTGCTATTGTAGCAAAATCAGAAAACAGATGTAGCAAAAACGACTTCGCTGGAGCAAAAACTTGTAAGAAAAAAATGCCATGTAGCAGCGTAGCTCGCCGTAGGTAGCAACACAAGAAGCCGTATGTAGCAGGACGAGTCGCCATGTGTAGAAGGTCCTGTCGCTGAAGGTAGCAAGGTTAGCACATGCAGTAGCAGTGCCCGCCCGTCTGATGCCTGTGGTAGCAATGACCACCGCCGGTTGTAGCAACGGTCGCTGCCTCTGGTAGCAACTGTCGATGCCTATGGTAGCAACGGTTGTCGCCCCTCCGCAGGTTCGGCGGCAGCGTGTGCCGGTTCACGACACGAGATGCGCCACCTTGAAACACCGGTCCTCGTGGGAGGTAGGAGAGAGAGAGGCCTCTCCGGGCGTGCTCAAGGCCGACGGCAGGGCGAGCCCAAGGCCGGCCGCAGGACGAGCTCACGCTATGGAGATAGGAGCATCGGTGACGCGCTAGCGGCGTGGGCGGCTGCTTGGGGTCCACCGCGAGCGCAAGGAGACGGCGACGGGAGCGGGTACTAGCTGGGTGGGGGAGCGGGGACTAGCTGGGAGGGGGGAGCAGGGGTAGCGCGAGCTGAACTGCACAGCCGCGGCGTGCGTGTGGTGGAGTCCATGACACGGGATTGAAAATGAATGGAGAAGAGATAAGAAGGAAAGAGGTGACACGCGTCGTGCGGTCGACCCGGGAGGACGCGTAGCGTGCGATCCCCGGAGGAGTAGTATCATTTTTCATAATGAAAACATAGTAGTTGTGCTACCCGTATATATTACTCCATTTAAAAATAGTGTATGCTGTAGTACCATATATATATTACTCCTTTTATTTAGAAATAGTGTATAAGATATTTTAGATTTGTTAAGTAAATATATCCAAATATTTTTTAGCGTATACAGTAGATTTATATAAACCTACGTCTAGATATATTAGATTCGCTAACTAAAATAAGGAAGTACATGTTATGTTCAGTCAGTCCATCCGGAGTGCTAATGGATGGACCGGGCGGCCCCTGTAAACTGTATAGTCAAAGCACCAAAGCTACTGCATGTTTCCTGGCGATACATTAATTAATAAAACTTAAAACTGACGGAAAACAAGCCAGCGTTCGCCTGCGGGGCCCCGCTCGCCATGATTACCGTGCGCGCAGCGGCAGCCGAACGTTGGCCGAGACCGAGAATGACAACCTCCCTCCTCGGCCGCTGCTCGATGCTGTCGCGTTGACCGTGAGGCAGTCAGCCCGTGCTTTTTGGTCGTCTTGCTTTGGGAGTAATCTGAGCTCGTGAGAAGAGGGGATTAGAGTTAAGTGAGGGTTTAAATTGTTTTCTAGTAATGACATTACGACACAACCACTCAAGTGTGAAGTCTGTGGCTCTCGCCCAGGGTGACTGGGGGGGGGGGGGGGGGGGGGGGACCCAGCCAAACCCTAGCCCAGCCGCCGGTCGCTCTCCTCCCTCGCGCCGCCGCCTGAGGAAGCCATCGAGCGAAGCCAGTGCGGCCGAAGGCGGCGGCGCGGGGCCACTCCTCGCGTCCCTCTTGAGCGCCTTGGCGGAGGTCCTCGGGAGGGGGGGAGGGTCGGTGGTACGCTGACGCGCGTGTGGGCTGCCTCCGGCACGGCGGTCGGGGTCTGGCGCATAGCGGCAAGACCTGGCGAGCAGTGGTGGGGAGGAGGTGAAGGGGTTCGGCGACCCGGGGCAGGGACCGTAGGAGGCTCGCATCGGGGCTTCAGGGTGCTGGTCGTGGCAGGCGTTGGTGGCTCTCGGTGTTGGGCTGAGGCTCTGCTGGGCTGGCCTTCGGTGCCCACTTTGGCCGGTGGCGCACGGTGATACCACCAGGAGTCGACAGGGTGCCGGCCGGTGGGATTCCTTCCTCAGGCAGCTCCTGCTAGCCCAGATCTGGGCCCTCTTGGGCCCAATCTAGGTCTGAGGCGGGCCCCACGCGGTGTTGACACCCTCTGGAGGTGGGGTGGCGGTGTGGGGCATGTAGGAGGGCAGTGGTGGTTGCGGCTGCGCTGCAGCAGCGTGGCGGCGGGGACTTTACGAGCCCTCTTTTGGGCCCGACCAGGCCCGAGACCTGGTGTGCCCCTGCTGTCGTGCCACTGTCGATAGCCGCCATTGGCGGTGGAAGTCGGTCTCCTCCGCGTAGTTGTGCTACTTCCACCATCCTGTGCCAACCAGTACTCTCCCCTCCTTGCAGGTCATGCAATGATCCTGGCCATGTGGGTGCGAGTCCGCGGATGCCGGGGCGGCGACCCCGAAAGGTGGTCTGCAAGGCGTTCCTTCGGCGTAGGCGGCTCCGGGAGGGGACTTGCGATGGTGATCCTCGGACCGGCGGAGGTCTGACTAGCTCGGGTGAGCTCGATAGCGTAGGTGCTGTTACTTGACGGTTGGGCTTTGCCGTGGTGGCGGTTCCCCTGGTAGACGATGGAGTTTGACCTAATGTTGGGGTTGGCATGTACGGTGGTACCCTTGTTGCAGTGGGGCGGCGAGACTTCACGAGCCTACTCGGGCTTGACCGGGCCAAGAGGACCTGGTTTGTCTCGCTGCTACATCCCGGTCGGCTACCGCCTTCTGGGGGTGGAAGTAGTCCCCTCTCGCGTGTTGTGGTCATCCCGATCCTCGCCGAAGCTCCCTCTCTCTCGGTCTTACTGGCCTCGCCTCATGGCTCATGGTGTGACGACGATGGTGACCTCAAGACTGTGCTGGCGCGTGCGGTCGGGCGGCGAGTGTGGTGGAGCATCCCAAGGGGTCCAGGAGTGTGACTTTTGAGAGTTCGGGAGAAATCCTTGTCTACTTGATCCCGACGCGGTGATGCCCGTGGGTATCACCTTCCTTCCTGAAGGGCGCCGGGTGTATCTCTCTCGCACCTCCCGGGGCGTATCAGGGGAAACCCTAGGACCCGTTCGGGCAGCAGTGTCGTTGTCGTCACTTCCCTTTTTGGAGGTGCTGCTTGGTACGTCGCTCTTTAGAATGCTAGCTCTGTGGTGGTACTTTTTCGGTGGGCGCAGCGGTGGCGAGTTACCTTCGTTCCCGTCCGTTCGAACATCACCTAGACGCTCCACTGTCCGGTTGTGCCGTCGGGAACCTGCAGCAAAACGTGTTTGGGTTCTTGTCCTTCCACCTCGGCGGCGAACCTTTGCGACAGACACATCCTGTCCCAGTTCATGCCCAAGTGAATGGTGACGCCAAACTCGAAGCCGTCCACCTAGTTGATCGACTCGTTGTCGGATGACGACGGTGGCGAAGTAGGAGGTGGTTGCGAGGCGTTCTGGTCTCGCCCTCCCTGCACCTCCCTCTCTGACCTCGGCCCCCCACCCAAGACCTGGTGGGCGTCCAAGCCTCCCCCCTCGCTCCTATGCCACCGGCATGCTGGCGTGGTGCTGCTGGTGGTGGTGCCGAATGGAAGAAGGGCTCAAGTGCGGGAAGAAATATGGCCGCGGGTGCCCATCTTAAAAGACCGCATTATTGCATGCTGGCGCGGAGCTCAAAGCGCCGACATTGATGTGGTCGCAACATGAGACGTTGGGTTGCGCAGCAGAAGGGCAGGCGTCGAAGAGATGCGACGGAGGATGGGGGTCAAAACGGCGCGGCCAGACTTGGAGCAACCTTCCTCCCTCCACCAATAGTTAGATGGCCGTCGGGCCAGTGCCATATCCGGCCCAAGGGCCCGCGTGGTAGAACAGTCCTTCGGGCCGGCCGTGTCCATAGAGACGCAACCGCAACTCAAATTTGGTATGCGATGTGTCGCGCCAAACATGTCGATGTGGATGTGTCGGACAGCTTCAGGGTGTACGCTATCCATACAGACCGGTTCGAATGTGGCAGGACCATACGGGTCGTACCGCTCTATATGCCCGACGAGCACGGGCTCCAGTGTGACTGCATCGATCGATTCAAGGAGTTCGGCCGGCAGGTGCTGGCATGCTGGCCTGCGTGCGACAGTGTTCTACGCTCGTGTTCGATCGGGGGTCGTCGTCACAACCCAAGTGTCAGCGGCCGGCAATCTACCCTGCGCCATTTCCACAGAGCGCATGGCACGTCTAGCTGGTTCTCGGTGATCACTAGCCCCGCGGTGGTTTACCGTCGGTGCGGGATGTCGGCACACGCTCTAGGATTTTTTATCTCTGTATAAACTCACGCACCATCTAGAAAAATATCGCCTCGCGCAAGGGCTGTGACCTAAGCACGTGTCCAAGCAACAATAGTCACGATAAATATATATAGGCAGGTGGCAAGTTACACATCGGAATGTTTGTATGTTTTATTCATGTGTAGATTCAAAGACACATGCAGATACATTTTTATTGTAAAAAAAAGAGAATGACAGATACCACCTTTAATGTATATATAGATACAAAAGACACTGAATTGTGTCGGTACTTCTTAGCGAAATGTGAAATGGAAAATTAGGTTGTAATTAATGATGATATATTTCGGCACATCAGCCTCAAAGCCAGTACATGCCACCTATAAACCGATTCAATCTTTTATTAGGGATGGGAAAGGATGTTCTACAAGTTAAAAAGTAATATTTGATTGAATTTTTGTTGATTTATACTTTTATTAGTCATGTCTAATGTTAAATATTGTACCTCCTAATCGTGTGAAAACGTTATAATTTAAAAAATTAAATCTAGCCAATGACTATCTTCCCAAGGGGATAAAGTTAAAATACCGAATAAAACATACCCAAATAACTATGAATCGAAACAAGTGGTGTTTAGATAAATAACTAATCCACTTATAGCTTTATATTTATATTTTATTATGACCCATACAATTCTTAATTTATAAAATCACTTGTATCTCGATTTATATTTAATCAATATGAGTATAGTTCGGCGGTAGAACTGCATAGAGGAGTTAACTTTTTTGAATGATGGTTTCTAAAAGATAAATTTTCAATTGGTATAAGAACCACTTTGTGGAAAAATCGACAATTGATCAGATATTAGAAAATGATATTTCTAAATTGTATGTCCGATCGATGGTTACTTTTGTTGGAACCAATGACGGAATCACCATGATATATCCTTCACCTTCCACTACCTAGCAAACATCTTGTGTGCTTGTTTATCTTATTGGCCTTGAGAGTAGTAGTTGCATGCCTAGGTTCATCATTGAGTCTTGTTATACTCTTTATCTACAATGAGTGCACTAACCACACGTGGGTAATCTTGTGGGCTTCCCTCGGCCAATTAATAGATCTACTGCCTTATCTAGGGGTCATAACTAGTTTGGGCTTTCCATTTGGCATATAGATATAATCATATTACAGGTACGACTAATAGATCACGGGTGCTCTATGCGTGATTTTGATAATTAGTGACAATTATTACAGGTACGACTAATAGATCACGGGTGCTCTATGCGTGATTTTGATAATTAGTGACAATTATTACAGGTACGACTAATAGATCAATTGTGAGTATTGTTAGAAACACAACACATTGAAGATGGTCACATACACGCACACACACACTCACTCCTATGAATGCACACACGCAAACCCTATCCCTATGAGCACCACCGACAGATTGAGCCGGGATATCTTTAGGTTGATGAAATCATTACGAGCGCCTGTCTATTGGCGGGCACGTCACTACCAGGGATCATGTTGTGCATGATCACACAAGAGGTCATGACCTCCCAAATAGTCTCACTTCTCCATGTTCTACTAGGGTGACGAACAATAGCCCATCGAGACCGGAGCACACTGAATTCCCTTTACGCGTTCTTCTTACAAGCCTCTTGTTTCTTCGCAAACCTCGCACATTTCTCATCACTAGGATCACAAATTGTCTTCACAGATGTTGCCCAATCAGGATAGATACCATTAGCTAGATAATACACTTTGTCATATGGATGGTCATTGATCTCATAGTGAAGAACTGGAGCACCGCCTTTCGCAAGCCTAGAAAGTACCTGCGAGCGCTGGAGCACACTGATATCATTGCTAGAATCTACCATGCCAAAGAAAGAGTGCTAAGGGCATGTTTGGATTCTGCCAATGTTAGCCCTGCCAACGCGCGGGCGAGCCAAAATATTGGTGTGGCCTTCCGCTGCCCGCACATGGACAATTCATTGTCGTGAATTTATATTAGAGGAGAAAATTGCACATAACACCAATGTTTGGTGACAAAGTTGCACAGAACACGAAAACAAAACTACTTTTGCGGCTGACCCCAAGTTTTGGTGTAATGTGTTGCAGCTAGCCCAGATACATGTTTTAGGCCTCTTAATAGTGTATCGGACACGTGGACCCAGATTTTTATACTGTATTCAGTAATTACATGATTTAGAAAAACGATATACCTCAATAGTAGCAAGGTGGTCCTCGGAAATCTGAAGACATTGTTTTGATATGTGAAGAAACGACAAGAAATAATCTTTTGTTTTGTATGTATTTATGTTAAGAAATAAAATAAATGTAAAAAACAATAGTTTTGAAGTTTGGTATCACATAATTACGTGATTCCCTAATTAAATAGAAACTATATATTGTCATCCTAATGTGTAACGTTGTGTCTCATAAAAACATCTCCATATTATTTTTAGTACTCTCTCTGATCCATATTAATGCTCGCAACTTTGTGCAGATACGAACGGATCTAGTCCTAAACTAGATACATATGAATCTAAATAAAGTCAGGCGATTAATATGAACCAGAGGGAGTATATTAAAATGGATAGCATAACATCGGTATAACAATAGAAAATTGTATACCACAATATTTTGTATATGCATATTTTCTATCTTTTCTACGGTCATATTGCCCTTTTTTCAATAAAAAATGGCGTATAATTATGGTACAAGGTATAATAATCTAGGTCCACATGTCAACTACATATTAATGGCCCTAAAACATGCATTTGGGCTAGCTGCAACACATTACACCAAAAATTGGGGTTAGCTGCAAAAGTAGTTTTAATTATGTGTTCTGTGCAACTTTGTTACCAAACATTGGTGTTATGTGCAATTTTCTCATATTAGAGGGCTCAAGCTAGCACGGGCACATCAAATTATGGGCTCCAATCCAAACAGTGCCCAAGCAGCTGGTCAACGCCAACTATTTGGCTAGGCAGCATGGGGCTCTAATCCAAAAAAACCCTAAATCCATAGATCTTGTGAGGAAACCATCTCATGTATCACTCTGCACCCATCCACATGTCCACTATACTGTCTCTGCCAACCAAAAGGATAGTTTTTTAACTTGCAATGCACGCTATCTGTGCTTATCAACGTCTCATGAAACCCCTTTTCTTGTTGATGGACAAAAGACATGCAGTATCAACAACATTTGACTCTCTGGGATAAACATCAATAAAAAACACAATCACTGCTTTGTCGAACTTGTACATTGACTCAAGGCAGGTGGTCAGACGCATGTGCATGTACTCATTGACAGGATCACCTGATACTCCATATGCAAGCATGTGAATAGCTGCATAACATTTCTGGTAAAATGTGAAGCAAATATTACCGGTGCAATCGCTCTTCCGTTCGAAGTATGAATCAAAGTCCCTCACAACATCGAGAAATTTCAAGAACAAAGTACTTATCATCCGAGAGAGACGCCGGAATATGTGCTCTGGGTATAGCGGTTCTGCAAGATGGAAGTAGTCCTTGTACAAACCTTCATGACCACCTTCTTAATCACGCCTCAAGTGGCCATGTGTCCCTTCATCGAGCCGCCGCATACGGGTTGCATGCACTCTGCGTGGTCGAGTCGCCGCATACGGGTTGCATCCCTGTCCATTCGGACACGTTCCGATGGGCAGGTGAAGATGCCCTGGAGCATTACCAAAACAAAAACAATGTCATGTAAGGGCATCTCCACTTGGCTATCCAAGACGCCGAATTTAGGTCCGGACGCCAAAAAATCGGCCTAGTCGTGTATCCAGGAACCTCTTTTCGTTCGGATTTGAGCCAACTTTGGTCCGGACTCCCCAAGCCATACCCAGGATCCCGGGTACGCCCTGGGTCCGCCGGACGCAGCGAATTGGACGAGTGGACCAGCCTGTCAGCGATAGAAGCCGAGTCGTCGTCATCCTTCCCGATGTTTCCCTTTTCCCGCCCTCGCCGCCGAACTCGGCATGTAAAAGGCGTACATCTCGCCGTCTCCCTTCACAGCCGCTCACACCACTCCCAACTCCGACGAACTCCGGGCGCTCGCACCTTTCTACCTCCTCAACTCCGCCGAAAAGCAATGGCCGAGAGATTTCCCGGCCGACGCACGCTGCACCCGCGGGAAGCCCCGTCTGCTCCATGAGGCGGGCTATACGGCGCCGCCAGACTGTCGTCTCCCCTTCTTCTGGCAACTCAGTGACGGCGGGATCCCTATTTCGCCGGTGCCGACCGACGAGGACCTCGCCAGAGAGATCCAGGCGGCTATCGCCGCCATGCAAGACCCGGATCTCGCCGAGGATCCTGGCAACCTGATCTTCTGGAGGCAGTTCTTCATCGACAGGCGCCTCGAGGATCTCGCCCGACACGAGGGACCGCCGGGCTCGCTGCCGCCGCGTCACAACATGACTTTTCGCCGCCGCTGGTGGAGCGTTCCAGGGCGAACTCTCGCCGTCGTCATGGAGCACATCCAGGCCGGCAACCACCCCCGCCTCGGCCTGTAGATGCGGCATCCAGCGTCAACCACGGCGGCGGCGACCTTTTTCTAGTTATTAAATTCTATGTAATATGTGTATCCTTGCCCTAGTTAATAAAATCAGCCTATATTTCGTCTACATTTCGCCGAGTTTAACTGAATTCTGCCGAACCTGGATACTCGGCCTGCCAGCTCGGTGTCCCAGGCTGAAACGCGTTTGGTACGACAAAAAAAATCCTAATAAACCTAAACCATAAACCAAACAAATCCTAATTTCGGTCTGGGTTCGCCACCCCTTCCGTGCCTCCATGGGGAACCAGCTTGAAAGGGCGGTGCACGGCGAGCCAGTGCAACGCAACGCGACGCACCCCATCATTTCCATGTCACAGCAAAAGGCGGAAGAATCCAAAGCACACACTCCCACCACACACACATTCACACACCACTGTCCACTCCATGGCAGTGCAGGTGCACCGCTACCCAGGTACCCCATGCCCCCTCCCCCTCCCGTCCCTCTCTTCTTCCTCCTCCCTGCATTCACAGCTGTTCACAAGCGTTCACTCCTGACTCCTCTGTCCTCTCGGTTTCTGCCCCCCCCACGCTTCACTCCAACCGACCGTGAGCTCTGCTCGGCCTGTGACTCATGGCGTGTTAGCTAGGTGGCGCGCGGGGCTCGTCGTCTCATCGGCCGAGGTCGCCGGCGGACTCTCTATCCACGCGCGGCAATGCCTCCGCGGCTGCTGCTCGTGCTCCTGCACATCCTCTTCCTCTTCCATTGCTCCTCCGCCTCACACCACCACCACCACCACCACCTCCGCGATGGAAGCCATTATCACCTTTACGGCGGGAGGAGGGCGCTGCACGAGCCGCTGTTCCCTCTCGACAGCGCGCCCGCGCTACCGCCGCCACCCCCCGCGCCGTTCTTCCCCTTCCTGCCAGACGCCGCGCCGCCGCAGCCGGCGGTGACCGACCCCGCGCCCGCCGGCGCCGACGCGGGCGCTGGCGCCGTCGACCCGTCGTCGTCCTCCTCCTCCCTGCCGCACCCCACGGCGCCGGCCAACATGTCCTCCCTGGCTCTGCCGGTCTCCCCGCCCGCGCCGCTCCGCTCCTTCCTCTCCTCCCACCGCCTCCTCACCATCCTCCTCCTCGTCGCCATCGTAGCCTCCGCCCTGCTTGCCGCCGCGCTCCTCTACCTCCTCGCGCGCCGCCGCCGCGACCGGCCCGAGCCGGAACCCGTCGTGTACAAGAAACCGGCCCTGCCTCCGCCGGCCAAACAACCCGTGCTCCACGATGATGAGCAGCACGGCCGGGGTTCCACCGCCACCTTGTCGAGCACCAGCTCGCCGGAGCTCCGGCCGATGCCGCCCCTGCCGCGGCAGTTCCAGCAGACGCCGATGATGAGCTCGATGCCAAGCTCAGGCCCTGTTCCTGAAGACAGAACAGGGGATACCCGGGCGCCGCAGGGTGTTACACCTCCAGCGCCGCCGCCACCACCTCCGCCGCCAATGCCACCGGTGAAAGGCAGTGGGGGCGCGCAAGCGGCAGCTGCACCTCCGGCGCCGCCCCCACTGCTGCCGCGAGCCGGCAACGGCAGCGGCTGGCTGCCGAGGCGGCTCTCCGAGCGCCCGGCCCCCACGGTGATCAGGGCCTCGGCGGGGGCAGTTCACCCCGAGGAGTCGCCGCAGTCTGAAGAGAAAGACGCGGACGCCGGCGCTGCTGCTCGCCCGAAGCTGAAGCCGCTGCACTGGGACAAGTTCCGCGCGAGCTCCGGCCGGCCCACGGTCTGGGATCAGCTCAAGGCAAGCTCATTCCGGTGAGCCCTCCCCACAGTTTTTTGCTTCATTTTGCATTCTTTCCAACAGAGTTGCTGCCATAGACTCACTTCGTTCAGAGACTCACAGTATCCATTTCCTTCAATGGCTGTGAGAACAGAGTGAACGAGGAAATGATCGAGACATTGTTCGTCTCCAACTCGACGAGGAGGATGTCCAAGGCCGGTTTCAAGGATGCCAACGGGGCAAGCTGCAATCAGGAGAACAAGGTGCTTGATGCGAAGAAATCGCAGAACATCGCGATCATGCTGAGGGCGCTCGACGCCACCAAGGAAGAAGTGTGCAAGGCCCTCCTCGATGGTGAGATGAGATGCCATAATTTCCACACACCAGAGAATGCTCTATCTGATGATCATCTAGCTCCATGAACATTTTGCTTGTGTTGCATTGCATTCTTGGAAATGCAGGCCAGGCAGAGAGCCTTGGAACCGAGCTACTGGAGATGTTGCTGAAGATGGCTCCTACCAGAGAAGAAGAGCTGAAGCTCAGGGAATTCAGTGAGGATGCCGTGTCGAAGCTTGGCGCTGCCGAGAGCTTCCTCAAGGCTGTGCTCGGGATACCATTCGCCTTCAAGA
The DNA here is from genome assembly GCA_910589765.1 of Avena atlantica. Lineage (NCBI taxonomy): Eukaryota > Viridiplantae > Streptophyta > Magnoliopsida > Poales > Poaceae > Avena > Avena atlantica. Next base: position 489,332,770 of record OU342736.1, read on the forward strand.
GAGCCGAAGCCATGCTCTACATCGCCAACTTCGATTCAGAAGTTGATTACCTCAAGACTGCCTTCAAAACCCTCGAGGTACCAATCATGTCCTATCCTGTACCGTTAATTGTTTTGGATGAATGGAAGGTACAGGCATGCCATGGCAATGGCTCTGAATCGAGTGAAAGGACTAGTGTTCCATAAATGTAAAAGTGTGCTTGGAGATCTAAAGCGTCGTACTGGCCATGTTCCTATGATCATTCACCACATTGTGATTTTACCATGTTACTGTCTTCATATCAACAACCTTGTGAACAATCAACTATCAATTAAAACTTGAAGTTATTGACTCAGGGGTTCGGTTATATCATTCACCTAGGGCATGAGTTTCCTTCCATCACGGTGGTGGATAATCTGTTGTCATCCATAACTGTTTCAGGCGGCGTGTGAAGAGCTGAGGGGCAGCAGATTGTTCCACAAGATCTTGGATGCCGTCCTGAAGACAGGTAACCGGATGAACACAGGCACAAACCGTGGGAACGCTCACGCTTTCAAGCTTGACTCCCTCCTCAAGTTGGTCGATGTCAAGGGCACCGATGGCAAGACAACCCTCCTGCACTTCGTCATCGAAGAGATCACCAAGTCTGAAGGTGCCAACATTGTAGCCAGTGGTCAAACGAACAACCAGGCAACCGCTGTTGCAGATGATTTCCAGTGCAAGAAGGTCGGCCTCAAAATTGTGGCGAGCCTTGGAGGTGAGCTCGGCAACGTCAAGAAGGCGGCAGGAATGGACTCCGACTCGCTGGCCAGCTGCGTCTCCAAGCTCTCAGCTGGTGTAAGCAAGATTAGTGATGTCCTGCAGCTGAACCAGCAGCTCGGTTCAGACGATCGCTGCAAGAGGTTCCGCGCCTCCATCGGCGAGTTCCTGCAGAAGGCTGAAGCCGAGATCACCGCAGTGCAGGCTCAGGAGGGCATTGCGCTCTCCCTCGTCAGGGAGACAACCGAGTTCTTCCATGGCAACTCTGCGAAGGAGGAAGGCCACCCGCTGAGGATCTTCATGGTGGTCCGCGACTTCCTTGTTGTCCTAGACCGTGTCTGCAAGGATGTCAGCAGGCTGAATGAACGGACGGCGACAGTGGGCTTCAGCGGCTTCAGCTCCGCACGACGGACGGAGAATGCGGCTGTTCCTCCAAGGTTTAACCCGGTTGAATCCAGTAGCTCTGAGGAGGAGAGCTCGTCGTCGTCGTAGCTGTTAGCAGGCATGATGCCGAATGTCTGAGCTTGGAATCTGCATGTTAGCTATTATCTAGTACAAGATTAGCAATGCATGATCCAACTTATAATCTTAAGTAGTAGTATGTTTGTAACTTCACCAGATAAGTGTAGATCAAAGTCTATATATCGTAGTAGTACATGATTCCGCATGCTAAAGCATCATCCAGCCAATGGCCTACCAGAGGTAAAAGTGGCATTTGTACATGATGATTCAGACATGCTAAGAATCACTAGCAAATGGAGCCTTTTGGGAATTTGACCGTTCTGAATCTCATGATAAAAAAGTTCAGTCTAAAAAACATTCACATGATCAAAGTAGAGTGAACACATTTTACTCCAGCTGGGAGCTTTCAGGATCTGCCGGGATTCGTCTTTTGCTCCCTTTCTGACACAATTCTTTGCTGTTCACTCTCTTTTTGGCGTAATGGCCTACAGCTTTGTTAACATGCTGGAATGAGCACGACCTGCCCTTCATGCCCAGCAAATAAACAAGGCGAGTTTATGCAACACACCATGATGCATAAGCAATTATAAATTGCACATTGGACCTGCCATTGTGTAATCAATAGACAATAGATAGTGCTCACCACAAAAGGTACATTTTTTTGCGTCTCGAGGTTGAGGTTATTATATACTGGAGTACTATACTACAGACAATTTCCCAAAAGAAAAGCCCGAATGGTGGTACCAGACGGCTACATTTTTGCCGCTCTACTGCCAGCATGATAGGTTGATACTTATCTGGTGATGTACAGATCATGGGGTACATTTCCGACAAGTTAGTACTATGGCCAGTGAAAAAAAGTGCTAACAGGCTGAAACCAGTGAATCTGCCGAAGGATCAATCAAGCAAACCCTCTGCATCCATGCGCTCTATTATACGGCGTGCCTCTTCCTCGGTTGAGGGAACAACACTGCGGATCGTCAATCCATTCTTCAACGCATCGCTGCTGACCGAGAAGGTGAAGTGAAAGGTGTTGGAGATCTGTTTGTTGGACTAAACCATTAGCGAACCAGTAATAGTAAAAGAAAGTATTCAATGAGGTGAAAAGACTTGAGGTATGGCTGTGTAGCATTACCTCGCTTTTTCGGAGCTCAGGCCTTGTTACATGAGCGACGACCTCGACATTTACCAGGGGTTGCCATTTATTCTCAAGCTGGGTGAACAAGACACATGATTTGAATCGAAGGAAGTCTCCTACATCCACCTGCGCAATCACAGTTTGACACGGTTATTCCTATTGTTCATAGGAAGATCAATTTATAGTTTCTCGAACAGATTTCGCAACTGCTACTATGATCCAATTATTCAGAATAAACGGACTGCACAACTGCTACTATGATCCAATTATTCAGAATAAACAGATTTCGTAACTGCAACTATGATCCAATTATTCAGAATAAACAGATTTCGTAACTGCAACTATGATCCAATTATTCAGAATAAACAGATTTCACAACTGCTACTATGATCCAACCATACAGAATATTGTCTGTGCTAATTTTGAGGTTAACACAAACTTAAATGCCAGGAGGCAAAGCTATGGAACGACACTTCTTCAATTGGAAATGGTGACTCGATTGACTATAGATACTGGATTAGTTGCAAACAAAATGGAACCAACAATAAGCTAGTTACTTACGGGCTTTAAGAAGTCAACATGGTCGACCTCAAGAAAACATGGTCGTTGGCCAACAAAGGCATAAGCAGTTGAGAACGCAAGCTCAAATGCTCGGTGCATCAAGAAACCTCCAAATATCCGTCCATGCAAGTTCCTTTGTTGAGGCTGGCAGATAAGAGAGGTCTCCAGGCGAGTATCCTTCATCAAGATGCTATCTCTGTCAGCCAAAGCAGGCAAATCTGAGAAAACACGACCCTCGGCCAGTAAAGCATTCAGCCTCACAGCCTCGGCATTAAACTTGTGCAACACATTTCCATGCATTCCCTTCTGTTCCTCTCTTTTCTTTTTTCTCAGTTTATCCTGTGCTTCCCCCTCTTCATATAACTGAGTCTCTCTTTCAGTTTCTGGTGAGAGGCGATTCACCGGAGCAGACTTTCCAGTCACTGAATCTCGTGCCACAAATGTGAAGTTTGCTGTCAATGCAATCTGCGTATCACTACCTGCTCCAAATCGTGAAATGTCAGACAAGACAGGAGAAAGATCCAGCACATGTGATAGCAGTTCACAATCGAATACACAAGCAGGTAGATAATTTCTTTACCAACGCCATCTTGATCAACTTGAGTCACTTCAATCTGTATGTCGATAGAAGAGCGGCCAACATAAGTAACAGCGCCAGCAATCCTTACATCAGTGTCCAAACGAATTGGCTTCATTAGGACCATCTTATCCACAGAAGCAGTAACTAACAAAAGGGGTCTTGTTGTGCTATCTTCATCAGAACAGTGCTGCATGTCACATACGATTTGTCAAAAAAAAAAAGGTCCTGCTGGGCGTTATATAAGATGCATCTCAAGCGCACACAGATAAGGGTGTGCAAAACTGACACGATATGAAACCGGCTAGAGAACTCTAGTTCATTTCCTTTCATAAATCTAAATCTCATTTCTAATTTAGTACAAAAATTTGAACTAAGCTGAAACCGTGACACCGTTTTTTCCCACCCTTACACACAAAACATAAAATGAACAGATATCCGAGTTATCTTTCATATATATTATCAATGTATAGTATGTGTTGAACAGCCTTATCAGAGTTATCTGTCATCCATAAGTATCATTATATAGTATATGTTTGAACTGACGGCATGGAGGGAATGCCACTAAAGCCGCTTTCAAAAGGAAACTGCTGTTCCAAAAGAAACGAATGCTACTAAAGTCCTTACCTATTAAACACTATGCACCATTCAGCTAGCTAAAGGGTGCGTGCACAATGTAACCTCTGCTACGTCCATTATCAAACTGACACCTTTCTGATTCAGCATGGTTACTGACTACATTAGAATGAATCATGCATCTCGTTGTTAGTATCTCAACTTTTGGCAACTTATATAAGAATCAGAATATCCATGAAATCCCAATATTCCAATGAGCACCTAAAAATAACAGAATCCCAGCATCAAGATATACAGAAATTTCTGTTGCCGTGTCGATTAATTGTGAGTTGTGACAATGAGTGAACCCGCAATATCATTACAACGTATAATATTTGATCAGCACAACTGCAAAATACTAAATACGAGGTCAACTGCGCTCTCAGCCAGTGGAAAACGTCAGGCTGCGCTAAGGAGAAGGTAAAAACAGTTGCAAACTGCTTTGTTTATCTGGCTTACTTGCCGAATTGTGATAGTCATGGAATGCCCTATCTTTGATGGACGGCTGTTCTGCAATGCAGGTGTTCTTCGCGTTCTGCTACTGTCAGATTGTGGTATCTTTGATCATCTAATAGCGATAATTTAACTATGTAATAGCTGATGATGTTTTTTTTTTCACTTTCTGACAGAGCTACATCATTGTGCAAACTTTCCATTTCTCTCGCATTCACACCCAACTTTACCCAATTCCTAAAGTAGTATTGGATCGAACTATCTGATCAAGCATCAAGAGGATTTTATTTTGACTAGTTTTCCCAATTTCACAGGAAATGAGCAACATAACATCGCACTCGCGGAAAACTTATTGCTATTCAAAAGCACTATTGAGCAGCGGAAGGCATCAGGCCCACGCTAAGGGAAGGTAAAAAAGAGCTGGAAACTGCTATATTTCAAAACTGCCTTTTAAACTGACTTAGCTGCCCAAATGCGATGGTAATAGAATACCCTATCTTAGATGGAAGGCTGTTCTGCAATGCAGGTGTTCTTCGCATTCTGCTAGAGTCAGATTGTGAAATATTTTATCATGCAACAGTTGATAATTTAACAGTGCAATAGCTGATAATGCTTTTCCGCTTTCTGGCCGAGCTAAGATCATTATGCACAACCTTTCCTCTAAAAAGGCAGTTCCTTTTCTCTCGCATTCACAGCTAACATACCAAATTCCTGAAGTAGTAGTATCAGATCGAACCATATGATCAAGCATCAAGAGGATTTTATTTCGACTGGTTTCCCCAATTTCACCAGAAATGAGTAACATAACATCGCACTAGCACAAAACTGCTCACAGTTCATGATGTCACACAACACACAATTCTCACAACAGAGAGAAGATCCGGATCGCAAACAATACCTTGACGGCGATGGTTCCGGCGAGGGCGTCGAGGTCCTCGAGCATCTTCCCGATGCGCACCTGGTTCCAGGGGTCCCGGTACTGCTCCCTGAGGATGTCGTCTGCGGCGAACTTGTAGACGATGGTGGTCCGGCTCTGCGCGGGCGTCTTGGTGAGCAGCTCCGTCTGCGGCCCCGCGGCGGTGTTCCCCGCGTCCATCTTCCGCTCGAAGATGCTGGACCGCGCCTCCCACAGCGCGTTGGTGACCGGCGAGTGGTACATCCCGGGCCACAGGCTGAGCGGCTTCCGCGCGGACCCGCCCGCGTCGATCGCCGCTCCCCCGTTTCCGCCGCCGCCGCCGCCGCCGCCGCCGCGGAGGTCGGACACCACCTTGATCGTCGGGGAGTCCATGGACGCCGGCGCCGGCTCGTCGCCCGGATCCCCTCCGCCCGACGACGCGGCGCGCGATTCGACCCGGGGGATGCGGTGCGCGGATGGTACGAGGAGGAGGAGAGCTCTTGCCGCGTAGTGGGGGGAGGTGGCGTGCAGGCGGAGGGTTCTGGAAAGGAGCGACGTCGCTGTCGAGGATCTCAACGCCATGATTCGTCGTCGCGGGTTAATACCGAGGCGAGTCCGGCGGCCATGTGTTAAGATGACGGAGGACGGATGGGAAGTTGTTGGGCGAAGGTGCGGTGGAAAGTAGGACACGGCCACGCGTAAAGCGAAGTGGTAATCGGACCTTTCCCAGCCGTCGGATCTAGACAGATCCCGGAGACTTTCTGGCCGCGACCGTCGGATCTTTTCAAGTGATGGTGCCTTCGCCGTGGCGCGCGAACGACTCCACACATCGACATTGGTCACGCTTTTCACCGTGAAGCGAATTTCTCCCGAAAGATCCACGGAGTTCCAGCGACAATCGAATGATTCAAACAAAAACATAAATACTTGCTCGGTTCCATGATATATATAGTATTTCGATACACTAAGTTATCTTGACAAGACGTCTTCTAATGTACTCCCTCCGTGTGAAAATATAAGATGTTTTAGGTTTGAGAATAAGATATATCTAGACACCTTTTAGTATCTAGATTCATTTGAAACTATACATTAAAAGGCGTCTAGATACATCTCCTTCACAAAATTAAAATATCTTATATTTCTAAACGGATGGAGTAGAACTTATCTTGACAAGATGTTTTATAATGTTCAACGAAGAGAGTACATTACAACACAACTCAACGATACGTTTTTTTAAGCCGTCTACTAACCTACAAGTCTCCTAGAGGGAGGATATCAACAGTGAGGTAAACTGTATGCAAATGAAAACTTTGTTGATAGAAAAAAACTTATTAAGATGGTTGAGTCAAAATCATACTACATAAATTAAATAAGCTAACCCAAAGGTTTAAAAAGGTTATATGTTCCTTATTATTAAGATCGTGATCAATAAGGACACAACATAAGGCCAAGTGATGTAGTAGAACTAAATGACAAGTTTAAAAATAATATTACTAAAAAGTATTCAAATCACCAATGTTGCATTCTAAAACACATAATACACTATCACATATAATATTAGTTTAGCATAGAACAAATGATACCCGAATCTAACTCGACATGCATGAGCGTTATCATGTTGGAAATTGTTCCCACGGGTATCAGCGGATGCTAAGTCAGCATCATGGTGTACGGTGTAGCATGTGTTTGGTGTGGGGTTTGGGTTATGATAAATTTGAATTTCTCCGGTTGCAATTCCCTAGGATCAAGACATGTACAAACAATAAATGATAATACTAAAAGTCAAACTAATAAAAAATGTAAAAACAAACATATGACCAATATGTTGTTAGCATGTTTGTGAAGTGATTTTCCTATCAATATGTTACAATTGTTGAATATATATGTTTGACACGAGAAATAATAAATAATGACACAAATATTATGATATTATCTCTTTACATGTGAGGGGAAATTAAATATGCGGGCGTGCCCATGTACTAAGTACACAAGATATAGGGAAACATGCATTTTTATTAATCTCTCATTGGGGAACAAAAAGTAAAAAAGTAAAAGATTCGTTTACATATATGCTCCATGGCCTACTAGTGCTACCGATATGACATGCGTGATTGTGTGTTATCGTTCACGGGACTCGAAAGGCTCCCAATTAACTGCGTCTGCAAGTCAAGGTCGCGGACCACCTTCGGCTAAGCTGTTGCAATGGTTGTAGTCTTCAAGTCTCCTATTCTCCATGCACTTGGCGTGAAGTGGAAGGCAGGGCGGTACATCCATTGCCCCGATGATGCTTAGCCATGTTCCCTGGCTTGTCGATGTCCGATGATGAAGATATTTGGCCTCGTCAGCTCAGACTAGTGGGTGGCCTTCGCCTCGACGGTGCTCGGCCTAGTGGTGTCCACCTCATCGGTGTCAAACTTGATGGCTTGCCTTCGCCTCGTTGGTGCCCGACAAGAAATGAACCGCTTCATTGGAAAAGGACATGTCTGTGAAGTGGCTTTGCCTCGTCGGTGCCAGGACGATGTTGGAGAAGAGTATTTGATGTGGGAGTCGAAGTAGAGACTTGAATATCGTTGTGCCGTGGTATAGCTCGATGGCGACGGTGTATGAGTTTAGCGATGGAGATCTTGTGATGCTGGAGGAGCATACATCGTGGTCGTGCAATGCAACTGGGGTAGATGGTTGATGTATACAAATAGTGGTGTGCCAATAATGTAGTTGGCATTAGGGATTTAAGTGGCACACCACTTAATTCCGCGTAATACCGTTTATTAGTACTCTGGTTTAATAATTTTTTTAAAAAAAACAAAGAACTACCAAGTTGGATAATCGGGACTTGCGGATGCCATTTACATCCCTAGTTGGCATCCTCGCTAGGGGAAGTCGATGAAGACGGTCGCCGTGTCGATGTAGTTGGCATCTATGTCGGTTGATGGGCAGCGTGATGGTGTCTTGTCTTGTTGGGTGTGATGATGCAGTCTTTGACAGAACTCCGTTGAAAGCAACGGGTACGCGGACATGTAGGCGCCGAGATCCTAGTGGCGAGTATGGCGGAGCCGGCTCCGTGGCGTCCATGACGGGGCAGTCCCCGGACGTTGACGCAAAAACATCTGATGGTGATGGTGGTGCATAAATGGTGGTGCTTATGCACCATTGCATTCATCTCCATTATTTGTACCTGTACCTGATAATAACAACAACATAACACACGCGTGTTGTATAGTACTCCCTCCGTTTCAAAATATAAGACGTTTTAGGTTTGTGAAGAAAATAAATTTAGACTTGTTTTAGTATGTAGGTTTATTCAATTTTGGGATGAATCTACACACAAAAAGAAGTCAACCTAAAACATCTTATATTTTAAAACGGAGGGAGTAATTAATGAATGTTCATATACCTTTATCAGAAGTGTTAGAGGGCCATGGGCTAGCTAGTTGCAGGCACCGGCTCCTTCCCATGTGTACGTGGTCATTTGTAGCTAAATGCATTATTTACTCATCCTCGTCTAGAGCTTGGCGACACAGATCTCCTGACCTCCCGAGCCAATGATAAACAATTTTTTTTGACAAGAATGATAAACATTTATGATTGGACGCCCGGTTGTCAGCTAATAACAGGACCCTTAAATTTCTGCCCCGTAAAACTCGAGTACAGGCCCTGTACTTGATTTTGCTCTGAAATTCCCCACTGATTTCATCGCCCGTCTAGCAGACCCCGTATCCGAGCCCCGTATATTTAAAATTTAAATTTCGCGCGAGATAAAAGCAGATTGTTCATAGATAAGCTTCGATTCATCATAGATACAGGCAAATTGCGCGATCTAGCGGTAGATCATGACTTGTTAAGCTAACCCTAATTTAAAACTGCACAAAAGAACCTCGCCGAAGACCTCTTTGTCGGCGAGGTTGTCGCTGCCGCGGCGGCAGTACGCCTAGTCATCGTCGATGTTGAAGTAGCAGCCGCCGGGCGCGAAGTCGACGAGCGACCGCGGCATCGTCCCCGGCCACCCGACCCATTTCCAGACGGGGCGGCGGCTGCCGGCCCAGGATAGCTTGCAGTAGAGGACTCACGCTTCCTCGAGCGTGAGCTCCTCGCGGCGGCGCTTGGCTGGGGAGGAGGAGCCTGTGGCTTGGCGGCGGCGGCGTGGATTCGTGAACGGAGCGGCTAGAATTGCTCGCCGGAGTTGGGCGGCGCGCGGTGGAGCTAGGGTTGCGAGTGAGGGGTTGGACCCTCACTCGCACCCTCACCCTGTACTTATACGGGGCCGGGTGGGTGATTTGCCCCGCCCCGTATCCGAGCGATACGGGCCGACCTGTTTACGGGGCGTGCTAGGCGGGCCAAAACACCGGCACCCCGTATCTCGCCGGAAATTTACGGGGTGCCGGTTGTTTACGGGGCCTGTTAGACTTGCTCTAACATCGGCGTCGGTGCCGATCCTTGCATCGACGCCGACGGCATGGCATCTTGTACGGGCATGAGGAGGGGCATATATATCGTGACGGTGCCGACTCTCGGCTTTGGTTCGCGGAAGTAGTGGGAAAAAGCACCGGCGATGAATGGTGCCGTCCTCACGTTCTCATGTAGTGGTTTAGTCCCATAACTTGTATCGCGAAAGCGTTTTAGTCTCACATCTTGCAAACTAGGCAAGATTAGTCCCATAACTTGCAACCCGGAAGCATTTTAGTCCAATTTAATCCATTTTTTTTTATTTTGATTGAATTTGTCCACTTGTAGGCGGAACTCGTTCTAAAGATTTTTGCAAAATGACCTTTGTCGTGGGCCCACTTTTCAGTGATCAAATAATAAAAACTCAAAATAACAGTGATAAGAGTCGAACCCAGGACTGTCTGGTAAGTTAATATAAGCTTGCCAGTATTACACATACAGAGATCTTCTATATCTAAATAGGAATCCCCCCACTACCATATTTCTCTTAACATGCAAACTATCCACCTCAACAAGCCTCCATGTCACCCATTCTTCCACATCATCACACTTAGCATTAGTTTTGGTGGGTTTCAAGTCACAAAAAATACGCAGCATTAAGTGGGTTCGGCTATCTCTTCACCTTTAGAGGTCGTTTGGCATCCAGGTATTCATTTCATTTAGTAGAAATGAATTGAATACATGGATTCATTTCATTTATATTATGATTCCAAAAATATCCATATGTTTGGCTGCCACCGGAATTTGGAAATGACAGGTCTAAGATAGGAATTGGGTTTACACATAGGGATATTTGGATGGATTTGCCAAATGAAATGACGGTTCAATTCCGTGCCAACCAAACATCATAGGGATGGAATTACAAAATGAATTTCAGGATTCTAGGCCCAAATGATGGATACCAAACGACCTTAGTTGTGTTGTAACTGCATGCACAAACGAATCGCTACAATGGCTGCATGTTTTTAATTTTCTATGTCTTCTATTCCTACCATATGATGATCCTCGGTTGTCATTACGTATTATTTTCCAGAAAAATTCCGGAACTCGATCGGTAAGGCGATGCCGTCGGCCGCTGGCCTATCATCTTCTCCACAACCGACCTCATCTTTCCATCTCTCCTGTACTCAATAGATGAATCGACGTGTAACCCCCGATGCATATTTATTCTAAGTCGTCGCTTCTATGCATAAATACTTGGCTTTCCCTACTAGCGTCATCCTCTGTTATGGTTGCTGCAAGCTCAGTCCACCCCTATTGATCTAACATTCCACAACGCCATGCGCGACAGTGTTATACGCTACTGCCTGTCTCACCTAGACGTACCTCACAAGGCGCTCACCTTCTCCCCAGTTTTGTCGTCGTGCCGCCACGCCTAGGAGACTGACTGACTGACCGACGACTCTCCTGTTCAGTCCATCGCCCTGCATGCGCCCTCTCATCGGCATGTCCACCAATTCAGTAGACGACGAAGAGGTGGAATCATCCAGCCGTGGAGGTTATTCATGGCGGTTGACACAGGACATGGTCGGGTCAATCAGCCGGTGTTTTGTCAAATTCTTTTTTTAGATAGTAGAACAATTCTCTTTCATCACATATGTACATGGAGATGTGGATCATATGGTATTATGATGCTTTTGTTTTTCATAGTACGGAGATCCCTTCTCCCCATCTTCCAAGATGGGGCCGTGTAGCAATAGATCAGCCGGTTGCCTTCCAGACCGATGGTCTCAGGACCCCAACTGTGAGGTAACGAGATTGATACTCAGTTTTGCAGTTCATGCATGTATCCTATTTTAAGGATATAATATTGTACCATGTGTTACATGCCTGCAGAAGAATCTATGATTATATAGTACATAGGGAATTTGACCATTTGATCAATTCATTACATTGTCTGTAAATTTATTAAGTAAAATAATTGACTCTTCGGTCATTCATGTTTTGCAGAAATTTATATACTGGTATATTGTAAAAGGGTACTTTGTAAAAAAATTCGCAGCAACGTGCGAGGCATTATCTAGTTTGTTAAATAGGAGAACACACTTTTATTATACGATTAATTCTAGGCCCTCACGTCCTAACTCTTCTACACGGGTGAGTGTGTATACACCTGGGCTACATATAAGCCTTTGTTTTGAACATTCAAAAATACGTTTTCTGGAGTTATACCAATTCTAAAAAACATAAATTTTAACCTGGAATAATTTGTGTTCTGGGCTACATAGAAAAAACAAAATTAGAAATCTGAATTTGTAAACGATGCACCTTCATATCTTGTCAGAATTTTTCCTTTTTGTGTGTAGCCCTAATATAATAAATTCGGGTTAAAAATTTACGCACTGAAAACTTAGATCATTGTCCACATGTACGTATTTTTAAGGGTGTTTATACTTTAAACTGCATTTTTTAAATGTTTAAAATAAAGACCTCCATCTTGTCCGAGTTTTAAAATAAAGAGCTCTATCTAGCGCCAGTTTCAATAAACGCCTCCATGCACAAGATTACTTTAACGGCCAACGTGAGCATTTGAAACGTGTGTGTGTGTTTGTATTGTATAAAAAGAGTTACACCCTAAGAAGTAGTAGCTGTTATTGTTATCGTAGTGACGTAAGCGGGTGGTTAGCAATGTAATGGTCAATTCCTTCCTCCGCTCCTAGACTTTTAACTATTTTGTACGTCTACTGGTTGCTCTGCCCCTTTTCAGCACCAAGCACACAAGTGCCACAGAAAAAATATAAATTGTAAACGAATTTGCTCAGACTCGCTGAAATTCGATCAAATTAGACTAAAGTATACGTATGATACAAGTTGTGGGACCAGTTTTGCTCACTTTACAAGATGGGGGACTAAAACATTTCCATGGTACAAGATGTGGGACTAAAAGTATATATACCTCTGTATAGTACGACTCGCACAAAATCGTAGACGTGATCGATTATCGCCAGGCGCGGGGCGCGGGGCGCGGACGTGCTAGCCTGGACGATCGGGACGCTTCTGCTGCTTCAATTCGGGCTAGCCAGGCTGCGTAGACTCGTACAAACATATGTATGTGGATGTGACTTTGACCTGCATGCATGTAAAAGCTAACATGTACTTAATCGATTATACCTAAAAAAACATGTACTTTTTTTTTGCGGGTAAAAAAACATGTACTTAATCGAGAAGATTAGTATAAATAGGCAAGGATAATTGCACCACCATGTTGATCCATTTTTCTTGAGAAATAATATTTATCTTTTATTAATGACAGTTGTGTGTCGTGTATTTGTATGTGCATACATACCAAAATGTCATGTGTGATTTTTGTATGCCGAGTACAAGATTACATCGGAAAATATAAGCGTACAACTATATGAATTAATCCGAATAAATAAGCATGATTATACAAATCGTAACTGAACTAATCATGTATATAAACAAAGCATATGAATAAATTGTATCTAAATATAATAAACATATCACATCTATTTCAAACGCTAGAACAAAGAACTCTAGGAAAAATTGAAAGAGAAACTTCAGGATCACGTATGGTGCAGTCTGAGCAGACGCTGCGGTAACAGTAGCGTTCACATTGAACTTTGTCACCCATGCGAAGTCAGGATTATCAGTTAGTGTTGTCAAAGCTCAAAATAAAATAAAGTGATGTAAAAAATTAGGATTTGTAGGGTCATTTATGGTGTATTCATAGCTGAATCTTCAATGCTCACCAATTTTTTGTGTGGTTGCTTGACCACATAGTCTAGGTGCAGCTCCGTCACTGTCATGTTGAGGTTGCCGAAGAGACTGTTAACGTCTAGGACGAAGTCGTTGTTAGGTAAGTCATTCTCGAACAACGTCGTGTTGCCAGTAGTCGCCCTAGAGCCCCCCCAACAACCTGATCACCCCTTACCCTCACCCATACAGGTCTACAAGAACCAAGGTTCTGGGGGCCTACTGTTCCGTCCTTCGGTGTACGGCGAAAGATGGGGTGGGAAGGTGATGACGTCATCACAAGTTTCTAGAAGCATGTAGTCGTATGTGTCGTGTAACAATTAGGGTTCATGTTTGGGTTTATATAGTGTAGGTAAGGTACGCCGTGGGGTGCAGTCCCCGATCCAGAATTACCGAAAGCAGCTGAGGTAACACGTCCGTCAATGACTCGTAATTTATACATATTAATTTTTTTAACAATAAAAATATATACAAGATGCATTGATATGAGTTTGGCATGGATCATTCCCGCAACCCGCAGAGCATTGTGACGAGGCATGGCGAGACGGGGCGGAGCATTGTGCACACTCCTCCTTTGCTGCCTCCACGCCACACCTCATCACACCACGTCACAGGTTGTTGGAATGAGCCGAGCCGAGCTCATATCCATATATCTAGTTCATATAGTATTTGCTATTCTATAGCCTGTTGTGTGGCCTAGTTAGAGGGTTCTAGAAGTGAGGCCTAGCCGGATCCAGGAAAGCTATGCTATGATCAAACCCATTATGTATATCCTCAATAGTAACATCTAATATTTTCACTTGCAAGTGGAGGTGCAACTAAAAATATCTAGTGTCAAGTGAAGCTATAACTTAGATATTTTAGTTGCAAATGAGGTTGTAACTAAGATTTTCTGTTACAAGTGGGATTGCAACTGTGGTTTTTGGCACGGCCAGTCCTGAGATTTCGGGGGCCCGGGGCGGAACAAAAATTTTGGGCCCCTTATTATAAAAAAATTATGCATATAGGAGATGATGAAAAATAAATATTTTAAGTATACTCCCAACTATAATATTTATATAAAAATAACAATGTTTGCATGATACCTTAAAATTTCATTCAAAAATTCCTAGAAGCAAAGTCCGTGACGATGGAATCAATATCAATCCCGTCCACTAACTTCTTTTCTATGCATAGAGTTGGCAAACCATTTAACCTCTCCTGATTACAGATCTCAAATAGTTCTTCAATAATTTTAACTTTAAACTTATTTCAGCTTATGCAACAGTCACCGGCATAGTAAATAAGATCCGATAAGCGATAGAAATATTAGGATAACAATATTAGCAGATTCATCATCATGATTACTCACATTATTATTATCTGCGTTGATATGAACATCGTCCTCTATACCGGCATTATCTTCTGAATCAACATTCGTGTGTTCCCCCAGAAAAACTAGCGCCAACTCATATGGATTGCCCGTAGTGCTTGTCTTGCTCTTCAAAAATTTATGAAAAGATCCTCTCTATGGTTCTATTAATTTCTTCTCTTGTTCTCTCTTTTTTCTTTTCTAAGCACCGGATTTAGGCGCCATAATTAGTTAACCTCGCTTGCTACAAACAAGAAATCAAGAACAACAATTACCAACTAGAATTAAGAACTAAAAAATAAGAATTAGGGCTGGGTAGGGGCAAACTAGCAGGCAGATTTGATGATCGTCGATGGCCTTCCTGCGTGCGGTGTGCCTGGCGGTCAATCGTAAAGGGCTTGAGGTAGGGCGCCCGAGAGGCGATCAGGCGACGAGAGGCGATACGATCGAGGGGAGGCGACGGGACTCGGGAGTCAGGGCATGGCCGGTACGTGGGAATCCGAAGAGAATAAGCGAGTCTAGAGCAATTCCTAGAGTGGTCGAGTACTCGAGTCGAGCACATGCCTTTGTCCTTGTCAAGCGATGCGTCGATACCTGGGAGTTGTGAGTCCAGCGATCGCTTCCTTGGCCTGGGAGTCGATCGTCGAGGCAGGCGAGCTATCAGGCCCTGTGAGCGATCGATGCCTATTTTCTGGTAGCGAGGGAGTCGATGTATAGCCCATAAAAATGTTTTTTTACGATGTATAGTAGGCCTATAAATTTTGGGGCCTCTACTTTTTTTCGGGCGTGGTCCCCCCTCAGGACCGACTTACAAGTGAGGTGCAAAATGTGATTTTCCACTTGCAAGTCGGGATATTCTAGTTGGAAGTGGGGCTCATTTATTATATGCTAGGCATTATACAGTCAGAGTCCAACGCCTGAGCGTTTTCAGCCGGAAAATTTTGTAGCCACACTATAGTCCGACCATGTACTCTGCCTAGCTAAGCTAACACATGACTCACACCATTACACTCAGGGCTAATCTTCGGCAGTTGAATCTCTCTTTGCCCTGAGTTGTTCTTGGATATTGTTGATTTTCATGGCATATCGGGAAGTTGGACGAGGCTGCTTGGATCAGGGCAAGCGCCTCTACACACTCAGTCTCCACTTTGATGGGCAATGTCGTCCATTGTAAAGCGAGCGCCAGGCCCTCCTCGATGGCTGCAGGTTATGCTTTCACCGCATCAGTACAATGGATCAGCTGGCGACACGCGGCAAAGATTGCCAGGCCTGTTTGATCTCGTAGCACCATGCAAGACCCCGCCGAGCCGTCTTGATGAAAGGAACTATCAGTATTCAGCTTCGTCTTCCCCTGTCGCGGCACGCTCCATTTTTGTTTCTTCTTTTGCCTTCCATCCTCCTTTTGCTTTTTCCATTGGATCCCTGCACATGGGATACAACACACTTACCTTTGTCAATATTAGTTTCCGGGTGTTGCTTGATCATGGCGAGGGTTATACTCCCTCCGTTTTAAAATATAAGATGTTTTAGTTTTGTAAGGCAAATGTATCTAGACTATTTTTTAGTGTATAGGTTCACTATCCTAATGAACCTATACAAAACTAAAACATCTTATATTTTGAAACAGAGGGAGTACTTATTAATTTCTAGTTATAGATAGGTTGCTGACAAGTGACAATAAAATTCTTTTGAGTTGCGTATTTTATTTTTATCGTCATGGAGATAGTGATGGAGGAAAGAAATTTTACATCCCTTTGTGTCTTTTGTTCCGTCGTTGCAAGCAAAGAGGTATTTGCGCTTAGGTTTTTCTCCAGAACGATCAAATGAAGTACTACCTCCGATCGTAAATAAGTGTCGCCATTTTAAACTAGAGTTAGTTTAAAACCGTGACACTTATTTAGGATCAGAGGGAGTACATGGACATCATAAGAAGCCCACGAAGAAAAAACGCCCAACAGATAGACAAAACTGGAAATGGGCTGACCGCAAAGCCGTGGTGACATCATCACCTATGAAGCTGTACTGCAAAATTTTCACTTGCAAGTGGGGATATTCTAGTTAGAAGCGGGGTTACAATTATGAATTTCTAGTTGTAGATAGGTTGCGGACAATACAATTCTGTTGAGTTGCATATTTTATTTTTTGTCGTCATGAAGACACTGATGGAGGAAAGAAATTTAACGTCCCTTTGTGTCATTCGTTCTGTCGTTGTAAGCAAGAGATTGAAAGAAAAACATTTGAAATTGCGTCGTTGCACCATACGACAGTGCGCTTACATTTCTCTTCAGAGCGATCAATGTAAGTATAAGGACAACATAAGAAGCCCGCAAAGCGAAAAGGCCCAGCAGATAAGCAAAAAGTGGAAACGGGCCTGGCCGCAAAGCCATGGTGACCATGGCGATTTATCACCACGTCAGTCTCCTCTCCTGAGGTTAAATCGCTGAAATCAACAATAGTAGTGTCAGTCAACTGAGTATTAGTCACAGCCAAAGTAGTATTTCGGGGAAAAAAATAATGGCTAGCGTTTGCGGCATTTCAGGGAAAAAAATAGGGAGTTACGTACTCCTCCTCCTCGGGATCCGGGAGCTGACGAGCGCGCGGGATGGCGACCGGAAAAAAGTCTACCCTTCGAGGCTGCGACGAACGACGACGTTGAACCGGGCAGCGCTCTGACCTGCGAAACTGAAACGGAAATGCCTACGGCAGCAGAGCAGCTGACGCAGCGCCGTGCGTGTCACTGCTGACGCCAGCCCAGGCGACCTCATCGCTGACAACCGACCCAGTCTCGGGATCGGTGGTGGAATCTTGTCTACAACTCTGATTGATACTTATTCCCTGAGGAACCAGCTCTCCGGAGTCCCTGACCCCCGCGTCGCCCGTCCTAGGCGACACGGGGGGAGAATCCCGCCGTCGTCCCAGCGCCTCCTCCCTCTCTCCCCCGCCTCCCTGCCGCCGCCAGAGGTCCCGCCGGCAAAGCCCGGGCGGTGACGGCGGCGGCGGGGCTCTCTCCGTGCGCGCGCGGGCAGCTCCTGTTCTGGCGGCGGCGGCGCGTGCTCCGGCGCGGAGGCGGCGGCGAGGTGCCGCGGTTCCCGGCGGCGCACACGGGTCCGGCGGCGGCTGAGCGGTGCGGCCTCCCCGGCGGCGGAGGCGCCCCTGCTGCAGCGGGTGGCAGCTGTGGGCTCGTCCGGGCCTAGATGGGCTTGGGCGGGCCTGCAGTTTGGGGCCCTGCAGTAGGCAAGCGCGGTGGAGCCTGGTGGCGCTGGCTGCTGGGTATCGCGGCGGTGCCGGCGGCCGGCCAGGCGGCGGTGGGTTGGATCCCCTCCGTCTAGCCCCCGTTCTTCGGGTGATCGAGGTGGGACGGCGACATGCACATCCTGCCCCGCCATCGGCATCTTCGGCTCGCCTCTCGTCGGCGTTGGTTCCAAAAGACGGCTCCTTGCTGCACGTGCTTCGGGCGTTGGGGTCGACGGCAGGGCCGGGAGAAATCCTCGCGTGATGCTGATGACGGCGACGCCCGTGGGCGCCGTCACCTTCTTGGAGGCGTCGTCATGGCGCTGCTTGTGCCTCCCCACGTCGATCACCGGGGGAAACCTTGATTCGGTCTACGGATCGGGCGGCGGCGATGCATCTGTGTCGTTCCCTTGTTGGAGGCGCCGCTCAGGTGATTTGATGAGTCCTTGGTGCGCTAGCTAGAGTCTGGCCTTGGCTGCCGCCTAGAGCTTGGGCTTCCGGGGCGCTATGTACGCCGTTGTTGGTTCTCCCTTGTCGACGCCTCCTCCAGTCGGGCTCGGTCCCGCCGTTTCGCTCGCCAACTTGGGCGCTATGGGCGAACGGTGCGTTGGCTTGTGTCTTCCTTGAGTTGGATCGGTCTTGTGTGGTTCCTTCCTTCGGTTGTGACGCGGCCTAGAAGCTCGGTGTGTCATCCCCTTGCCATGCTTGGTTGGAGGTGGCTCAAGGAGAGTCTTTGTCGTGTGGTTGGTGTAGTTGTGTTGTTTCCGTGTGGCGTTGTGTTTGTATCTTGTAGCCTTTTGGCATGGTTCGGCCATCTTGGTCTCTTCTTCTATGAAACCGATACACCTCCCAGGGTGTATCCTTGAAAAAAAGTCTCGGGATCGGAGGAGTTACGCCGGCCGAGCGAGTGCCGTCAGCTTAGAGCAAGTTTAATACTCCCTAGTCTCACAATAGATGTCTTAGAGCATTGGGCGAATCCAGACGAAGTTCGGACCAAATTTTGGCCGGATAAAACTTAATTTTGGCATGGGAACATTGAGTTTCTCACTTGCGTTTTTAGACCGAGTTTCCGTGTTCGGCTAAATTTCAGATGAGCTTGATAAATTCAGACAAATTTCATGAAAGATGAGCGAATATAGACGGATTACATCGAATTTAAAAAATAATAAACTAAAACATCAAAAAAGGCCGTCGCCGACGCCGCTTCTACATGCCGAAGTTGCCGTAGAAGGACGTGTAGCCCGGATCGGCCCAACCATCGTCCTCGCCGCCGTCGTCGTTGTCGTCGCTCGGCGGCTGTGGCAGGCGGGAGCTTCCCTGGCCGGCGTCGCCGACCTCCACGGCTGGTAGGAGGGGCCGGCTTCGTCGTCGTCGAGGACGACGAGCGGCGTGCCCTGGTAGGCGAGAACGCAGCCAGACCATGCCTGCCGTTCGGCCCGCTGCTGCAGGCGGTGGACGCGTTGTCGCTTCGTCTCCTCCCTGTCCGCCCTGGACCATTCCAGGATGTCCGGCGAGGACGGCTCCAACGGCGGAGGTGGCGCCGAGTTGTGGAGCGACTGCTCCATCACCATCCTTATGGCGCTATCCTCCGCGGGCGGCGCCGACCAGTCCGACGACTCAGGCTTCGGGCAGCGAAGGCGGCCAGTGGGCGGCGACAACGCCGGCACGCGGGCCTCGTTGATCATGATGTCCCGCGAATGTGTCTGCGGCGGCGAGCGGACCGGCAAAACCGCCTCGCGCTTGACTGGGCGCAGCGCCGGTGGAGGACCCATCGGCGTACGAAGCGGCGTGGATCCCAATGAGTGGGAGGCCGAGGCGGAGGAGGAGGAGGACTCGACTTTCGTCGCTGACTCGGCGGGTCCACACGCCGCTTCGTTTTTTTTCGTCGAGTTTGCTTCGTCGGCGTTCCCAGAGCGTATCCGGGATCCTGGGAATGGCCTGGGAGTCCGGACCAAAGTTGGCCCAAATCCAGAAGAAATGAGGTTTCTGAGTACGCGACTGGGCCGATTTTCGACATCCGGACCTAAATCGGCTTCCGGATCGGAGTCCTGGATAGCCGAGTGGAGATGCTCTTAGATTTGTCAAAATCTGAATGAATCACATTATTTAGTATAGGTTTATTTAAATTTTGAAAAATCTGAGACATCTATTTTGGGATGGAAGGTGTAATATAGCTGGTTGTTGGGTATAAGGTGTTGCCACATCATCTATAGTTAATTGTATATCGCTAACATGTACAATAGTCAATGTTAAGGAAATCGGTAATCGTTAGCTGCTCGGTTGGCTTGGGAGTAGCGATTAATCGGAACTCGGACGATTAACTGATTTAATCGGTCGGCTATTAGCAGCCTACAAAAATTAGCACCTAAAACACGTATGAATCCTCATCCTTAAGCTCCCGGATGAGATTCTCAAGCCGCTCGAGCTCTTGTATGTGAGGCCTGGTCGGCAACTACGAGGAACTAGTCAACAACGACAAGGTACTAGTTGGTGATGGCTGGAATCAAGCTCCTGGAGGCAGGGATCGAATTGGAGCTTCGCAAAACCTACTTCATTGGGGCGGGCTAGCGGATGGATGGACGATATGTGTTAATAATTTTGCAATTTTTTTGACCAAGTGTAATGGTTAATCAGGAACATACCTAGTAATCGGAGTGTTGGACCTATTAATCGGGCTAAACGATTAACACAAAGGATTAGTGGTAATCGACACGGTCAGGTCCCTAGTAGTGATTAATCGGCCTATTAATCGCTTATTCGGCCTATTTTTTGAATAGTGACAATAGTTGAACAAAAAAATGTACTACAATTTTATTAAAATGTGACCTATCTTTTACTCTCACAAAGCACCTAGAAGCACGTGCTAGAGCTGACTCTTAACTTACAGTTGGTTTATCTTCTCTCTCCTCTTTTCTCTCCTTCAACTCAGCATTAATCCTATATTTTACTTCTTATAATTACTCCCTATGTCCCGTAAATAAGTGTACTTTTAGGTTGTGTCTGAATCAAACTTTATTAAATTTGACCAACTTTTTAGTTAAATATATCAACATATATTACATAAAATTGTTATATTATGAAACTAAATTTGAAAAAAAATCTAGTGGTGCCATTTTAGTGTTATAAATATTGCTATATTTTTCTATAAAATTAGTCAAAGTTTACTAAGTTTGACTTATGACAGAGCTAAAAGTACACTTATTTGTTAACTTAGGAGTAGCTAGCATGGCTTTACTGTACTTGCTTCTACCGGCACGTAGGCCACCAGAAGAAGGCGGCTCGCTCGGCAGGTTTCCTAGGAGGAGCGAGACGGCACTAGAGGTGTACTACACAACAGCAACATGATGGCCACGGCACTCCTGTGTACTCTCCTACACGCGCGTGCGCGTACGCTGGTCCATCTCATGTCCGGCCAGGCTTTGTTTGTTGGTTTGTTTGAATTAATCTTGACCAGTGCCACGTGTTTGACGATTCTTCATTGACATAGCAGCAGTATGTCGTACTAGTAAAAAGAACATTTTATACTACAAGCAGTGTTTGGTTGTCCTCATCTCTGAACATGAATGGTGATAAGGTCCAAGACTAGTTAAACTCGCTTATTCAAATGGTACTTCCATCTCGGGTTCTTCTTCTCTAGGTCGAACAACGGCCAAGAATGTCACCTACTAACTGACCTAGTAGACCTAGGAGCCTGCGAACTGATATAGTAATATTCTGTACAAATGACTCGTTCAACACCTAATCTGACATTCTTTTTTTTTGTAAAGGAAAACCTCTGATCTCACATTCTTGCGACTAGCATGATCAAAGTTTTGGGGCGCCGTTTGCTGCTAGTTTATGCTACAAGTAGCATCGGTCATCCCTTAGACAGTTGAATGACTGGTCCGCATCGCTGAACAATCGTGGTGAGATCCAAGACTAGTTAAACTCAGTTCAAATTATATTACTCCAGTAGTACACCATCCATCCATAAATAAGTGACTTAGATTTATTTAAATTTAAATATATCTACATATGTTTTAGTGTGTACATAAATTTTAATATAGACAAATTCAAATCCATTATTTATAGACAAAGGGAGAGAAAGGAAGTACATCAGTTATTATGCTACACGTCTTGCATGCACATGGCCACGTGTGGCCTCGGCAGCTGCACAGCACAGCACCGCACCTCACCACGGCACCAGGCCGTATGAACTACCAACTGCCTCCCGTCTACTCATGCTCAGCACACGCAACGCTCCATTTTTGCTTCATGGATCGTCACCGACCACGTTTACGTCACGGGATGACGGGAGCGATGAGCGAGGATGTCGATCGATATATACACAAAACAAAACTGCCGTAGGTAGGCAACCGACCATTCGGTCCAGTTTATTAGGCATACACTTAGTTTAAGCAAATCTTTGACCATCAATTTTGACCAATAAAATATATAATATATGTTTCAAAAAATATATTATTAAAAACTATTTTTAAAAATGAATCTAATGGTATAATTTTTATGACATATTATATAAAATTTGTTGATCAAAATTATTAGTTAAATTTATTTTTAAACTATTTGCGTGTCTAATAAACCTGCCCAAAGAGACTACTGTACATGACATCATGCACGACATGTCGAAACTCATCTACTCCCTAGGCCCCAAAATAAGCAGCTCGTTTCCAGGGTTCTCAGACTCAATTTTAATTTCCGGACGGATTTAACATTTGGCCTAAAAACGGCCGGTTCTCCGGTCTTGTTTCCAGGCCAAGTTTCCGCGTGGGCCAAAATTCAAACAAACTCAGCGAAAGTTGGACAAACATAAGAGACGAGTTCATACATATTATTTTAAATTCGGACATATACCCGAATTTTGACTACGGTAGGCTAAAGAAAAACTTAAATAAATACAAATAACTTAAGACATGCAAGTCCTTACCAAGTTCATATGATAACCTTGCTGATTTGTTTACCAAATCCTTACCAAGTACGTTGTTCATAAATATGTACATGGAATTAGTATGAGGAGACTTTATGACTTGCAAAGTTCAATTGAAAAAATCTCTCAGGTTAAGACCAGTTGAAGATCATCAGATCTTAGGTACTGCACTTTTTTTTTCTTTTGTGAGTTTTTCCTAATGGTTCTCACATAAGGTTTTCAATGAGGCAATATCAGTACAAGCATGGATGACATATGTCATTTTCTCCTTATTTTTCCACATGGTTTTTGAAAGAAGTTTTTCATGGCATATTGTATCTTTCTTCTCTATTTTTTCCACAGGGTTTTTGGAAGAGGTTATTCCCAGGATGATCGGTCGCAAGGAGAAGCAAGAATTAGGGGAAGTGTTAGGATTTATTTAAATACATTAAATATGATATAATCCTTTGTTGTAACCGTCGGGGCGTTTTTCTCGCTCCCGATACTCACACCCCTCCTAAACCGACGTTAAGGCCACAAACCGACGTACGGGCCTCAGGGGCTGCGCCAAGGGTATTCCCTGGTATTCAAGTGAATACCAATGATTTTTCCAACACAAGACAAAAGAGCTATAATTTTAGCAAAATAAAGATGATTTTTTTATAAAATGAATAACAAGTTAGCCAAATGAATACCAGATTGCAAATTCCTGGAGCCGCCACTGACAGGCTTGTATATATTTTGAATCATCAATGGAATGAAGTACGGTTGGAATTATTTGCCTCATTTATTTTTACAGGAGTAACTTAAATGGTAATATAGATGCCACTTAGGCATAAAAGATGATGTGGTAAGTAATTAATGAAGGGAGAAGCAAATGGTGTAGCATAATATATTACCATCACATCATATCAAAAATGAGTGTATAAAATAATAAATAATACTTTCTGTGATACTTAAATTATAACACTACCCATTATGGAGATAGTAACTTAGACTAGTATACTCTAACTTACTACACACCAATGTCAGCCTCATCTCATGTCCGGCCATGGCTTGTTTGTTGGTTTGTTTGAATTAATCTTGATCAGTCCCACGTGTTGACGATTCTTCCTTGACCACTACTAGGAAAACGGCTATAGGTAATCAGCACATCCGTGGCTCACATGGTTGAAGTGCCCCACGGCTAAAACAAGCGTGGCTCACCTGCGGGCAGTGCCCTACTAGTAACTAGAACAACCGTGGCGCACATGACCATAGTGCGCCACAGATATGTGTGGGCCAGGGCCCTGTTGGCCGCACGCCAAACATCTGTAGCGCACACAGGTCAGGTGCGCTACGGATGTTAGTGCCAACTGTGGCACACACTGTGGGGGTGCGCTACGTCCCCCTCTGCTGTGAAACGGCCAGACACATCCGTGACGCACTATGGCATGTGCGCCACGGATGTTACTACTCCCTGCTAGGACCGTGTGCGCCACAGATATGTCGATTTTTTTTACACCACTTTATGTGCACATGTGTGACCACATCCACCACCCCATACTTCACTTTCCCCTTCTTCTTCCTCCTTAGATCAAGTCGGGATCTTCTCCTTCCCACCTCAATTTCTCCACCCATTCACCATTTTTAGCATGTAGAACTTGCCTTGGATGTTACATAAGTAATAGAGGAAGGTCTCCGGTCTCGCGCGCACCTCTTCTTTACATCTTTCTCGCGATCGGTCTCTCATCTCGGTAAGTTATCCATGTAAGGATGTGTTTTAAGGGAATATGCCCTGAGAGGCAATAATAAAGTGTTTATTATGTGTATTCCAAGTATATGATAGATGTTTATTTTGCATGCTATAATTGTATTAATACGGAAACGTTAATACATGTGTGTTTAATAAACAAACAGAAAGTTCCTAGTTATGCCTCTCTCATAAACTAGCTCGTTGATTAACAAGATGATCAAGGTTTCCTGATCATGGACACTGGATGTTGTTAATAACGGGATCACAACATTAGTGTAATGGTGTGATGAACATTCATCCGAAGTATAGCATTACGATCAAAGTCATTGAGTTTATATTGCTATAACAACTTATGAAGTGATCCTAATCCTTAGACCATGTAATCATGTCAATCACTAACACCGGAAGAGTTTCTTGATAACATCAAACGTCACACCGTAACAGGGTGATTATAAAGATGGATTCAAAACTAATAAAGTGTTATGTTGAGGCTCATGGATCGAGAGTGGAATTTGTTCATCCCGATGACGGATAGATATACTCTGGGCCCTCTCGGTGATATCACATTGATTAGCTTGCAAGCAAGTGATTTGATCACTATAATGTTATATCACAGGAACGAGAAAAGAGTGCATGTCGGTAACGAGATCAAACTAGGTATGGAGATACCGATGATCGAATCTCGGACATGTAATATATCGTGAAACAAAGGGATTAAGATATTAGCGTAAAAGGTTCCGACGATCACAAGAAAGTCATCGTTGAATGTGTGGGAGTCAGTATGGGTCTCCAGATCCCGCTTCTGATTATTGATCCGATAGGGTTTTCGATCATGTCCGCATTATTCACGAACCGTAGGGTGACACACTTAAGAGACACCGACATCCAATTGGAGCAAATGTTTCATGCCGAAAGAATTAACAAGCGCAGGAATTTATTTCACTAGATACCGAAACAGGTTTTCGGGTGAAATTGCATAAAGTGGTTATGCATGTGAAATAGAATTCTAGCAAGGGGTTATTTGTGAATTTTTGTCATTAAAGTAATTGAAAAAATTCTGAATAAAATAAAAGAGTTTTATTTAATGAGAGTTTGCATTAAATTTGGTGGAAATTTAATGGGAATTTGAGTGGACTTTTGAGTGGAGGGAATTTAAAGGAGATTTGTGAGTGGAGTGTCCACCCACATGAAGAGGGGAGGGCAAGGGGGCAGCCCCCATGCGCCGGCCACCCCCTTGGGGTTCCCCCCTCCTCCTATAAAAGGAGCCCCCCTCCTCACTTGTCTCACACACCTCCTCGTGAAGGATCTCTCTCCCCCTCTAGAATTTATCCCCCATGGTCTCGGACTAGCGAGATACATGTTCCCGGTGGCTATTCGGCAAGAAAGAGTTGTGCTTCCGCTGCATCGCTGGAGCGAGGAGGCAGAGGTTGCTCGGTGCCTCGAACGTGTGTGCGAGCACGGATGCGCTGCTGATTTGCGGCGCTAGGACTTCCTCTCGATCTTGAGATCGGCAAGAGATCGTCTACATCAACCACGAGTTGAACTCGTTAAGCTTTGTCGGTCTTCAAGGGTATGTTCTCTACGGATATACATCCGCCCGTTGTTTGTATCTAGTAGATAAATATTGGTATATAGTTCACATCGTAGGAAATTTTTTGTTTTCTATGCTGCGAACCCTACAGTGGTATCAGAGCCGGATCTATGCGTAGATACTTTACACGGGTAGTACACATATGAGTATGTGGGCGATGATGATCATGTTGTTGCTCCTTTGTTGTAATTTTGGATATTGGTGGCATAGTGGGATGAAGCGGCCCGGACAAACTTTACATGTCCTCATACATGAGACCTGTTCCACGCTTGACATGCAACTAGTTTGCATAAGTGGCTAGCGGGTGTCTGTCTCTCCTACTATAGTCAATATCTATTTTGCAAGCGAGTTGTCAACAATTTGATTATCCTCGTTGTGGTTCATGTTCGTAGGTAAGAACGGTTCTATCTCGAAAGCCCTAAGCCACGTAAAACTTGCAATGGATAAATTAGAGGCGTCTAGTTTAGATTGTTGCTGGGCTAGTGTTATGATATGGTTGTGTTGTAAGTAGAAGTATGATATGATACTCTTACAACACACATAGCGTGTAAAATCCATAGACCTTGGATTTACACATATAGGTATGATAGTGATCATACCACGATGCACATGATAGAGATCATCTGCGGGAACCATATAATTTCACTAATAAACATATGATGTTTGATAGCATCTTATATTGCTTGTTTAGCGCTTTGTTAGCATAATAAGATGATCCCTCATTTAAATATCAAGATAAGAATGTGTTCTTCCTTTAGTATGCACCGATTATGTTTTCGTCGCTCCAAGACATCACGTGATGATCGGCTGTTCTTGGATCCACGACCATATTTCGGGTGTAAAACAGTTACACACGCGAATACTAAGGTTCTAACTTGGCGAGCCTAGCATGTACAGACGTGGCCTCGGAACACGGACCGAAAGGTTAAGCATGAGTCATATAGTTGATATGATGCCCATTTGATGCTCGCCTTTGAAACTATACCGACTCACGTGATGATCGGACTTGGTGTAGTGGATTTGGTTCATGTAATCACCAAAAAGGCACGAGGGATGTCGTTTTTGAGTGGGAGTTCATTCGTAATATAGATTTGTTGAACTCAATCTATCATACACTTAGTCTAAACTTTACAAATTCTGTTGTAGATGGCACCACCTGCTTTTAATTTCAATGTGTTCATGGAGAAAGGGAAACTAGCAACGAATGGTAGCAACTTTACCGAATGGGCCATGAATTTGAGGATTATCCTCTCTGCTGCACAAAAGCAATATGTGCTAGAAGCGCCGTTAGGCCCCCCACCTTTTGATGATGCCCCTAACGAGGAGAAGAATGTCTATCAGACTCGTCAGGAGGACCACAACTTAGTTCATTGCGGCATATTGTATGGGCTAGAGCCGGAACTTCGAAAGCGTTTCGAAAATGGCAATGCATTTGATACAATGGGTGAGTTGAAAATGATTTTTGACACACATGCTGC
Organism: Avena atlantica; assembly: GCA_910589765.1. Lineage (NCBI taxonomy): Eukaryota > Viridiplantae > Streptophyta > Magnoliopsida > Poales > Poaceae > Avena > Avena atlantica. Next base: position 489,360,655 of record OU342736.1, read on the forward strand.
TGTAGAGAGCTACAACGCTTCAGAAAAGTTCTTTAGCTGCATGATGGAAGAGCACAACTCCGTTAGTGAGCATGTACTCAAGATGTCGGGTTACGCCGATAAGCTTGTGTCCTTGGGAATATCGATTCCCATTGACTTAGGCATCCATCGTGTTCTGCAGTCTCTTCCGCCTAGCTATAAGAGCTTCGTGATGAACTATAATATGCAAGGCATGAAGAAGTCTCTCCCCGAGCTTCTGTCAATGCTTAAAACTGCAGAAGTGGAGATCAAAAAGGAACATCAAGTGTTGATGATCAATAGGAACACTGGTTTCAAGAAAGACAAGAAGGGAAAACGGAAGGGAAGTAAGGGCGGCAAGCCTGTTGCCGCGCCTGAAAAGAAACCCCGAGTTGGACCTAAGTCTGATTCCGAGTGCTACTATTGTAAGGGGACTGGCCACTAGAAGCGCAACTGCCCCAAGTATCTGGCAGACAAGAAGGCCGGCAAGGCAAACAAAGGTATATATGATATACATGTTATTGATGTGTACTTGGCTAGTGCTCGCAGTAGCACCTGGGTATTTGATACCGGTTCAGTTGCTAATATTTGTAACTCGAATCAGGGGCTGCGGAACAAGCGACCGCTAGCAAGGGGTGAGGTCAAGATGCGTGTCGGCAATGGATCAAGTGTTGATGTGATCGCCGTCGGAACGCTGCCTCTCCACTTACCGTCGGGATTAGTTATAAACTTGAATAAATGTTATCTGGTGCCTGCACTGAGCATGAACATTGTATCTGGATCATGTTTGATGCGAAGTGGTTATTCATTTAAATCCGAGAACAATGGTTGTTCCATTTATATGAATGAAATATTTTATGGTCATGCACCGATGATGAATGGTTTATCTATTAGATCTCGATGATAATGTTACACATATTCATAATGTTGATGCTAAAAGGATTAAACTTAATGATGATATATCCGCATATATGTGGCACTGCCGTCTAGGTCATATTGGCGTTAAACGCATGAAGAAGCTCCATTCGGATGGACTTTTGGAATCACTTGATTATGAATCATTTGATACATGTGAGCCATGCCTTATGGGCAAGATGCTTAGAACGCCATTTTTCGGTTCAATGGAACGGGCGACAGATTTATTGGAAATCATACATTCTGATGTATGTGGTCCAATGAGTGTGTAGGCGCGAGGTGGATATCATTATTTTGTTGCTTTCACGGATGATTTGAGTAGATACGGTTATATCTACTTGATGAAACACAAGTCTGAAACCTTTGAAAAGTTCAAGGAATTTCAGAATGAAGTGGAAAATCATCGTAATAGAAAGATCAAATTTCTACGGTCCGACCGTGGAGGTGAGTATCTAAGTTACGAGTTTAGCACTCACATGAAAGAGTGTGGAATTGTTTCACAACTCACACCTGCCGGAACACCACAGCGAAATGGTGTGTCGGAACGTCGTAATCGTACTTTATTAGATATGGTTCGATCTATGATGTCTCTGACGGACTTGCCGTTGTCATTTTGGGGTTATGCACTAGAAACTGCTGTATTCACTTTAAATCGGGCACCATCTAAATCCGTTGAAAAGACACCGTATGAATTGTGGTTTGGAAACAAACCTAAGCTGTCATTTCTTAAAGTTTGGGGATGCGATGTTTATGTGAAGAAACTTCAACCGGATAAACTCGAACCCAAAGCGGAAAAATGCGTCTTCATAGGATACCCTAAAGAAACTATTGGGTATTCCTTCTATCACAGATCCGAGGGCAAGGTTTTTGTTGCCAAGAATGGATCCTTTCTAGAGAAAGAGTTTCTCGCGAAAGGTGTGAGTAGTCGGAAGGTAGAACTCGAAGAGGTTGTGGAACCTTATCTTCAAAGTATGGCGAGTATCGCAGCGCCGGAAGTTGTTCCGGAGTTGGCTCCACCTGTTGAAGAGGGAACTAATGATAATGATCATGAAACTCCAAAAGAGAGTACTACCGAACCTCGCAGGTCAAACAGGACGCGTGCAGCTCCCGAGCTGTACGGAAATCCTGTCATGAATTTCATGGTTGATGAAAATGATGACCCTGCGACGTATGAAGAAGCGATGATGAGCCCGGATTCCAACAAATGGTTAGAATCCATGAAATCCGAGATAGAATCCATGTATGAAAATCAAGTTTGGAACTTGGTGGAATTACCTCACGACCGAAAGGCCGTGGAGAACAAATGGATTTTCAAAAGGAAAACTGATGCTGATGGTAATGTGACCGTCTATAAAGCTCGACTTGTCGCAAAGGGGTTTCGACAAATTCAAGGAGTTGACTACGATGAGACTTTCTCTCCCGTAGCGATGCTAAAGTCAGTTAGGATTATGTTAGCAATTGCTGCATATTTCGATTATGAGATATGACAGATGGATGTCAAAACCGCGTTTCTCAATGGTAATATTGAAGAAGAGTTGTATATGATACAACCAAAGGGTTTTGTCGATCCTAAGGATGCTAACAAGGTGTGCAAGCTTTAGCGATCCATCTATGGATTGAAGCAAGCATCACGAAGTTGGAATCTCCGCTTTGATGAGGTGATCAAAGAGTTTGGATTTGTCCAAACTTATGGAGAAGCTTGTATTTACAAGAAAGTGAGTGGGAGCAATGTGGCATTTCTGATATTATATGTGGATGACATATTATTGATCGGAAATGATATAGATCTTTTAAACAGTGTTAAAAGTTATCTAAACAGCAAATTTTCAATGAAGGACCTAGGTGAAGCGTCATACATATTAGGCATAAAGATCTATAGAGATAGATCTAGGCGCCTAATAGGGCTATCGCAAAGTACATACCTTGATAAGATTTTAAAGAAGTTTAAAATGGACGGAAGTAAGAAGGGGTTCTTACCTATGTTGCAAGGCAAGACATTGAGTAAGACTCAAAGTCCGGATTCGGCGGAAGAAACAGAGATAATGGACAAAGTCCCCTATGCTTCAGCCATAGACTCTATAATGTACGCCATGCTATGTACAAGACCGGATGTGGCACATGCTATTAGTTTGACTAGTAGGTACCAATCGGATCCAGGTTCAGAACACTGGATAGCGGTCAAGAATATCCTTAAGTACTTACGAAGAACTAAGGATATGTTTCTTGTATACGGAGGTGAAGAAGAGCTCGTCGCTAAGTGTTATGTCGACGCTAGCTTTGACACCGATCCGGATGACTCTAAGTCTCAATCCGGATACGTATTTCTCATGAATGGCGGAGCGGTTAGTTGGAGGAGCTCCAAACAACCTGTGGTAGCGGGATCAACAACGGAGGCCAAATATGTTGCTGCTTCAGAAGCGGCTCAGGAAGCAGTTTGGATGAAGGAGTTCATATCCGAACTAGGAGTGGTGGCAAACGCATTGGACCCAATGGTGATCTATTGTGACAACAATGGTGCCATTGCCAATGCCAAAGAGCCAAGGTCTCACAAGCATTCCAAGCATATTAATGTTGGAGATATGCCCTAGAGGCAATAATAAATGTAGTTATTATTATATCTTTGTGTTTATGATAAATGTTTACATTCATGCTATAATAGTATTAACAAGGAAACATTAATACTTGTGTGATTTGTAAACTTAATTTGAAGTCCCTAGTATAGCCTCTATACATCACTAGCTTGTTGGTTGATAAATGATTGTGGTTTCCCTATCATGAACATTGAGATGTTATCAATGACAAGATCATATCGTTAGGAGAATGATATGGTGGACATACTCCTATAGATAAGCGTAGCATAAAGATCAAGTCATTTCAATAGTTCAATTGCTATATGCTTTCTGATACATAGTAACCTAATTCCTTCGACCATGAGATCATGCATATCACCTTTACCGGATGGATGCTTTGATGACATCAAACACCACATCGTAACTGGGTGGTTATAAAGGTGGCATTGAGTGTTCGGAAAGTATTGGTTGAGACACATGGATCAAGAGTGGGATTTGTCCATCCATATGACGGATAGATATACTCTGGGCCCTCTCGGTGGAATGTCATCCAATTAGCTTGCAAGCATGTGACTGGCTCACAAGGGATCACATATCACGGGAACGAGAAAAGAGTACTTATCGGTAACGAGGTTGAACTAGGTATGCAAAGATACCGACGATCATAACCTCGGATAAGTAAACTATCGTGAGACAAAGGGAAATTGGTATCGTATGTAAGTGGTTCATTCGATCGCAAAGTAATCATAGAAATATGTGGGAGCCATATGAATTTCCAGATTACTCTATTGGTTACTGTTCGGAGAAGTGTCTCGATCATGTCCGCATAATTCACGAACCGTAGGGAGACACACTTAAGGATTCGACGTTGTTTGAGTAGTTATGGTATTATGAGAAAGAGACCGAATGTTGTTCGGAGTCTCGGATGGGATCCGGGATATCACGAGGTGATCCGGAATGGTCCGGAGAATAAGATTCATATAAGGAAAGTCCCGTTTCGGAGTTCGGGAATGATTCCGGTGTTTTCATCGGGAATGTTCTAGAAGGTTCCGGAATGTCCGGCACTCCGGAGGGGAAGGGGTACATGAATGTGTCATTGCATATTGGAATGATTGCATCATGTACTAAGTGTTCTCGCTGTTCCAAATAAAGGATTAAATTGAATCCTAAATTGAAAAGTCAAATAGCAAGTTTGAAAAGTCAAACGGCTAAAATTGGAAAGAGGGAAAGAGGAAGGAGAGGGAAACCGAGTTGGGGAGGGAATCCCTCCTCCAACCGGCGGCCCACCTCCAAGCCGAGTTGGGGAGGGCCTCCCCTCCCTCCCCCTTGGTGCGCCGACCCCTCCACCTATATAAGGAGGGGCAGGGCTCCCTCCTCTAGACATACAAGTCCCTCACCTCAAACCCTAGAAAGCTGCAGCCCTCCATAGCCGCCGCCACCACCTAGGGTTTTGCCCTAGCCGCCGACTTGGGGGTCCCCAGAACCCTAGTTGCCGGCTCTAGCCCCTCCTCCTTGGTGTGTCTAAACCCTAGATCGCCGAGGAGCTCTCTCATACTCCACCATACTCGCTCCGGCTTAAGGCGAAGCCCTGCGGGATCTCCCCTCTACTTCCGGTACCACGCCGTTGTGCTACCGGAATCGCGAGGAGAGTGCTACAACCTCCGCTGCCTGCTGGAACAAGGGAGAGGAAGGTCTTCGTCGAGTACCGAACGTGTGACCGACTGCGGGAGCGCTGCCGGAACGCAGCGCCGGAAGGATCGTCTACGCGATCTTGAGATCGGGAAGAGTACGACTACATCACCCACGAGAATCCGCTCTCGTTAAACACTTTGGAATCTTCGAGGGTAAGTTATTCCATCGACTCGTTGCTACAATCTAGTAGATAGATCTTGGCTTGTTTGTTTGTATGCGATAGAAATTTTTTGTTTTCCATGCTACGAAACCCTACAGTGGTATCAGAGCCGTGTCTATATGTAGATCTGTTGCACGAGTAGAACACAATGGTCATTGTGGGCGTTGATGCTTTTATTGTCGATTGCTTCTTGTGTACTTTGCATCTTGCGGTATGTTGGGATGAAGCGGCCCGGGCTAACCTTACATGACATCGTTCATGAGACTTGCTCCACGCTTGACATGCAACTTGTATTGCATAAGTGGCTTTGCGGGTGCCTGTTTCTCCTAGCATAGTTAAGATCCAATTTACAACGGGTGATCAACAATGCTAGTATCAATGTTGTGGTTCTTGTTCGTAAGTTAGAACGACACTTATTGAAAGCCCCAAACCACGTAAAATATGCAAAGAAAGTAGAGGCGTCTAACTTTGTTTTGCAGGGGTGTGCAGTGATGTGATATGGCCATGATTGTGATTATATTTGATGTATGCAATGTTCCTTATTGTAAGTTGGCAACCGACAGGAGCCAGATGGTTGTCTTTAATTTATGTTAAGACCCGCGTGTCTATTCAAAGTAGTTGTAATAGTTGAAGCCGGTGGACGACAACCATGGAGAGGCGTCATTGACCTTGATGCAATGCCGGTGATGATGAAGATCATGTTCGTGCTAGAAGATGGAGATCGGAAGCACAAAGAAGAAAGGCCATATCATATCACATATTATGAATTGCATGTGATGTTAATCCTTTATGCATCTTGTATTGCTTAGTAGACGACGGTAGCATTATAAGATGATCCCTCATGCACATGAATTTCAAATCATAAAGTGTTCACCCTTAGTTAGCACCGTTGCTAAAGCTTGTTGTTTCGAAACACCACGTGATGATCGGGTGTGTTAGATTCTGCAAGTGTATACAACGTGAGCAAGCCAGATTTGCTCATGCGGAAACTAAGGTTTGATCTTGACGAGCCTAGCATGTACAAACATGGTCTCGGAACACGGATCACCGAAAGGTAAAGCATGAATCATATAGTAGATATGATGAACATGACGATTGTTCACCATTGAAACTATATCAACTCTCGTGATGATCGGTGTTGATGTAGTGGATTTGGTTCGTGTGATCACTAAAACAATGTGAGGGATGTTGTTTTGAGTGGGAGTTCACCTAGTTTAATTTCATTATTAATTTGAACTCAATTTGTCATAAACTTAGTCTAAACTATTGCAAATATGTTGTAGATCAATGGCAGCCCCTACCATCAATTTTAATGCGTTCCTAGAGAAAGAAAAGTTGAAAAACAATGGAAGCAAGTTTGCGGATTGGTTCCGCAATTTGAGGATTGTCCTCACAGCTGGTAATTTGACCTATGTGCTGGATGCACCGCTGGGTGACCCACCTGCAGCTGATGCTCCCGATGAAGTAAAGAATGTTTACCTCGCTCGGAAGAATCAGTACTCCATAGTTCAGTGTGCTATCTTGTATGGTTTGGAATCGGAGCTTCAGAAAAGGTTTGAAGAATCAGACCCATATGATATTGTCGAGGATCTCAAATTGATTTTTGAGACTCATGCGGCAATTGTAAGCTATGAGGCTTCTGAAAAGTTCTTTAACTGCAAGATGGAAGAAGGCAGCTCCGTCAGTGAGCATGTGCTTAAGATGTCTGGGCACGCAAACAAACTTCAAAGCTTGGGTATAGTGATTCCTAATGCTTTGGGGATTTACCGTGTCCTCCAATCACTACCACCAAGTTACAAGAACTTTGTGATGAACTACAACATGCAGAACATGAACAAGACGTTGCCAGAACTCTTTGCCATGTTGAAATCTGCAGAAGTGGAGATCAAGAAAGAGCACCAAGTGTTGTTGGTCAATAAGACCACCAAATTCAAGAAAGGCAAGTCTAAGCAAAAGGGACACTTCAAGAAGGGTGGTAAGAAAGTTACCACGCCGGCGAAGAAGACCAAGGCTGGACCCAAGCCTGATACTGAGTGCTTTTACTGCAAGGGAGAAGGTCACTGGAAGCGGAATTGCCCAAAGTACTTGGCGGATCTGAAGAACGGCAACATCAAGAAGGAAGGTATATCTGATATACATGTTATTGATGTGTATCTCACTAGTACTCTTAGTAGTGCCTGGGTATTTGATACTGGTTCGGTTGCTCATATTTGTAACTCGAAACAGGTGCTGCAGAATAAACGGAAGCTAGCGAAGAACAAGGTGACGATGCGCGTGGGAAACGGATCAAAGGTTGATGTGATCGCGGTCGGCGCGCTACCCCTTCATCTACCATCGGGATTAGTTTTATACTTAAATAATTGTTATTTGGTGCATGCGTTGAGCATGAACATTATATCGGGATCTTGTTTATTGCGAGACGGTTACTTGTTTAAGTCCGAGAATAATGGTTGTTCGATTTATATGAGTAATATGTTTTATGCACATGCACCTTTGATAGATGGTCTATTCTTATTGAATCTCGATAGTGGAAATACACATATCAATAACATTGAGGCTAAACGTTTGAAATCAAGCGATAATTCGAACTATATGTGGCACTGTCGTCTTGGTCACATTGGAGTGAAACGTATGAAGAAACTCCATTCTGATGGACTTCTTGAATCACTTGATTTTGAATCACTTGAAAGATGCGAAGCATGTCTGATGGGTAAAATGACTAAGACTCCATTTTCTGGTATGATGGAGCGAGCTACAGACTTATTGGAAATCATACATACCGATGTGTGTGGTCCAATGAGTGTAGCATCGCGCGGTGGTTATCGTTATGTTCTTACCTTCACGGATGACTTGAGTAGATATGGGTATATCTATTTCATGAAACATAAGTCCGAAACTTTCGAGAAGTTTAAGGAGTTTCAAAGTGAGGTATAGAATCAACGTAACAAGAAGATTAAATTTCTACGTTCTGATCGTGGAGGTGAATATCTAAGTTACGAGTTTGGCGAGCATTTGAAGAAATGCGGAATACTTTCACAGTTGACACCGCCGGGAACACCACAGCGTAATGGTGTGTCCGAACGTCGTAATCGAACTATCTTAGATATGGTTCGTTCTATGATGTCACTTGCAGATTTACCGCTATCATTTTGGGGTTATGCAATAGAAACAGCCGCATTCACTTTAAATAGGGCACCGTCTAAATCCGTTGAAACGACACCATATGAATTATGGTTTGGGAAGAAACCTAAATTGTCGTTCCTTAAAGTTTGGGGATGCGAAGCCTATGTAAAGAAGTTACAGCCGGACAAGCTTGAACCCAAAGCGGAAAAATGCGTCTTCATAGGATACCCGAAGGAAACTATTGGGTATACCTTCTATCATAGATCCGAAGGCAAAATCTTCGTTGCCAAGAATGGATCCTTTCTAGAGAAGGAATTTCTCTCGAAAGAAGTGACTGGAAGGAAAGTAGAACTCGACGAGGTTGTCGAACCTTCTCTCGAAATTGCGAGTAGCGCAGCACCGGAAGAAGTTCCTGTGGTGCCTGCACCAATAAGAGAGGAAGCTAATGATGGTGATCATGAAACTTCGGTTGAAGTTGCTATAGAGCCTCGGAGGTCAACGAGAACTCGTACCACTCCAGATTGGTATGATCCCGTTATGAGTGTCATGTTGGTGGACAACACCGATGACCCCGAGACATATGAGGAAGCGATGATGAGCCCATATTCCAATAAATGGCAAGAAGCCATGAAATCCGAGATTGGATCCATGTACGAAAACCAAGTATGGACTTTGGTGGACTTACCGGATGGCCGGAAGGCTGTCGAGAACAAATGGATTTTCAAGAAGAAAACAAATGTTGTTGGTAATGTTACTGTCTATAAAGCTCGACTTGTCGCAAAATGGTTTCGACAAATTCAAGGAGTTGACTATGATGAGACTTTCTCACCAGTAGCGAAGCTAAAGTCTGTGAGGATTATGTTAGCAATCGCTGCATATTATGATTATGAGATATGGCATATGGATGTCAAAACAGCATTCCTCAATGGAGACATTGATGAAGAGTCGTATATGATGCAACCCAAAGGTTTTGTCGATCCTAAAGATGCTAACAAGGTATGCAAACTTCAACGGTCCATCTATGGATTGAAGCAAGCATCCCGAAGTTGGAATCAACGTTTTGATAAGGTAATCAAAAGTTTTGGTTTTATACAAACTTATGGAGAATCTTGTATTTACAAGAAAGTGAGTGGGAGCTCTGTAGCATTCTTAATACTATATGTGGATGACATATTGTTGATTGGGAATGATGTAGACCTTCTTAATAGTGTCAAGGAATATTTGAATAATAGTTTTTCAATGAAGGATCTTGGCGAAGCAGCTTACATATTAGGCATAAAGATTTATAGAGATAGATCGAAACGCCAAATATCATTGTCACAGAGTACATATTTGGACAAAGTTCTAAAGAGGTTTGGAATGGAAGAAAGCAAGAAAGGGTTCTTGCCCATGTTGCCCAATACGACCTTGAGTAAAACTCAAAGTCCGACATCGGCAGAAGATAGAGAAAGGATGAGTAAGACTCCCTATGCCTCAGCCATAGGATCTCTAATGTATGCCATGCTATGTACTAGACCCGACATTGCATATGCTGTTAGTTTAACTAGCCGATATCAAAGTGATCCAGGAGTGGATCATTGGACAGCGGTCAAAAACATCCTTAAGTACTTGAGAAGAACTAAGGATATGGTTCTTTCTTATGGAGGTGATGAACAGCTCGTTGTTAACGGTTACACCGATGCTAGTTGGAACACCGATCCGGATGATTCTAAATCACAATCCGGATACGTATTTATTTTGAATGGTGCAGCAATTAGCTGGAGGAGTGCAAAGCAAAGCGTTGTGGCGAGATCTTCAACTGAATCGGAATACATGGATGCTTCGGAGGCTTCACAAGAAGCAATATGGATGAAAGAGTTCATTACAGAGCTGGGTGTGGTTCCAAGTGCGCTGGACCCAATGTCTATCTACTGTGATAACATGGGCGCCATAGCCAATGCGCAAGAACCAAGGTCACACAAGAAGTTGAAGCACATCAAGCTACGTTTTCACGCTATTCGAGAACATATCCAAGATGGGGATATAAAGATTTGCAAAGTACACACAGATCTTAATGTGGCGGATCCGTTGACTAAACCTCTCCCGAGGGCAAAACGTGACCAACACCAAACTGCCATGGGTGTTCGGTATATTACCATGTAATCTAGATTAGATGACTCTAGTGCAAGTGGGAGACTGTTGGAGATATGCCCTAGAGGCAATAATAAATGTAGTTATTATTATATCTTTGTGTTTATGATAAATGTTTACATTCATGCTATAATAGTATTAACAAGGAAACATTAATACTTGTGTGATTTGTATACTTAATTTGAAGTCCCTAGTATAGCCTCTATACATCACTAGCTTGTTGGTTGATAAATGATTGTGGTTTCCCTATCATGAACATTGAGATGTTATCAACGACAAGATCATATCGTTAGGAGAATGATATGGTGGACATACTCCTATAGATAAGCGTAGCATAAAGATCAAGTCATTTCAATAGTTCAATTGCTATATGCTTTCTGATACATAGTAACCTAATTCCTTCGACCATGAGATCATGCATATCACCTTTACAGGATGGATGCTTTGATGACATCAAACACCACACCGTAACTGGGTGGTTATAAAGGTGGCATTGAGTGTTCGGAAAGTATTGGTTGAGACACATGGATCAAGAGTGGGATTTGTCCATCCATATGACGGATAGATATACTCTGGGCCCTCTCGGTGGAATGTCATCCAATTAGCTTGCAAGCATGTGACTGGCTCACAAGGGATCACATATCACGGGAACGAGAAAAGAGTACTTATCGGTAACGAGGTTGAACTAGGTATGCAGAGATACCGACGATCATCACCTCGGATAAGTAAACTATCGTGAGACAAAGGGAAATTGGTATCGTATGTAAGTGGTTCATTCGATCGCAAAGTAATCGTAGAAATATGTGGGAGCCATATGAATTTCCAGATTCCTCTATTGGTTATTGTTCGGAGAAGTGTCTCGATCATGTCCGCATAATTCACGAACCGTAGGGAGACACACTTAAGGATTCAACGTTGTTTGAGTAGTTATGGTATTATGAGAAAGAGACCGAATGTTGTTCGGAGTCTCGGATGGGATCCGGGATATCACGAGGTGATCCAGAATGGTCCGGAGAATAAGATTCATATAAGGAAAGTCCCGTTTCGGAGTTCGGGAATGATTCCGGTGTTTTCATCGGGAATGTTCTAGAAGGTTCCGGAATGTCCGGCACTCCGGAGGGGAAGGGGTACATGAATGTGTCATTGCATATTGGAATGATTGCATCATGTACTAAGTGTTCTCGCTGTTCCAAATAAAGGATTAAATTGAATCCTAAATTGAGAAGTCAAATAGCAAGTTTGAAAAGTCAAACGACTAAAATTGGAAAGAGGGAAAGAGGAAGGAGAGGGACACCGAGTTGGGGAGGGAATCCCTCCTCCAACCGGCGGCCCACCTCCAAGACGAGTTGGGGAGGGACTCCCCTCCCTCCCCCTTGGCGCGCCGGCCCCTCCACCTATATAAGGAGGGGCAGGGCTCCCTCCTCTAGACACACAAGTCCCTCACCTCAAACCCTAGAAAGCTGCAGCCCTCCATAGCCGCCGCCACCACCTAGGGTTTTGCCCTAGCCGCCGACTTGGGGGTCCCCGAAACCCTAGTTGCCGGCTCTAGCCCCTCCTCCTTGGTGTGTCTAAACCCTAGATCGCCGAGGAGCTCTCTCATACTCCACCATACTCGCTCCGGCTTAAGGCGAAGCCCTGCTGGATCTCCCCTCTACTTCCGGTACCACGCCGTTGTGCTGCCGGAATCGCGAGGAGAGTGCTACAACCTCCGCTGCCTACTGGAACAAGGGAGAGGAAGGTCTTCGTCGAGTACCGAACGTGTGACCGACTGCGGGAGCGCTGCCGGAACTCAGCGCTGGAAGGATCGTCTACGCGATCTTGAGATCGGGAAGAGTACGACTACATCACCCACGAGAATCCGCTCTCGTTAAACACTTTGGAATCTTCGAGGGTAAGTTATTCCATCGACTCGTTGCTACAATCTAGTAGATAGATCTTGGCTTGTTTGTTTGTATGCGATAGAAATTTTTTGTTTTCCATGCTACGAAACCCTACAATTAAGCGCCTGTTTCACTCCATCTGCGAGCATGTCAAGGATGGAGATATAAAGATTTGTAAAGTACATACGGATCTCAATGTAGCAGATCCGTTGACTAAAACTCTCCCTAGAGCAGAACATGATCAACACCAGAACTCAATGGGTGTTAGATTTATCACTATGTAACTAGATTATTGTCTCTAGTGCAAGTGGGAGACTGAAGGGAATATGCCCTGAGAGGCAATAATAAAGTGTTTATTATGTGTATTCCAAGTATATGATAGATGTTTATTTTGCATGCTATAATTGTATTAATACGGAAACGTTAATACATGTGTGTTTAATAAACAAACAGAAAGTTCCTAGTTATGCCTCTCTCATAAACTAGCTCGTTGATTAACAAGATGATCAAGGTTTCCTGATCATGGACATTGGATGTTGTTAATAACGGGATCACAACATTAGTGTAATGGTGTGATGAACATTCATCCGAAGTATAGCATTACGATCAAAGTCATTGAGTTTATATTGCTATAACAACTTACGAAGTGATCCTAATCCTTAGACCATGAGATCATGTCAATCACTAACTCCGGAAGAGTTTCTTGATAACATCAAACGTCACACCGTAAAAGGGTGATTATAAAGATGGATTCAGAACTAATAAAGTGTTATGTTGAGGCTCATGGATCGAGAGTGGAATTTGTTCATCCCGATGACGGATAGATATACTCTGGGCCCTCTCGGTGATATCACATTGATTAGCTTGCAAGCAAGTGATTTGATCACTAGAATGTTATATCACAGGAACGAGAAAAGAGTGCATGTCGGTAACGAGATCAAACTAGGTATGGAGATACCGATGATCGAATCTCGGACATGTAATATATCGTGAAACAAAGGTATTAAGATACTAGCGTAAAAGGTTCCGACGATCACAAGAAAGTCATCGTTGAATGTGTGGGAGTCAGTATGGGTCTCTAGATCCCGCTTCTGATTATTGATCCGAGAGGGGTCTCGATCATGTCGGCATTATTCACGAACCGTAGGGTGACACACTTAAGAGACACCGACATCCAATTGGAGCAAATGTTTCATGCCGAAAGAATGAACAAGCGCAGGAATTTATTTCACTAGATACCGAAACAGGTTTTCGGGTGAAATTGCATAAAGTGGTTATGCATGTGAAATAGAATTCTAGCAAGGGGTTATTTGTGTATGTTTGTCATTAAAGTAATTGACAAAATTCTGAATAAAATAAAAGAGTTTTATTTAATTAGAGTTTGCATTAAATTTGGTGGAAATTTAATGGGAATTTGAGTGGACTTTTGAGTGGAGGGAATTTAAAGGAGATTTGTGAGTGGAGTGTCCACCCACATGAAGAGGGGAGGGCAAGGGGGCAGCCCCCATGCGCCGGCCACCCCCTTGGGGTTCCCCCTCCTCCTATAAAAGGAGCCCCCCTCCTCACTTGTCTCACACACCTCCTCGTGAAGGATCTCTCTCCCCCTCTAGAATTTATCCCCATGGTCTCGGACTAGCGAGATACATGTTCCCGGTGGCTATTCGGCAAGAAAGAGTTTTGCTTCCGCCGCATCGCTGGAGCGAGGAGGCGGAGGTTGCTCGGTGCCTCGAACGTGTGTGCGAGCACGGATGCGCTGCTGATTTGCGGCGCTAGGACTTCCTCTCGATCTTGAGATCGGCAAGAGATCGTCTACATCAACCACGAGTTGAACTCGTTAAGCTTTGTCGGTCTTCAAGGGTATGTTCTCTACGGATATACATCCGCCCGTTGTTTGTATCTAGTAGATAGATCTTGGTATATAGTTCACATCGTAGGAAAATTTTTGTTTTCTATGCTGCGAACCCTATAGTGTTCATGTGTATATGGATGATGTGCTCATATGTATGTGGATGATCGATGCTCATGATGTGTGTATGGAGAGGATCGATGGTCATATGTGTGTGTATATGGAGAGTATCGATGATGCTCATGCATGTGTGTATGGAGAGGATAATGATATGTTCATGTGTGTATGGATCGGTCTCTCTATCTCTCTTGTGTTTGTATGTGAACAAGTTGCCATTTGTTTTGCCAAAATGTTGATTCATTTCCATTTTGGCAAGACTTTGGCATTTCGCAAAGATCCTAATTTTAGGATAGGTCATGCCAAAATTTTCTATCGACCATAGCATGCATGCATTCATTATTTGGTTCTAACAGACTTCAAATTGTACCGTGTACACCGTGCAGGCAAAAATGGTCCGCATAATGAGCGAAGGAATTGTGGCTAGATTTTTGAAATGTGCGACGACCGACATGATACGAAATAACAAGATAGATATAAGATGTCCGTGCAGAAGATGCAAACTCAACTGGCTGATCGACCCAGATTCCGGGAATCTGTAGACGCACCTGCTCCGCCATGGTTTCATGGATGGATACACTCATTGGATAAGCGATGACGTAGACGATGGAGACAGTGAAGGTCGCCAACATGACGATGATCATCATCACGGCGAGAACGGGCGAGATGATGAAGAGTCTCCTGGAGATGGTGAAGGTGCGGAAGAAGACCGGGATGATGATGATCTAGATGCCGGAGGAGCAGACGACGATGGAACAACGTCAGGCTGGGTGCAGGACCCTTATGTGCAAGAGCTGCTTCTCAATCAGACGAGTAACACCAGGGCTGTCGCTAGAGAGAAAGCCAAGCTTGCGCAACTTGAGAAAGACGCGGTTACTCCATTGTATGAAGGATGCAAGCCCGATGATACCCGGTTGAATGTAACGCTCAAGGCTATGGAGATGAAGGCAAAACACAAATTGAGCGACGCAAGCTTCGACGATATGATGGCATTATGGCACGGTCATCTCCCGGAGGGGAACACATTTCCAACTAGTATCGAGGATGCCAAGAAAATCGTCTGTCCTCTCGATCTACCACACGTTAGATATCATGTATGCATCAACGATTGCATCATTTATCGGGGCGAGGACACGGAGAAAACCACATGTCCGGTGTGCGGCGTGAGTCGATACAATAAAGGGAAGAAAGCACCTCGAAAAGTGGTATGGTACTTTCCTATCACTCCTCGTCTGCAGCGCTATTTCGCGGACCCTAAAGAAGCGAAGCTCATGCGATGGCATGCGGAAAGGAAGAAACCAGGAGATGATGATGACCCCGAAAAGGATGAGCTGCTGACGCACCCTTCAGATGCTAGCCAGTGGAAAGCATTGGACCTCAAATTCCCAGAGTTCGGTGGAGATTCGAGAAACATCAGGCTTGGTGCGAGCACCGATGGACTCAATCCGTTCGGTAGCCAGAGCAGCACACACAGCACTTGGCACGTGTTTGTATGGATGTACAACCTCCCTCCATGGTTGTGCATGAAGAAGAAGTACATACAAATGAGTATGCTAATTCAAGGGCCGAAACAACCTGGTACCGACATCAATCTGTATCTCGGGCTGTTGAAAGAGGAGCTAGCCACGTTATGGGAATCTGGAGACAATACTTACGACGCCGTCGCACAACATTATTTCATTATGAGAGCCGCGTTGGTCACTATGGTGCAAGACTATCCAGGTTGCGGGTATATCTCGGGGCAGGTTATCCAAGGATTCTGCGCATGCGTTAGGTGCATGGATAACACAAGCTATCTCCAACTAGAGAAAGATCCAGGGTCATCGAAAACCGTGTTCATGGTGCATCGGAGGTGGCTCGGCAAGAATGATCCATGGAGAAAACGTGGAGACCTGTTCGATGGAAAATCAGAGACCCGGGGAATCCCAGAGCATAGGAGCAGCGAAGAAGTGGAAGAGTTGCTGAAAAACTGGAAAGATTGTCCTAAGCCTGGAAAGAAGCGAAAGAGGCAGCAACAAGACAAGCCGCTGATGAAGGTATGGAAAACAAGGTCTGTTTTCTGGGAGTTGCCATACTGGAAGTTTCTCCGCACGCCTCATAGCCTCGACATCATGCATATCACGAAAAACGTGTGCGAGAGTCTGGTCGCCACCATAATCAACATGCCAGATAGGACGAAAGATGGTCCGAAAGCAAGGCACGACCTGATATGCTTGGGTATCCGGAAGGAGCTTCACGGATGATGCACTAATCCTGATGATCAGGAAGATGACGATGATCATGAGTCGGAGACGACACAAGGTCTTTGAAAGGGTAAAAAGTTCAAGAAGAACGAATATTACTGCCCTCCTTCTTGCTTCACTCTAAGCCAGGATGAGATTAAACAGTTTTTCAAGTGCCTTCTAGGAGTCAAATTTCCTTACGGCTACGGGGGCAAGATAAGCAGATACCTAGACGAGGCGAAGCAGAGGTTCAGTGGCATGAAGTCTCAGACTGTGCCATGCTAATGACGCAGGTACTTCCGGTCGCACTAAGAGGGATAGTGGACGAGCACGTCCGTGAAACATTATTTGGCCTATGCAAGTTTTTCTACGTCATCTCTAGGAAGTCGATTGGCGTGAATCAGCTCGGGAGGCTACATGAGGAGATCGTGGTGATACTATGTGAGCTTGAGGTCTACTTCCCACCCGCATTCTTCGACATTATGGTGCATCTGCTGGTCCATGTCGTGGAGGACATCGTACAACTCGGGCCGATGTTCCTCCGCAGCATGATGGCGTTCGAAAGGATGAACGGACACATCAAAGGATACGTTCGCAACAGGTCCCGTCCAGATGGAAGCATAGACAAGGGCTTTCTGGCCGAAGAGTGCATCTATTTCTGCACGAATTATCTAGACATCGAGAACCCTGTCGGTCTTCCCGTTAACAGGCACCTTGGCAAGCTCGACGGATCTGGTCACCGAGAGGGTCGTCGCATACTGCATGCAGACTTCTATTTTCGACGCGCAGACTTTGATCGAGCAAACCTTGTCGCGCTACAGCATTTAGAACTGGTCGATCCTTGGGTACAGAAGCACAAAAGGTTAATCGAGAAGAAGTACAGTATACAGAGGATGCATGGAGAAATAATCAAAGAGCACAACTCAGATTTCACGCGTTGGTTTAGGCAGACGCTCCTTGATAATCCCCCGCGATCGCATTCTTCTGAAACGGAAAAGATCATATTCACCTTGTCGCAGGGACTGATGCAAAACCTGGTGACCTATCAGGCGTATGATATCAACGGCTACACATTCTACACGGAGGAAAAGGACAACAAGTGTGATTATCAGAACTCAGGCGTAACGTCGGAATTCTACACCGATGACAACGTGAAGGAAAGATTCTACGGAAGAATTAAGGAGATCTGGGAGCTCAACTACTGTGGAGAAAAGGTGCCGATGTTCCGTGTCAGATGGGCAAAGAGCGTCGAAAAAGAAGACCGGTATTTCACAACCATGGTTATACCCGAAGCAGCCAAATCCAAGGCCGCCGGTGCAAACGTGGCCGCGAAAAATGAACCGTGGGTACTGGCTACCAAAGTGGACCAATGTTTTTTCATTACCGACCCGACAAAGCCTAGCCGTGTTGTCGTGAGGAGAGGAAAAAGAAACATAATCGGAATGGATGGAGTCACCAACAAGCAAGACTTCGACCAGTACGGCGATCCAAAGATTGAAGATGACGACGACTACGATGCAGCAACATACATCACAAGAAGAAAAAGGACAACCCTACCCAAAAAAGGTAACCCGTTCGAAAGAAGAAACATTAAAGTGCCGGGGCTAAATTATTCAACCGCGACAAAGAAGAGAAAAAATATTGTAAAACGCTAGCTCAAAAAATATTATAAAACGTGTGGTCGAAAAAGATTGTAATATTCATGGACAAATTATTATGAAATTTAGTTATACTTTGAATCATATTTGTAACACTTTTATGACATATATCACCACTTTTGGGCATTTTTGGAATATTTAAAAGTATTTTAAAATCAAAACAAAACTTCTATGGCATATATCACCACTTTTGGGCATTTTTTGGAACATTTAAAAGTATTTTTAAAATAAAAACAAAAAAGTGGGGCACCAGGATTCAAACCTGGGTGCTCATAGGTTTAGAATAGAGTAGTGGGCAGAACCAGTGGGATAGGCTAGTATAGTTGTTAGATAGTGGGGCTGTAGTTTTCTTATACAGTAGTTAGAAGCCGATAGGCGTAGCGCACCAGATATCCGTAGCGCACTATGCCTCAGTGCGCTACGCCTAAGTGGCTTTATCCACACGTGGCGCTCGACCCTCCTCTCTCATCCCCATCTCTCCATCTCTCAGCCCGATCGAGCATGATCCGCCGCCGCCGCCGCTCTCGATCCGCCGCCGCCGCGTCTGAGGAGGAGGAGGCCTGCCCGCGCCCGGGGAGGAGGAGGTCCGCCAGTGTCCGAGGAGGAGGAGGCCCGCGTCTCAGGAGGAGGCCCGTGTCCGGGGAGGAGCAGCCGCCGCATCTCAGGAGGTGGAGGCCGCCGTCGTCCGCCCGTCAAAGGTGAGCGTCGCCTCTCCCCTCTCTCCCTCTCTCCCTCTCTCCCCTCTCTCTGCAGGCCATCGTTGCAACCTCTGCTTTGCTCAAGTTTAGTGCAGGACAATGTTTAGTGTTCTTGTTGGTGAAACTTGATTGCAACCTCTGCTTTGCTCAAGTTTCAGATCTTTTCTGTTTCTGATGAGCTTATTATATTAGTTTGTGCACTCCCAGTCTCCCCTATAGAAAAAGAAACTTCTGTGGTTTGCTATAATGTAGCTCAAACAATTATTTAATGTGCAAGTCAAACTTCTATCCCCTCAGCCATTGCCTGTGATTGGCTGTTTGTATTTCTTTTTCTTTTGGAATGCACCAGTTGTGTTTCTTGAACTTTGTTTTATAATTAGAATTACCTCTTTTGGACAAACGTATTCTACTGATAAGCTCATATGGTTCAAGTAGGTAATTATGCTAAATTGCATGTTTATCTGCTGAAAAAAATCCACTTTGGCAGTAAATACAAATTAATTACCATTATTCCAATATGCACCTGTGGTACAAGAGTAAGTACCCCCAGGGCTTGCATCCTCCAACTATTATGTGATCATTCACAATTTGTAGAACCTAAGCTAGAAAAAATGGTACTGTATGATCTTCCTAAAGTATGCTACTTGTAGTAATTTTTTGCATGTCATACCTGGTCATATCCATGTTCCTCTTTGTGTAACTTGCATTATCTACCCTTCTGTTTTTTTATTGACATCACTGCTTTAATTATAGAAGTTTAAGTTTACCCATCTTTACAATTTGGTGGATCGTTAGACGAGAAAAACAGAAGTTCATTGTATTGCCCAACACCCACTATCTAGCTAGCTACCTACCTACCAGGAGATGAGGTTTTCTTGGCAAGGAAGAGTGGTTCAGACTTGAGAAGCAACAGTGAGTTTTTGGCTTCTTGGTGTCCCTACTACTGGTTTATATAGAAGTTGGGGGAGGGGTAATGGTAGAGAGAGAGGAGGGGGAGGAGGAGCAAAGAGAGTGGAAGGGATGATAATACCAAATCATTACTGCATCTCTACTAATTTAATCTGTACTTGCAAGTATTACTTGCTTGTTTAAGGTGCTGCTCTCGGCTTCACAAATCTGGATTGTTAATAGATTGTTCAGTGATCATTCTTGTGGTTACCTGTGTTTGTGAAGCTTTTGCAGTGCTATTGAAATCAATAAATGCTAATTTGGAAAACTTTGCTCTTGTAGATCTTTATATGTATGCACTTCCTGTGAGTAAAGCATGAGCCATTGTCACCAGGTTGTGATCCACGACCCAAAATGTTTGGTTGTCATCCATGAACCAAAAATGTCCTCCTCCGATCCATAATAAGTGTCGGTATATTGTTTTTGTCATCATCATTATGTGGTCTGGGCCAAGCAAATCATACCCAGAGCCTCATACTACAGCTGCGAGAGTAACTGCTGACTCTCACAGTAATGGCCCATGTGCTCTGGATTAGGTAGTAGTTTTAGTGCTGAACCATCTTTAGGCAGTAGGTGTTGCTTGCTTATTTGCTTATTTGCTTTAGTGATGAAATGCTCCTGGTGATGAAATGCTAGCTGAAACTGAAACAAGACAGTAGCTAGCTGTGTAATGCTGTGAAATGCTTATTTGCTTATTTGCTTTAGTGATGAAATGCTAACAAAAACAAGATAGTAGCTAGCTGTGTATAC
This sequence comes from Avena atlantica, assembly GCA_910589765.1. NCBI lineage: Eukaryota > Viridiplantae > Streptophyta > Magnoliopsida > Poales > Poaceae > Avena > Avena atlantica. Next base: position 489,381,361 of record OU342736.1, read on the forward strand.
TATTTGTATTTTTACACTCTTTATGCTCACTGAAACCTGAAACTGCTAAGTCCAAACCTGAAACTGCTAAGTCCAAACCTAAAACCTGAAACTGCTAAGTCCAAACCTGAAACCTGGCCATTTATGCTTGATGTACTGTTTGTTTGTTCGCCATTTATTCTAGTTGCTCCATTTTTCCCTGAAACAGATTTATTGTGTGCTGGTTGCGCAGTTGTGCTGGCTATACTGGGCCATTTATGCTGGTTGTGCTGGCTATGATGGCCATTTATTGTGTGCTAGCTATGCTGGCCATATATATGCAGGTTCTTGTATGAAATAAGTCCCTATTTTTGCCGGAATGTTGATTAACTTCCGTTTCGGCAGAAATCGGGCACTCCTAGTTTAAGAAAATTAGCAAAGGTCATGCCGGATTTTTCCGTGCATTTAACCAATTATTTGTTTTTTATTAGTGCGAAGATGTGTGACAACGACGAGGCTGGATGTTCTAAGCGCATCATCGCTGAAGGAGAACTCAGACCTCCGAATAAACAATTGACATTCTGGGAGGTGGCCCAGCGAATAGAAGACGGTGAAGAATACCATCCTTTGGAGAGCGAGGATGATGAGATGGAAGACGCGGAGGAAGAAGCCGAAGGAACGGCGGACGATGAAACCACTGATGGCGGCGAGGGCACATGGAGTGGTAGCAATCCCCCTAAGAAGAAGAAGAAGAAGCCAAAGGACCGGCGCCCGAACACGGTCGGCACGGTCAGGGAGGAAATTACCGAAGTGATCCCATCAGGGGTTCCTTTGGAGCCCGACCTTGTCGTCAAAGGGTACGGTGGGCAAGTGGCGGCGATCACCCGGACAACCATCTCGATCAACACCGAGAATCTCCGGCATAAAGATTATGGCCACTTGCGCACACTCCTCTTCGAGAAGCTGCACGCAAGATACAAGTTCCCCGCTAAGTATCAGAACACAAATTATCATGGGAACGAAGTAAACAAATCCGCCCTCACAAAGATGAGCACCGCCCTGGCCAGCTGGAGAACCCGGATAAAGAAGAAGATCTATAAAGAAGGCAAAAGTCTCGAGGAGATCCAGAAGTTTGACCCGCAGATCACCGAAGATCAGTTCCGGGAGTTCAAGGAGAGGTGTGAATCCGAAAGAGCCCTGGCCAATAGTAATCGGGGAAAGGTGCTGCAGGCGATGAATATAGGTCATCACCATCTCGGATCTGGTGGATACAGAACCGTGGAGGCCAAATGGAATAAGGAGGACGAAGAGTATAGATCCAAGGGGATATAAAACCCCTTTGCTAAATTCGAACCCGGGCAGGTTCGAAACTTCATTAGGGCCCGTTACCATGTGGACCCAAAAACCAAACAACTCACCGCGGATCCTACGGTGAAGGAATTCGAGGAAATTGTGGTAAGTATAATATAATTACCGCGGATCAACTCGATTGCAATCTAATCGATGATCTAAATGATTCACTGTTACTTCTTCTGCAGGAGGAGGAAATTGTTGCTAGTCATGGATCCCAGGGTTCCTCATCCCAGGGGTCAACGGCGGCCACCCGGTGGGATAACCCTTTTAACAGGGCGATGAACCGGGCCAAGAAAATAGAGCCGGTTACGAAGAAGCCATTGTCGGTTGGCCGTCTGTCCGGCCTCGGGGGTAAGAATTGGGTGGATCATTTTGGTCCACCGCCGAGGACGCATGTGGCGCCGTCGGGAAGGAGCGAGGAGGAAAACCGCGAGGTTCAAGAACTTAAGGCACAAGTGGCGCGGATCCCGCAGATCGTCCAAGACAACCTGGCAATCACCCTCATGTCCTTCCTGCCTACTTTGGTGGAGTCAATAGCGAACTGGAGTGCGGGTGGTCGAGTAGGGCCGTGAACGATTCCAAGCATGGTCAGCAGCCACTCGAACAACGCGGCGTCGACGAATCAGGCGAACTACGTGTTCGTGACTCCGCCCACTAGCACCGCGGCGCCGCAAGTGTTGGTGACTCCCCCTGCCATCACCGCGGCGCTGGAGTACATGTTGGTGCCCCCCTGCCATCGTCGTGGCGGCACCGGAGCTCCAAGCACCCGTCGGTAGGGAGAATACACTGGCGGCCAGCACCGCGCCATCAAGCAGCCCTTCCGTCTCATGCACGCCCGTCACTGTATGCGGTGCATCGACATTAGCCGATCTCGACGCCATCATGGTAAACAAATTGCTTCAATTACCGCCTTTCATGCCATCTATTACTCTTATGGCATCTCTGACGACGTCGTACATGTTTTCCGCAGACGGATGTTCCTTGCACTCTCTTATGCTACGTGAACAACGAGCTGAGGGATGTTTCCAAGGGTACCATCGTTCAACCCTTGCAGCGCATGTTCCACTCAAGGCTGATGTCAGATAGCCTGCACAGGGTTAAAATTAGTCGGGTGCTAAGGGGCTGCGACGACCTGGAACCTCCCATTCAACCCCCAGGAGCGGATGAAGAAGAGCCGTATGTCCTTAGAACTTGCTTCGGATTATTCTTGCTATGGCCAAAGAGCATGATCCGTTTGGGGACGGCGGGGCCATCACGCCACAGACAACAGCACCGCCTGTCGTGCCAGCGACAAGCGGTGGCAAGGCCCCCTTACCGCCCTCGCCGTCACCTCCACGCGGTGGGTCGGATGATCATGTTGATGATATGCACATGGCGCAGGATCCGGCCGAGGACGACGAAGACTGGAATGATCACTTCTTCAGCACTCAGTTTGGCAACGAAGAAGACCTAGCTGGTGGCTCCATAGATAAAGCCACTATCACCAAGCGTCTGTTTGGTTCTCAAGAGACGCCTCCAGCATGCGCCTTTACAGAGCCAGCTGATACAACCAACCGGCCCTTTATTCTAAGCCTTGACACACTACATAGGGCGGCCGATGCTCAGATTGCGGTGCCTGCCCGCTCTCCAAAAGGAAAAAAGGGCAGGAAAAGAAAATCTAGCAGCTCGAGCCAGCCGGTGGCGTCAACAACTGCGAATCCGATCAGGTTTCGGGACGGGCCACCAAGACCCGAGGGTATTATGTGGAGGATTCATGTGGCGGGTGAGCCCATGCTACCTAAGAATTTGCGGAAGCTCGCCAGTTCGGAACTGCAGAGTGTGCATGACGGCGTGCTGACGATAGAGAGACGCCTTCTATCGGAGAAAGATCCCTCGCACCCGGTATTCGTGGTTAAGGTGCCACCAGTCTTGGGCTTCGTCGACAATGCCCCTGCGGATCTGTTCTTCCTACGTTCGACGACATCTTCAATATGTTCCACCTATACCCGCTGCACTATACCATGGTCTATCTGTTTTCTCTCAGCCTGGCCATGCAGATCATTAGAGAGAACACACCGGGCATCGCTATAGTGGACCCCTGCTACATGCGTGACGGTTGCTTGGGTTCCCCCGCCGAACGACGTATCGTGGCCTCGTACCTAAAAAGAATCCTCGTGGCGAACAAGACAAAGGAATACATTCTCATGCCTTACTTTCCCGAGTAAGTCGTTATTCACTCGCCACCGTCGATTGGCTTTATTAGATCATCATCATTCTTTTTCCAACACATTCCATTTGAATTTTTTGCGCAGAGATGAACACTGCACGCTCATCTCCTTATCGCCGAAGCATTCCCACGCCACGTATTTCGACTCGGGGAGTCTAGAAAAGAAGAAAAACTACAACAAGATCAAGGAAGTTCTGGATGATGCTCTCACTGGCTTTGCCTCGACGGAAGGCACCACCTTCGTGCGTACGAAGGTCAAGTTCGGCAGGCACGTCTTCAACCACGTAACGGAGTTCCCCTGCGTGAAGCAGCCGGAAAACAGTAAGAAGGAAGCCTACTACGCACTCCATCACATGAGGGCGTTCCTACTTGGCCAGCAGAATTCTACGCTGCCAGATCGTCTCAAACAGTGGGCCGAAGCAAAGGCCAAGATCAATGATTCGGATATTAGACAAGAGATGTATCACATCTAGCAGCAGTTTGGGGCAATCATCTTTCGTGATGTCATGACTTAGGGGAGGATCTTCTACAGAGGAAATATCCCGAATAACCATGACTTAGAAGATCGCCTAGAGATGCAGGGTGACTATAGGAAGTTCATGACGAGACAAGGCGTCCTCCCGTTCCCTAAGCCGAGTCAGAAGGCTTGATGTTGGCCTAGTTGTAGTTACAAACTATAGATGACCTTTGTGTGTGTGTGTGTGTGGACAAGTGTACTTATCTTATTAGGTTTATGAATCATCGCTTACTTATTTTGCTTATTATTATTATATATCAATCAATGCTTGGTTTTTTTGCTTACTCTTTGGTCCTTTGCTCACTTTGGTCCTTCTTTTTTTCCTTACTCTTTTTTCGAGAATAATGCCGATGATTGAAATGTCGTGGCACACTATATATGTGAATGTGCTACGATGGGATTGTGAGCCTTGTGATATGCACAAGTCCAGGTCTTGTGCATCCTACTTGTCTCACCGTTCCATCATAGCATATTCCTGTGTCCAACGACCTATGCATATATATGAGGCATTCTTTTCGAGTTATTTTTGTCTGTTTCGAGAATAATGCCGATGATTGAAATGTCGTGGCACACTATATATGTGAATGTGCTATGATGGGATTGTGAGCCTTGTGATATGCACAAGTCCAGGTCTTATGCGTCCTACTTGGCTCACGGTTCCATCATAGCATATTCCTGTGTCCAACGACCTATGTATATATATGAGGCAGTCTTTTCGAGTTATTTTTGTCTTTTTCGAGAATATGCCGATGATTGAAATGTCGTGGCACAATATATATGTGAATGTGCTATGACGGGATAGTTAGCCTTGTGATATGCACAAGTCCAGGAATTGTGCATCCTACTTGGCTAACTGTTCCGTCATAGCATATTCCTGTGTCCAACGACCTAGCTAGTTATATATGAGGCATTCTTTTCTAGCTACTTTGGTCTTTTTCGAGAATAATGCCGATGCTTGAAATGTCGTGGCACACTATATATGTGAATGTGCTACGATGGGATTTTACGCCTTGTGCTATGCACAAGTCCAGGTGTTGTGCATCCTACTTGGCGTACGGTTCCATCGTAGCATATTTCTGTGTCCAACGACCTATGTATATATATGAGGCATGCTTTTTGAGTTACTTTGGTCTTTTTCGAGAATAATGCCGATGATTGAAATGTCGTGGCACACTATATGTGAATGTGCCGCGATGAGATTGTTCGCCTTGTGCTATGCACAGGTCCAGGTGTTGTGCATCCTACTTGGCGAACAGTTCCATCGTAGCATATTCCTGTGTCGGACAGCCTAGTTATATATGAGGCATGCTTTTTGAGTTTGGTCTTTTTGATTTATGAGTACTTTCTATAAGTGTATCTTCATATGCGACTTTAATTATATATATTTTTTTTCAATCACCGGTTAATTATTATTGTCAACTTATAGATGACGTGGTACGTCGTGTACAAGGGACGGGTTCCCGGAGTCTACGATAATTGGGAAGACTGCCGGAGACAGGTGCACCGTTTCAGCGGCAATAGCTACAAAGGGTACAACACTATGGCGGAGGCGGAAGCTAGATACACGCGCTATCTAGCGGGAGTTAGGACAAGGAACCGGATGAAGACCTACACCTTCGTCGCGGCGGTGATCATGCTTATCTTCTTTGGTTATTTATCCCGCGTTTGTGTCTAGATAGTTTAGATGTCTAGGCGAGCTTCCGAGCTCTAACTTGTTCGATCGACACATGTATTCGCATGTCACCAACTACTACTTTGTAACTTGATCGAAACAATGTAACTTATACTATGTATTCATGTATGAGACTTATCTATATGTATTTGTTTCAATCTTGTTTTTCATATTGTGTATTTATATATATAATTTTATATCTTGTATCCGTGTGTGTATATCTGCTGTAATATTTTATATAATCTGGCTCGGAAATTAAAAAAAAAAACATCTGTGGCGCACATGATCTACCTTCTGTGGCGCACTACACCTAAAGCGCACTATAGAAGCTTAGTGGCGCACTAGGTAGTGCGCCACAGAAGATCCTAGGGGTAGCGCACCTGCCCAAACATCTGTGGCGCACTAGCAGGTGCGCTACGCTTGTCTCTACACAACCGTGGCGCACTAGGCAGTGCGCCACGGCTGAGATATAGCCGTAGCGCAAGGCACGTGGCGCACTGCTAGTGCGCCACAGATGATGTTTTCAGGTGCGCCACTAAAGGCCGTTTTCCTAGTAGTGGACATAGCAGCAGTATGTCGTCGTAGTAGTAGTAGCAAGAAAAAACAACGTTTTATACTACATACAAGCAGCGTTGCGTTACTAGTGGAAACAACCCCATGTGTCTCGGTTGGTAAGGGGTTTTAGTCCCGGTTCCCCAACCGGGACGGGGCAATCGGGACTAAAACCCCAACCTTTAGTCTCGGCTGCCCCACCAACCGGGACAAAAGGACGCACACGTGGCCGCGGCAGAGGGCGAGGAGGGAGGAGCAACCGTCCCGGTTCGTAACACGATCCGGGACAAATAACCCTCTGCCGCGGCAGAAATTTGACACATTTCTCTTCCGCGACAGAGAATTTATTTTGGCAACTTTTGTTGCCATGGCAGCATTTTGGCCACTTTTTGTGCCGCGGCAGAGAATTCATTTATGTTGTTTTATTTTTTATTTAGTGTTTTGCACTCATCAATGAAGGAACCATTATATTACACAAGATCATCATGACAATATAGATCCAAGTGTCGAACATATTACATTCGATACACGGATCCTTCATGCACTACATACAAAATAAGCTCTTTGTACAATCCCTATTGTTTATACACACCCAAATAGTATTCTCCTTTTGGGTTTAGGACTTATACATCCAAGAATCCCGTCAATTCCTCCTGAATTTCTCATACGCGATCCTTTGGCAGAATAACGTCCCGTAGACGTTCGATCTGATTTAAAAAGGAGTCAACCTATATAATTGAAACTAAACACAATTTGATGATAATGAAAAACTATAGAAATTGTTTACGTACGTGGAGTTGCTCTAAATTTCTGCCCTTCTCACAGCACGTCTGACGGATGAACTCGCAAACATAGTATCCACATAAATTTTTCCCTGGTCCCTGTGTCAGGCACTTTACGAGAACAGAGTTCAATCAAAAAAATAATCAAGCATGATAATAACGGTATAAAAACTAGAATCAAAGAGATGTGCGGATATAGCTAGTGGTGCTTACATCTAGTGGTTGGAATGTAAGCTCCTCTTTCCAAACGCCCCTAGCCTTGTTGGTGAACCGTTTCCAAGCGCTGCCCGACGAAGAAAATGAATAAAAGAAATTATTAAATTACTTGATATCATAAAATTCACGAACATTACCGATATAGTGTCGTAATGATTAGAATTACCGCTGGAGAAGCATCTGCGTGTCCTTCCACGACTCAAGGGATTTATGTTTTGAGTCCATGACTAGTACACGCTCTTTGTCAAGTTGAATGATTAATAGAATATAGTGGAAGCTGCGCATGCATAACTAATCAATTATATACTTAACATCGAGTAAGCGAAATAGAAAGTGTATACAAGACAATAACACTCACTCGAAGTTGTAAGGAAATAGTATTTCCCTTCTGGTTTCTTGAAACCTTAACACGTGTACGATATTATCCTCCGTATCCTGGGGGTTTGTTTTGAGATTAGCTTGATGAACCCAATATGGGTCAATGAACCCAATGTCATAGATTTGTCCTCTGTTGCATTCGAGAATCTTCATTCTGCATATTATAGTATGATTATATACATGCAATAAACGAGGTGAGATAGCTAGAGACTAAATTAATTACAGAATTAGTACTTACAGACAATAGGCACTGGTGATCGATTTGTCCAAGGCGTCTTAATTGAATAATTGAAATAGTTCATCAAATTCAATGGATATCATTTTATCTATTTCTTTCCCATAATGCTTTTTTGTAACACTCAGCACTATCCAGTTAGCCCTGGCCTTTATGGCATGCATGTACCAGTTATGCAATTTTCGTATTTTTGTTAAAAGATTATTTACCTCCTCAGGTTTGACGAGAGGTTTGCCGTACTGGTATTTGTATGCTACTTCACACACGGGAAGTACTCTAACTGGGATAAGTACTGGGCAATACTCATACCTTGAGCAGCGGCAGCTTCTCCGTATTGTGCAACTACCTCCGGATCATACTGCTCTTCAGCCGCATATTTGCTCGACCCCACATTGGTATGAGAAATCACCTTGAGAGGGGCGCAAGACTGTTTTGCTTGTTCTCTGAGCTGGGCAACAGATTTCTCGCGTGCATCAGTACTGATCTTCGAGGCTTGTTGTGCCGCATGTGACTTAAGAATAGAACGCTCATAGTCTGATGACAGCTTTGGCTCGGGTTGATGAAGAGTCTTTAGCACTTTGAACACTCGGGCTTTTTCTTCTTTGGTGCTGGAGAACTCTGGCTCTTTCGGCCACCTCAGCTTAGCGAAAAACGCTGTCGTTTCCGCATCAACGATAGCCGTAGTCTCCTCTTCAGTACAGTCATAAGCTCTCTTGGGAGGAACCTTTGATACTTTTGGAAGAGGCTCTTGTTTACATTTTGGCGATTGCTTAGCACGACGCAGAGTAGCGGTGGTACGCTTACGCTTTTTATCCTGAGGCGCCGACGATAGCTGTCGCGGCGATGGCTGTGCCGAAGATTGGTGAGGCGACGGAGACGGGTGAGGCGACAGAGCCGGGTGAGGCGACGAAGACGGCTGCCACGGCGGCGACGACCTCGCTGGAGACGGGTGAGGCGGCGGCGAATATGGCCTTGGTGTGTGATTTCGAAGCACGATACATTCCTTTGGCCATAGAATGGTGATGTTTGTTGCATCTCCCAGTTCAGTCACATCCCCTTCACCTGCAGGGTAGTCAAGCTTCAAAACTTCAAAGGTGGGCATGATTTCATCCACCCCGACAATAGTGTAGCCCTGTGAAACCGGACGACATTGGTAAGTTGGTGTGGGTCCAATTGGTAAGGCATAGCCGACCGCCACCTTCATTGATATGTTCACAACTTTGACATGTAGCTCGTAGTGTGTCATCTGTGTGATATCATCCACTGGGTAGCCAACAGGAGCCATCGGCGGTGCACCATCGTCATTGTCATCACCCGGGACCTCGGTGGAAGCCACACTGCCTGTTCGATTATTCGATAGGCTGGTAGCATCGAATGCAAGTTCCACCACCATGTGCTGCTGAGATGGGCTGGTAGTACTTTGCTCTTTAAGTGCGTTAATTTCATCTTGTTGTTGCTTTATTCGTTCTTCAATTATACACATTCGCTCTTTCTGAATATCTGATTCAACTTCCACCTTGTCCTTTCTCCTCTGACGGCTTCTATCAGGATATTTCTTCCTCTCTTCGGGAAACCCAATCCTCCATGGTTTGGTGCCGCTTGTGCCTCGTGTTCATCCATCATGTTCCTTATTTCCATGGGCGAGTGTGAGCTCATCATTCTCTCTATCAGGAATGAAGTCCCCATTTTTAACAGCCTTTACTGCTTTTCTCATCTTATCGATTGGCAAGGGGTCTTCTTTATGTCGTATGTTATATATACACTTCCCTTTCGAGTCCAACGTGCCCCCATGCCCGTAAAACCAATTCCTTGCACGTTCGATCCAATCGTTTGTCTCTGGGATGATCTTTTTAGCACGCAGTTCATCCTCAAGTTTCTTCCACTTAGGAATGCCAGCCCTGTAGCCACCTTGCCCCATAGTATGGTGATACTTCTTGTTAGCAGCATTCAGCTTATTCGTTGCAGACATTTTCTTAGATTTTTCTGATGTCTTGTAATTCACAAACTCAGCCCAGAATGGTTTTATCTTCTCAAACTGAATCTTCTCGAAATCCGGAGTCTTATCTTTCACGACATAGTCAAGGTGCAATCTTTTCTTCTAGTTGGTGAAACACTGGGCCATCTTCTTCATAGCCCACTCCTTGACCTTAGACTCCATGGCTCGCGCATGTTCTAAGGCGTCCTCAACTGGATCCTCCACATTTGGATCCAGCTCTATCTTCGGTAGTTTGAAATTAACCATGAGCCTCTTCCACAGTAAATCTTTGGCCACGGTAGGGAGAAATAAAGACATTCCCTCTTCTTCCGCATCAGCAGGCCTATTCCAATTTCGAACGGTGATCGGGATGAAGTCCCTAAAGATTACTCCGCATTGTGGCACAAATTTGTTTGCGACAACTTCGGGAGCAATCGGTTTGCCATCTTCCCGATATCTTCGATCCTGAACCTCTCATGGTCTTCCAACTTTTTGGTTGGGCCTCGTCCGCTCTTTTCAGTAGATTTGTTCGATTCGGATGACTAAAATAAGAAAGATCATCGTTAATATTTCTATATAAATAGCAGATGATTAATTAATGAATTAATTATATTACATGCACCTCACCGGAGCGGTCGTCTTCTCGATCACACAAGGCATCGCCTTCTCCCTCGTGGAAGGCATCACCTTCAACCTCAAACAAGTCGTCGCTTCCGGCAAAAAGAGGATCACCCTCACCGGAGTTGTTCAGAAACGTCGATACATCTAAATTTTCTTCCCCGCGAATCACACCTTGGATCAACTCTTCCTTTTCTTCGTCTCTGTCGTGTGGGTCCATATTTTCTACATAGGTGAAAAAACGGATAAGTCAAAGCAGCTAAGGGAGAATGTTAGGTAGGGTGTTGATAGATATAAACCCTAATTCAGAGAAACCCTAATATATACATACACAATAATAAAAATGAATTTACAGTATCAGAAACCCTAATTCGGAGAAACCCTCGGGCTCAGACCCACATGTACACATAAGGGGTGTCGATTTTTCTTTACCTAAGCTAGGGTTTTTAAGTTGCTTGACAATGTATGATGATTGCTTAGACACATAGCTCTTAATTTTCTGAACATTTTGATATATTATTTGTATTTTTCTGACTTATAAATCATTAGTTATTGAATTTACAAGTTTATATCAATTTCTGAAAATATTAAACCATTTTAAAACAGTTACTACGTCACTTTACATCAGTACAGGGGGTAGTTTTTCACCGGGTCTGGGGCTACCCACAATGACTGACAAGTGGGGCTACCCACAGCTCGGGCATCCTACCGGCGTCGTGGGGCGGCGTCTCCTGTGCGCGCGTCGATGAATTAGAGAAGTGAGATGGGGAAGAAGAAGAGGGACAACACTATAGGAGTAGCATAGCATAGTAATATACATAATAGTCCTATCATGCACATTCAAAAACATCACTAATGCAATATAGAAAAGATAGGACTTTTGATGACCAAAGTATCACTTGCCTTGATAGTAGAATATTTAGATACTCTCCTTTATATTGCAAATATCACACTCCTCAAAGTCTACAACAATACAATCAAGCAAAAAGCACACACTCAAAACTACAACACAAATCAGCAAAACAATATAATGGAATGTATGCAAGCATGCAACAAGATCATTTTATTGAACAAGTTGTTCCAACAAGGTTCGGAACATTACAAACACCTACCGGTCCTTTTTATAAAGGTGGAATTCCAATTGGAACCAAGTTAGTGCAATTAAGTTATTTAAATTATTTTTCTTTTATTATAAAAGCTTTATTCAATGGGATATTTTCTACTGCAATTAAATTATATGTTTTATTTCAAATGTTAATTTTTATGGTCAGAGGGTTCAATATACAACCATTTGCAAAAGGATTCACTCAAAAATAATTTACACAATAATTTTTATACTCAAAATACTCCTCAAATGGTTCTGACCAAAACTCAGTTTTTACAAAAGTAATTGAACAAAATGGGGTTACTGAAGTGAAGTTCTCATTTTTCTGAATCCAGGGACATATTATTTGTTATATTTGGACTTATGGTTGATTTTATATGAATTTTTGAAGTTGGCAGCTATTTCTATTTATTTTGTAATTAAGAAACCCTAATTTCCATCGTGACAGGTAACGTGTCCGGTTCTTATTGGTCGGTACTCGTGCTCTGCCCGCTCCTATGCTCTGCTCGCCCCTGTACGCGCGCGCACCGATGCCGCCGCGCCTCGTGCCCCTGGGCCATGGCCAGCACCGCCGCGGCTCGCAACCCTGTATAGCCCGCCCGCCGGTGGCGACGACGACGTAGCCCCGGCTCGAAACCGTCCCATACCCCGTAGCCCGTGTATCAGAGAGGAGGCTTACCTGCGGGCGGCGATGACGCGCGACGACGGTTGGAGGTGCTGGCGCGGCTGGAGGGATGACGATGTCGCACGACGGCGGTTAGAGGTGGTGGCGACCGAGGAGGAGCGCGTGGCGGCCAAAGAGCCGACGGAGACGAAGGTGGAGGCGGCGGCGCTTAAGACAACGGCGGGCGCGGGCAGCCTGTCGGCGTCGTGGGGATCGGGGGCGGCGTCGTCGATGAAAGCAGATGAAGAAGCACAGAATAGAGATGGGGAAGAAGAAGAAGAGGCGCGCAAGTTATAAAGGGGGGAGTATACGTCCCGATTGGTGGCTCCAACCGGGACTAAAGGGTCATACATCCCGGTTGGAGCCACCAACCGAGACGTATACTCCACTTTTTTTAGCAGACCAAGGGGCACGCGCAGGGGTCTTTAGTCCCGGTTGGTGGCTCCAACCGGGACATATGACCCTGTTTTCAAATTTTTTCAGCAATTTTCTCTCTGTTCCCGCCTTACTTTTTATTTTTGGGGTTTAAATTTGTAATGTTTTTTAAATGATAATTACTTTGGAATTTATAAAAACTTTAAACATAAAAAGTGTTTGAATTTGAATAACTAATTCAAAACCATTTTCTGTTTTTAAAAATAATTAATGTAACAATTTAAACTATGAACCATTTAAAATTAAAAATGAATTAACTTATATTTTTTGAATATTAATTTGGAATTTAGAAAAAATTTAAACATAAAAAGTGTTTGGATTTGAATAACTAATTCAAAACCATTTTCTGTTTTTAAAAATAATTAATGTAACCATTTAAAATTAAAAATGAATTAACTTATATTTTTTGAATATTAATTTGGAATTTAGAAAAACTTTAAACATAAAAGTGTTTGAATTTGAATAAATAATTCAAAACCATTTTCTGTTTTTAAAAATAATTAATGTAACCATTTAAACTGTGAACCATTTAAAATTAAAAATGAATTAACTTATATTTTTTGAATATTAATTTGGAATTTAGAAAAACTTTAAACATAAAAGTGTTTGAATTTGAATAAATAATTCAAAACCATTTTCTGTTTTTAAAAATAATTAATGTAACCATTTAAACTGTGAACCATTTAAAATTAAAAATGAATTAACTTATATTTTTTGAATATTAATTTGGAATTTAGAAAAACTTTAAACATAAAAAGTGTTTGGATTTGAATAACTAATTCAAAACCATTTTATGTTATTAAAATAATTAATGTAACCATTTAAACATAAAAAGTGTTTGGATTTGAATAACTAATTCAAAACCATTTTATGTTATTAAAAATAATTAATGTAACCAATTAAAATTAAAAATGAATTAACTTATATTTTTTGAATATTAGTTTGGAACTTAGAAAAACTTTAAACATAAAAAGTGTTTGGATTTGAATAACTAATTCAAAACCATTTTATGTTATTAAAAATAATTAATGTAACAAGTTAAAATTAAAAATGAATTAACTTATATTTTTTGAATATTAATTTGGAATTTAGAAAACTTTAAACATAAAAAGTGTTTGAATTTGAATAAATAATTCAAAACCATTTTCTGTTTTTAATTTGGATTTGAATTAACTTATATTTTTTATATATTAATGGGCGGAAAAAAAGGACGGAAATAATGGCGGGAAGAAAATTTATTAGGATAGAACTGGAATTAAAGTACATAACACAACTAACACTAAGTTACATAAAGCACGACTGAAGATTAAGTTGCATAGAAGAACTAAAATTAAGATACATGGCCAGATTAAGCCACAATCGGCCGAACTTGTTTTGCAATGTTGGAGTTATTCAGTCATGCTCCTGCCTACACCTGTAATACTCGCCACTGTAGTCGTCGTACTCGCCGCGGTCGTCGTCGGGGTTGCCGTAGTTGAGCCTTGAAGGCTGAGTACGAGTGGGCTGGACTTGAGGGTATCGCAGGCGGGGGTTAGAGTCGGCGGCCGTGCCGTAGGCCATGACGCTCTGGAGAGTCCGACCGCGCCACCACAGCTGATGGCCGGCCTCGTTGATGTTCGGAGGAGGTGGGCCGTCCTCCTCGTGCCTGGCGAGCGCCCTCTCACGCCGATCCACGAAGAAGGCTTCCCAAGTCGGGAAATAGTCGGGATGCCATCTGGGATTCCTCCGCTGCTCCGGCGTGAGCTCGAAGTAGTAGTGATTCATGATGGCCATCCGGCGCGCAACACCTAGAGGGTCAGGAGGAACCGGCACGCCTCCGACGCTCACCATTCAGCCGACGGGGACACAGTAGCCCGACGGGCAGGGGTAGTTCGAGGCGCAAAGCGCCTCCGCCTCCCTGGGGTTAGTGCTACGGTGGAAGCCATGGGAAAGAGTGATGAGGTTGCAAATATGAGTCTAGAGATGTGCAATGACAATGGAGGCCAACCCTACATATATATAGTGAGAAATGGCAGGAAGATAACTGGAGGGAAGAACTGGTGGGAAGAAAGGGAAAAACTGGCGGGAAGAAATGTCGGGAAAAAATGGCGGGAAGAAAAATGGCGGGAAGAAATGGCGGGAAAAAATGGCGGGAAGAAAAATGGCGGGAAGAAACGACGGGAAGAAACTTGGGTTTAGGGTTTAGAGTTTTGTGAAGGTTTTTTCGAGCAACGTTAGAACTTGCATTGGATCTCTGAAGAAACCACATATTGCGAGTCTAAAAATGATTTTTTCAAAAAAACACGGGCGTTAGATCATATACCTGTAGTACAAACCGGACCCACTTCCTGCCAATTCGGCAGACATTTGTCCTTTTTCCCCGGGATGGACGAAAAGGTTTGAGATGTCCCGGTTGGGAGATAGTCCATATAAGGTGGTCTAGTATTTTATAAAAATGGGACGGTAGCATTCTGAAACAGCATTTTGGTGGTTACTTCACAAAACAACCCGTTTTTTGCGCTCGGAAAATGGAAAATGGATTTTCCGTGCGATAAAAAGGAAAACTTCCTCCTGCAACATTGTTCTCCATAACAATGTACACATTCATGCATAATATGGGCATAGCATCACAAACTATGTCGTGATTCAGCACATAACATCGGTCATTTGGACCGAAAGCCATGAAACCTCGAACATGATAGGTCATTTTGTGAAGTTTTTTTCGAGACATGATCAATATACCAAGTCTGGTATTTTTTCCTTTCAACTATGTCACATAATATGACACCACGCGAAGGATTTTTATTGTTCAGATTTTTTTTGAATTTCTTATGCCCGTTTTGAATTTTTTGAATTTCTAACTATGGTCGAACCGGCGTGCATGAAGATAGGGGACGAGCATCGTTAGAAATTGCATTGGATCTCTGAAGAAACCACATATTGCGAGTCTAAAAATGATTTTTTCAAAAAATCACGGGCGTTAGATCATGTACCCATAGTACAAACTAGACCCACTTCCTACCGATTCGGCAGACATTTGTCCTTTTTATCCGGGATGGACGAAAAGGTTTGAGATGTCCGGGTTGGAAGATAGTCCATGTAAGGTGGTCTAGTATTTTAGAAAAATGGGACGGTAGCATTCTGAAACAGCATTTTGGTGGTTACTTCACAAAACAACTCGTTTTTTGCCCTCAGAAAATGGAAAATTGCTTTTCCGTGCGACGAAAAGGAAAACTTCCTCCTGCAACATTGTTCTCCATACCAATGTCCACATGCATGCATAATATGGGCACAACAACATTGATAGGTTCATCTTTAGTCCCGGTTGGAGGGATTTCGGCGGGCTGGGACAGACAGCACTAATGATAGGGGTGAGTGTCAACATTATGTCGTGTGGCGTGTACCTTGTTCCGGATGGTGTCACCAACCGGGACTAAAGATGAACCTTTAGTCCCGGTTGGAGAAACCAACCGGGAAAAAACACGAGTCAGCACTAATAATAGGGGTGAGTGTCGACATTATATCGTAAGTGTCGAGACTATGCCGAGCTGCTTGTCTATAAATAGGCATCCTTGTGAGTCCAGTCCTCCCGCCAGATTGAGGCATCTCCAATATTGTTTTCGAGAGAAGGGACACTACTACGACCAGTTTCAGGGAGATGCCGCCGGATCCCAGTCCTCTGGCATCTCCAAGAAACTGGTCATAGAGGCACTCCCTAATATGTGAAATTCGTTAGCTCCTAGGTGTATTGATCTAGTTAGAGAAGTTACAAACTGCAAGATGGTGTGCGAGAGCAGGGACACCACTACGACCAGTTTCAGGGAGATGCCGCCGGATCCCAGTCCTCCGGCATCTCCAAGAAACTGGTCATAGAGGCACTCCCTAATATGTGACCACGCGCGTTTGGAGATCATATCTTAATGGTAAGTACGAATCAGGACAACTTCTTCATAGTTCGGGAAAGTCGTTCAACGAATCGGGACTAAAGGCCCCCTTTAGTCCTGTTCCAGCCACAAAACGGGACTAACACTCAAGACATTTATTAATATTAAAAACCGAGACTACAAAACCGGGACTAAAGCCCCCCCTATATATAGTCCCGGTCAAGCCACAAACCGGTACTAACACTCAATACATTTATTAAACTTGGAAAATTGCAAACATCATAAGATATCTCGGCCAGACATGAACTAGAGTTACACAATATGAGCATGAACTTCTTGGCATATGTCCTTCCTTATGATCGCTTCATACGTAACCATGGAGTATCTTCTTTACTTAACGAAATGCTTGGGTCAGTTTTCACTGTGAAGGGCGGAATTTCATCAAACTTATTATAATCTTCTGACATGTCTGTCTTGTCCTCGATTCCCATGATGTTTCTTTTCCCTGAAAGAACTATGTGACGCTTTGGCTCATCATATGATGTATTCGTTTGCATATTTTTTTCTTTTTTTCGGTCTAGAGGACATGTCCTTCACATAGAAAACCGGAGACACATCATTGGCTAGGACGAATGGTTCACCCCGTGCTTCTGGTGTATCTTTTGTCTTCCCATACACGCCTAGGAATCCTAGCAGGTTCACGCAAAGATTCGTCGTCACGTGCATCGCGTCGATTGAAGAGCGGAGACGTAGGACTTTCCAATATGGCAGCTCCCAAAATATAGATTTCTTCTTCCACATGGGTGCGTGTCCTGTAGAGACGTCGTTCGGAACTGATTGACCGCTGGGACCCTTTCCAAAGATTATTTCTATGTCCTTAACCATACCAAATACATCATCACCAGCAGGGAGTTCAGGCTTCTTACGGTGATCTGCCTCACCTTTGAAATGCTTGCCTTTCTTTCTTACGTGATGATTGGTCGGAAGAAATCGTCGATTCGCCAGGTACACAACCTTCTTGCATTTATGCAAATATGTATCTTCGGTCTTATCTAAACAGTGTGTGCATGCCTTATATCCCTTGTTTGTTTGTCCTGAAAGGTTACTAAGAGCAGGCCAATCATTGATGGTTACGAAAAGCAACCCTCGTAGATCAAATGGCTCCTGTTTGTTCTCATCCCACGCATGTACACCTGGTTTGCCCCACAGCTGTAAGAGTTCTTCAACTAATGGCCTAAGGTACACATCAATGTCGTTGCCCGGTTGCTTCGGGCCTTGGATGAGCACTGGCATCATAATGAACTTACGCTTCATGCACAACCAAGGAGGAAGGTTGTAGATACATAGAGTCACGGGCCAGGTGCTGTGACTGCAGCTATGCTCCCCAAAAGGATTCATGCCATGCGTACTTAGACCAAACCATAAGTTCCTTGCATCACCTGCAAAGTCCGGGAAGTCTCTCTCGATTTTTTTTCCACTGTGACCCATCAGCAGGGTGTCTCAACTTCTCGTCTTTCTTACGGTCTTCTTTGTGCCATCGCAACAACCTGGCATGCTCTTTGTTTCTGAACATGCGTTTCAACCTTGGTATTATAGGAGCATACCACATAACCTTAGCAGGAACCCTCTTCCGGAGGGGCTCTCCCTCAACATCACGAGGGTCATCTCGTCTGATCTTATACCGCAATGCATTGCATACCGGGCACTTATCTAAATTCTCATACTCCTTACCGCGGTAGAGGATGCAGTCATTAATGCATGCATGTATCTTTTGCACATCTAATCCTAGAGGACAGAGAGTCTTCTTTGCTTCGTAGGTACTCTCAGGAAGTTCGTTATATTTTGGAAACTTTGGCTTCATTATTTTTAGCATCTTTTCAAATGAGGAGTCAGTTAGACCACACTCTTCCTTCTATCGCAGCAATTCCAGTGTGGTACCGAGCTTTGTGATGCCATCTTCACAACTTGGGTACAACAATTTCTTGTGATCTTCTAACATGCCCTCTAACTTCAACTTCTCATTTTCTGTTTCACAGTCTCGCTTTGCATCATAAATGACCCTACCAAGTTCATCAGCGGGCTCATTTGATGCCCGTTCTTCACCTCCTTCCTCTTCATTGTATTTCATTGCAGTATCACTGTATTCAGGAAACATATGATGATAGTTGTTATCATCATCTTCTTCTTCTTCACCGTCTTCCATCATAACCCCTCTTTCCCCGTGCTTGGTCTAGCAATTATAGTTGGGCATGAAACCTTTCATAATCAGGTGGCCGCGAATGATTTTCGAGGAAGAGTACTCCTTGTTGTTCCGACATTGAACACATGGACAACGTATAAAACCATTCTCTTTGTTTGCCGTAGCCACATCGATAAATTTATCCACGCCTTTAATGTACCCGGGTACACGCCGGTCATCGTACATCCATTCCCGACCGTTCATCTGCATCATATAAGTAAGTTTATCAAAAACAGGACATCATAAATAGTGAAATGACCAATTCACATCGACACATGCATTGTGAAAGGATACGGATGTCGCCTAGAGGGGGGGTGAATAGGCGATTAAAACTTTTCCTAGAGTGGCTCAACAAAGGCGGAATAAAACTAGTGTTTACTTTGTAAAACACAACCTAGAAACAACTAAGGTTTACCTATATGCACCAACAACTTATGCTAAGCAATACAAGCAACAAAGTGATAGCAAGATATATATTACTTCAAGCACGAAGGCTATCACAATGTAAAGTGCATAAGTAAAGAGCTCGGGTATAGAGATAGCCGAGGCATGCGGGGACACCAATATTTTACCGAGTTCCTCCCAACATGGAGTATGTCTCGTTTGGAGAGGGGGTGGTATCAAACCACCAACGCCATAAAAGGCCTCCCTTATTCTCCGGTGAATCTCACCCCAATGGGATCGATCGATGCTTCCACTATCGGTGCACTTGTCGGTGGCAACCGGAACCTCTCACAAGGTTGGGGCACAACTCCACAACTTAATTGGAGGCTCCCAACAAACGCCACAAAAGGCCACAATGCCACCAAGGCCACAAAACCGTCTTGGGTTCCAAGAACCCAAGAGGGACAAGCTCCAATGAGCAATTCAAACCAAATCCCCCGAGGAGAACTCAAACCGATGCAACAAATGCAAATGGCAAAAACACCATAAAGATGCTCAAATCCCTCACTCTCAAGTTCCAACAAAGATACTAAAGCTATTGGGGGGACAAGAGAGGAGGAATCAAAGAGAGACACAAAATCCCCCAAAATCTAGATCCCCAAAGATACACTCACAAAGAGATTTTTTGGTTTGGTCAAAACGTAGATCTAAATCTCCTCCAACAACCCCTCAAATATATGCAATAATCAATGGAGGGGTGTGTAGAAATCAAGCTTAAAGAGTAAAGCAAATGGGGGCAAAGCTGGGACAAGAGAAGGAGGAAGAAGTAACCCTAAAAAACAAAGGGGCAAAGTTATTTAAAGAGAGGGGCAGAAACTGCCCGTTGGGGCGTTTTTCCTGGACTGACCGGTAATACCGGATCGGACCGGTACTACCGGACCCTAACCAGCAAACCCAGAAAAAAGGTCAAAGTAGCAGCAACGCGTGCAGCGAGCCAGGCCAGGAAGTGGGGAGCCGCGCGGGGCCAGCTGCGAGGCAGCGCGCCCAACAGCAGCGGCGGTCAATGCATCAGGGCAGGGGCCCAGCGGGAGGACGCAGCAGAAGCAGCTGCGAGGCCGGGCGGGCGAGCGAGCGCGCGCGCAGCAGCTTGGTGCAGCGGCAGCAGACGCAGGCGCGCGCGCGGTCAACGCGGCCTGCGCGGGGTGGGGCTAGCGAGCAGGCGCGCGTGCGGAACCACCAGGGCGAGCGGCGGCGGCGGTCGTGCGAGCGGGAGACAGAGCGCGGGCTGGCTGATGCGGTGAGGCGGGCTGGGCTGGAGTGGGGAGGTTAGCCGGATGGGCCGGCCGGTAGTACCGGCCCACCTGGGAGGTACTACCGGGCCAAGCCGGTAGGACCGGACGCAGGGACCGGGCTAGGCAGGAGATAGTTACGCGCTCCCAGGCGTGACCGGTACTGGGCCCGGTAGTGCCGGTCGGCCCAGACGGAATTCGTTCCTTTTTTTCTTTTTCAAATCGAATAGGCAAATATTCAAACCGCGATAACTTTTGATTGGTCGCTCCGATTGACACGATTCCAATTGCGTTGGATAGAGGACAACAAGGGCTTCCCAATAATGTGACAAAGTATCAAGTAGAATAATGTGAGATACCTCACTTGGTGAGAAACCGAAAAGCCGCATAAATCAAAATCGCAACAAGATACATATGGGAGATCCGATTTTGATAAACACGAGCTTGTTATGGAGATTACCACAAGCTCTAAATCCTTACATGGATAAGACCAAATAACAACCAAATACGATGATGCAAGTATGCAAAGGTTTGAGCTCTCTCCGAACGATGTGACCGAATTACTCATACAAGAGCCCCTCTTGATAGTACGGTTATCTATCCTAAACCCGGTCTCACACACATAACGTGAGACCGGCAAAAAGGGAAAACCTATCAATATTATACCTTTGACTTGAGCATTCCACTTGAGCTCGATGTAGACGGTCTTGCTCTTCTCAAGATGGAACGCCTTTCTTAATTCCTCATCATCGACCTCGCATATTGAGCTTGCCCAACATATCTTCTTTGCATTTCATCAACCTTGAAGCCAACACACCAACCGATGCCAATGGACAAATTCTACAAGTATAACTTAATACACACATTAGTCCATGAAGATTGTCATTAATTACCAAAACCACACATGGGGGCCCAACATGTTCTTTCACATTGTATCAATGACAGAGAAAAGATAAGATTGCTAACCTCGATCGAGGGAAATAAAGAGAAGAAAGCTCAAGTGCGTCTCGGACACCTTCTATATTTTTGTTCTGTGAGAAATTGAACGAGATCATTCACTCAAACATTTCATCAAACATCTTGAATGCATGCATAGGAAAAAATAAACTAGCACACCTCTCACACCTTCCACCAAGAAAAAACAGAGGGAGACAGAGGGCTAGGGCGTCGCTTTTATAGAGAGTGGGATCATACGTCTCGGTTTGTAACACAAACCGGGACTAAAGGTGTGTGCCACGCCACGTGGCTGACGCCCGTATGACCCCTTACCAACCAGGACGCATGCCTCCGGCCACCGTGCCCGCTCGAACCAGGACGCGTGCCAGCATTAGTCCTGGTTCGTGACGTAATCGAGACCAATGCTGTTAGGGGACACAAACGGATAGACTGTTTTCTACTAGTGTGTGGCGTCTGACAGCAGGTTGATCTCGTCCTCATCTTTGAAAGTGTCACCTAGAACTGACAATGCCAACTAGTACAACCCTGACCTAGACCTAGGAGCTCGTGCGCGAACTGATACGTCAAATATTCTCTACAAACGACTCCTTCAACACCTAATCTGACATTCTTTTTCTGTAAAGGAAAACCTCTGATCTCACATTCTTGTGAATAGCATGATCCAAGTTTTGGGGCGCTGTTTGCTAGTAGTACTTGTTTATGCTACAAGTAGCATCGGTCGTCCCTTATACAGTTGAACGACGACTGGTCCGTATCGCTGAACGTCCATGGTGAGATCGAAGGCTAGTTAAACTCAGTTCAAATTATATTAGTACTCCAGTTATTGTGCTACACGTACGTCATGCATGCACATGGCCACGTACGTGTGGCCTCGGCAGCTGCACGGCACCGCGGCACCGTATATGAACTACCAACGGGGGGCACTAGCTAGCGGTCGACCGCTGGAACATACCAGCGCGGTCACGTTCAGACCGAAAAAAGTTTCTATTTGAATACTGCAGTCTATTTCCTTTTTGGAAAACAACGATTCTCCCCCTGCTCCACACGAATTCCTGCTTCACGTAGTTAGTTTGTTTGAGTTAACTTTTTCCACTGGCAATCAATTCCCTTTACTTACAATTCCCTTTTCTCACTTAAAAGTGATATGTACAATTCCCTTTTTGGGACAGTGATATTTTAGGGTAAAATAACAGGGAGGGGAATATGAATACCACTTTCAAAAGGATTGATCTGCCACTTTCAAACAATATACTTTTGTACAATTCCCCTCTTCCCTTTATTGCAAAATAATACTCCCGCAGACCGTTGATTCAAATTTGTCTAGATACGAGTGTATCTAGCACTAAAACTTGACTAGATAAATTCATATCTAGATAAATCTAAGTTAACTAATATGGATCTGAGGGAGTACTAGATACATCTCAATGTAGATAAATCCAAGTCAATTATTTTAGATTGGAGTAGTTATCAGTGCAACAGATTTACTATTTATATGCACTTAGTGTACCGATTTTCCTGTAATGAGAGAACTGGCAGCTTTAGTACATAGTTTCTTTTGCAAAAAGCAATGTTTTTGTACCATCAGACAGATTAACAAACTAAGATATTTATAACCTCAGAGTAATATTAAAATAGAGAGTTCTGTACGAGTACTTGATAAATATAATCAAGACGCAAAGAGGAAAAGTATCTGAAAAAACAAACATCTTTGTTTCTCTCTAAAATAAGCAAATAAGAACATCCTGCCTCTGCATTTGGAAAAGATAGTTCACCATTGATCATGGAGGAAATGAAAAATAATACAAGATGCACTTGTGAAATTACTTTCCAGGATATATCTAAATCCTCTAGCTAAAAACTATAGAATACATTGACCATTTTCGATATGCTGTAGAAAGATTGCTGAAGCTCAGACGATACTGAAATCATTGGCCTATTTAGAAAAGGAGAATTTATAAATAATTAGGCAGGCATATTCTCACTTAGGTCATCAGCGAAAAAATACTGGATTTCATTTAAACTAACCATTGAAAAAGTTTACCCCTGGTTTTAATATTGTCTGTTTGAGAACTAGAACTATATCAGAACAAAACCATTCTCTCGATAGGATCAATTGGATCTGAAATACCAAAAAATAAAGTAAAACAATAAATAACATAAATAATCAACAAGATAATACAACTGAATATTATTAATTTGTTCCTTCACCATTCATCAATGGTGAAGGTTGCCTTTCCCGGATGAATTCCACATCCATTAATTATCTATAGGGCATCTGGAGCACCGTTTTATGCAAGACAGTTGCCCTTTTTAAAAAATTAAAAAATGAGAAAGAACATTTTTTCAGAGTTCGAAATTAAGAAATATTTCAAATTTCACGTACTTTTTTTTTATTTTGGTGATGTTTTTAAGTGTGGACTCCATGATGATAGGTTTCGTTGAACTGCATTTTATGCTACTTTTCTAGTGGCACTCGTTTTGCCATATATATATATATATATGGGCATCGCGATTGTGTGTTGAAGGTTTCTTGTTGTCGCAGCCTTCAATGGTGAATGTTGCGTCCTGCGGATGCGCACATTTCAACCAACGTCCCATTCATTAGCATGGTAACCTAAAACATCAGCTACTAGACTGGATCGTCGATTCGTTCTTACCATTTCTCTAGACAAATTTATGGATTATTGTTCATGAATTGTTTGCTTATCCCGCGTTCTATATATTTGATAACTAGGATCAATGTCAAGTGCCTACAATTATACCGTGCCATGAAGATTTTTCACTACCAGGAACCAAAAATATAGAACGCAGAACGACAAATACCTAAGGGCATATATGGCAAGTCATCATCCATGTCATGTAAAAAACTATCAAGGCATTTATGAATAAGTTATCAAGACACTAGAAAAGGACACCAACATGTTAATTAGCAAGTTATCAACTAGACATGGCGAAAACTATCAAGGCATTTGTAAGGAAGTTATCAAGACAACAAAAGAAGTTACGAAACATGTTAATTAGCAAGTTATGAACCATGTCATGGAAAATTATCAAGGCATTTTATGAAGAAAGTATCATGTCAATAAAACTTATCAAACCCAAAGAAAAAACTAAAAAGATAGGTACAAAATACCTAGGGTATATATAGAAAGTTATCAACCACGCCATGATAAAACTATCAATGAATGTATGGAGAAGTTATCAAGTCAACGAAAACAAACATGTTAGCTGGGAAAATTATTAACCATGTCATGACAAAACTATTAAGGCATTTTTATGATGAAGTTATCAAGCCAATGAAAGAAGCTACAGAACATCTTAATTAGTATGTTACCAATGTGATGTGGAGCAACTTATCACAACAAAAAACATAACTAAATAAATCTAGATAAAAATACATAGGGGCATATATAGAAATTTATCCACCATGTCATGGTAAACCTATCAAGGCGTTTATGAAGAAGTTATCGAGACAACGAAAAAAGGCTACCAATAATTGGGACCGTGCTTTTTTGTATACTATATCTTTCAAATGGTAGCTCCGATTTAAGATTTTCTTTCACCAATAAATCGGCCTCGACAAGATCTACAAAACTAGATCCTATGTTGGGCTAAAAGTTACCAATCATCTATAAGTGTGTTATCAAAGGTAAAGGTAAAAAAGTTATCAACTTCAAAAGTTTAATTTTGTTTTGAAATATTGGCGCCTTTTTTGCTCACAATCTATTGGCCCAGTAATATATGAGTTATTGTATTGTTCACGCCATTGTGACTGAATTCTTAGTTCGCTTGGGTATATTTGTGATATTTTAAAATTTTATAAGTTACTGAACTAATGCATACGAGGTATTGGGTTTGCTTCATATCAACACCTTCATAACTATATCAACACCGCGTGTTGACTAGTTACTGAATACCGTGACAACTTGATATTAACAAAAGGTGTATGATACAACACCATACTATCTACATCAAAAAATCACCATGATCTTTTCATTCAATGGCTTGGTAATTATATCTCCTCATACTGTTAACTATTCACTCAGTACTCCCTCCTCAAATTAGGATGCCTATTAGTTCTGGTCAAAGTTAATTTTTATAAAATTTGATCAACTACATATAAATATATATTAACTTCTGTAATACAAAATATAATATGAAGATATATTTCATGATGGTTCTAATAACATTGATTGTATGTTGTGGATGTTAATATTATTTCATATATATTTGGGCAAAGTTTATGAACTTTGACTTTGAAAAAATCTAATATGCATCCTAATTTGGAAAGGAGGGAGTAGACAGATAACTACGTCATCACCATGTTGATAACTACATAATCAACACCCTTGGTAAATACATCAACATTGTTGGCGAATATTTACTAAAATCCTTAGTAAGTATATCAACACTATGTTGATGACTAGTTACTAAACACCTTGGTAACTATATAAGCACCGTGTTGGTGACAAGTTACTGAACATCTTGATAAATACATCATCACTATGTTGGTGACTTGTTACTGAACTCCTTGATAACTACATTAGCACCATGTTTATGATTAGTCACTGAACATCGTGGTAACTACATAAGCATTATGTTAGTAACAAAATCAAAACTGGAACCTCTTGATACAACAATTCATTTCATGTCCATACATATATAGGAAAAAACATTACTTAGAAAGAAAAATTATGAAATTTAAATGAACTACCCAATGAAAGTCATGATCATTTTAGTTGAAAGTGGTAGTTTATTCATGTTGAAAGTGCTTCTTCCCACCCCTTCATTTTCCCCTACAAAAAAGCATTAGAAAAGAAAGTTGACCCAATAAACATGAATTTTGATAGTAAAATAGATGATCAATTATATAATAAAGGAAATTATAATGAATTGATAAAGGGAAAAGACTTTTTTTATCACATAATGAAATAACGATGAGAAAAAGGGAACTGGCAAATGTTTATGTAATTTGCGAGTTAAAAAATGTTCAAGGGTTAAAAATAAGTACTCCCTCCATCCAGGAATAACTGACTTAGGTTTGTCTAGATTTGAATGTATCTAGACAATACGTCTAGATATATTCGAATATAGACAAACTTATGTCAATTATTTCTGGACAGAATGATATTCATTTATTAGGAAGGAACAAGAAGAAACAAAAATACACACATAAAAAGAAAAATAGAAGCTAGAGTCAAGAAACCGAGTGAGGGAAATTAGCGAGGATAACCACGCCCACAATCAGAGCCTTCGTGTGCATGGTAGAATAAATAAAATGACAAGAGAATGAGTGTAGCGGGTCTCACTATGTATGTGCATGTGAAGAGAGAAAATAAACAAAAAGAAAAAAGCCACGGCACCAGAACTATCGAACCGAAGAGTAACTCGCGCGTTGACCACCACCCGTTTGCGTATCTACATGCGCGCAAGAAAAGCGAATTGATTCGCGAGAACACGAGCGTTGCCGACGCCAGCGTGACCGCAGCGCGCGGTCGACCGAGCAAGAGAGAATCCGACTACCAACTGCCTCCGGCCCGTGTACTCATGCTCATCACACGCAACGCTCCATTTTTGCTTCATCGATCGTCACCGACCACGTACGTCACGGGATGACGAGAGTGATGAGCGAGGATGTCCATCGATATATACACAAAACAAAACTGCCGTAGGTAGGTAACCGTCACCTCCTGGATGTATGCATCATGCACGACATGTCAGAAACTCATCTACTCCCTAGGTCCCAAAATAAGCGTGCGTATGGGATGGGATGATCCAAATTTTCATACGAGTAGATGGGACGATCCATATTAGATGATTCCATTTCTTGTTTGGTTCCAAGGATTTGAGGATGGGATGAAAATGTGTTTAGCTTATAAGTAGTTTTAATAGCACTTGGTTAACCAGATTAAACTACAATTAGTTTAACAAAAAAAATACTGCAAGACGGTGGTCCGGCGACCGTATTCAGCACGACGGCAGCGACAGTGGTCCTCGATCCGGTCGGTGCTCCACTCTAAACTACAACCACCATGCCATTTCCCTCCCCTCCCTGTCGTGCTCCCCACGAGCTCCTGAGAGCCGTCATCGCTGTCGTCACGGCCTTGCGTGGTCGGGTGAGCTACCGGCGGCTGGGCTGAAGGCGGCCTTCGCGTGGCGCGACAGTGCAAGCTTAAGGCAGCCGTGTGGGCCGAGAACTCGAGGAGTGAGGACGGGCAGGTGGGCGGTGGCGGTGTGTCCTGGCCACCTTGGACGGGGACGGGGAACGTGACAGCGATGAACGATTAGCGAGGAAGAAGAGGCTATCGGTGGTCCACCTGATTAGGAAAAATAGGGATTGACTGTTCGACGGATTTTGGCGGACAAGCTGATCCCTCTTTTTAAAGGAATATTCCCCTACGGTGGGCCATTCCATCCACCTTAATTTTAACCAAACACAATGAAAAATAGATCCCTTCCCATCCCTCATTTGGTCTGGAACCAAATGCATGCTAAGTGGCTTAAAATTGTCTAGGTTCACGTGTATTTATATATATACAAATAAAAGATGTTTAGATACGTGTAAATATAGATAAATTCACGTCACTTATTTTGGAAAGGAGGGAATAGATTGATCAAAGTATTTATTAAGATCAAACATGGCACTCTGAAAATGCATATATCCTTTTTTTTTTTCTAAAAACGCAACAACTATCTTAGTTCATCACTATCTTATCACGTTCTTATAGTAGTAGTTGCATGTTACTATCTTACTACTAGTTACTCTCATTATAACTAGTCTAACTGTTAGCTCAGGTGCCGGCCGGCCTATTGGTATACAATTAAGTAGGTCTGCCGGGCAAGTAATAATTAGCTCATCCTTTTTGTTTTGGTTAAGACTCTGTACAGTGACGTCCTTGTTTTGGTTAATATTTAGCTCATCCTTTTTGTTTTGCTCAAGACTCTGTACAACGACGTCCTTGTTTTGGTTAAGACATTGTACAGTGATTAGCTTTAGTAGTAGTACTATAAGATTCCAATGAGTATAAAGAGCTTTCAAAAGTAGTAATGATTAGCCCAGAGGTTTGACCTTGATGCACTATATTGCGGCTGTAAAATGGCTATCGCTGTCAGCAACGGCAACATGACAGGGGCACGGCATCGCCGTCTGTCGCACGTATAGTGTCATATTGCCACCGAAGCAGGTTCAGATGTGTACGTACCTAAGCTCCCAACTGCCTCGCGTACTCACGCTCATGAAACGCAACAACCCTATTTCGTCGTTGTGGGTGGGGTGGGTGTGTGTGTGTGTGTGTGTGTGTGTGTGTGTGTGTGTGTGGGGGGGGGGGGGGGGGGGGGGGGGGATTTGGACCCAGGATTATATATGTATGATACTAATTTATGTTCTTAGAGTAGTACATAGTATCATAATTTTGTAGAATCCCGAAACAAATATATGTGCTAGATCTATTTATAATTATTTTTTATAGTTTTATATGTTATGATATTGTATCCTAGTATGATATCACTGTCATCTCGCTTATCAGTAATTAGTGTGCCACTTTGGCTTTTTTACATGCAGGAGCTTCAAGATACAACATATTCTAATCCCATGGCCTTACCAAAATCGAAGGGCGTAACTGAAGTGCTAACAAAAGCTGACAATTTGTACAAGTACATGTATGTGACAGATACCTACTCCCTTCCATCCACAAAAGAGTAGAGTTTGGGTCTTTCAAAAGTAATTAATGATTTTGCATAAAGCGGCCTCCTTTCCCACTTAAGCTACCGGCTAGTCAGCAACACTACTTCGATTCACTTATACACTCAATGCATATGCTACAAATCTAATCATGCACGACACCATGGACAACTCCACCAGTTGAGCCATTGTTCGATAGTCGGACTAGGCTAAAATCGAGGCGTCCATGGGAGGATAAACACAAAATTACAGCGGCCCAATGCAGGCATACACTCTTTTGCGAAAAATTGGTGGAGCCTAAACGTACACTCGTAAGGAGTACATGTTAAATTTTCTGATACATGGGTGAAACCCCGGTGAAAGGATACAGATGTCGCCTAGAGCGGGGAGGGGGGGGGGAGGGAGGGTGAATAGGCGATTAAAACTTTTCCGAGAGTGGCTTAATAAAGGCGGAATTAAACTAGCGTTTACTTTGTTAAGTACAAAACCTAGAACAATCTAGGGTTCACCTATGTGCACCAACAACTATGCTAAGCAAGACAAACAACTATGTGATAGCAAGATATATACTTCAAGCACGAAGGCTATCACAAAGTAAAGTGCATAAGTAAAAGCTTGGGTATAGAGATAACCGAGGCACGCGGGGACGACGATATTTTACCGAGTTCCTCCCAATATGGAGTACGTCTCGTTTGGAGAGGGGGTGATATCTAACCACCTACGCCACAAAAGGCCTCCCTTATTCTCCGGTGAATCTCACCCCAACGGGATCGATCCACACTTCCACTATCGGTGCACTTGTCGGTGGCAAACCGGAACCTCTCACAAGGTTGGGGCACTTCTCCACAACTTAATTGGAGGCTCCCAACAAACGCCACCAAAGCCACAACCTGCAACACCAACAAACCGTCTAGGGTTCCAAGAACCCAAGAGTAAAAATCTTCTCAACTTTCACTCACCAAATCCTCCGGGGAGAACTCAAACCGATGCACCAAATGCAATGGCAAGAACACAAGTAGTGCTCAAATCCTTCTCTACCAAATTCCACCAAAGCTAAAAAATCTTGTGGGGGAATAAGAGAGGAAGAACAATGGAGGAAATTCACAAAAGACTCCAAGATCTAGATCCCAAGATGTTCCCCTCACTTAGAGGAGAGATGGATTGGTGGGATTATAGATCTAGATCTTCTCTTTCAAATCCCTAAAGTATATGCAAGAATCAAGGGAGGGATTGAAGGGGGAGCAAGCTCAAGAGGGTCAAGAATGGAGGAGAAAGCCTATGAAACTCGAACCATTGCATTGGGGAAGAAGGGCCCCTTTTTATAGGCCCACATATTTCTGACCGTTTTCAGCCCGTTGGGGGAAAAGTCAGACCGGAGACTCCGGTCTACACCGGATATTCCGGCCCAACCTCCAGACTAGCCTCCGGACCACCTATCAGACTGTCCCAGGCTGAATTATGGAGCCCCCTCCGGGGACTTCAGGGGACACTCCTAACCTCACCGGAGACTCCGGTCCACACAGACCGGAGACTCGAGTCTGGACCAAATAAGAGGCAAACTTCAAATGGCGATATCTAGAGTTTGGAAACTCCGATTGACCCGAAACCAATTTTGTTGGAAAGAGGACAACAAGAGTTACCCAAAAAAGTGAAAATATTGGATACCACCAAGAGAGAACATTTCATGTATTATAAAGTGAGATACCTCTCTTGGTGAGAAACCGGAAAACCTCAAAGATCAAAAACGCAATATGATATAAAAGGGAAATCCGTTTTTGATGAACTAGAGCTTGTTGTGAATATTACCACAAGATCTAGAACCTCACATGGATAAGATCCAAATAATGGAAGGTTTTACC
This sequence comes from Avena atlantica, assembly GCA_910589765.1. Classification (NCBI taxonomy): domain Eukaryota; kingdom Viridiplantae; phylum Streptophyta; class Magnoliopsida; order Poales; family Poaceae; genus Avena; species Avena atlantica. The sequence continues at coordinate 489,412,299 of OU342736.1, forward strand.
TATCTCCAAAAGATACACCGGTAAAACCTCCAAGATCAAAAACGCAATAAGATATAAAGGGGAAATCCGTTTTTGATGAACTATGGCTTGTTATGAATATTACCACAAGCTCTAGAACCTCACATGGATAAGATCCAAATATCAACCAAGAAAGGATGATGCTAAGTATGCAAAGGTTTGAGAGCTCTCTGAACGATATGATCTAGTTACTCACTTGAGATCCCCTCTTGATAGTATGGTTATCTATCCTATAAACATGTCTCCCCAACTAACATCACGAGACCGGTAAGAAAGAAACCCTATCAAGATCATACCTTTGCCTTGCGCATATTCCACTTGATTATGATGTAGATGGTCTTGTCCTTCTTAAGATGGAACACCTTTCTTGATTGCTCTTGTAAGCACTTGCTTGATGAAGACTTGCAAGTTACTCCCCCATACAACATGGGGAAACCTTTACTTTGACCTTGTCTTCATCGATCCATGATCACCGAGGTTGGCAAGCTTTAAGCATGAGATCTTCATAGGTTTAACTCTCACATGACTAGTCTGTGGATCACTCTTTGAACACCTTGGTCACCACTTGATCCTCTTCACTTTCTTCTTCTCCAAACTTTGACCTTGTCTTCATCGATCCATGATCACCGAGGATGGCAAGCTTTAAGCATGAGATCTTCATAGGTTTAACTCTCACATGACCAATCTGTGGATCACTCTTTGAACACCTTGGTCACCACTTGATCCTCTTCACTTCTTCTCCAAACCTTGAAGCCAACATATGGTTCAAGCATTGTCTATGGACAATTCCTACAAGTACAACTTGATACAAGCATTAGTCCATAAAGATTGTCGTTAATTACCAAAACCATACATGGGGACCACATGTTATTTCACCCGGCCTATCCATCAATCGATGCATGTAGTCTTTATTAATTTTATTAAAAAAATTCAAACGTTCTCCCAACTCATGGGTCACAAAGAGTTGATACATGCATCAACCATCTTAATAAAACAACCGCTAAAAAATTTGGCGCATTAGAACAGTGGCACCACCTGATTAAATCTTGTCCGTATGGTTGCGCTCAATAACCATGGCCAGACTTTACTCCTCTGGCTCAAGGAAAGATCTCATACGGATCCAATGTGTAGTTAAAGGAATAATTGAATATTTCGATTCCCTATTAAAAATCATATCATTTCTTATATGTCAGATATACATAGACCATAGTAAAGCACAAACACCCACACCTATTAGAACTTTCTCATGTTTATCAACTCCATGTAGCCAATTTCTAAAAAGATTCTTAATATTTTTTAAGCATGCTAAATTAAAATTCGTATGAACAATAGGCCATACAATTTTCGCAAATGTACCGTCACTGAATAGATGTTGTATACTCTCATTATTATCGCAACTACCTTACCAACGTTTTTTGCTAGATTCTCTTTTGTTTGCAAAACTTTATGATTTAGGAACCACGTGAAAATTCTGATTTTTAGTGGTATCTACAATGTGTATAAATTTTCATGTGTGTGCTCTTAATTTTTTCAGTTCAACGATACTTTAAAAGAAGTCCATTGTTCCCTGTTCACTAAGAAAGCAAGTTCTTGTTAGGTCAAGTACTTCTCCCATATGTAATTTGAACTACGAATACACCAGAATTTAGGGCTATTTAGTTTTACTTTATTGATCGTTGGATCAAGATTGATCGAGACATCATCACCATCCATATAAAGGCCAATCTAGGCGTAACCCTAGACCTAGCTCGCCTTTTCCTCTATCCTCACATGGGCCAATTATCCATGTGCTTTTCATGCACGCCTCTCACGGTCTATGAATGCTCGTCGGCAATACCTCTTTCGCCGCTACACCCCGCAAAACCCTCCTCTCCTACTTCTTTTGCGTCTTACTTCCCCGTTATGTTGTTCTTCCCGACACCGGTGCAAAAGAGGAATATCTAGCAAGGTAGCACATCAAAAAAAGAGTAAGAGACTATTGTGAAGAGCAAAGGGATCAATCGTCGAGAAGTCATGTGACAACAAATTCATCGAACAGTCGATCCGGAGAAAGAGCCTGTGTGAGGTACGCTTTCAAATCTATCTAATTACACTTCAAATTTTGCATTCGGATTTTGATTGGCATAAAAAGGAGAATCTAAACATATTTGCAAAACTTGCAAGCTAGGAAAGTTGCAACTGTCTCGAAAAGATTATAGGGAACAAGCATTGCAGCTGCACACGCACCAGCTAGCTGTGTACGAGTTTTATTTGGAAACCTAGGTGTGTAGGTGGATTCGTGTGTGTGTGTGTTGCTTACTGAGGAAATCCTCATCAATTATCATTAATTACTTTCTATTTTCAGATATGTGTGACCTGTAGCAGGTAGAATGCGAGCGTGTTCAGATCTCAGAGACAAATTTAGAAACGAACGATGAAGGAGAAGTGTCATGCAAGATCGATCGTGCTCCGAGTTCCTCCTCGCCGCAGTATAAAACCCAGCCTCCCCCTCTCGCTCGTCCTCCCACAAACAAGCTTCCACAGAAAGAAACTAGCCGATTAAGCAGACGCAACGCAACCATGGTGCACGCCGGCGAAACCACCCACGTCCTCCTCGTCCCGTACCCAGCCCAGGGCCACCTGAACCCGATCCTCCAGTTCGGCAAGCGCCTCGCGGCCCACGGCGGCGTCCGGTGCACCGTGGCGGCGACCCGGTTCGTCGTCGGCTCCACGAAGCCCACCCCGGGCTCGGTGCACGTCGCCGTATTCTCCGACGGCTGCGACGGCGGCGGGCCAGCCGAGCTGGGCGGCCACGAGGGTCCCTACTTCGAGCGGCTGGAGGCGGCCGGGTCGGAGACGCTGGACGAGCTCCTCCGGTCCGAGGCGGCGCAGGGCCGGCCCGTGCGCGTGGTGGTGTACGACCCGTTCATGCCGTGGGTGGTGCCCCTGGCGCGCCGGCACGGCGCCGCGTGCGCCGCGTTCCTCACCCAGACGTGCGCCGTGGACGTCGTGTACACGCATGCGCGGGCCGGGCGCGTGCCCGTGCCCATGCGCGACGGGGACGGCCCTCTCGAGCTCGCTGGGATCCCGACCCGGCTCGCCGTCGCCGACGTGCCGGCGTTTCTGACCGAGGCCGGCGCGGACCGCACAGCCCTCCGCAACATGCTGATGAACCAGTTCGCTGGGCTGGACACGGTGGACCACGTCCTCGTCAACTCCTTCTACGACCTCGAGCCTCAGGTAAGCAGATAGACACCAACGGGCACGTGTATCTCATGCCCAGCTGCCATTGCCGTCGTCGCTTGCAGTTAATTGCCGTGTCTGTATGTGCATGCATCGTGCAATGCCAGTCTGTGCAATTAATAGTTTCCTGCCGATTGATTCTGAGCGACGCCATGGATCGATGTGCAGGAGGCAGAGTACCTAGCGTCGACGCTGGGCGCCAAGACGATCGGCCCGACGGTGCCGTCGGCGTACCTGGACAACCGCCTCCCCGACGACGTCTCCTACGGCTTCCACCTGCACACCCCGATGACGGCCGTGACCAAGGCGTGGCTGGACGCACACCCACCCCGCTCCGTCGTGTACGCCTCCTTCGGCAGCATCGCGGCACCGGGGCCGGACCAGATGGGCGAGGTCGCCGACGGCCTCTGCCGCGCCGGAAGCCCCTTCCTGTGGGTGGTCCGCGCCACCGAGACCGCCAAGCTCCCCGAGGCCTTCGCGAAGACGGCGGAGGCGCGGGGCGACCTGATCGTGCCGTGGTGCCCGCAGCTGGAGGTTCTGGCGCACGGCGCCGTGGGGTGCTTCGTCACCCACTGCGGCTGGAACTCCACCGTGGAGGCGCTGAGCGCGGGCGTGCCGATGGTGGCCGTGCCGCAGTGGTCCGACCAGCCGACCAACGCCAAGTACGTCGAGGACGTGTGGCGCGTCGGCGTGCGCGCGTGGCCGGACGGCGAAGGCGTGGTGCGGAAGGAGGAGCTGGAGAGGTGCGTGAGGGAGGTGATGAGGGAGGAGAGGCCGTACAGGATGAAGGCGGCGGAGTGGAGGAAGAAGGCGAAGGCGGCCGTGAGCGAGGGCGGGAGCTCCGACAAGAACATCACCGAGTTCCTCTCCAAATATCGCGCGGCAAAATGATCGGCGTGCGTGTCGATTCCGATTTGTGTGGGCTGATTCCTCTTCAAATTTCGGGCCGTTCGTCGCCTGTGACGTGCGATCGGCAGCCTGTTTTTTTTTTCTCCCAGTGATGGCAACAGCCGATGTTGGCTGGCCCGCAAACTGAAATCTGAAACTTAATAATTAGCTAAGGTTTGAAGCAGTAAAAACAATCGGAAAGTGTATTTTGCTCCTGAGTACCAATGTTCCAGACCAAAAAAAGCTAAGATAGAGAGATCCCTTATTACCAACGCTATTTAATTTAGTGGGTCATATGTTAGTCGTTACGATTGAGTGGACAAAGTCTGATGGCCAAATTAAATGTGTGATTTCCTATATAGTAGATGTAGGCTTATTTATTCTTTAATATACCAATGATACAATTCTGTTTATGGAATACGATCTTGAAAAGACAAAAAAATCTAAAATTGATAGTTTTTTGAGCAACTTCCGAGTTAAAATTTAACATTGATATAAGCGATTTTCTTTCTGAGGCTCGGAATGCTGCTGGCTTATACATTGAGCTCTTTGGTTGCAGTCAGAGCGTATTTTCGATTAGGTATTTGGATATTCCGGTTCACCACCGGAGACTTATAAATGTTGAATGAAAGATCGTCGAGGAAAGACTGCAGTTAAGATTGAGTAGTTAGAAAGACAAACTGCTCTCCTTAGGGGGAAGATTGGTGGCTCTCTGCTGGAGCAATTCCCTGTCGCTGACGCTTTGACAGCCCGAGCCCACTCCCCCCCCCCCCCCCCCCCCCCCCGCCGAGGGCGACGGGCTCGCCCCCAGCCCCTGCCGCCTTCCTCCCCTCCTCCACCGCTTCCCTCCGTCGTTGTCGCCGGCAAGGGTCGGCGGCGGCTTGTCCTTCCCTGGGACATGGTGAGCGAGTCGGGGCTCTATAACCCTAGGCGGCGGTGCAGCTCGGGAGGTGCTGGTCCAGCGTGGCCGGGTGATGGCTGGTGGCGGCGTTGACATGGTGGCGTCGGCTAGGCGGGGCGCCATGGGTACCGAGCTCCGCCGACGGATATCCCGGCCCAGATCTGGCTAACTACGGGCGGGTCCAGATGGGCTTGGGCAGGCCGGGCATGGCGTCGGCTGTGCTCGCTGGAGGTGGAGGCAGCGACGGTGCTAGACTGGGAACGACGGCGTCGTGCCCCGCTTGTTGCTGCAGGGCGGCCAAGGCTTTACGGGCCCTTCGTGGCCCGGCTGGGCCCTGCCAACGTCTGGTGTGCCCTCGCTGCTATGTCTAGTCGACGACCGCCTCTTGGCGGTGGAGGTGGGCTCCTCCCGCGCGGTTGCGAGGCTGCTCTCTCCCGGTCCAGCGATGTTGTGTGTCTTCATCCTTCAGGTCGCGCGCCAGCGTTCACGAAGCGACGGTGTTGGTGACTTCCTGATCGTGGTGGCGCGTGTTGGTGGGCCTCGAAGTTTGGTGGTGGTGCGCCGTTGTGCCAGCGTTTTTTTGTGGACAGGGGGAGGAATAAATCTTTGTCGGGTTGTCCGACCCTGGCGCGGTGCCGCCTTCGAGTGGCACCATTCCTTCCTGGAGGGCGTCTTGGGAAGCCTCTGCCCAATTTACTCTGAGTGTCGAGGGAAACCCTAGGGCCAGCGCGTCCGGGCAGCAGCTCCGCGTGGACGGTGCTCCCCTTCTTGAAGGTGCTGCTTGATACTCGGCGCTATGGGTTGCTTGGGAGCGTGGTGGGCATAAGTTGGAGGGCGCAGCGATCGCGAGTTATCACCTTCTGTCAATTCACCATTGTCTTCGTTTCTTTTTTCTTTGGGCATGTTTGTGTTGTTGCCCCAGCTTTTCTTTATTCGAACTCTTGTATCAGTGTATGTGCTATATTAATATAGCGGGGCGAAAGCCTATTTCGAGGGGGAGATTGGTACTCATTAATTCGATACTAATAATATGGTACTGTATACGATATCATTTTTCTAACTTGCAAAAGGAATCTTGCAAAGGTTAAATTATTTACGATCAAGATTCTTTTGGCAAGGAGACAGTAAGAAAAACAAATATGGGCTAGCTAATTGGAGTGTACTATATCGATCCAAAAAACATGGTGGGTTTGGTATTCATGATCTTCAGATCAAGAATAGGACTCTACTTAGTAAATGGCTCTTCATGTTGCTGAAGGGAATATGCCCGAGAGGCAATAATAAAGTGGTTATTATCGTATTCCTTGTTTATGATAAATGTTTATTTTACATGCTATAATTTTATTAATACGGAAACGTTAATATATGTGTGTTTAATAAACAAAAAGAAGTTCTTAGTTATGCCTCTCTTATAAACTAGCTCGTTGATTAACAAGATGATCAAAGGTTTCCTGATTATGGACATTGGATGTTGTTAATAACGAGGTCATAACATTAATGTAATGGTGTGATGAAAATTCATCCGAAGTATAGCATTACGATCAAAGTCATTGAGTTTATATTGCTATAACAACTTACGAAGTGATCCTAATCCTTAGACCATGAGATCATGTCAATCACTAACACCGGAAGAGTTTCTTGATAACATCAAACGTCACACCATAATTGGGTGATTATAAAGATGGCTTCAGAACTACTAAAGTGTTATGTTGAGGCTCATGCATCGAGAGTGGAATTTGTTCATCCCGATGACAGATAGATATACTCTGGGCCCTCTCGGTGATATCACATTGGTTAGCTTGCAAGCAAGTGATTTGATCACTAGAATGTTATATCACGCGAACAAAAAAATAGTGCATGTCGGTAACGAGATCAAACTAGGTAGGGAGATACCGATTATCGAATCTCGGACATGTAATATATCGTGAAACAAAGGGATTAAGATACTAGCACAAAAGGTTCCGACGATCACAGTAAAGTCATCGTGGAATGTGTGGGAGTTAGTATGGATCTCCAGGTCCCGCTTCTGATTATTGAGGAGAAGGGTATCGATCATGTCCGCATTATTCACGAACCATAGAGGTGGCACACTTAAGGGACACTGACATCCAATTGTAGTAAAAGTTTCATACCGGAAAGAATAAGCGCAAGAATTTATTTCACTAGATACCGAAACAGGTTTTCGGGTGAAATTGCAGAAAGTGTTTTTGCATATGAACTGAAATACTAGCAAGGGGTTATATGTGAATGTTTGTCATTAAAGTAATTGACAAAATTCTGAATAAATAAAAGGAGTTTTATTTAATGAGAGTTTGCATTAAATTTGGTGGAAATTTAATGGGAATTTGAGTGGGTTTTTGAGTGGAGGAAATTGAAAGGCTTTTGTGTGAGTGGAGTGTCCACCCACATGAATGAAAGGAGGGGAAGGGGCAGTCCCATGGCTGGGCGCATGGCCCCTTGGGTGCCCCCCTCTCCCTATAAAAGGAGCCCTCTCCCCTCTCTCTCACTCACACCTCCTCGTGAAGGATCTCTCTCCCCCTCTAGAATTTATCCCCCATGGTCTCGGACTAGCAAGATACATGTTCCCGGTGGCTATTCGGCAAGAAAGGGTTGTGCTTCCGCTGCATCGCTGGAGCGAGGAGGTGGAGGTTGCTCGGTGTCTTGTACGTGTGTGCGAGCACGGATGCGCTGCTGTTTTGCGGCGCTAGGACTTCCTCTCGATCTTGAGATCGGCAAAAAATCGTCTACATCAACCACGAGTTTAACTCGTTAAGCTTTGTCGCTCTTCAAGGGTATGTTCTCTATGGAATACATTCGCCCGTTGTATCTAGTAGATATATATTGGTACATAGTTCCCATCGTAGGAAATTTTTTGTTTTCTATGCTGCGAACCCTACAGTGGTATCAGAGCCGGATGTATGCATAGATGCATTGCACGGGTAGTACACATATGAGTATGTGGGCGATGATGATCATGTTTTTGCTTCTTAGTTGTAATTTTGGATATTGGTGGCATAGTGGGATGAAGCGGCCCGGACAAACTTTACATGTCCTCGCACATGAGACCTGTTCCCGCTTGACATGCAACTAGTTTTGCATAAGTGGCTAGCGGGTATATGTCTCTCCTACTATAGTCAATATCTAATTTGCAACGAGTTGTCAACAATTTGGTTATCCTCGTTGTGGTTCATGTTCGTAGGTAAGAACAGTTCTATCTTCGAAAGCCCTAAGCCACGTAAAACTTGTAATGGATAAATTAGAGGCGTCTAGTTTAGAATGTTGTTGGGCTAGTGTCATGATATCGTGATGTTGTAAGTAGAAGTATGAGATGATACTCTTACAACACACATAACGTGTAAGTTCCATAGACCTTGGCCTTACACATAGAGGTATGATAGTGATCATACCACGATGCACAAGATGGAGATCAAGTGCGGGAACCATATCATTTCACTTATAAACATGTGATGTTTGATTGCATCTTATATTGCTTGTTTGGCGTTTTATTAGCATAATAAGATGATCCCTCATTTAGATATCAAGATAAGAATGTATTCTTCCTTAAGTATGCACCGACAATGTTTCGTCGCTTTAAGACATCACGTGATGATCGGGTGTACTTGAATCCACGAACATATCTCGGGTGTAAGACAGTTTTACACATGCAAATACTAAGGTTCTTACTTGGCGAGACTAGCATGTACAGACATGGCCTCGGAACACGGATTGAAAGGTTAAGCATGAGTCATATGAAAGATATGATGCCCATTTGATGCTCGCCTTTGAAGCTACACCGACTCACGTGATGATCGGACTTGGTGTAGTGGATTTGGTTCATGTAATCACCAAAAAGACACGAGGGATGTCGTTTTTGAGTGGGAGTTCATTTCTAATTTGAATTAGTAGAACTCAATTTATCATAAATTAAATCAAAGAGAATTTGCATAATTTGTTGTAGTCATTGGCATTCGTTCACCACCTTATGCATAGTTGTAATTGAGATAATAGAACTATAGAATTTTAGATATATACTTTATGAACTGGTATCGTATTGTGTTGAGTGTCAATCTAAAGTTTAAAGTCCTATTGCAAACTTTCAGCAAAACTCTGTTTACTCCGTGAAATTTAATAATTGTTATTAAATCGAGAGTAACAATTCCAGTCTTAGTATCTTAAGTATCATGTTTGCCTCCACGATTCTTGATTGTTTTAATATCAAGTTTATCTAGGAGCTGAAAGAATTGTTTCAGAAACCATCATGTGTGACAGATATAACGATATCTGAAACAATGTTTTGGTTGCAATATAATAGAGTATAATATATGTTCTCATATTGGATAAGAATTTACAAAGGTTGGAGATACTCGACATCCTAATCATCCAAAAGGATTTTGGAAAGTCATGTTATACTCACGATTCGTCCTTATAAGCTACATTAGCTTGATCATGAAAGTCGTCATGATAAGGATGTATAGAAGATGTATGTAAAGTGTATACTACACTAAAATATTACTAAAGGATGGATTTTGAAAGAATGCCGATCATTTGATGATGGTGATCTACTTCAAAGTGCAAGTCCAAAGGTATTATTATTTGAATATACACGCTTTCGACTATGTGTCATGTATATGGTGCCACTTTTGATGTTGATAGATTATTTTAAAAGGAAAAAGGAAATGTTGAAATGGAATCTATAAAATATATTTGACAGAAAAGAAAAGATTGGAAATATCCAATTTAGGTATATATATGATATACATATTATGGTTGTATTCTTTGCTTGTTAAACAATGTGGTTCTTGGGTATTGGATACCGAATTGGTTGGTATGAAATTTCATACAGAACGACGCAATTCATGAACCACAATGGCCTAAGTAACTAGCAAGAGAATATGTGATGATGTTCATCGAAAATAAACAAACCGTTGTTTGTATTTCTCGTTGACATCAAAGCTTGACTTCAAGATTTGTTTTAATAATTGTTATTTAAACCAGGTATTATGAGAACAAAGGTTGTTCAAATAATTACCGTATTCCATATAAGATGGATGATTTACAAATCTAGTTGGATAAATCACATCCATAAAAACTAATGCTAAAATGTCGCAAGACAAATGATTGAAACATCACTTACGAAGTGACATCGCCGTTTAAATTACATTGGAAAGAAAACATGAAGAATCTCCGTATTCATGGATTTTTGGAGTCTTTGATTTGATCAAATGACGCTTGTGAGACTTTCCTCGAGATAATTAAAACTTCGTTCACAGGCCAAAGAAGAACGATAGACTAAATTATTGGAATTTATAGATATCGATGTATGTAGTCCATTATGTGTAGTCGTTAGCGATGGACTTCAACTTCATATGCTTTCTCCGGAAATTTGAGTGAATATTCACTTAATGAGAAAGAAGTATGAAATATTTGAAGAACGTTTCAAAGACTTTCAAGATGAAGTGGAAAATCATTGTAACAAGAAAATAAATGATTTATGATTTTATCATAAAGGGATTTATTTGAGTTACAAGTGTAACAACAAAAATAAATGAATTATGATTTATCATAAAGGGATTTATTTGAGTTACAAGTTTAGCAAAACACCTAGATTTACATCTCCCGAAACACCATAGGAGTATGGAGTGTTTGAAATTTGTAATGAAACCTTGTTTGACATGGTTGGATCAAAGGTGTTATTTATAAAACTGCTATTATATTTTAAAAGATTAAAACTTTAGAGACTACCGCTTTTACACTGAAAAGAGCTCCATCTTGATCCGTTGAAATGACACCATATGAGTTATGGTTTGGGGTAAAACCCAAATTGCCATTTCTTAAATTTTGGTATGCTAAACATAAGTAAGATGTTTACAACCAAAGTCGGATGAGCATGTCTTTGTATGTTATTTCGAATAATAATTGGTTATTCCTCCATAACACCAAGGACAAAAGGGTTTGTCGCTTGAAACATGAAGTTTCTTGAAAAAGGAATTTTTCATAAAAGTTAAGTGGGAGGACAATAGAACTTTGATAAGGTTAACGAACCTTAGCTAAATGTGCTGAGTTGCGCAGCGCCGGAAATTGTTTCAGAGGCAGCCATAATGCTCATAGCTTATGTGCCTCAAAGGTTGTGGTCATGGAGATCTAAGTTCTTATTGAACCAAGTAGGTCGGATAAACAATCAAATACCGAGATTTGAGAATAAATTATTATTGTTTGGCAATGATGAACCGACTACATGCAAAGAAGCGATGATGGGCCCTGACTCTGTTAAAATGGCTTGAAGCCATAAAATCCGTGATAGTTCCATACACGAGAAATCAAGTTTTGAACTTGGAAGACCCTCCGAAAAGGTGTAAAAATCTATCGGTCATATTTGGATCTATAAAGAAACAGACATGGATGTTTCACATCTATGAAATAGTCAACATGTCGGTAAAGTATTTTACGACAATGTTCAAGGAGTTGACTATGATAAGATTCGATCTTTCATAGCGATATTTAGTCTGGAAGGATTAAAGTAGAAAACACTACATATAATTTGGTATATGGTAGATGAATAAACAAAACAAAATTCTTCTAATAGAATGGTTACCTAGGACATGTACAAGACACGGTCCAAAGAGTTTTGTTACATTCAAAGGATGCTAAAAGGGCATGCAAGCTTTAATGGTTGAAGTAAGCATCGTAGAGTTAGAATCTTCACTGTGATGAAAAAGGAGTTTTCATCTAGAGACGATGAAGATGCTTGTATTTGCAAGAAATTAAGTGGGAGCGCTAAGACATATTTCTAATACATTATGTGGAGGACATCTTGTTGATTAGAAATGATGTAATTTTTATTGACAAAGGTTAAGAATTTCATTTTGATGAAAGACTTAGGCAAAACCCGAATATTTAGCATGAATGTCTATAGTGGATAAACTGTGACGCTAATATGGTCGTGCCAAATGTACATATATGAGATATTAAATGTCGTGGTGGTGGCACGGCAGATGCCATGGGTAGGCTAAAGTATGGGGCCAATGGATGCTAGTGGGATCTGGGGAGGGAAGGCGCAACTGTCTTTACACTCAAGCTGCCAAAGTGATGAACTTTATTTCTCTCTTGATGGGTTACAAGTGCTCCTCGAGCTGTTTTCAGGGGAACAATGTGAATCTCCCTAGCCTAACGTTGCTCAAAAGACCCGATCCTCTCCTCAGGGTCCAACCCTCCCCTTATAAAGGGTCCCTTGGGTGCCCTTAGGGCTGACGGGGCAAGCATATTCGTGGAATATGCTTGTCCCAAAATGGTAGTTCGGCGGCCTCCTTTCCCTGTCGCTCTTCTAATGTCGGCAAAGCTCCAGTGGCCCCCTCCTGCGTGCCTCGGGCTCCAGGACTGTCACCTCCGTGACCTCCTTCTGCTCCTCTGACCCTGCGCATCCTTGTCTCTTGCGCTTGGCCCTGTTCAGATTCCTTCTAGCTTGCAGCTATAGTTTGACCCTAGGCTTCTCCGTCTCCTGCAAGCTTCGTATAACTCGGCCTTACCTTGTGTTATTCGGCTCGTTCCTCACCTGCATAAAGATCATTTGGGTAACCCGGCCGAGTTTCTCATTAACTCGGCTGGGTAACCACTTGATACCTATACATGAGCTTCTTGCCTCCGTCCATCGGCCGACATATCCATGATTCGGCCGACCTAGGCCGTAGCTCGGCAATCGTACGGGGACAGTACCTCTGTCTTTCCCCGGCTCTGACCTACCCGAGGTTAACCCCCCGACATTAGTCCCCGAAGCTGGTGTGGCCCTGTCAATTATTTTGGCCGGGTTATATCAGCTTCATCACTTTCTTTAGTCTTGTTTCCGAGCTATGGCCTCGTCCGAGGTTTCCTCGTTCCTTCCATCATACGCTACGTCCTACGTGTCACCCCATCATTGCTTTTCTAGTTTTTAGGTCCTTCTACAGTGCTTACTGACAGACTACCGTGAACCCTGTACCTGCTGCGCCGCCGTCACGACGCCTCGTGTGCCGCTCCACTTGGGATCGTAACTACTTTTCTCTGTCTGTGGCCGTTGGTGTGGCTCCGTTCATCATCGTGCGTTCGTGCTACCCCACGATCTACACGGGTAACCGCCACACCCACGATCCCACTCCCCTGTTCATTGCTTGCCTATAAAGTGGGGAAACGCGCCCGCTGGGTTCATCTTTCCCATTATCGTTCGCGTCCGTTCTCCTTCTTCCCTTTGCCTGTGCGTCCTCTTGCCGCTCCGCCGCCGCTCACCAGCCAGAGCTTCCGCCGGCGAGGATTCCACCGCGTCGTTCGGCCCCCTCTCGCCCGTGCTCTACGGCTGTGGCGCCGCCGCCGGTGAGTCCTCTCTGGCCATCTTGCCCTGTCCTTGCCCTAGATCGATCCGCACTGTTTTCGTGCTCAGGCGACGGTTCCTCCTCCTTTCGCCATTATTTTCGTACTAAGTTCCGACGGGGCCTTGTAGCTCTAAGCTCTCCTCCGCCGCCAGTTTTTCCTCCGGCGATCTTTCCGGCGGAATTATGTCTAGTTCGTTTAGCGGTGCTCTAGTTGAGGATGATGACGCTGGCTCCGGGCCCGAGCGTGGATCGTGGCAGGGTTCTTCAGTCACGCGTCGCGAGATTGAATGGCTCATCCGAACTCGGCGGATTCCTGCCGAGGTTTCCTGTCGTTTACCCGGCAGCGAATCCTCTCCTGTTCTCAGAGAGGGTGAGTATGTGGTTTTCATGTCCCACTTCGCCCGCGGTTTCGGTCTCCCTCTCAGCGATTTCGCTAGAGAATTTCTTGATTACTTCGGCCTTCAGCCGCATCACCTTCCTGCGAACGCCATAGCTTCTCTTTCCGCTTTCATCTCAGCTTCGGAGGGTTACTGCGGCCTGTGGCCATCAGTGCATGTCTGGTCGAAGTTCTTCCAGATCCGCTCCAACGTTGTTCCCGACAAATCTCTGCATCCTTCCGAGAAGTCGCTCACCCAATGTGGGGCGGCATCTATTACACCTCGGAGGCAATCCGTGTTCCCCCGCGTCACCGGGTTGGAGTCGTGCAAGAAATGGCACAAGTCATTCTTCTACGTCAAGAACAAAGGGGCGGAGGACAAGATTCGGCTCCCTCCATTCTCAATTGGCCCACCTTCCAAGGTGAATTGGCTCTATAATCCGAAGAAAACTCACGCCCTGGCCGAGGCCTTCGAGATTCGGCTGAAAGAGTTGATTCGGGCCGGATTGTGCGGCAAAGACCTGATGGCAACCTTCATTAGTACCGGATCTGCCCCTTCCAGCAACGGACCCACAAGCTATGCTATATGAGTGGTCCTCTGGACCCTAACCGAGTTTCGACCGTGGAGTTGGACAATTACCTCATTCATAAGCGCGTTCGAGCTATCTTCAAGACTGAGATGCCTGAGGATTGGTCCTGGGGGTTAAAACCATTCACCCGCGACCGTCCGCCTCCCGAGGTAAGCCTAATCTCCATTACTCTATTTTTCCCCAGTTTTTAGAGACTGGTTTACATGATTTTCCCTCCTTGTCATGCAGAGGTTCGCTGAGCAGAAGAACGAGGATGCCGAAGTTCTGCAGCTCCCTTGGCCCGCAGATAGGAGTACCCCGGATACTGGTGAGCCGGACTCCGAGGAGTTCGTCCCTAAGTCGGATCCCGCTCCTGCTCGAGCTCGCGGCAAAACTTCGGCGCAAGAGGAGGAAGGTGATTCGGACGAGATCCAAATTCTTGAGGTAGTTGCCGCTATGCCTATTTCTTATGCATTTCCGGCTTCTACTTTCCCAGCTAATCCGGCCGGCCAGGTTCATGACGTCGAACCTATTGCTTCCCGGCCTCCCGTTACCTCGGGGAAACGCGGGGCTCCTGCTAGTGCCTCCGAGGCAATTCCTAAGAAACGAGTAAAGAAATCCGCTCCGAATCCTCCCAGGCGCAAGACTATGCCCGGGGTTGCTGGGTAAGTTCTTTTGCCTATATTTCTTGTTTCTCTCTCTCTCTGTTTCTCATACTGACGAGTTTTCTTTCTTATTTTTGCAGCGCTCCTCTGTCTGTTAAACCCGGTGGTCCTAGTATGACCAGCCGTCCGATTCGGCCGCCATCTCCTCTTCCCGCTGATGACACCAGAGTCCCTAGTCCCATTCGTCCTGCTTCTCCCCCTGCTCTGAATACTTCGCCTGTTCGTCGTGATGCCCCTGAGATCTCTCCCATTGATCCGGATCCGATCCGTCCCTCCGATGTTTTCGTCGAGCCAGCTGTCCCCTCTATGGGTCCCAGCGTTACCATTGAGCCTCCATCTGCTCCGGCTGTTCCTACGGTCGTCCCGACCTCTGCCGAGAAAATCGTTACCCCGGCGCCCTCTGCGAGCTTAACCTCCACTGATCCTAAGGACTCCGTCCCTACTTCGGAGGCGCAACTTCTTGCTGGTGCCTCTTCTGCTCAAAAAAGTGTTATTGCCGTCAAGACTTCTTCTCAGAAAGGTCTTGCCGGCACTTCTCAGCCGAGTATTGCAGAGGCGCTGCGCAAAGGAGCTGCATCTGCCAAAGTCACTGCTACGTCGGCCACCGGCAGCCAGCTTGCTCTTCATAAGAGCCCTGCGACTGCCGTCGTTGGTCCGCCTGCCCGGGGTAAAGTTTTGACTCGGACAGCTAGTGGGAACAGCCTTGGAGCGCTGGTTGAATATGCCAACAACTGGAATGCTGCTGATCAGTTCGTCGGTAACCCGGCTAACCAGTCCTTTCAGCTTTCTGATATCAACGGCCGTTTTGACCATGCCGCTAAGTTCATCATTGAAACCAACAAAATGAATGAGGTAATAATTTTTTCCTCTGAGCCTTGAATTATTCTGTCGATGTTACCATATGCTCTAGTCCCCGAAACTTGCAAGGACATAACTTGTTCTATACTTGGAAGTTTGATCTAATTTTATTTACAAGGTTTGGTGATTCGGCTGTTTAGATTCGAGTTTAATCGTGCTTTATTCGGATCTAGTCTAGTCTTCAATGTCCAGTTATCTAGATCCGAGTCAAGTTCTGCTTGACTCGGATTTGGTTTAGTTTTGAATTTCCAGCTACCTAAATCTGAGCTAAGTTCTGCTTAACTCGGATCTGGTTTGGTTTTGAATATCCAGCCACCTAGATCTGAGTTAAGTTCTGCTTAACTTGGATCTGGTTTGGTTTTGAATATCCAGCCACCTAGATCTGAGTTAAGTTCTGCTTAACTCGGATCTGGTTTGGTTTTGAATATCCAGCCACCTAGATCTGAGTTAAGTTCTGCTTAACTCGGATCTGGTTTGGTTTTGAATATCCAGCCACCTAGATCTGAGGTAAGTTCTGCTTAACTCGGATCTGGTTTGGTTTTGAATATCCAGCCACCTAGATCTGAGCTAAGTTCTGCTTAACTCGGATCTGGTTTGGTTTTGAATATCCAGCCACCTAGATCTGAGTTAAGTTCTGCTTAACTCGGATCTGGTTTGGTTTTGAATATCCAGCCACCTAGATCTGAGTTAAGTTCTGCTTAACTCGGATCTGGTTTGGTTTTGAATATCCAGCCACCTAGATCTGAGCTAAGTTCTGCTTAACTCGGATCTGGTTTGGTTTTGAATATCCAGCCACCTAGATCTGAGTTAAGTTCTGCTTAACTCGGGTCTGGTTTGGTTTTGAATATCCAGCCACCTAGATCTGAGTTAAGTTCTGCTTAACTCGGATCTGGTTTGGTTTTGAATATCCAGCCACCTAGATCTGAGCTAAGTTCTGCTTAACTCGGATCTGGTTTGGTTTTGAATATCCAGCCACCTAGATCTGAGTTAAGTTCTGCTTAACTCGGATCTGGTTCGGTTTTGCTCGTTGACTTATCATTGTGCCTCGTTACTCAGGTTGCACATGACCGGCGAACTGCCGAGTTCCAGAGGTTGCTTTTTGCGCATCGCAAACTGGAAGAGAAATACGAGAAAGTCCTGCCTGTGGCAAAGAAGGCCGGTAAGTCAATAGTTTCTTTTCCTTATTCCCAACTTTCTCATATACTTGTCCGTGGAATGCCGGCTTACTTCTTGCTGAATAGGTAAGATCAACAACCTCAATATCCACCTTGAAAAGAAGATCAAGACCTTGGAAGGTTAGTTTCCTTTCTACTTTACTCCTTCTTTTAGTATCTATGCTAAGTTTCCTTATTGCGTTGGGTTGTGGTAAAGCCGAGTTGCAAGACTTTGCAGCGTTGCAACAAGATTGCGTGCCCATGCCTGACGTGATGCTTCATTTTTTAGAACAAAGCGCAGTTCATTCGGCGCAACTACAAGAGAAGGATGATGAGATAGCTCGCCTGAGATCCGAGGTGAATACACTCAAGGTCTCTCAGAAATCCGAGCTAGAAAAGGTCGACCAAGAATTTTCTTTGGAAAAGAATCGGCTGACTCTGGATCTAGAGAAGAACAAAGAACTCCTCGAAGCTGCCGAACTTAAAACTCGCGGTTTGAGCGAGGAAATTGCTCGATTCGAGAAGAGTAAAGCTGCTTGGGCCAAAGACCTTCAGATAATGATGAGCTATATTCATCGTAAGTTATTTGGCCTGGCCGAGCTAAAAAAATTCTTTGTCTTCGCTGCTATCCTTTGACCTGTTGATGTTTTGCGCAGATCACTTCCCCGAGGCCAAACCCGTGAGTTCTAAAGCTGTTCTTGCAGCTCGCGCTCGTCGAGGTGAACCTGATGCTGTTGACTTTGAATATTCAATGGAGGATTTTTTGGTTGCCGTTGGTGCTGCAGTTGGTCCGATGAAAATCATGGGCCGGGACTTGGTGGAGGCCGCTATCAAAGCTTACCATGCACTCTGGCCGAATACCTCAGGGACTCCCGATATCAACGAGGTTAAGTTATTGGTGACCAGGCTGATGGGATCTGAGAGACAGTTGAGTCTTTGGAGAGAATCTGCTGCGCGTGCTGGTGCCGACATGGCCCTTACTGTAATTATGTCATGGTATGAAGACATCTCTCTTGACATTCTGATGAATCTACGCACTGGCTCCCGCTGGGTTGAAGATCCGACCTTTGTTGCACTTCGGCAAGCTCGGGCTTTCCAGCTCGTCGAGTATGCCGACGTGCACACTTGGAATGAAGGGCCGAGTTTTCTCCCAGATCCGAATCAGGAAGTCGCGGGTGATGATTCAGCTGAGCATGGGGAAAGTGAAGATGATTCGGCCACATCCGATAGCTCCAGCTCAAGCTCGGATAGCAACGGCGATGCGTGGTCTTCCTCCAAAGGCACCGGGCATTCTACTGCGCGTACTGACGCTCCTGAACAACCCCGTGATACCGCCGAAGTTACACCTGGGTCGGCGGAGGGCGAGGCGACCTCAGTCGAAGTTCCTCCTACTTCGGAGTGCCCCGTACCTGAGCAAGTGGTTGCCCCTCCAACGAACAATGCCTAGGTTATTCGCGATCCCTGGTATGCCGGGCGTACAATGTAGACAAAAAATTTGTCAACTCGTATGATTCGAGGTTCTTTTGCTATGTGTTGTTGAGATTTTTGGTTAAGTGGATGCTCGTCTGAATTCTTGCCTTGTTGGCTCATAATTTCTTCATCTTTCAGGGTTTAATTTTTGCCGTTATTTTGATGATCTTATCCAGGCATTATTGCTGAATATTTACGTTGTTGACCTGTTTTGATCATGAGATAATTACTCCGTTGTGGAAGTAAGTGACGATCGCTGGATCGTCGTTTACTATCCAGAACTTCCTTTTGTAAATCAAGTTTCGGACATGATTGCGTTTAGCATAGGTTCGAGGCATCATACGGTAGTTTCCGAGTTGCTGGTTTAGGTGCCGAAGTTTACGTGTCTACGAATTTGACACATCCTATGATAATTCCTGAGTCAATGCTTTTGGGACCAAGGTGCATATTAGTAACATGAAAGGAACACAACATATGGCACTCGCCGAGTCACTGCTCTGGTCGCCAATGTTCAAGTATGTAACGCGAAAGAGATAAATATACCATATGGCAGTCCCCGAGCTATTGCTCTGGATGCCGAGGTCTAAGCATATAACACCAAATAATCATTGCATATGGCAGTCCCCGAGTAACTGCTCTGGGTGCCGAGGTTCAAATACCAAACATGAAATAATCATCACATACGGCAGTCCCCGAGTAGCTGCTCTGGGTGCCGAGGTTCAAATACCAAACATGAAATAATCATCACATACGGCAGTCCCCGAGTAACTGCTCTGGGTGCCGAGGTTTGAATACATGATATGAAATAAATATAACCTACGGCAGTCCCCGAGTTACTGCTCTGGGTGCCGAGGTACAAATACATCATTGGTTTTTTGACCTTGGGATACAACCCTATGAGTAAAATGGCCGAAGTAAAGCCACATTCCAGGGGCGCTTCGTTTCTTCACCAGCTTTGTTTGCCTTGCCTTCTCCAGGGGATTGAGCATCAATCAGATAATATGCGTCGTTGTGCAATGCTTTGCTCACGATGAATGGTCCTTCCCATGGGGGTGATAATTTGTGCATGCCGGCCGTGCGCTGCACCAGCCGGAGGACTAAATCTCCTTCTTTGAATACTCTTGGATTCACTTTCCTGCTGTGATACCGCCGTAAGTTCTGTTGATAAATGGCCGACCTTGATAATGTCAACTCTCTGGCTTCTTCCAACAGGTCTACGGCATCTTGCCGAGCTACTTCATTTGCCTCTGGAGTTGTATATTGAGTAACCCTTGGCGAGTCATGTATTATGTCGGTTGGAAGCACGGCCTCTGCCCCATATACCAAAAAGAATGGTGTATAACCTGTTGATCTGTTCGGAGTAGTCCTGAGGCTCCATAATACTGCTGGTAATTCCTCAATCCAACATCCTGCCGACCTTTGCAATGGTTCGACTAGTCGTGGTTTTATTCCTGATAACACCAGTCCATTAGATCTTTCAACTTGTCCATTGGATGCTGGGTGAGCCACCGAGGCAACATCTAGTCTTATGTGCTTCTCTTGGCAAAATCTAGCGAAGGCCCCTTCTGCAAAGTTCGTGCCATTATCTGTAATAATGCTATGTGGGTATCCGTATCTCAAGATGACATCCTTGAGGAATTTCACTGCTGTGTGCCCATCACACTTTTTGATTGGTTTTACTTCAATCCATTTTGTGAACTTGTCTACCATAACCAAGATGTGGGTCATTCCTCCTCTCGCCGGCTTGAAAGGTCCTACCATGTCTAAACCCCATACAGAAAATGGCCAAGTAATGGGTATTGTTTTTAATTCGGCCGACGACATATGTATTCTGGTTGCATATCTCTGACACCCATTGCACTTCTTAACTAATTCTTCTGCCTCTTTTAACGCGGTTGGCCAGTAGAATCCATGCCTGAATGCCTTGGCTACTAAAGCGCGAGATGAGGCATGGTGCCCACATTCTCCTTGGTGTATATCTAGAAGGATTTCCTGACCTACCGCGGGATTCACGCATTTCTGCAATACGTTTGTTACGCTTCTTTTATATAACTCATTGTTTATGATTGTATAGGCCTTTGCTTTTCTGACGGTTTGTCTGGCTAATACTTCATTACTCGGCAGTACCGCGTCTTTCAGGTACGAAAATATGGGTTGTGCCCATACCGGTGTTGCTCTTTCTGCAGTGATTTCACTGTCTATCTCCATGTTTTCTGCCGACGTACATACCTCGGCTCTTTCCATGATTGCTATTACCTCGGCTGTCCCCCTCTTTAGGGGTTCCGAATCTTTCTGCAGATCTACCTCCATTGGCGTATGATTCTCTGCAGAACTTGCTGGGATAAAGATTGATTCGGACTCTGGTGATGGGTTTATTGATGGTTTCCTGAGGTGCTCCAGGGCTATACCTGACGGAATTGATTGCCGAGTTGATCCTAATTTTGACAATGTGTCAGCAGCGTCATTTTCTGCTCGTGGTATGTGGTGGAATTCACATCCTTCAAAATATCCACTGATCTTTTGCACATGGAATCTGTATAAAGCCATATTAGCATCTAATGCGTCCCAAGTGCCCGATACTTGCTGTACTACTAGATCCGAGTCACCGTAACATAGGATTCGGCGTATTCCAATTTCCTTTGCCACCTTTAATCCATGAACTAGTGCCTCATATTCAGCTACATTGTTGGATGCAGCAAAATGTATTTGCAGTACATATTTCAATTGATCTTTTTTAGGCGAGGTCAGCACTATTCCTGCGCCCAAACCGTTCCTTAGTTTGGAACCATCAAAATGCATTGTCCAGTAATTTGGATCTGGCAATGGTGGCTCATATTGCACCTCGGCCCAATCTACGAGAAAGTCGGCGACAGCCTGAGATTTGATTGCATCTCTTCTGTCAAATTGTGGAGCATACGGTGATAACTCGATCGCCCATTTCGCTATTCGGCCACTTGCATCTTTGTTGTTCAATATGTCGGCTATGGGTGCCTCACATATTACTTTGATGGGGTGCTCCTCAAAGTAATGCTTAAGCTTTTTTGCCGACATATATACTCCATAAGCCATCTTCTGATAGTGCGGATAATTCTGCTTTGAAGTGGATAATACTTCACTTAAATAGTATACTGGCCTCTGAACTGACTTACCCTCTTCGAGTCGTTCCACTACAACCACGGTACTAACTACTCGGTTGGTAGCCGCTATATAAAGTAGCATAGGTTCTTTTGATAATGGCGAAGCTAAAATGGGTGCAGTAACTAGCATCTTTTTCAACTCGTGAAAAGCAATATCGGCCTGGGGAGTCCAGCCGAATTTGTCCGACTTTCTCATCAGCTGATAAAGTGGCAGTGCCTTTTCTCCTAGCCGACATACAAATCGACTAAGCGAGGCTAGGCAGCCCGTGAATTTATGTACATCATTCAAACATCTCGGCAACTCCATTCTTTCTATTGCTCTTATCTTCGTTGGATTAGCCTCGATACCTCGGCTGGACACAAGGAATCCGAGTAGTTTTCCTGCCGGCACGCCAAACGTGCATTTCTCTGGATTAAGTTTCATTCGGAACCTTCTCAGGTTCGCGAAAGTTTGCCGTATATCTTCTAGCAAGGTTCTGCTTTCCTTAGTTTTGATGACTACGTCATCCACATATACTTGTACATTTTTTCCTATCTGATCATGTAGGCATTTTTGCATGCACCTTTGATATGTTGCTCCCGCATTTCTCAGGCCGAATGGCATTGTGCGATAACAATAAGCCCCGTACGGGGTAATAAATGCAGTCTTTATTTGATCGGCCGGATTTAACGGTATCTGGTGAAAACCAGAATACGCGTCTACAAATGATAACAGCTCACAGCCAGCGGTCGAGTCAATGACTTGGTCTATTCTAGGCAATGGAAAAGGATCTTTTGGACACGCCTTGTTCAGGTTAGTGTAGTCGATACACATTCGCCACACAATGGCTACATTGGGGTCATCTTTTTTCTTTTCTACTAGCACCGGATTTGATAACCAATCCGGGTAAAGCACCTCCATGATGAACCCGACGGCTAGCAGCCGAGCTATTTCATCCCCTATCACTTTTCTCCTGTCTTCGGCGAAGCGGCGGAGAGGTTGCTTCACCGGCCGTGCTCCTGGCCTGACGTTTAAAGAGTGCTCAGCCAACTCCCTCGGCACACCTTGCAGGTCCTGTGTTGACCATGCAAATATGTCCCGATTCTCACGGAGGAAGTTGGTGAGCTCGCCTTCCTATTTAGCGTCAAGACCTGCCCCAATAGTAACAGTGCGCTCTGGGAATTGCTCATCAATCTGAAATTTCTTCGTCTCTTTGGTTGGCTGAAAAGATACGCTGCCATGAGGGTTGGCCAGTGCCGGCATGCTTATTTGTGCTGACCGTGCGAGGGCTGCTACTTCCTGAATCCTTTTCTTTTCTCTTGCTATAACCAATGACTCGGCCAAATTTGACCCGACCGAGGCACACTCCATTGACTTCTTGTAATCCCCTGCGACTGTTATCACCCCTTGTGGTCCGGGTAACTTCATCTTTAGATAACCTGTATGACAGCTGCTCATGAATTTGGCCAGTGCGGGCCGTCCGAGTAGAGCATGATAACAGCTTTCCAGATCGACCACCTCAAATTCCAAATTTTCTGCTCTGCAGTTATCTCTTGTACCGAATAATACGTCCACTCGGACTTTACCGATGGGCTCACATGAAAGCCCTGGCACTATTCCATGGAAAATTGTCCTCGTGGACTGCAGCATGTTTTGTGATATACCGAGCTTGTGCATGGTATCCTTGTACATGATGTTAATACTGCTTCCATTGTCGATGAGTACTTTTGAGAATTTCACATTAATGCTTGGCCCCACAAATGTCGGATCCAACACAAGTGCATATGATCCTGGACTCGGCATTACTCTGGGGTGGTCTTTTATGCTCCAAGTTATCTCCTGATCAGACCATGGCTGGTATCTTGGCACTGCTGGTACAACTGCATTCACTTCCATATGCCGGCGCTGCACACTCTGCTTGTCCTGCTGTTCTGTCGTGAACACACAATAAGACTGGTGATGTTCCCTGTAATCATTACGTCCTGCAGTTGCCGGATTTATCCTTCCTTCCTGCCCCTGGTTCATTACTTGATGCACTGCATCCCTCCGATCCGAGTTATCGTACCTCGGGGGTGGGGGCGGTAGCATCAGTTGCTGTGCATTTGCTCCAGTTAACTGCGGCTGATGCTGCTGTTGCACCTGATGGGGAGCCTGAACTCCTGCCGGGTTACCCATCGCATTTTTCATCCAGGCGCATTGCCGGGTTGTATGATTGGCGGGTCTAGATGGGTTTGACGTGTGAAATTTACACGGCTGATCCAACATGGATTCAAACGTATACTTCGGCTTCTCTTGCCATTGCTTCTTTTGCTCTGGGGTCCATTGCCCCTTTCCTCCATTTCTTGCGGTCCACTGTTGAGGTCCATTTTTCTGTCGTTGAGTTACTCCGTGACTCGGCTGATCTTGCGCTACAGCAGCCACCTGGGCCGAATTATACCTATAATCCGGCCTCTCTTCTCTTCTTCTTCCTCTGAAATCATGCCTAGATGACCCGGCCAACTCTCTCGTGTACTGGTCTTGTTGCTCACGATGATCTGCCGACATTAACTCTGGTTGGGTTGGGTCACCCAATGCGTAGGAGTCTGCTATTCTGATAGTTTCTGCCAGTGTGGTTGGCATATCTCTCTGCAGGCGTTGCCACAGCACACTACCATAACGGCAGCCTTGCGCGAACCAAGCGATCGCTTGCGATTCAATAACTCCTTCACATGAGTTTCTCAGGTTACACCATCGAGTTAAAAACTCTCTATCTGTTTCATTCGGCCTCTGCTTGCACATGGCAAGTTGCTGTGGTCTATTCGGTCTCTTGTATGTGCTGGTAAAGTTGCTGACGAACATCTCTTCGAAATCTAACCAGCAGTTGATACTGCCTGCTGGTTGATTATTCAACCATACCCTGGCTGGTCCTTCCAACATCTGTGGGACATACCGCACCGCCCATCTCAGGTTGCCACCCGCTATCTTCACTGCGGTGGCATAATCAATCAACCAGTCTTGTGGCTTGGTACTTCCATTGTACGTTTTTGTGCCTCTCGCCAACTGAAAATTTGGCACTGGTGGTTCGCCCATGATCCGTGGTCCAAAACACGCCGGACCTGGTGGACCTTGCTCTTCCAATAGCTCGGACCGGTATAACCGATCCAATTTTACTCTTGCATCATTTGCTGGCAAATCTCTGTATAGGATTCTATCCTGCATCCCATAGTGATTGTCCCCACCCTGGTTTGCGTATTCTACCTCGGAATATCCATCATTATACCTTTCATTCATCTGATTATAGCGAGCCGGCCTCACTTCTCTTTCTTGCCGAGGCTCATGTCTTGGCAGCGGGTGGAGCGGTACTTCTCTCCTTACTTCGGCCGGGGTTTGGTTTTCATGATTGTCTCTTGCGGGTTCTTTCCTGCCATGCTCCCCATTACCTCGGCCGCCACCGTCCCTTTCCATACGGCCGTGGTTTCTCTCCCCACTAATACCTCGGCTTGCATTGCCTCTGTTCTCATTCGCCTTTCCAGCTATTGCCGGGTCATATGGAACAATTTGTTTGTTCATCTTCCCCGAGGTTACTGCTCTTTCTTTTCTAGCATTGTTTCCGGGTGAAGATGCTGCTGCCGCAGATAAAGCAGGTGCTGCCCCTGCCGAATGAACCATCCGTGAGGCCCCTGGCTTTGCCGGGTTAGCTCTGAGCATTTCCTCATTTTGCTGGTTCGCGATGCGCACCAGTTCATTCACTCTTTCTTGTTGCTTCTGCCGAGCTTCCCCTGTTAACCCCTCTAGTTCCAATGCTGCGGCATTTGCCGCTCTTAGGTTTTTCGCCGGGGTACTGTACCTCGGCAAACCCAAATCGCCTGATTCGGCTCTGTGAGCTTCATGCTCTTTGTTTATATCATTCATGAGGTTCTTTCCTCTTAATCTCAGTTCGTCCACCCGCTCGGGCGCGACATCAAGCTTATTAGCTTTTGCATATTCTCTCAGGGTCCTGTTCAAGGATTCCCGCAGGGCTGATACTTTTTTGGCCTCCACGAGCACTTTTTGCCTGGTTTCCTCTAATTCTGCCTGAGCATTCGCCGGATCAAGTATCGGCGCTACAGGTGTGGTTAAGTTCTCTATGGTTGCCTGAAGAATGTTCTCTGGTCTCTCCAGAGGTGGTCCTCTCACTCTTGGTGCCTTTGGGGTGGTGTCATGCAGCTCGGCCGGGTTTATCACCGGCGGGATTACCTCAGCGGTTTGCTGTGTGATCTGCTTGGGCGGACCCTGCGCGCCTGCGGCGGGTTCTCTGCTTACCCCGGCTAATGCTGCTCCCGCTTGAGTCCCTCCTGCGACCATCACTTCTACGCTGCCTGCCAGATGCTCTCCTGATGGACAGCTCGCCACGCTTCGAGGTGGTTCCCCTGCAACAACAACTTGGTGAGGATAAATGTCGGCGATGTCGACGCCGACGTAGACCCTGTGCTCGCCCAGGCCGATGAAGATCCCGTTGCGCGGGGGAGTTTTTCCCCTGAAGCTCCCTGCATTGTCTCTGACATAGTCACAGAGACCAAATCTCTGGACCAAGCCAGAAACAACGTGCTCGCCGGTGTTGAGGAAGTTTCCCGTCCGGATCACAACTCCAGCTAGCACCGCTGCTGGCCCCACGGTGGGCGCCAACTGTCGTGGTGGTGGCACGGCAGATGCCATGGGTAGGCTAAAGTATGGGGCCAATTGATGCTAGTGGGATCTGGGGAGGGAAGGCGCAACTGTCTTTACACTCAAGCTGCCAAAGTGATGAACTTTATTTCTCTCTTGATGGGTTACAAGTGCTCCTCGAGCTGTTTTCAGGGGAACAATGTGAATCTCCCTAGCCTAACGTTGCTCAAAAGACCCGATCCTCTCCTCAGGGTCCAACCCTCCCCTTATAAAGGGTCCCTTGGGTGCCCTTAGGGCTGACGGGGCAAGCATATTCGTGGAATATGCTTGTCCCAAAATGGTAGTTCGGCGGCCTCCTTTCCCTGTCGCTCTTCTAATGACGGCAAAGCTCCAGTGGCCCCCTCCTGCGTGCCTCGGGCTCCAGGACTGTCACCTCCGTGACCTCCTTCTGTTCCTCTGACCCTGCGCATCCTTGTCTCTTGCGCTTGGCCCTGTTCAGATTCCTTCTAGCTTGCAGCTATAGTTTGACCCTAGGCTTCTCCGTCTCCTGCAAGCTTCGTATAACTCGGCCTTACCTTGTGTTATTCGGCTCGTTCCTCACCTGCATAAAGATCATTTGGGTAACCCGGCCGAGTTTCTCATTAACTCGGCTGGGTAACCACTTGATACCTATACATGAGCTTCTTGCCTCCGTCCATCGGCCGACATATCCATGATTCGGCCGACCTAGGCCGTAGCTCGGCAATCGTACGGGGACAGTACCTCTGTCTTTCCCCGGCTCTGACCTACCCGAGGTTAACCCCCCGACATTAAAGGAGTTCAATATAAAAAAAGACAAGAAACAGTTCTTATCGCATGGAAAGGAATTGAATCAATATTCAAGTGTATCGACACTTGATAAGTGAAATAAGATTCAAGTGCTTTGACACTTGATGAGTGAAATCTCAAGGATGTTTTGATCAATCATACCATGATATGTACACATCCAGATATGTCCTATGCTCTAAGTGTTATAAACATATACCAGAATGAATCATAAAATGATCATTGGACGATAGTGAGGATATTCTTATGATCTTTTGGAAGAACTAAGAATATATTTGTGTAGAGGTGATAAACAATTACAAATAGTTCATTGTAAAGCGTTAAATTGATACTAGTTTTGTCACAAGATACAAATTAAATTTATCTCAATTTAAGCTATGTGTGGTACAATGAAATGGAAAGAAAGTTTCCATGATGGATTTGGAAGAGTTCCAAAGTTAAGACATTGTGACGAATACTACAACAAAATCTAAGTATATGAATGCTATAGTAGCAGCAAAGGAGGGAATTTGTGTCAAGCAGTTTGTTATCAAACTAAGGTGTGGTTTGCAACGGGCTAACACTAAAGATATATTGTACGACAATAATATCGACATGATTTAACCCCAAGGAACTAAAGGTCTCACCAAAATACCAAATTTATACAATGCCATCTCATTGGAGAATGAGTGATGCGTGGAGACGCAAAGACATGCAAATACACATGGACCTGAAGCGTCAGATTCGTAGATTATGTTAACCACTTGCAATTGCGTATATGGAACACCAGAAAGCCATAGGTGTTTAATACGCAAAGTTTTCAAACTAGATTATTGTCTCTAGTGCAAGTGAAAGACTGAAGGGAATATGCCCGAGAGACAATAATAAAGTGGTTATTATCGTATTCCTTGTTTATGATAAATGTTTATTTTACATGCTATAATTGTATTAATACGGAAACGTTAATACATGTGTGTTTAATAAACAAAAATATGTTCCTAGTTATGCCTCTCTTATAAATTAGCTCGTTGATTAACAAGATGATTAAAGGTTTCCTGATCATGGACATTGGATGTTGTTAATAACGAGGTCACAACATTAATGTAATGGTGTGTTGAACATTCATCCGAAGTATAGCATTACGATCAAAGTCATTGAGTTTATATTGCTATAACAACTTACGAAGTGATCCTAATCCTTAGACCATGAGATCATGTCAATCACTAACACCGGAAGAGTTTCTTGATAACATCAAACGTCACATCGTAACTGGGTGATTATAAAGATGGCTTCAGAACTACTAAAGTGTTATGTTGAGGCTCATGGATCGAGAGTGGAATTTGTTCATCCCGATGACGGATAGATATACTCTGGGCCCTCTCGGTGATATCACATTGGTTAGCTTGCAAGCAAGTGATTTGATCACTAGAATATTATATCACGAGAACGAGAAAATAGTGCATGTTGGTAACAAGATCAAACTAGGTATGGAGATACCGATGATCGAATCTCGGACATGTAATATATCGTGAAACAAAGGGATTAAGATACTAGCGTAAAAGGTTCCGACGATCACAGGAAAGTCATCGTTGAATGTGTGGGAGTTAGTATGGATCTCCAGGTCCCGCTTCTGATTATTGATCGGAGAAGGGTCTCGATCATGTCCGCATTATTCGCGAACCGTAGGGTGGCACACTTAAGGGACACTGACATCCAATTAGAGAAAAGGTTTCATACCGAAAAGAATAACAAGCACAAGAATTTATTTCACTAGATACTAAAACAGATTTTCGGGTGAAATTGCAGAAATTGTTTTTGCATGTGAAATGAAATACTAGCAAGGGGTTATATGTGAATATTTGTCATTAAATTAATTGACAAAATTCTGAATAAATAAAATAAGTTTTATTTAATGAGAGTTTGCATTAAATTTGGTGGAAATTTAATGGGAATTTGAGTGGGTTTTTGAGTGGAGGAAATTGAAAGGATTTGTGTGAGTGGAGTGTCCACCCACATGAATGAAAGGAGGGGAAGGGGCAGCCCCATGGCTGGACGCATGGACCTTTGGGTGCCCCCCTCTCCCTATAAAAGGAGCCCTCCTCCCTCTCTCTCTCACTCACACCTCCTCGTGAAGGATCTCTCCCCCCCTCTAGAATTTATCCCCATGGTCTCGGACTAGCGAGATACATATTTCCGGCGGCTATTTGGAATAAAGGGTTGTGCTTCCGCTGCATCGCTGGAGCGAGAAGGCGGAGGTTGCTCGGTGTCTTGTACGTGTGTGCGAGCACGGATGCGCTGCTGTTTTGCGGCGCTAGGACTTCCTCTTGATCTTAAGATCGACAAGAGATCGTCTACATCAACCATGAGTTTAACTCGTTAAGCTTTGTCGGTCTTCAAGGGTATGTTCTCTACGGATATACATCCGCCCGTTGTTTGTATCTAGTAGATAGAGCTTGGTACATAGTTCCCATCGTAGAATTTTTTTGTTTTCTATGTTGCAAACCCTATAGTTGCTAACTAAAGATATGGTATAGCAAACTCTTCTCAAAAGAAAATACATCAGTTCAAAAGCATTGTTTTGGATGGTTTGGAAATCCGGTGACTCTTATTTTTGGGCCGAACTGATTGCAACGGAAAAAAAAATCTTCCGCTTTGGTTAATTTTCTATTAAGGAGTGGTCTTAAATACGGTTTTGTAAGAATAAATGGCTTAGCAGTGCTACACTCTATTGACAACACCCCACATTATATTTTATTATCCGACGTAGGGATGAAACGATTGCTATGATGTTGAACCATTTCCTCCGGACATGGTGGCCGGGTGATGGCTGGTGGCAGCGTCGACATGGTGGCGTCGGCTAGGCGGGGCGCCATGGGTACCGAGCTCCGCCGGCGGATATCCCGGCCAAGATCTGGCCAACTACGGGTGGGTCCAGATGGGCTTGGGCAGGCCGAGCATGGCGGCGGCTGTGCTCGCTGGAGGTGGAGGCGGCGATGGTGCTAGACTGGGAACGACGGCGTCGTTCCCCGCTTGTTGCTACAGGGCGGCCAGGGCTTTACGGGCCCTTCATGGCCCGGCCGGGACCTGCCAAGGTCTGGTGTGCCCTCGCTGTTATGTCTGGTCAACGACCGCCTCTTGGCGGCGGAGGTGGGCTCCTCCCGCGCGGCTGCGAGGCTGCTCTCTCCCGGTCCGGCGATGTCGTGTGTCTTCGTCCTTCAGGTCGTGCGCCAGCGTTCACGAAGCGACGGTGTTGGTGACTTCCTGATCGTGGTGGCGTGTGTTGGTGGGCGTCGAAGTTTGGTGGTGGTGCGCCGTTGTGCCAAAAAAAATTTGTGGACAGGGGGCGGGAGAAATCTTTGTCGGGTCGTCCGACCCTGACGCGGTGCCGCCTTCGAGTGACACCATTCCTTCCTGGAGGGCGTCTTGGGAAGCCTCTGTCCACTTTACTATGAGTGTCGAGGGAAACCCTAGGGCCGGCGCGTCCGAGCAGCAGCTCCATGTGGACGGTGCTCCCCTTCTTAAAGATGCTGCTTGATACTCGGCGCTACGGGGTGCTTGGGATCATGGTGGGCATAAGTTGGAGGGCGCAGCGATCGCGAGTCATCACCTTCTGTCAATTCACCATTGTCTTCGTTTCTGTTTTCTCTGGGCATGTTTGTGTTGTTGCCCCAGCTTTTCTTTATTCGAACTCTTGTATCAGTGTATGTGCTATATTAATATAGCGGACGAACGCCTATTTCGAGGGAGAAGATTGGTACTCATTAATTCGATACCGATAATATGGTACTGTATACGATATCATTTTTGTAACTTGCAAAAGAAATCTTGCAAAGGTTAAATTATTTACGATCAAGATTCTTTTGGCAAGAAGATAGTAAGAAAAAGAAATATCGGCTAGCTAATTGGAGTGTACTATATCAATCCAAAAAACATGGTGGGTTGGGTATTCACGATCTTCAGATCAAGAATAGGACTCTGCTTAGTAAATGGCTCTTCGTATTGCTAACTAAAGATGTGGTATAACAGACTCTTCTCAAAAGAAAATACATCAGTTCAAAAGCATTGTTTCGGATGTTTTGGAAATCTGGTGACTCTTATTTTTGGGCCAAACTGATTGCAACGAAAAAAAAAATCTTCCGCTTCGGTTCATTTTCTACTCCCTCCGTTTGAAAATATAAGATGTTTTAGGTTTGTGAATGAGATGTATCTAGATACTTTTTAGTGTCTAAATTCATTTAAACTTATACATAAAAAATGTCTAGATACATCTCCTTCACAAACCTAAAACATTTTATATTTCTAAACGGATGGAGTATTAAGGAGTGGTGTTAAATACGGTTTTGTAATTGTAAATGGCTTGGCGGTGCTATACTTCATGGACAACATCCCACGGTGTATTATATTATCCGACACAGGGATAAAACGATTGGCACGGTGTTGGAACCGTTTCCTCAAGACACTGAAAAACTATACGCCGCTGCTAATTTTTTTTTCACACGAACATTGCTATGTGTGAATGAAGAATCATGAAGAGCTCCACATGTGAACACGTGACAGACTTTAGCGTAGCCGTAGGCGTGCACCTGGTCGGTGGTATTGGCAAGGTGCATGCGGCTCATGCATGTGGGACATGAGAGGAATGCCGTACGTGGCCGGCATGCATGCAGTCCGTCATGCGCATGGTGCTGTAGTGCCGTCGATTGCTTCCTTTCCATTACCAGGAGCTAGCTAGCGCGCCACGACGACCGACCAGCCGTTTTCCCGCCGCAATATAGCGCGGGCCCTCCTCCTAGGAAACCTCAGTTTTTTTTTCCTCCTCGTGACGTGGTGACGTCCCTGGAAACTGGAACGGTGTCAGCGATGACGTCGCACGGCGCTGCGTCAGCTGGTAATAACGTCGGCGTTTCCGTTTCAGTTTCAGTTTCACAGGTCAGAACGCTGCCCGATTCAACGTCGTCGTCGCCGCAGCTTCGCAGAGGAGACTTCTTCTTCCGGTGATCCAGTTGGCGGGTTTGGCGTGGAGAAGGGGTCTGGCGGGGCGTCCGCGCCATTTGCCATGTAGGCCGCGATGTGGAGGTCGTCGGAGTTCTCCGACCCGGAGTCGAAGTCGAAGATCCCAAGAATGGAGGGATCCTCGAAGTCTCCTATGTTGGAGACCTGGGTGATGGAGCCCGCGGGCGATGCGGTGACGATGGATCCGGCGGCCGATACCGAGGTCGCCGAGTCGGCGTCGGCGTTTTGGCCATGTTGCTGTTGGCCGAGACGTACTCGGAGGCGAGGCGGGGGATGGTGCGGACCTGACTCTCAGAGAGTCGGTCGCGTGGTGGCGACTCGCAGATGCGAGCCGAGTCCTCCGAGACGATAACATCGATGAAGCCGACGAAGAGGCTGATCGTGCCGACCGGTATGATCACGCTGTGCGTCAAGGGGGCGCGTCGTCGGGACGTAGCTGCTCGGCAAGATCTGGAGGATCTCGCCGATCGCAATCATGCGGCCGGTGGCGATCGTCTCGTTGATGGGCAGATTGGATCTCGCCGCAGAACACCGGCCTGACCGGCCAGGCCCCACGGTGGGCGCCACTGTCGTGGGAATGGCCACGGCAGATGCTGCAATCGGCAGCGAATGGTAGAACAAAGGGCAAGGGTGGACAGCCATCTGCGGTGCAAGATGAGGGCGGAGACACAAGGATTTACCCAGGTTTGACCCCCCGAAGGTAAAGACCTACTCCTGCTAGATTGTATCATGGAGAGAGTACAAGGGCAAGCTCGACGACTAGGCGGCGAGTCGCTGGGGTGTATGATGGAACGTGTCCTCTATGCGTACCCTAGGGAGGTTTATATAGGCTCACCTCGCTAGGGTTTACAGATCCACAACCGAATTAGTTAAGAATTCGAAGGGTTCTTGACCTAATCCGACTGGGCCTAGCTACGCTTCTGGGCTTCCAGCTTCCAGTCGCCTAGGTCCTTACCAAATCTCGATCCAGTCGCCGTCCTGCAGACCCACTCGCTGGCAGCTTGGCCAGTAGGAAACGTCGTGCTGGGTATACCCCGGTCGGCATATCCCCATCATCCACCGTCGGAGGCGGTAGTTGACTGGGTGCAGCCACAGACACACCAGTCTTCCATAGGTTCGGCCAGGCCGAGTGAACCCGTAAAGCCTCCGCGGAGGCACACCAGTCCCACAGCGGTTTGGCCGGGCCCCGGCGGATAAAGTCCGCAACCACGCTACAACAGGCCGGCCGAGGTCGCCGAGGATCCCATCCAACCTACCCACCATGATCTACAAAGCAGACAGAGAAGAACCGACCGGCCCGCCTTACCTAGATGGGGTCCACTAGGCCACCATGGCGCAGCCCGTCCCACGCTCCGCCAGCCGCCGTGCCGTCTTGCACGCGGCCACCGTTGGCCCTCCACTTTGCCAAGCACTACGCCATGCTACCGGTCGGCAACCACCGGAGCATGGGAAGGGCGCAGAGACCCTGGAATGCCTGGCCCGTCATGACCCAGATCGGGCCTGGTTGGGCCTAGATCTGGGCCTAGAGGCCCGCGCAGCCATGGCCGCTCCCGTCAACACCGCTGCCAGACTACTGCTATGTGTCACCCTGCCGACCACAGTCAGCGCCACCATCACGTCGCCGCGCTGCCCGGGCCAAGCCGCCGTCGCTCCATGCCGCACCACCGCCAGGAAGAGGACCCCGACCGACCTCCTGCGGCGAAGGGGAAAGAGGGGTAGAGAGTGGCTAAGTACGTACTTCTATGATCGATCTAGATGAGGTTCTCACAAGGCATGGATATATAGGAGCGGTTACCTACCCAGTTCAGTTCGCTTCTCTTCCTAATATAGATATACATACACGCGTAGGGACGGATCCAGGCCCAGGGCAACCAGGGCCATGGCCCGGGACGCGGGAAAAATTTGTGCTTATCATCTATGAAAAAACAATTCGGCCTGGGATGTAACCCAAGCCCAAGTCTGGCCCAGTTGGCCTCCGCTAGCTTGTTCGCTCCATCCTGATCAGGGCAGTTCGCTCGCGTCCGCAGCGTCGCTCGCTGCCGCCAGAAGCGCGCCGCCACGTCCTCGCTAGCCGTTTGCCGCACATCCCCTGGCCTCCTGTGTTCCCCGGAGTAGAGGTTGTCTCGTCTTAAGCCCCTGCCTGTACGCCACTGCCAATCTTCCACGGGGCGCCGCCCGTCCCTCCTCCAGTTCTCCGTCGTGTCATCGTCGGCCGGCACCGCCCGATTGCTCCGGGCCTACGGCTCTGCCTTGTCTACTTGGCTAGTCCTCACAAAGTCATGCAGATAGACAACTCGATTGAACTCAGCTACTGTAAGTAATTTCATGATTTCGTCGCTAGTTCAATTGGATATACACTGTTTCAATTAGATGATTTTAGTAATTGGACTGATTTGTTGATTTGACAATTATTTGTAATCGATTTAATGTTGCATGACAAAAGATGAAGCGATTCGTTTATCCCCGTACTACTATGTGTAGTTTTTAGTAATCTGTGCCTTCTTAACCATTAAGAATGCTTTTAAAAATATATGTCCATCTTGCTATCGGGTTTTTTTATTTGCGCTATTATAAGAGTTTTTTAGTCATTTTTTTTGCGCTCAGCTTTTGGCCCGGGGCTTGCTGTAATCCTGGATCCGCCACTGTACACGCGTCCATATTTGCTCATCACTTCCGTCATCTCGTGACATGATCGATCGGTCGGTCGCATGAGAGTACACGAGGCAATTGGAAAGCTAGCTTGGCAACTGCGCACGCGGGCGGGCGGCGTCAAAGGGCGAGGCCGAGGCCACACGCGCCCATGTGCATGGCGTGTAGCACAAGGACGTACGGGGATGGGACTATAATTTGGACGAATTAAACTAGGCATGCATGTTCAGAATAATAGGGACCAGTTCAACTGTAACCCGATGCTACTTGTTGTATAAATTAGGATCACGACTTTTCTGAAAATTTATATTTTCATATTCTCTAAAATAAACTTTATATTTTCCTCCCACTTGTGGTACATATATGTGATCATCCTAGTCGCATCAATGGAATTAGTCGTTTTGACACAATAGTATATCGGTTCGCAAGCTCCTAGATCTAGGTCAGTTGTAGGTGACATTGTCGGTCGTAGGTGACACTGTCAGTTGTGGGTGACATTATACAAACATTTGATGTTGAACATGGAATGTGTTGACCCCGCTTAAAGGAGGATCATGGAACTACGCTACTCTACTAGGGTTGACAGCGAGACCACCTTCATAATATCTTCCCAGTTTCCCATTTATCTTCCCAGCTGAAGACATTGTACAAGATATATAACGGAATTCGCTGAAGCCATTGTAGGCCATTATAATATCTATAATGGAAGAGGATACTACAATGGCCTAGGAACAGCAGACAAATCACTACGCTACTCTACTAGGGTTGACAGCGAGACCACCTTCAGCGAATCCCATCCTTCCCGGGATCCATGGCTCCTGGTTTTGTCAGACCGATATGATTGAGCGCGCTACACCTGCCTATGGAAAGACATGACGAATATCGTCCCTTTCTAGGGGCCCATCAATTGTTACCCGCAACACTTCAAAGCAATGTCAGGGATGATGACGATTCATTGACCGCCCTCCCTTGGATACCATGGGTGGATCCAACTTCCACGCTTCTTCCCGAGCTTCTGGTCATGGCATGGCTTCGGAATCTTCTTGGTGGACCTAGGAATGCAGAAGTGGGACAATTGGGATATTATTTTTAGACTACTAGATAATTTAAAACTAAGTGGTACAAGTGGGATAAGCTAGATTTAACATATCCCGCTTATTCCACTTATCTCATCTAAATTAGAGTTAGTCTAATAGTCTAAAAGTGACATCCCACTTGTCCCAATTGTCCCATTTCTGCATCCCGAGGTGGACCCTTCCTAGGCTTGTTCCGGGGCTTGATGCTGACATGGCATGTGCTTAGAAAGATCTCGGGCACCCTAGTTCCGTATATATGACACATTGTCCTAATATAGTTATGTGTAGTTCGTGTATATATTTTCATGTAGATGTTGTTATAGTTTTCAATTCAATGATATTAATTATTTAAAAAAAGAGTATTAATCTTCATTTTCTAAGAAAGCAAGTTCTTCTTAGGACAGGTACTTAACTCATATGTAATTGAATTACTAAAACACCGGTAGGCAATTTCTTCTACTTTATTGATTGTTCGGTCTAGATCCATCGGTCCGTACATCATCACTATCCATATAAAGGCCAGTCTGGGTATAACCCAAGACCCAGTTCGCCTTATCCTCTACCCTCTCATGGATCCATTATCCATGTTGCATGTTTGCCTCTCAAAACAATACTTCTTTCGCCGCTACACCCTGGAAGACCCTCCCGCCTACTTGTTTTGTGTCCTACTTCCCTAGTATGTTGTTTTTTCTCCTGCTGTCCAATAGAGGAAGATCTAGTGGGGTAGCATCGCAGACAAAAGAGTAAGAGACTATTGTGGAGAGCAAAGGGATCAATCAACGAGAAGTCATGTGAAATCAAATTCATCAAAGCATTGATCGAGAGAAAGAACGGGTGTGGGGTACGCTTTCGGATCTAACTAATATTCCTCCAAATTTTGCATTCGGACTTTAGTTGGCATAAAAAGAACAAAGTTAACTTATTTGTAAAACTTGCTTGTTACGAAAGTTGCAACCGTCTCTAAAAGAGGATGGTAAACATAAATTGTAATTGTACACGCAGGCTTGCCTATACGAGTTTTATTTGGAAACCTAGCTGTGTATGTAGGTGGATCGTGCATGGGTTATTCTTACCAATTTGCTATTTCTCACGCGTTTGAGAATTTTTTTTATGTCTCAGTCATCCCTCTCACTATTAAATTTACCTCGCGATTAATGCAATGTATTCCCTCTATTTCAAAATATAAGATGTTTTAGCTTTGTAAAACAAGTATATCTAGACTTTGTTTAGTATGTAGTTTATTCAGGTTTAGAGTAGATCTACAAAAACAAGTCTAGATACATTTTTTCACAAACCTAAAACATCTTGTATTTTGAAATGGAGGGAGTGGGAATTATACATGAGTTGCAACTAGGTTTTAACTCAAAGTTTAATGAGTTGCAACTGAGAATTAATACAAATTTTATAAGTTATAACTATGTTGCAACTAAGAATTGACACAAATAGTAAGATGACAGGAGCCGACTAAGACATAAAAAGATCTCAGGCGCTCCCTTATTCTTATTATGGAAATCCTCATCAATAGTCATTTAATGATTTCTATTTTCCTGTGACCTATGTTCAAAGCTCGGAGTCAAATTTATAATCATCTAATGCAATATTGATTATGCTACATTTGCTTCAAAATAGGCTTTTGTACCACTGTATTAATATAGCAATTACAGGATACAGCGAGTCACGAGACGAACAAATGCTGGGGAAGCAGCAAAACCCGGGTAGGACGAGTCGTTGTAGTCCGAGCAAACAATAATTTCTCCCCCAAAAATCTCATCCTCAACACCCAGGAGCCCTACGAGGTCGAAGCCTCAATACAATGATACATGCCGCCCACCAGTGTGCGCTACTACAATCACAAAGCCATCATCGTCGTCTCCTTCAAGCTACCACCACGAGGCCCGTAGGACAGAGGCCAATGTCAGTTTGAATCGGGGCCAAAACTATCACAACCAAGCAGGAGAGAGTTATCTCCATGACTATAGGCGGTAGTTGACCGGACGCGGTAACACGACACACCAGTCCCAGTTAAGTCCGGCCGAACCCAGCGGACCATCAAGCCTCCACACAGGCACACCAGTCCCAAGAGGGTCCGGCCGGGCCAGATCGGGCCCGTAAAACTCACCGCTACGCTGCAACAGGCCGGTCGTCGCCGCCACCATCCCCAGCACCAAACTCCCATCATCACTGTCTCCTAAAATCAGGGCTTTCACGGACGCGGCCCGCCGCCGGCCCAAATGGGGCCCAAAGGGCCCAAATCTAGGTTGGCTGGCTGCCGCCCCGTAGCTGGACAATGTCATCGTTCCACGGCCATGAAGCCGCGTCCATGCCGCCCGAGCTACACCACCCGAGGGAGAAGAGCCCCAGCGCTCCCTATTGGCTTCCGCTAGGAGGTAGAAGAAGGGTGTCTTGTGGCGGAGGGGACGCGGTCGTGAAGGGTGACCCTCCGCGGTGGCGAGACAAGTGCGAGACTTTTTTTTAACGCATTTGCTAGTTCTCAGGCGACTGAGAACTTCTTAGGGTGTGTTTGGTAGGTCGGGTGAACCCAGAATGTCCGTCTCTCCTCGTACATGCTGACTCTAACCAAGTTGAGTTGAGATTTTTTCATATGTTTGGCAGCCTGTATCACTTGAGATATGTTGAGTTGAGAGTTTGTTTGTTAGGTGGCATCTAGTTTGATTTGGTTACCTCCTCTCATAAGTTGGTGAGGATACCACCATAACTATGAGCTATTTGAAAAACTAAAATCTAATGAGGTTTGCATTATTATACGGCATAAAAGTGATTCACTACTCTGAAAATCTACTACATGAGCTGAACATGGGCTACGGACAGCTTACGAAAATAAGACAGCCATTGAGCTTTGTTGGCACGAATTAACCAGAATAACTGACTTTTGATCTAGTACTACACCTCTGAAGTGTACGAGTATGCAACAATGCATTTGATTCTTATGCATCTCTGAACTTGTCATGCACGGGGACTGAAAATACTAGAAATTGAACAATTGGCAGATCGCTAAATTGGAAAATGTGTACGGGAGTTTGATGGAGGGAGTGGCCAGTGGGGTTGTGCTGGGCCTGACCGACGAGGTGGCACAGGAACTCTATGGCCGTGCCGTCGGAGACGGACTCGCCGGCGTGGAGGAACTGCAGATCCTGCTCGGGAGGCTGGCGCGCGGCATGCTACTCGGGAAGCAGTCGATTCTGAGGGTCAACTCGGTCCGACTCCATGGCGACGCAACCGCAGCTCGCCCGACTCCATATCGTCGTACGGCGGAACGGTCAAGGATCTACGGGCGGCCACGGATTCGGACGGGGCAAGGCGACCACGGATCTGGAGGGGGCAGGGAAGCTGCGGCGGATTTAGTTGGAGCAGGGAGCGCGGGAGGAAGAAATCCGCGGTGGCGGCGGGAGGATTTGGAAGGACGGCGTGGAGGCGATTTTCGGGAGAGCCGAGATAGTGGGGATGAGAGGAAGGTGTATCGAGAGGAGAGAGGAGGGGGCGGTAACCGCAGCAGGTCCCGCGCGTGGAGGTGGGGGGAGATTCGAGCTTCTGTACTCGACCTGGCTGAGAGGCATTTTCTGTATGAAGCGGGCATAGCTCAGATCGCTAACCCGGGCTACCAAACAATTGAAAGTGGGGCGAGTTGAGATTTTCTCCGTTCACCCAAGCTACCAAACATGCCCTTAGTCTCGATCACCTCTCTCGCCCTTAGATTTACCTCGCGATTCGTGCAACGTGCAACTTTTACATGAGCTGTAACTAGGTTGCAACTGAGAACTAGTATAAATTATATAAGTCATAACTAGGTTGCAACTGATAATTAACATAAATAGTAGAATAATATCAGTGACTTAAACATAAAAAGTTTTATATTTTTTTTTAATCGGTCCGAAGTCGCACCGTTTGCTCCTTACCGCAGTATAGTCTCCCCATCTCGTCTTCCCACAAACAAGCTTCCACAGAAAGCAGCCGATTAAGCAGACGCACACGCACGCAACCATGGTTAACGCCGGCAGAACCACCCACATGCTCCTCGTCCCGTACCCATCCCAGGGCCACATGAACCCGATCGTCCAGTTCGGCAAGCGCCTCGCGGCTCACGGCGGCATCCGGTGCACCGTCGCGGCGACCCGGTTCATAGTAGGCTCCACGAAGCCCAACCCGGGCTTGGTGCGCGTCGCCGTCTTCTCCGACGGCTGCGACGGCGGTGGGCCCGACGAGCTGGGTGGCCATGAGGGCCCATACTTCGAGCAGCTGGAGGCGGCCGGGTCGGAGACCCTTGACGATCTCCTCCGGTCGGAGGCAGCGGAGGGCCGGCCCGTGTGCGTGGTGGTGTACGACGCGTTCATGCCGTGGGTGGTGCCCCTGGCGCGCCGGCACGGCGCAGCGTGCGCCGCGTTCCTCACGCAGTCGTGCGCCGTGGACGTCGTGTACACGCACGCGCGCGCCGGGCGGGTTCCTGTGCCGATGCGTGACGGGGACGGCCCTCTCGAGCTCGCCGGGATCCTAGCCCGGCTCGCCGCCGCCAACGTGTCGGCATTACTGACCGAGGCCGGCGCAGACTGTACGGCCCTTCGCAACATGCTGATGAACCAGTTCGCTGTGCTGGACGCGGTGGACCACGTCCTCGTCAACTCCTTCTACGACCTCGAGCCTCAGGTACGCAGCAGAACTTTCTCGATTACGCACCGACGACACCGTGCGCCGGTGCCGCATGAATGCACGCATCGTGCAAGAATCTAATGCCAGTCTGCGCAATAAATACTAGTTTCCTGCCGTTTGATTCTGATCAATGCCATGTATCGATCTGTAGGAGGCAGAGTACATGGCGTCCACGCTGGGCGCGAGGACGATCGGCCCGACGGTGCCGTCGGCGTACCTGGACAACCGCCTCCCGGACGACGTCTCCTACGGCTTCCACCTGCACACCCCGATGACGGCCGTGACCAAGGCGTGGCTAGACGCACACTCACCCCGCTCCGTCGTGTACGCCTCCTTCGGCAGCATCGCGGCGCCGGGGTCGGACCAGATGGGCGAGGTCGCCGAAGGCCTCTCCCGCGCCGGCAGCCCCTTCCTGTGGGTGGTCCGCGCCACGGAGACCGCCAAGCTCCCCGAGGGTTTCCCGGCGAGGGCGGAGGCTCGGGGCGACCTGATCGTGCCGTGGTGCCCGCAGCTCGAGGTTCTGGCGCACGGCGCCGTGGGGTGCTTCGTGACCCACTGCGGCTGGAACTCCACCGTGGAGGCGCTGAGCGCGGGCGTGCCGATGGTGGCCATGCCGCAGTGGTCGGACCAACCGACCAACGCCAAGTACATCGAGGACGTGTGGCGCGTCGGCGTGCGCGCGCGGCCGGACGGCGAAGGCGTGGTGCGGAAGGAGGAGGTGGAGAGGTGCGTGAGGGAGGTGATGAGGGAGGAGGGGCCGTACAGGATGAAGGCGGCGGAGTGGAGGAAGAAGGCGAAGGCGGCCGTGAGCGAGGGCGGGAGCTCCGACAGGAACATCGCCGAGTTCCTCTCCAAATATCGCGCGGCAAAATGATCGGCGTGCGATTTGTGTGGGCTGGTTTTCCGGCCGTCCGCCGTCGACGTGCGATTGACAGCCTTTTTTTCCCAGGTGGCAAGAGCCGATTGTTGGCTGACCGCAAACTAAAATTCTGGAACCAAATAATTAGCGACTCTCTCCATTTAAAATATAAGATATTTTATTTTTTACGAAACAAATGTATATAGATATTTTTTAGTTTATAAATTTGGAATGAATTTACAGACTAAAACACACTTAGATACATTCGTTTTTACAAAAGGTAAAACTTCTTATATTATAAAACGGAAGGAGTAGGTTTGAAGCAGCACAAAAAAGCGGTAAAAAGTACTATAATTTAACACTTGCCAAACATCATTGTAGTTTTGTCAAACCGGTTTTAAGAAACTGAAGTATTGAACACAACTAGCTCCATTCTAAAATAAGTGTCTACACTTTGTCTAGATTTTTTTGAGAGAGGAGTACTTTGTCTAGACTAGATTCATATTCACATGTAGCTATATTCTAAAACAGGTCTAGATAAATGGGTTCTTTGGGACATCTACTTTGAAATAGAACTATTCCCTCTTTGACATCCTTTTCAGGACGAAGCAGTAGTATTGGACCTCGGTATGAAGATATGCGAGAAAGGCTCCCGTGTCACTCCCCGCGGCACCGAGGTAAATTCGCAGCTAGAAAACCCTCCCCCGTGTAGTTACATGCCGCCGCTGCCGCTGGCCTTGTCCGTGGAGGTGATGGGCTCCAACTCCGGAGGTGCTATGGGTGGTGGGCAGCGATGACAACGCGTGAGCGCGGCTAGGTGGCATTTGTGTTTCTAGTTTCCATGTGGCGGCCAGGATGGGGTTCCCTGGTCGATGCGGCGGCGGAGATCTTCTTACTCGACGATGTTCGGCAGAGGGGAGACAACAGTGATGAGGATCTGAGTCCCACACGTAGATCCATCCTTGTTGCGGTTCCAACCGTACGGCATGGCGAGGTGGAGGTTGCGTTGCTGCGGCTCGGAGGTGGGCGCGGCGCGATCTCTCCTGGTCTATTTTGATAAACTTGCTATGCCTATTTTGAGACGGAAGGAGTAGATGAGTTTCTGGCAACGCATGCATAGGAGGCGGTGGTTACCGGTTACCTACCACAGTTTTGTTGTTATTTCCAAGATAGCGGCATAGATAGATGTGTTTGCTCATCGCTCCTGTCGGTCGGTCCAGGAAGCAAAACTGGAGTGTTGCATTTCAAGAACATGAGTACACGAGAGACTACCAGCGGCGATTGGGAGCTAGCTCGCCACCCGTGCTCGCCGGCAATACGGTGGCGCACGTTCGGCATCTGCCACCTCCCACCCGACCTCGCGCGCGCGAGGGAGGCGGGCGAGGCCATGCGTGCGCATGTGCGTGCATGTTTCCAAGTTTTAAGTCTTTGACCTCACCATGCAAGTTCAGAAATACGGACCAGACAACCGTTAGACATAGTAAAGGACAGACCCGAGCCAGCGGGAGTGCGGACTGTGCGGCCGCACAGGGCCCAAATATTTTTGGGGCCCAGAATTCTGACACAGGCTTATGTAGATAGGTATGCATTGGAAAAAAATTCCTATCTTTTCTCCACTTGATTTCTGGACCGGGGCCGCTTGGAAAATAAAGAGGACGACGTTACTAGGCCTTCCGATCGCAGAGAGTTGAGGGTATCATATTGATCGATCCCGTCAATCGATCAGGATTCCGATCGAGTCCAGCCTGGAGCCCTAGGAAGTGGCTGGAACGTCAGTTCATCTTCTCGGCGCCGCGACACGAGGCTGTTTCTGTTTTGGCTTTCTGCCGTTCTTCCTCTAATCTTCTACTCCTAACCAGTCGATCGCCAAAAACTGAATTCATGGATTGAGCCCATCAATCAGCAGGTGCATACATCCCTCATCCCCACGGGTTGTATCTGATCTTTTCCTCTCTGGTCTTTGTGCCCTAGGTGTATTTCAATCCCAAATTCATCTAACTCCGTTGTTCATCTCTTCTGTAGGAAACCAAGAATCTGGATTCTAAAAGCGCAAGAGAAAAGAAAAGGAAAAAGGATTGATTATGAGGATACTATTGAAGATTTTATTTCTATATTTCTATGAACACAAAGTGAATGATTTTGTTCAAATAAACATTATGGAACCAGGAGTTTTCTAGGTATGTTTATTCACATAT
This sequence comes from Avena atlantica, assembly GCA_910589765.1. Taxonomy (NCBI): domain Eukaryota; kingdom Viridiplantae; phylum Streptophyta; class Magnoliopsida; order Poales; family Poaceae; genus Avena; species Avena atlantica. The sequence continues at coordinate 489,455,757 of OU342736.1, forward strand.
CCAAGGCTATGTAAGATACTCTGGCTTATTATAATTGTTGAATAGTTAAAATCAATTGTGTCACGGGCTTATTTTAGAGTTTCGCACAGGCCTCAGATTTTACCGGCTCGGCCCTGGTAAAGGACGACCAATGGAGAAGTCGTTATAGATTACCTAGAGGTTTTCTAACAAAAGAACGCCAGATTAGGCGTTGAACGAGCCCGTTTGTACACGATATTATATCAGTTCGCAGGCTCGTAGTTCTAGGTCAGTGACATTGTGAGTTGCAGGTGACATTATACAGGTATACACTTGCGGGCGAGGATCATATATATCGTTGACGCCTTGCTTCAATAGACATGGCAATGTGGTAATCCTCAAGCCATGTTGTCGGGTTAACTTTCCTGTCATACTTGGGCACATGCATCCCTCGGAGGCTTGAACATAGCAGAGAACTTTTTCCGTAGCACCTGCGCAGCAAAGCATCTTGGCCCTAGACGACTACTGTCGCGGAGCCACTACAGGAATGAGAAACTACGCCGACGGCCAAACGTCGGGGCCGTCGGCGTAGCCATCGTCTAGACCAGTTCCGCCAAGCAACCGTCGGTGTAGAATTGTCCTCGGCATATAGATTACCTAGACGACCAATGCAGAAGTCGCTATAGATTACCTAGACGCCAGATTAGGCGTTGGACGAGCCCGTTTGTAATACATTTATCTCAAGGCTTATCAAGGCTTAACGCATATAATTTTTTTGAAAAGTCAAGTCATGTAAATTTTAACCAATTTTTTAGAAAAGACTATCAAGAACTATTATATTATATAGATACCATGTGAAAATATGTTTCATGATGTATGAAAGGATATGAATTATGCGTTATAAATATTAATATTTTTTTTAAAAAATTGGTCAAACTATAGTTTGACTTTTGAAAAAAAAATATGCCTTAAGCCTTGAGATGGAGGTAGTATAACTTTTTTGAAAAGTCAGGCAATATAAAGTCCAAATTTTTAGAAAAATATCAAGAACTATTATACTATATAGATATCATATAAAAATATACTCGCACGCAAGCCGGAAGCCTCCTCGGTTTTACGCCGGTGTTCCTGCTCCTTGTGGCGATTACAATGTACATTGCTCGATACTGCTGTTGGATCTCTACCACCGCCCTGCGCCGACCGCCATGCCGAATCGATCCTGCTGGTGTGGTATGGTTGAACCAGATCTCTATGACGACTAGATTTGCAGGCCGAGCCAGAGGCTAGACGATCTCTAGTTGCGATAGAGAGTATTGTTGATGTTGTATAACATCGGTTTTAACCAAGCTGAACACACGTTCTATAGCTATATTCTCGACCGTATCCTTGAGGAGATCCAAGCCTCCCGTGAGCGTTTCCTGCCAGATATTCTTAGTCGGGGTATCATAATGATCTACCGAAATTTTCGACTGATGTGTCCTCTGTTATGGCTGAGTTGGTGGTTGCATTGGCCCGATTTGCGGATTGGGATCTAGGTTTCGGATTTTTGCCACCGTATGGTTTTTTGGTTCATTGGGACTATTGGCCGAGCAGCCCTAGTTGTGGTCGGCTGAGGTGACTCGAACATGCCCCTTGGGTCAACATGACGGGCCTTTCAAGAGTATAATTTTTATGATATTTGAATATGGATTCTAGCCTAGCCTATGGGCTTATGAGGACTTCCTATGTAATCTTGAGCCTTCGTTCCTCGGCCTCCAGTAGTTTAGACTTTTCGGACAAGATAACCCGTGAAGTCTCCAACTCCATTTGCTCGACTCGCGGAATTATCCATGCTCATTGGCGTAGGGAGCATATCGTCGGGGATCAGGATTCGTCATGTAGACTCCCGCCCGATCGGTAAAGCTGCTCGAAAGTGACTCTGTGTATTCATCGCTTTGTGCTCCCAATTCTTCACCGAGGTTGTTATCAAGAGCCATAGCATCGGTGTTTAAGCTGATGCTGCCCTCATAATCGGTGTTGTTAGCACTCACGTAATCGATAAACATATCTATGGAGCCAGCCGGCATGACAATGCCACTAGTCGATGTTTTCACTGCCGACTGCCAAGTGGAGACATCGATGAAAACAAGGCTCCAAAATTGAAGGAATCGGCCAATCATGATGATCGATCCGATGGTGATACGATATCCGGCTTGACCTTTGACTCTGTTTGCCGCATCCCCATGGTGGGTGCCAGATATCCTGGGAAAGTCATGACGCCCAGCATTGGAGATGGCTTATGAAGGGTGGCGCTGTGTGTAACGGAGGATTGCAGGAACATGATTGACACACGATGTACATAGTTTCAACCTCTCATGGTGGAGGTAAATACCTACTGCTTCTTTATTGTATTGATGATAGTAGATAGATTACAATATCTCGCTTGCTTAGCTTATTGTTAAGGTGACAAGATGACTACTGCGAGATAACTTATTTTTATGTATAACTTGTACAAGTGTTCATTGATAGACCGACTAGGATGGGCTCTCCCGACGCAAGAGGCGACACGGGCGACCCAGTGCCCGTGGCCACCCCGGCCGCCGGCAGCCACCAGCAAAACCTTAGGACTAGCCAGCCCCCCCCCACCACTCCACTTCGGAGCTGCTTCTGCCGCTCGCCGCCCCCCTTTCGCTGGAGCTCCGGAGCGGCCGACAGGGATTTCTGGCCAAAAAATTGTCGTGGATGCTCGCCGTGGACCAGCCGGAGCTGCTGCAGATCTTCTACACTCCAGGGGAAGCCTTCCTGCAGTTCACGCTGGAAAACTATGGCTCAATGGTATGTTCTCCGGTGGCTCCAGGGTCCAAGCTCTTCGCGCCATCTCCGGTGCACGTTGCGGTAACCTCTGGCTCCACCTCCCTGTTTCTTGCTCGTATATCTGCAATTTGCTTAAATTTTGGCTAGGCTCGCTGTTTGAAAGTTTCTCTGTTGCTGTCCTCGGCAAAAATCGGTTCCAGTTTCTCGTGTCATCTTCCCAGCTTGCGGCCTTCATCGTCTCTCTGGGTGGAATCCGCCATGGTAGACTGCTTGCTCTGTTCGCTCTTCCGAGGGTTGCGTGCTTGAACGGTCTGGTTCTTGGGCCTACCGATCCCTGCGCAATCTCCGTGAAGCGTGAGCTCTTGCCGGACTCGGGCAGTGGGACGGCAAAGCCCACTGGGCCGCGTGACGTCCTCGGCCCTGTCCTCTCTGCTTCACCCCTGCTTGGCTCTGACCACGTGCCCGGCACCTCTGCCTCTCCTTCCTCTACCCGTGACCCTCCGCATGTCGTTCTTGCTAAGCGCATAGCCAGGTCTCGCCGCTCTCCCCTAGCCATCTGTCTGCTTTGGCCAGGCATCCTGCCTTGCCCCGCTGGGCCTCTGCCTTGGCCAGTGCCCGCTGCCCGCGATCCATCCCCTCTCCCCTCACTTTCCTGCCAGTCTCTTCTTCCCATTTCTCCCACGGCCTCTATCCCCTTTCCCCTTTCGCCTTCGCTCCGGCCTCAGGTCAACTTTCCCTCCCCCGTTGCTTTGATGGACGCGCCGCCGCGGATGGCCATCCCTTCCTTTCCTATTCCCAGGTGGCCTCCTCCCCTTCTAAGCCCCTCCCACCCGCCCAACTTTCTACTCCACCCCCCCTTTATTTCATCCCTCGGTGCCACCGATGTTTGGCTTCCGACCACTTCATTGCCGAGTGTAGGGATCCACTGTGATGTCGGCGGTGCTGGAGATTAGGCCACTTTGAGCGAGATTGTAAGCTTCCCCTTACGCTCCTTCCCCTTCCAGATCCCCTCTCTCCTCCTTCTCTTGTCCTCAATTTTGCTATCTTTCTGCCTCCAGTGCTGCCATGGATCAGGACAATGCTTCGGACCGGCTGCTCTAAAGGGTTCCCAGACCTTTGGAGAACCTGGATCCGCATGCTCAACATCTCTAGCCAAACTGCGGTCCTTCTTAATGGGGTCCCGGGACGATGGATCCAATGCAAGCGTGGCCTTCTGAAGGGTTTCCCGGCATAGTAAATCAAAATTTTCTACGGAGCGAACAGAGGGAAAGCCAAGATCTAATCTAGGAGATGCAAACAACGAGAGAGATTGGATTAGATCTTCATACCCTTGAAGATTCGCACAGCGGAACGTTCGTCGGAACGTGGGTGATGTAGTCGTACTCGCTTCTCCTCCTCGCGATCCGATCCGATCTAGCACCACAAGTGGCGGTGCCTCCGTGAGATGCACACGTGCAGCACCTCGACGTCTCCTCCTTCCTCGGACCAGCGAGTATGGTGGAGAGATAGATTGGATCTACAACACGACGGCGTGGTGTATATGGTGGAAATTTCTGCTGCAGGGCTTCGCCTACAAACAGTCGGGAGGGAGAGAGGAAGGTAGCAAGGCTGCTAGGGCTTGGAGGAAGGTGTGTGTAGGGGGGAGGGGGCGCACCACCCCTCTATATATAGAGGGGGGCGTCCAGCCCTTGCCCCTCCTCCAAGCCTATCTCTAGTTTAAACAATTTAAACTCTCCCTTATCTAGAAATCCTATCTCTAGATTTAAACGATTTAAACTCTCCCTTATCTAGAAATTCTATCCCGAGATTTAAACGAGTCAAATCTCTCTAGAATCGGCTGGGCCCTATGGGGCCTTGTGCCCCTGGCCCAAAGCGGCCAGGACACTCCCTCATAGGCCCATGCCCCCTCCCGGAAGGTGGGGCCACGTTGGTCCCCTTCCGGAAGGTTCTAGAAGCTTCCTGTACAATACCGATTAATCCGGAACAATTCCGAACTCCAAAAACTGCACTGCCTTATATGAATCTTATCCTACGGACCATTCCGGAACCTCTCGTGATATCCCGGATCCCATCCGAGACTCCGAACAAAAATTCATAAACCAATTATCCAATCTATCCTAGCGTCGAGACACGTTAAGTGTGTGACCCTGCGGGTTCGAGAATATGCGGACATGATCTTCTATCAATAATCGACAGCGGGGTCTGGGCACCCATATTGACTCCCACACATTCATCAATGATCATATCGGATGAACCACGATGCCAGGATTCAATCAATCCCATATATATATTCCCTTCGTCTCGCGATATTTTACTTGCCCGGGATTCGATCGTCGGTACCGTCATACCTAGTTCAATCTCGTTCACAGCAAGTACTTTACTCGTTCCGTAATCCGATATCACTTTGTGATTAACTCCTTAACCACATGCTTGCAAGCGGTGTTGATATCGATTACCGAGTGGGCCCGAAGTATATCTCTCCGACTTGGGAGGGACAAATTCCATCTCGATACATACAACCCAACAGATACTTTCCGATCACCTGAGAGACACCTTTATGATCACCCTCTCATAGGATGACGTTTGATGACCTCAAAGCTTTCTTCCGGTACCAGGGAGTTGCATTATCTCATGGTCTAAGGAATACAATATTTGACATAGGAAAAGCTTCGCAAAGATGAACACGATGAAACGATCTAATTGCTTCGCTTAGTTTGGGTCTATCCACCATATCATTCTCCCAATGATATGATCTCATTATCAATTGACAACTCATGTCTATAGTTAGGAAACCTTAACCATCATTGATCAATGAGCTAGTCCATAGAGGCGTACTAGGGACACGGTGTTGTTCACAAACCACACAAGTATTAAAGTTTCCGCTTAATACAATTCCAGCATGGAATATAAACTTTATCATGAACAAGAATTATAATAATAACATCTTTATTATTGCCTCTAGGGCATAATTCCAACAGTCTCCCACTTGCACTAGAGTCAATAATCTAGTTTACATTTGGCAACAATCTCACACCCATGGCACTGAGGTGTTGATCATGTTTTACACGTGGAAGAGGTTTAGTCAATGGATCTGTGACATTCAGATCCATATGTACTTTGCTAATCTTCAGATCTCCATCTGCTATATAATCTTGGATTATATGAAACTTGCGGTTGATATGCTTGGTCTTTGGATGATATCTTGGTTCCTTAGCGAGTGCTATGGCGCCAGTGTTGTCACACAATATCTCCAGTGGGTCCAATGCACTTGGAACCACGCCAAGCTTAGTGATGAAGTTTCTGATCCAAACTCCTTCACTTGACGCTTCTGCAGCAGCCATGTATTCCGCTTCCACTGTAGATCCCGCGATCACGCTTTGCTTGCAGCTTCTCCAGCTCACAGCTCCTCCATTCAAAATATACACGTATCCTGTCTGAGATTTAGAATCATCCTTGTCGGTGTCGAAACTAGCGTCGACGTAACCTTTTACGACAAGTTGTTCATCACCCCCATAGACTAAGAACATTTCTTTAGTTCTATTTAGGTACTTTAGGATGTTCTTCACGGCTGTCCAGTGTTCCACTCCTGGATCACTTTGATATCTGCTCGTCAAACTAAGAGCATTGGACACATCCGGTCTAGTACACAGCATGGCATACATGATGGAACCTATGGCCGAGGCATAAGGCACTTTGCTCATAGCTTCCCTATCATTTACCGTAGCTGGACACTGAGCCTTGCTCAATATCTTACCTGACAACATAGGCACTGAACCTTTCTTTGCCTTATCCATTCTGAACCTTTTCAGAACTTTGTCTAGGTATGTACTCTGGCTTAAAGCTATCAGGCGTCTTTGTCTATCTCTATAGATCTTGATGCCCAATAGATAAGCAGCTTCACCTAGGTCTTTCATTGAAAAACACTTGTTCAAATAACTCTTCACATCGTTAAGCATGTTGATGTCATTTCCAATAATCAATATGTCATCCACATATAGTACCAGAAACGTCACCGAGCTCCCACTCACTTTCTTGTAGATGCAAGCTTCGTAGCAATTTGGAACAAATCCATAGCTCTTGATCACTTGATCAAAACGAAGGTTCCAACTCCGAGATGCTTGCTTCAGTCCATAAATGGAACGCTGAAGTTTGCATACTTTATCAGCATCCTTAGGATCGACAAAACCTTCGGGTTGCATCATATACAACTCTTCATCAATGTTGCCATTGAGGAAAGCAGTCTTGACATCCATCTGCCATATTTCATAATCATGAAACGCAGCAATTGCTAATAAAATCCGAATGAACTTAAACATCGCTACGGGAGAGAAAGTCTCATCGTAGTCAACACCTTGAACTTGTCGAAAACCTTTTGCGACAAGCCGTGCTTTATAGACGGTAACATTACCATCCGCGTCCGTTTTCTTCTTGAATATCCATTTGCACTCAACGGCCTTTCGGTCGCTAGGAGGATCCACCAAAGTCCATACCTGGTTTTCGCTCATGGATCCCAATTCGGATTTCATGGCTTCCAGCCATTTCTCAGAGTCTGGGCTCATCATTGCTTCCTCATAGTTCGTAGGTTCACTGTCTTCTACCAACAAGACAGTCAAGACAGGGTTGCCGTACCACTCAGGAGGGGCACGCGACCTTGTCGACCTGCGACGTTCAGTAGCAGCATCGTCCGAAGCTTCATTATCCTTGTCATTAGCTTCCTCTATTGTTGGTGCAGGCGGCACTGGAACAATTTCAGGTGCTGCGCTACTCTCCAATTCAAGAGAAGGTTCAATAACCTCGTCTATCTCTACTTTCCTCCCACTCACTTCTTTCGAGAGAAACTCCTTCTCAAGAAAGGAACCGTTCTTTGCGACAAACACTTTGCCTTCGGTTCTGTGATAGAAGGTATACCCAATAGTTTCCTTAGGGTATCCTATGAAGACGCATTTCTCCGCTTTGGGTTCGAGCTTGTCCGGCATCAACTTCTTGACGTAAGCTTCGCATCCCCAAACTTTAAGAAACGACAACTTAGGTTTAGCACCAAACCACAATTCATACGGTGTCGCCTCAACGGATTTAGATGGAGCCCTATTTAAAGTGAATGCAGCGGTTTCTAATGCATAACCCCAAAATGATAACGGCAAATCAGTAAGAGACATCATTGATCGGACCATATCTAATAGGGTTCGATTCCGGCGTTCAGACACACCATTGCGCTGTGGTGTTCCGGGTGGCGTGAGTTGTCAAACGATTCCACTTGCTTTAAGATGCGTGAGAAAATCATAACTCAAATATTCACCTCCACGATCGGATCGTAGAAACTTAATCTTTCTGTTACGATGGTTCTCCACTTCATTCTGAAATTCCTTGAACTTTTCAAATGTTTCAGATTTATGTTTCATTAAATAGATATACCCATATCTACTTAAGTCATCGGTAAAAGTGAGGAAATAGCGATATCCACCTCGCGTCGAAACACTCATCGGTCCGCATACATCGGTATGTATGATTTCCAACAAGTCCGTTGCTCGCTCCATCATACCGGAGAACGGGGTTTTGATCATCTTGCCCATGAGGCATGGTTCGCATGTGTCAAATGATTCAAAATCAAGAGACTCCAAAAGTCCATCAGAATGGAGTTTCTTCATGCGCTTTACACCAATATGACCTAGACGACAGTGCCACAAATAAGTAGTATTATCACTATCTACTTTGCATATCTTAGCCTCAATGTTATGGATGTGTGTTTCATCCCTTTCGAGATTTAGAAGAAATAAACCATTCACAAGAGGTGCATTACCATAAAAGATGTTACTCATATAAATAGAACAACCATTATTCTCCGATTTAAATGAATAACCGTCTTGCAATAAACACGATCCGGAAATAATGTTCATGCTCAACGCAGGCACATAATAACATTTATTAAGGTTTAAAACTAATCCCGAAGGTAAAACTAAGGAGAGCGTGCCGACGGCCATCACATCAACTCTTGATCCGTTGCCAACGCGCATCGTCACCTCATCCCTCGCAAGCCGCCGTCTATTCCGTAGCTCCTGTTTCGAGTTACAAATATTAGCAACTGAACCGGTATCAAATACCCAGGCACTACAACGAGGGCTAGTAAGGAAAACATCAATAACATGTATATCAAATATACCTTTGATGGTGCCAGCCTTCTTGTCCGCTAAGTACTTCGGACAGTTGCGCTTCCAGTGACCCTTGTCCTTGCAATAGAAGCACTCAGTGTCCGGCTTAGGACCAGACTTGAGCTTCTTCTCAGCAGGGGCAACGCGCTTGCCGCCGCCTTTCTTGAAGGGCTTCCTTGCACCCTTACCTTTCTTAAAGGTGGGGGGCTTGTTGACCATCAACACATGATTATTCTTTTTGATGTTCACCTCCGCTACTTTCATCTTAGCAAAGAGCTCAGTGATCATATCAGTGGAACCAATCTGATTGTGATCAACTACAAAACTTTTGTAGCTAGGAGTGTCAATCTTGAGCTCCTCTGGAATCATGCAGTCGAGTTGCTCAAGGCGTTGAGTGTAGCCCGACATCTTAATGGCGTGCTCACTAACGGAACTCCCTTCCTCCATCTTGTAGTTAAAGAATTTCTTAGAGATCTCATATCTCTCAGAACGGGCTTGAGTCTGAAACATGTTTTTCAGCTCCTCGAGAATCTCAAAGGGCCCGGCGAACTCCTCAAAACGATTTTGAAGATCCGATTCCATAGCATACAACATGACGATCTTAATCAAATCATAATCATCCTTGCGCGACTGATAAACAACTTTTTCATCAGCCGGCGCATCTACGGCAGGGGAGTTACCTAACGCTTTCTCAAGGACATAGTCCTTTTGTCCGCCAGACAGAATGATTCTTAGATTGCGGAACCAGTTGGTGAAGTTAGACCCATTGTTTCTAAGCTTTTCTTTCTCAGCAAAAACGTTGAAGTTGAAGTTGGACTTGGCCATTGGATCTACATTATTTACAAGTACAATTTAGACTATGTTCATGATAAATAGTTCAACTTAATCAAATTACTAGATGAACTCCCACTAAATTCAACATCCCTCAAGTTGTTTAGTGAACACGATCCAAATTCACCACACCTAATCCGATCATCACGAGATGAGATGTGGTTTCAATGGTGGACAACAAAGTGTCGATCATATCATTCATATGACTCATGCTTAACCTTTCGGTTCTTGTGTTCCGAGGCCATGTATGTACATGCTAGGCTCGTCAAGCTAGACCCAGTATTTCTGCGTGTGCAAAACTGGCTTGCACCCGTTGTATGTGAGCGTAGAGTCTATAGCACCCGATAATCACGTGATGCTTGGACACGACGAACTTTCGCAACGGTGCATACTTGGGGAGAACACAGTTTTTATCTTGATCTTTAAGTGAGGAATCATCTTATAATGCTACCGTCGCGATCTAAGCATAATAAGATACATAAAGGGATAAACATCACATGCATATAACTTTATGTGACATGGTATAGCCAATCCTCGCGCAATGATCTCCATCTTGTGCGTTCCGGGATGATCTCCATCACTCCACCATGATTGCCTCCACCACGAATAGCAACTACAACTATTGCTAACTACTTAGCGATAAAGTAAAGCTATTACATGGCGTATAAGAAGTTGACTCGCAGGTCATACACAATTATAAAGACAACCATATGGCTCCTGCCGGTTGTGTACTCATCGACATGCAAGTCGTGAAACATTACAAAACATGATCATCGCATACAATATACACATCACATCTTGGTCCATACCATATCACAGAAAACACTCCCTGCAAAAACAAGTTAGACGCCTCTACTTTGTTGTTGCATGTTTTACGTGGCTTATGGGAGTAGATGCTAAGAACGATTCTTACCTACGGAAAGCCAGAACGGTGATATTATGGTTGCCAAACTCCGGTGTTAATCCCATGACAACTATAGTGAGAGAAACTGACATCCACCAGCCGCATGTGTGGAACAAGCCACACGTCAAGTGCGGAGCCGGTCTCGCGAACGACGTCGCGTAAGGTTGGCCTGGACCGCTTCAATCCCACTATCTACGCCCGCAACAACCATGTTGCGTTCTACTCGTGAAACACATCTACGCATAGATCTAGCTCTGATACCACTGAAGGGTTTCGCGGCATAGTAAATCAAAATTTTCTACGGAGCGAACAGAGGGAAAGCCAAGATCTAATCTAGGAGATGCAAACAACGAGAGAGATTGGATTAGATCTTCATACCCTTGAAGATTCGCACAGCGGAACGTTCGTCGGAACGTGGGTGATGTAGTCGTACTCGCTTCTCCTCCTCGCGATCCGAATCGATCCGATCCGATCTAGCACCACAAGTGGCGGTGCCTCCGTGAGATGCACACGTGCAGCACCTCGACGTCTCCTCCTTCCTCGGACCAACGAGTATGGTGAAGAGATAGATTGGATCTAGAACACGACGGCGTGGTGTATATGGTGGAGAATTTCTGCTGCAGGGCTTCACCTACAAACAGTCGGGAGGGAGAGAGGAAGGTAGCAAGGCTGCTAGGGCTTGGAGGAAGGTGTGTGTAGGGGGGGAGGGGGCGCACCACCCCTCTATATATAGAGGGGGGCGGCCAGCCCTTGCCCCTCCTCCAAGCCTATCTCTAGTTTAAACAATTTAAACTCTCCCTTATCCAGAAATCCTATCTCTAGATTTAAACGATTTAAACTCTCCCTTATCAAGAAATTCTATCCCGAGATTTAAACGAGTCAAATCTCTCTAGAATCGGCTGGGCCCTATGGGGCCTTGTGCCCCTGGCCCAAAGCGGCCAGGACACTCCCTCATAGGCCCATGCCCCCTCCCGGAAGGTGGGGCCACGTTGGTCCCCTTCCGGAAGGTTCTAGAAGCTTCCGGTACAATACCGATTAATCCGGAACACTTCCGAACTCCAAAAACTGCACTGCCTTATATGAATCATATTCTACGGACCATTCCGGAACCTCTCGTGATATCCCGGATCCCATCCGAGACTCCGAACAAAAATTCATAAACCAATTATCCAATCTATCCTAGCGTCGAGACACGTTAAGTGTGTGACCCTGCGGGTTCGAGAATATGCGGACATGATCTTCTATCAATAATCAACAGCGGGGTCTGGGCACCCATATTGACTCCCACACATTCATCGATGATCATATCGGATGAACCACGATGCCAGGATTCAATCAATCCCATATATATTCCCTTCGTCTCGCGATATTTTACTTGCCCGAGATTCGATCGTCGGTACCGTCATACCTAGTTCAATCTCGTTCACAGCAAGTACTTTACTCGTTCCGTAATCCGATATCACTCTGTGATTAACTCCTTAACCACATGCTTGCAAGCGGTGTTGATATCGATTACCGAGTGGGCCCGAAGTATATCTCTCCGACTTGGGAGGGACAAATTCCATCTCGATACATACAACCCAACAGATACTTTCCGATCACCTGAGAGACACCTTTATGATCACCCTCTCATAGGATGACGTTTGATGACCTCAAAGCTTTCTTCCGGTACCAGGGAGTTGCATTATCTCATGGTCTAAGGAATACAATATTTGACATAGGAAAAGCTTCGCAAAGATGAACACGATGAAACGATCTAATTGCTTTGCTTAGTTTGGGTCTATCCACCATATCATTCTCCCAATGATATGATCTCATTATCAATTGACAACTCATGTCTATAGTTAGGAAACCTTAACCATCATTGATCAATGAGCTAGTCCATAGAGGCGTACTAGGGACACGGTGTTGTTCACAAACCACACAAGTATTAAAGTTTCCGCTTAATACAATTCCAGCATGGAATATAAACTTTATCATGAACAAGAATTATAATAATAACATCTTTATTATTGCCTCTAGGGCATAATTCCAACACCTTCGCCAACGCGACCCCTTATCTCCCTTCCTTTTCAATATTGTGGCGGATGTGCTCCAACAGCTCCTGCTCCAAGCTTCTCGTGATGGGCTCCTCCTTCACCCTCTCATCGATGACCTCCCTTGCCCTATTCTTCAGTATGCGGATGATACTCTTATCATTATCCGCGCTATCCCTGGTCATGTGGCTTACCTAAAGCATCTTCTTGACAGATTTTCTGCGGCCACGGGTCTCGTGATAAATTTCCAAAAAAGTACGTTTGTTCCTATAAAAACTCCCTCTAACATTGCCATGGCTATGGCTAACTCTTTTGGTTGCGCCGTCTCCTCCTTCCCGCAAACTTACTTGGGTCTTCCCCTCTCTACTCATAAACTCCGTCTCTCCGACTTTGGTCCTATCATTACCAAGAGCGACATGCGTCTATCAAGTTGGCGTGGTCGCTCCCTTCACATTGGTGGGCGCCTTATTCTTTTTAACTCTGTTCTCTCGGCTATGCTCTCTCATGCTATGAGTGCGGGCTCTCTTCCTGCGGGGGTTATCGAAGCGATCGATAAACGCCATAGAGCGTTCCTCTGGGTTGGGGAGGACACCTGTTCCGGGGGCAATGTAAAGTTGCTTGGGTTGATGTTTGCACTCCTAAAAACCTTGGCGGCCTCGGTGTTCTCTCTATCTCTGCACAAAACTCGACTTTTCTTGCAAAATTCCTCTCTAAGATTCACTCAAATACGACCGCTCCATGGGCCTGCTGGTTCCGTCGCCAATATGGCTGGTCTCCTGGACTTGATCTCGGAGACAGTCACTCCCTTGACAGTCCCATCTGGAAAAGTATCATTTCCGGTCTTCCTACATTCCATTCGATTTCCTCTACCCCTGTGGGCTCGGGGTCCTCCACCTCCTTCTGGTTTGATCTTTGGCATGGGACGTCTACTATGTGCGATCGTTTCCCTGCCCTCTTCTCACATATCACCCATACCAACACCTCTGTCCGGTTCGTCTCTGAACATGGCCTGCATACCACCCTTGTCCCGCGTCTCTCTCGCACGGCCGCTGCGGAGCTAACCACTCTCATGTTTGATATTTCCTCGGTCCACCTCAGTCCCGAGTCTCCGGATACCCGCTTATGCCGTTTCACTAACAAAGAGCTTTCGAACAAGAGTTTTTATGCCCATGCTTTTAGGCATTTGCAGATTGATGTGTAGGCTTCTTGGGTGTTGGGCAACGCCTCCCCCTTGCAATGCAAGATCTTCTGCTGGCTGGCCTGCCGTCATCGTCTGTCTACAAATGAGCGCCGCTTTCGCCATTAACTCTCCCCCTCGGTGGCCTGCCCTTCGTGTGCCATGGATGAAGACTCTGATCACCTTCTCATCAACTACCACCGGGCCTACGACATTTGGAGTTTCTTCTTCCCTCCAGCAGGTGGCACTATTCCATGTACCCTTGCAGAGATCTCGATGGCCTACTGCCGAAGCTTTGAGGAAACAACAATCTACATTGCGATTTTGTGGAACATTTGGAAGCGTCGCAATACGCTGGTATTCAATGGTATGGACGAGCCACCGCTGGCTGTAATAAAGTGGTGTACAGAGGATGTCCTCTTATGGGCTCACCGTTGTAAACGGGCAAGCTCTGCGTTCCAGCTTAATATATGGTGTAATCAGTTTGATCCCCCATGAGCTGATCTGTAATCTAATCTCTTTCTCTGCACTCTAAAACATTGTAAGGAACAAATTGGTTGTTGTTATAAAAGTGTTCAGGCCGGCGTAAGCCCGCCGTAGTCCCGGTAAAAAAAAACAAGTCGACTACTAGAGTTTCTCTATGCAATTGTTGGATACCCTCAAGGGTGAGCCTGGCATGCTTTATATATACAGTCGGCCAGGGTTTATAGATATGATCTATGCCGACTTGATACGGAGTTCCTTTTGGAGTCGGTTTAACCTACTTGTCTTGTACGCCAAGTCGTGGCCACCACCTTGCTCTCGAGACCTTCACTAACTGCTCCTCTGTATTTTGGCTCATGCTTGTTTTCGTCTCGTGGGCCTACCCGGTTGGCACACCCAAATCAGTTGACGGACATCCTTTTTGAATGCATAGGGACGGATGTGGAGATGGATTTCGATGTCAACTTCCGTATGAGAACAAGTTTCGAAATACTAGATGGTCATATCATCCTTTTTAATCTAGTTTCATTTCCATCCAACAAGCCTGATGTGAGAGCAGATGTGTGATGATGTTGGGACAGAAAAACACACCACAGCAGAGTGTGAACACAGCAAAGTACAAAATACAAGTATACTACATAAAAACCATATGTATATCAGGCCGGCCCAAAGCATGCGTAGCCCAAACCATATTTATTTAGCCCCTGCACATGGTCTCGACTGGTAGGTCGTCCCTGGCAGCTCCGTAGGCCACTGAAGCCCAGTAATATCTGTATGATACATCTATTCAGCCCACGAGTCCATCTGTGCTATCCCAGTGGTCTCCTGAAAAACAATCTTGACACCAAATCAACAGCAGCATCTGAACCAATCCAGCAATGCGTCGTACGTGTTCCCTTCGATCAATCACTCGGACTACATGTACTTGGCGACGAACTCGGCGATGTTCTGGTCGGAGCTCCCGCCCTCCCTGCTCGCGGCGCCGGCCTTCTCGGCCCACGCGGCGGCGTTCCTCCTGTACTCGCCGCTCCTCTCGCCGTCCATCACCTCCCGGATCCCGCTCGCCACCTCCTCCCTCCGCGCGAGCCCGTCCTCGGCGGCCGGCCGCACCCGCACGCCCGCCCGCCACACGGCCTCCACGTACTTGGCGTTCATCGGCTGGTCCGTCCACTGCGGCAGCGCCACCATGGGAACGCCAGCGACCAGCGCCTCCGCCGTCGAGTTCCAGCCGCAGTGGGTTAGGAAGCACCCCACGGCCGGGTGCGCCAACACCTCCAGCTGCGGGCACCACGACACCACCATGCCGCCGCGCGGCGCGATGGCGTCGACGTAGCCGGCGGGCAGCTTGTGGGACTCGGAGGAGCGGACGGCCCAGAGGAACGGGCGGCCGGCGTCGAGGAGGCCCGCCGCCACCTCGCGCATCTCGGCAGGGTCCAGGTTGGAGAGGCTGCCGAAGGAGGCGAACACGACGGAGCGTGGAGGGTGGGTGGAGAGCCAGGAGATGCAGGGCGCGGCGGTGAGCTCGAAGAGGTGGAAGCCGTACTTGGTGTCCGACGGGAGGCGGTCGTCGTGGACGTAGGATGCCGGCACCGTCGGCCCGATCGTCTTGGCGCGCCATGCCGACGCCATGTACGCCGCCTCCTGCATCAAAGGTAGAATATGCATCTGACTGTGACTGTGCTAGCAACACGATTGTAACAACTTATCTTCCAATATTAATTTGTAAGATTAATTGCCTTGTTGAGTGGAGTATAGGTGGGGATCGCACTCACTTAGCTCTCCCAAGGTTAATTAGTGGGATCGTGCTCAGTTATCTCACCTCTGGCTCGAGCTCGTAGAACGAGTTGACGAGCACGTCGTCGGCAAGCTCCAGGCCCTTGAACTGGCTCATCACCATCTCGAAGTAAGCCGGGTACACGCCGGGGCCGACCTTGAGGAACCACGGCAAGCCCTCCGGCTCGAGCGCCGGCAGCCCAGGCAGTCGTACGACCGTGGCGCCAGCCTCCACAGGCACACGCACCCGCTCGGACCACACGTGCCCGTACACCACGTTGACGGCGCACGGCTGCGTGAAGAAGGCCGCGGCGGCTGCTCCATGTCGCTGCGCCACGCCGCGCGCCCAGGGCAGGAACGCGTCGTAGACCACGGCCCGGACTTGGCGCCCCGCCGCGGCCTCGGCGCGGAGGAGGTCCGCCAGCGTCTCCGACCCGGCGGACTCCAGGAGGGACAGGTAGGCCGTGACGTCGCCGCACTCGCCGAACCCGCCCGCGTCGCAGCCGTCGGAGACCGCGGCGAGGCGGACGTCGGCGCCGAGGGAGGCGGCGTCGGGCGTGCAGGTGGCGAGGATGTGGCGCGTGACGGCGAGCGTGGGGCGCAGGCCGTGGTAGGCGAGGCGCTTGGCGAACTGCAGCAGCGGGTGGACGTGGCCCTGGCTCGGGTACGGCAGCAGCACCACGTGCCCGCCGCCGGTGCCGGGTTGTGCTCGCGCGCTCTCGCCGCGAGAAGCCATGATGGCTACCTAGCTTGTCGATCTCGTGTCTTTGGTACGGATAGCTGATCTGACCACACTAGCTTGCATACAGACAAGCACAGCTAGAGGAGCGTATGGTACACCGATCAGTTGAGGTTGACCGGCTGTACTTGATCTGCTTGTTGCGTTTGCGTGGTACTCTCTCGTTAAAATATAAGACATTTAAGGTTTGCAAAAAAAAATGTATCTAAACATTCTTTAACCTACATAATATTAAAAAGGTCTAAATATATATGCTTCAAAAAGCTAAAGCATTTTATATTTGGAACGAAGGAAACATGTAGCCGTTGCCGAGTTCGTGCGCACACCACAGGAAGCTACTAAGAGCATTCCCCGTGTTTTCAGAGCGAAATCTGGATCAAACTTTGGCCGGACGAAACATGTTTTTGACCTGGGAACACCAAGTTTTCCACTCGCGTTTCCAGGCTGAGTTTTCGGGATGCCGTTGCCGCCCAAATTCAGCTCAATTTCGTCCAGATTTCGGCATAGTTCTGCATAATATAAATACAAAACATTTTTGGCCTAGTTCGGCATACATTCGACCAGAGTTCGACAAAATTTTAAACAAAATTCGGCGTAAACGTAAACATAGTTTGGCCTGCAGTGAAAATACAACATATTCCAGCCAACTTCGGCTAGTTCATGCTCGATATCTACGTGTTGCCCCTGCGTATCTATATGTGCTCAACAAGATCATCCTGCAGTTGTTGATGCACCGTCAAATCTCGGATCTCCTGACGCATGGCGATGAAGGCAACGCAGGTTGGAGGCACCTGATGATCAGGCTCGGCAAGAGGTCTCTGTCTATAGTATGGCTCGTTCTGCTTGAGAAACTCACTGGATCCTTCCTCTCATCCTCAATGATCACTTCCCACATCAGTTCATCACTTCCCACCTCTGATCTTTCGACCAGGTCATAGCAGGGAACCGGACAACTACAAACCTCTGCTGGAGCACACCGAATGCCCGCTCCATGTCCTTCCTGCAAGCTTCCTGTTTCTTGGCAAACTGAGAATGTTTGGGGAGCATTGGGTTTAAGATAGTCTTCACAAATATCGGCCATCTTGGATAGATGTCATCTGCTAGATAGTATCCCTTATTGTAGTGGTGCCCGTTGATCTCAAATTCCACGGGGGAGCATATGACCCTCAACAAACTTGGCAAAGACATTTAAGAAGTTGAGGACGTTGATATCGTTGTTCGATCTTGTCATGCCAAAGAAGGAGTGCACAACTGCCTCGAGTATCACAGTGCAACCTCCTTTGTGGCCTTTGTACATTCCCTGCCATGCAAATGGACAGTTCTTTCACTGCCAATGCATGCAGTCTATGCTTCCTAGCATACTAGGAAATCCTCTACTTTCATTGACTGTGAGGATCCGAGCAGTGTCTTCAGCAGTGGGTGATCTCAAGTACTGTTTTTCATACACTGCAATCATTGTCCTGCAGAACCTGTACAATCAATCGATGACGATGAACTCGGCCATGCGGAGATAGTCGTCGGCACTGTCACCCGACGCTCCATATGCAAGCAACCTCATCGCTACTGTGCACTTCTGCAGTGAGGAAAACCCAAACATACCGGTGCAGTCCTTCTTGCAAACGAAATAAGGGTCGAACTTTCGGATAGCATGCACGATCTTGAGGAAGAGCTTCCGGCTCATCCTGAAACGGCGCCGCAACACGGCCTCTCCGTGGAGCGGCTCATCGGCGAAGTATTTTGCGTACAACAAGTAGTAGACCTCTATCATTTGCCTCGCCTTGCACTTCCGGTGACCCGGCGCCGAACCACCGCGATTCGGCTTCGCCATCTGCAGGTGTAGCTGGGCGAGGGAGGCCAAGATCTCTATGTGCTTTGCATCTTCGGCGACCTCGGCGTTCTCCTCCTCCAGCAGTACGGCGATGTCTGCTCGTCGTCGGAGTCCATGGCCGAACCGGCCAAATGCCAAACACTTGGCGGGCGTGGTTGTGGGAGCTCGCAGCGAAGCCGTGCTACGGCGAAGTTCGGGCGACGAAAGCGGCAGCGAAATGGGCGGCGACTACGACGAGCATATCTAGAGGTGTGGGCATGTCTCGACGTGGAGGAGCTCCGTCGGCGAAGTCATGGCCACAGAGGCGCTGGGAGCACTTCGCTGCAGTCTAGGCGAGTAGAGTGGGGGGAATGAGACTGTCTCGTCGACATAGCTGTTCCACGCCCGTTTTTGCTCCGTCCGACGTTCCCATAGCGTTTTCGGGATCCTGGGTACGGCCTAAACAGGTCGGACTAAAGTTCGTTCGAATCCGAACAAAAGAGATTTCTAGAAATACGACTAAACCGTATTAACATCCGAACCTATTTTCGATGTTCAGATTAGTATCCTGGAAAGCCGAGTAGAGATACTCTAGCTATGTGTCGACGTCCCGAACTGCGGTCGGCGTAGAGGATGGATGGCACATGGAGGATCATAGCATCCGAACTGAACGCCAGGACATGTCACTGCTACTGATGGGAAGGAGACAAGCTACAATCAATGCGCGGGGAAGGACCACCTGCGCGCTAGCAGTTGATTGGGCTGTGCGTATATGTACGGTATCCAACGCTCGCAACTCGCATCGATCGGTGCCGTGTAGACATGGGCAGCGTCAAACAAGAAGATTTATTTTTTTAGCCAAAAGTGCGCAATCGCGCATTATCTTTTTATACAGGAGAGAAAGCGAAGTTAACTACTTTTTCCATTCTAAAATAGATGTCTCATATTTACCAAAATTTAGATGAATCTAGACATAATTTAATATATAGATTCATCCAAAATTTAAAAAATCCAAAACATCTATTTTTGAACGGAGGGAGTACTACTTGACTGGAAGACGAGTTGTCTATATCACTGCCAAAACTAGCCCGCGTCATTCTTAGCTTCATCCGGCATTTCGCTAGCTCTTTGTGGGTTGGGTTCGGTTTGAAGGCGCCGGATAACAAAATTGACTATGTCAACGCCAAAAATAATATGAAGGACCAAGCTGGACATGAGTTCGACCGCCGGCGCTCCTGATAACCTCTTGGGGGTTTGGGGTGTGTGTGGGGGGGGGGGGGGGGGGTTTAGGACCATGACTTGTGCAATGAATTGCCGGTTGACGTTGTTGAAGACGCGCGCTCATTTCGTTGCTTCCATAACGACCAACATATTAGGATCACCAAAGTGTCGAATTTCCTCCTGTGATAGTGTAGTGTAGACGCTCTCTCAACCACCAGGGCTCCAACAGATCGGTGTTCTCAAGTATATATGTTACTAATAGGCCCTACCTACGTCAATTATAAGCACTCATACCAGGTCTCACGAGCAAAAAACACACTAAAACATCACATGCTCGATCATGTTCCTCTTCCTGTAGGCAAGTGTACATAGCAGCTTGATGTCTCGTGTTGCAGCCGGTACCAAGTCTCACGAGCAAAAACACACTACACCAGCACATGCTCGATCATTTCATCTTCCTGTAGGCAAGTGTAGCAGCTTGATGTCTCATCTTGCAGCCCGTACCGGATTCTTCGTTCAAATGTCCACAGTCCACACTCTATGCTGAAGCGCCAACCAGAAGAAAATCTTGCATTTCAGAGTTGACTTTGAATTCCATACACAGCCATCCGTACGTGGCTGGACAATGGCCATGAGAAGGAGTACCCCCCCCCCCCCCCCCCCCCCCCCCCACACACACACACACACACACACACCCCACACACACACACACACACACACATCCATTTATTATTCAGAACACCGTCAGTCACTGTCATGATGTTCTTCCTCGTGGAAATCAGCATCAGGTGCAATGCCTTGAACATGCAATTAAAAACTTTGCACTAGATTCAATTTTTTTCCTGCTAATGTACATTCTATTTTCTTTAATCTGAATAGTTACATTGGATTAAATTGTTTTCAAAATTCCACCGATCTATTGATAATCATTAACATCAGTAAAATAGCACTAAACCCGTAAACCGTAAGACTAGCTGACTTCTGTTAGGGAAAACTATCATGGCTACTTTATCGATTACCGAAAACAGTTGCATCATCTATCAATCAAGCTTGCTACAATAAAGTTTGGGGCGGCCTTCGACCATGCACAAGTCTGGGATGATCCCTCTTAATTGGTTTCTAACAGGTGGGCTACATCTTTCACACTCTCTAGGATACTGATCCACGATTACGTTACTGAATGCACTAGCAAGAAAATTATTTATGGTAGATCATTGATGATTTAGGTGCCGAGATTCCACGGTCCCACATCGTTTGAACTTTGAACCACCTCTTTGTTTTGTCACCAGCGCCTCACGCCATATTCTCCAGCAACGGAAATGGCTAGAAACATGTTTTCTTGTTTCCGTTTCCACTTGTCTCACCGGTATCGAAAACGAAATGAAAAACTACGGAAGCGAATATGGAGTCGGAAAATCACTAGAGACGACTACAGAGCGGATACGGGATATGTATGATATAAAAATGGATATTTGCCGAAACACAATAGTATGATAATTGCTTGGTCTATACATCAAAAGAAACACATGATGTAGACAGCAGGATAAAAGAATAGCTCACTTCGACAAGCAACGATTGAACATGGTATTACACACGTACGTAGTTTAACACTTTGACAAACATAGATGGTTTCACTAACACACTCACTTGATCAGTACATAATATGTGATATAGGCCCTAGTTGCATATATTATATTACCTGCAAAGAGATAAGGGAAATCACCAACTCAAAGTACTATTTCATGTCTGGCTTTATTTTTTGAAAAGTTTTTGTATTTAATTTTTCCGAATTTCCTTGCAGTTTCTGTTTCGACTGAAAATAGCTTTCTTGTTTTCTTTTATGTTTCTATTTAGAATATGGAGTTTTCGTTCTTTTTCCGTAAAATACCATTTCTGTTCCATTTTTAACTCTCTATTTTCTTTCTCTTTAGAAGAAACGGACAAAGTTTTCTTTTCACTTTCAACCCTAAGGGCACATACCTATGATACTCTAACTATCTTTTTCTTTATTAATTATAAAGATAGTGTATGGTATCATATCATAGCACGTACCTATGATACAAAGTACTCTAACTATCTCTCTCTTTCTTCATTTTTATCCCTAAGGAGTACCATATCATAGCACATAAAACTAGAAAATCCACATCCAAATAAATCTTGTACACAATTTTGTATTAAGATTCTACAAATTATTAAATATAGTACTAGTATGATACTACTATGATAGTATCATATGCATGATACTAGTAGTATGATATTACCACTAGGACCAGCCTACGGAAGGCCATATGGTACAATGGACAAAATAATCTTTTCTTATTTTTAAAAGACCATTCCTTAGCTAAGAAAAGACAATCTTCTTTTTTTTGTTTGTCTCTTCCAAGTAGACAAAAATGCAATATGACAAGTATTAGGAAAGGCTGACATCACCGCATAATAATTTCAGCAGACGAACGATGCCTTGGTCTGTAGAACTGATTGTCCATATAGCCCGCACGGACTATTCATCGGGCTGGTATAGGGCCGAACAAACAAAGCCATGGTCTGCACTCTGCAGGCAGAGATGACCCATATGGATTGGAAGGCCGCGCACCCCAACCCTTGCCAAATTGAATTTGATGAATAGCGCCATAGCGGCGGCGAGCGTCGCTGAGCTCACCCGTGACGACGACAGAGAGTCTACTAGTAGCGAAGTACTCCCTCTGTTTGGGATTATAGTTTCTACGTGTATACCTAGGTTGTTAATTTGACCAACAAAATATAACTTATATATCACAGAAATTATACCATTAGAAAATATAACTCTAAAGTTTCTAATAATATAATTTTTATGCTATATTATTTATATTTTGTTGTTCAAATTAACAACCTAGTTATCCGTGCGAGACTTATAATGCCGAACGGAGAGAGTAGCCATCTGTGAGTATGGGTCCGGCCGTACGTAGAAAATCGTGAGAAGGCTCGTGCATGCTACTTGTCACATGGAACGACAAGATAGGATTGGATGCATTTGTTCGGTCCCGTTTCTTTCCAGCAATAATGTTGCCATTGGATGCATACGTCCGTGATGACGATTGAGCAAGGTGGTCTCCATCGATGCATGGACAAATCAACGATCGCGCACGTCTCTTCTCTCTCTCTCCATGCCAAGCTAAGCTAGCTCTTTGTGTCTTGCCGCTTACTCTACCTACCATGCAGCGGCTACAGAGATTAAAATAGGGCAGAAATGGGTAGAACTGAGTGATGTCACATTTATTTTAATTATTTTTACGAATGTTTTTTTTGGAAATGGACATATATATTAACAAAAACGTTTAATGTTTACACCCGACATCTGCATAACTAGATACACACAGCCACATAAATGACAGAGCTAGGGAATAAAGAGTAGACAAGCATTACACAAAATCACTATCGAAAATATCCCTCGTCATAACTTTCAATCGCGTACATCCCTTAATAAATAAGTCGCGAAACTCCATACATTGAAGAATAGTTCATGATCAGAGAAAAGTCGTGGCCCGATAAATAACCTGCAGAGGTGAAGAGACAATGTTACTCCCTCCGTCCTAAAATAGATGTCTTAGCTTTTTCAAAATTTGGATGAATCTATATACTAAATAGTGTCTAGATTCATCTAAATTTTGACAAATTTGAGACATCTATTTTGGGACGGAGGAAGTATTAAAAATCTTGTTATTTCTACCAAGTCATAGCGACCATATAATGACAAGCGCTTTCACCCAAATAAAGTTCTGTACTTATCAAATATTCAATGCAACCAATTCCGTTTTGCAAATTTTCATTCGGTTTCTGTATTTTCACTCCGTTTTTTGGGAAAAAAAATCTATTTCTGATTTCGTTTTGCAAAATTTATTCCATTTTTCGTATTTTCATTCCGTTTCCGTTGTTCCACGAAAAATCAAAAAAATTTACTCCATTTTCATCCCTAGCAACTATTATTAGTTAAAGAAACAAAGCCAACTCGCAACGGAGATCTGCATTTAAAAATGCTCGACAGGATCTGATCACCATATAAATGCAACGTGTTTTCTATGCGGTCTATCACTCTCACAGCTCGCAAATCAGGACGAGCCCAGATAGCTGGGCACGCACGCACGTAGAGACGTACTCCACCTTACTGCACTAGTAAGATTAGCCATGGCGGCGGCTGACTCGGATGAGCACGGCGGCGAGGTCCACGTCCTCCTGCTGCCGTACCCGAGCCAGGGCCACATCAACCCGATCCTGCAGTTCGGCAAGCGCCTCGCCTCGCACGCTGGCGTCCGGTGCACGCTCGCCGTCACGCACTTCCTACTCGGCCAGGGCCGTGACCCTACCCCGGGCGCCGTCCACCTTGCCGAGATCTCCGACGGCTTCGACCGCGGCGGGTTCGCGGAAGCCGCGGGCGACGTCGCCGCCTACCTCGCCCGGATGGAGTCCGTCGGGTCCCGCACCGTCGACGAGCTGTTGCTGTCCGAGGCGACGCAGGGGCGGCCCGTTCGCGTGGTCGTGTACGACGCGTTCCTGCAGCAGTGGGCGCCGGAAGTGGCGAGGCGGCACGGCGCCGCGTGCGCGTCCTTCTTCACGCAGGCGCCCGCCGTGGACGTGGCGTACGAGCACGCCTGGGCTGGGCGGATGGTGGTGCCGGTCGTCGGCGAGGTGCCGTCCGGGCTGCCCGGGCTGCCGGCGGGGCTCGAACCAGCTGATCTGCCGTCGTTCTTGACCGTGCCGGACGACTGCCCAGCGTACCTCGACCTGCTGGTGAAACAATTCGTGGGCCTCGACGCCGCAGACCACGTCCTCGTCAACTCCTTTCAGGAGCTACAGCCACTGGTACGTGATAAGCTTGTCAGTCACTCACAGTCACTAGCTTAATCTCACCTGCTACCAATAACTGAGTGAGACGTCGACGTCTTGGCAGGAATCGGAGCACATGGCGTCGACGTGGGGCGCCAAGACGGTCGGCCCGACGGTGCCGTCGGCGTACCTGGACAACCGCCTCCCGGACGACGTCTCCTACGGCTTCCACCTCCACACGCCGACGACGGCCACGACGAAGTCGTGGCTCGACGCCCAGCCCGCGCGCTCCGTGGCGTACGTCTCCTTCGGCAGCATCGCCGAGCTGGGGCCGGCAGAGATGGCCGAGGTGGCGGAGGGCCTGTACAGCAGCGGCAAGGCGTTCCTCTGGGTCGTGAGGGCCTTGGAGACGTCGAAGATCCCCGAAGGCTTCGCCGACAGGGCCGGCGGGAGGGGCCTCATCGTGACGTGGACGGCGCAGCTGGAGGTGCTGGCGCACGGCGCGGTCGGGTGCTTCGTGACGCACTGCGGGTGGAACTCGACGACGGAGGCGCTGGGCGCCGGAGTGCCGATGGTGGCGATGCCGCACTGGTCGGACCAGCCGACCAACGCCAAGTACATCGAGGACGTGTGGCGCGTGGGCGTGCGCGCGCGGCGGGACGACGGTGGGGTGGTGCGGAGGGAGGAGGTGGAGAGGTGCGTGAGGGAGGTGATGGAGGGAGAGAGGAGCGAGGAGTACGTGCGGAACGCTGTCGAGTGGAAGGAGAAGGCCATTAACGCCATGGGTGAAGGTGGCAGCTCCGATACAAACATCACGGAGTTTCTTCGCCAACTGATCAGGTCGAAAAAACCTGAGCAAGCAAGCAAGGCAGAATCTGTTGTGTGATTGTGTGGCATTTTGTGTCGAGCTTGTCAGCAAACCGTTAATCAAATTGGAACGGAATTATCAGAATAAAATTATGGGACGACCTTGAACTATATTTTAGGAGAATCACCACTATTGTTATTTTTTTAGCAAATCTATGTGGCGAACAATTGGGAGCTGTCCTTCCAGCAGATTGACATTCGCACCATCCAATTTGCATCGCTCATCTCCTTGTGCACATATCCTTGGACTCTTTCAGCACAACAAAACCTAGCTCAAATATAATCATATACTCCCTCCGTCCTAAAATAGTGTCTTAACTTTGTCAGAATTTAAATGAATCTAGACACTATTTAGTACATAGATTCATCTAAAATTTGAAAAAGCTAAGACATCTATTCTTGGACTGAGGGAGTAGTATTTAGAAACAGAATAGGGCTGGGAGTATAAATCATCTTAAATCATGTTTTCTGCATTACTATTCTTACAAGAAAATGGTAATGTATTTAAGACATAGAAGTTGAAAAGATAATCATGTTGTTTAGGGACAAAAGATAGACATCTTGCGGAATCCAATTTCGCTCAAAGGTGCAAATGAACCTATTGTCTCGAAATTTATTTTAAAATTTTAAAAACGTAAAAGCTGATAAGTTTTTTTGGGGGGAAAGAACATTTTTTATATCCATGCAAAAAGATTAATTTCGACGCTTCGACACGAATATCCACAGAAATTTCTTTTATTTTTACACAAGCCACATAATATGTTCCTTTCTCTCGAAAATTCGTGTGTGGACATAGAGGGTCAGGATGTCCATGCAAAATTTTATTCAGATTTTTTTGACATTTTGAGTACTAACGGTGTTAAATAGCAAGTCAAAAAGACATTTATGTCCCTAATGCATTATGTTACCAAAAATTGTGCAAACCGAAAGCAACAGTAATGTGACGTATTTAGACGTGTAAAATGATTAAATATAGTACTGTATATTTGGTTATGGTCATAGAACGTGACATAAATACGGTATGAAATATATGTGACATACTATTTTTTTGCGTGGATATGTGACATACTCATGGACGTGTAAAATGACTAAATACGGTATAAAATATCACAATAGCATGACCACAACAACAGTCATAGAACGTTGGATTTTTCCGGTCCTGCTGTTGTTATGGTCGTTGTTGCTGCGGTGAGCGGAAGGTATATCTTCTCAAGTGAAGTTTTGTTTTCTCTGTGAGAATCTAACTGGGTACCATGGGCCGTCCCGTTCTGAGTCCTGTGGTGGCAATAATGTAGCCCGGCCTCCTTTAGCCGTAATAAAACTGGATGCCATGTGTAGTATTTAGGCCCAAAAGTACCATCTCGAGTTTTCACGGCCAAGTCTAAAACAAAAAAAGATATGTGCGGTCTCCTTTCTCTGTACGAGGCAATCTAAGAAAAAAGAACGTGCACGAGGGTTGATCCATACGACTTGGGATTGACAGACAGCAAGACGCAGCTTTTGTGGTCAAAGCGAAAGCTAAGAATGGAGTGTGTATATCTCCTTTTCAAGGACACGTACTGATCTTTTTCAGAGAAGGAAAAGACCAAGAGGCCAAGTACAACACGCGGTGGCACAGGCGTCATGGGCGTAGACTCCCCGCCGTCATAAGGACATCACACACACCCTATCTGACTATTCGCGAAACCTCGAAGACTATGTCATGGAACAACCCAGATGTCCTCCACAGGTCCGCCTCCTCGAAGATCTTGCGGATGACCGCCACAAGGGATGGGCTGGCCCCCTCGAAGACTATGTCATTTCTATGTCACCAAAGTGTACAGCAGACGAGGGCTTCCCAGTCCAGAGGTCACGCTCACGGCATTTGCCTCCCCGCCTGCCTTGGAGCCAACCCACCAGATTGGAGTCTTGGTCCGGCATCCAATGGGTTTTGCTCCACCAGCTCGGGAAGGTTGCCCATACTTCACGCGCAAGGACGCACCCCATTAGTAGGTGGTCAATCGTCTCTCCACATTGGTCACAGAAGGGGCACGCTGTCAGGTGCTGAAGGCCCTGACGGCTCAACCTGTCAGTAGTCCAACACACATGTTCCTGATGGCAAGCCAAAGCACAATCTTGCAGCTAGCAGGAGCGCGGGAGCGCTAGATCTGCAGAGCTCCATCCATCGAGTTCCACCCCGCAAAGAATGCCTGGTAACAGGAGCGGGCAGTGTAACAGTCGCTCGGGTCCCAGCTCCACTTGAATACATCATGCGTTCCCTCCGTTAGGGTGATCACCTCTAACCAGTCAGCAACCTCGAGGAGCTCCCTGATGGCTTCCACGCCGAGGTCAGGGGGCACATCGTGCAACCATCCTCCTGCCAGGCCGCCGTGAACTCGGCGAGAAGAAACTGCACTCGCTGGGACCGCCGCGAAGAGGTTTGGCGCTATATCTCCGATCCGTCCACCCTGCATCCACTTGTTCGCCAGAAAAAAGTGGAGGCCCCGTCACCAAGCACTGAGAAGGTCGCCGCCTCGAAGAGCTGTCTCTTCAGCTTCAGAACGCGGATGTCGAGGTTGTGCCATGGTTTGTCCACCTCAGTCCGCTTTAGCCACATCCATCTGGCCCTCAGAGCTATGTTCATAAGGCGCGGGTTGGGGATCCCACGTCCCCAATCTCCTTGGGCATGCACACTCTGTCCCACGCCACCAGGCAATGCCCACCGTATACGCCCTTCCTGCCTTTTCAAAGAAAGCCATAGATGATCTTCTCGATGGCCGTGATGGTCTCAATGGGGATGTCGAGGGACATCATGGCGTAAATCTGTACTTGTTGGCTAAGATGTATATGCCGCAGCGTGTGTAAAAGGACAGGGTGATGTACTTGTTGTGAACTTATTTAAGTACGCATTAGATCGTGTCTCTGGCATTTAATTTAGGACAGAGGAAGAACAAAGTTTAACTTTGACTAGACCTTATATGCAAAGTAATACTTGAGTAGGAGGAGTATTTCGGTTGTTGATTGGTCATGCTCATATGTGCTGCAATCTAGGGCCGTCAAAAAAGTTTGGGCTTGACAAACTATGTGAGTTCGACGCGTTAACAGCTCGGCTCGAGCTTGATTCGTCTTTCTAACAAATCAAGCCCGAGCCTGTTTTCGAGCTCGCGAGCTTAGTCGAGCCAAACTCAAACAGTTCGATAAAGCTCGTGATTTTTGTACAGTCGTAAAATTGAGACTGCTATTATTATTCCATCTGTTGTAAGACCGCTAAAATAATAATGCTGGCATGTTGGCACTATATTACTGTTATATGAAATTTCAAGACATTTCTGCTATTCTGTTTTCAAGCTTTTCTATTTTCATGCTATGTAGCTGCATGTCGATGTACTAAAATTTTCTTACCGAGCTTCAACGAACCGAGCTCAAACCTACTCGAGCTTTAGTCGAGCCGAACTCGAGCTTAGATGTAGACCCGAAGGTCAACCTAGACTCGCTCGAGCTTCTACCGAGCTCGAGCCGAGCCTAACAATGTTTGCTCAAATTCGGCTCGTTGACAGCCCTACTGCAATCATCGGTGAGAGGAAAAGAACTCTACACCACTTCAGACGTGCACTCCACTACCAGCAAGATGAGTGCAAACCGAGCTGAGCTTGACCGGCCACGTACACTGCATAACTTTCTAGTAAGATGTGAGCACGTGTGCATGCATGTGTGATCGAGTCGATTCGAGTGGACCTGAGATGACTAGGTACATGTGGCGATCTAGCAAGATTAATGTTGTCCGGGCCGCGTCGGATGATTGGTGGCTAGCTTTTGCGAAAGGAGCAGGCCCTTTTTCCCCTTCGATCAAAGTGCTCTGAAAGAGAAAGAAACAATCAACTTTGGAGTTTGGACAAGGTGCTTCTACTACAGTACTGCTGCTGCCTGCTGTGCTTTTGAATTGGAAGCATCAGTGGCAAAGCACTTCGTACATAGACGTTCTTCTGTCAGTTTTGGGGTGGCAGCACATCACTCCAATTGTCAGGCACACAGTGACACAGACACAAACATACATAATTGTGCCGTTATGCTTGTCAAATACTTGAAATCCACAAATCCAAGAGAGATCACCAGCGTATGTAACACAATGTTTGCTAGCTCGTGTACCGATCGAGTGATGTAGGAAACACCTCTCAAGAAAAAAAAGAGAGTGATGTGGGAAACTCAACTGACGGATGTTGTTCTCTAGAATAATAGAATAAGAAGATACTAGAAACCACTATTAAATATCTGTTGATTCTACGAGTTTCAGGATATTTTTTATCATAAAAATATGTATACTCTATGTAATTTTATAAAAATGTTGTAAACTATTTCAAAAGTACTTTGTCGTAATACAATTCAAAATTCAGCACAAGGCAAATTTACTTCAAGATATACATTGCAAAATATAATAAATAATACAATGACAAAAATTGAAACAGCATTGCTATATGGTTTACTCTGACAATTAAATAATAAAAACATTGTGCTTGTTAATAATGCAAGATGCAAAAATAACTTCTAAATGGTATAAAAGTTCAGTATAAATTGTTATTGTCTTAGTTTGACCGTTGTCTAGCTTGGACCATCAGCCAAATAGTTTTACATGTAAACTACCAACTAATAGAACCATGATGGCGCGACACGAAGACAATGACCACATTTTTCAAAGCATTTGCGGAATCTAAATCTTCTTATAAAGTACTGCAGGTGCCGTCCATTCACACACCATATACTGGATGCTCCGAGACCGACACCTTTTGATATTTCGTGCTATTGTTGTTTAGGGTCATGTGATGTGTTTGTGTGTGAAACTTTAGTCGTCTCTTTTGGCTAGCTAAGTTGTATGCCACAGCATGTAATGAATCATGTTTGAACTTGTTTGTGCGACCCATTGTGGTTCGGAAGAAGGCTGCCACATACCGAAGCAAATCATTTTAAGCAACAGTTTCTTGCCACCACATGCCTATTGTTTATGCAACCCAATGTGGTTCAAACGGGTTTGTTTATACACATGTGGTTTTTTTGACTTGCGAGAAATGGTCCAATATTTTTTCCGATACTCACATATCGTTGAAGGTCGAAAAATTAACTTGCTTACAAAATGCTGCCAGATGTACCCCAACTTGCTTAATGAGCCCCGTAAAGTGTGAATCACGAGACCAACGACGATTGTGTAGCACCCTGGATAAAACCACTACTAGAAACCACTACTAGAAAATCGCTTGATGTTTTTACTTTGTGCATCATCATGTCATCATACATATTTCTCCTAAAAACTATATACCAAAAGCCTTATTTTGTTTTCTACAAATAGCCCCTCTTTATTTCAAATCAAAACCATCGATCCGTTCGGATCCTTTATTTGTCTAAAACTATTTACAAAGAAATTTAAAAAAAAATAAAAAAAAGTTAAACAAACTATTTTGATCGGGGGAGGCAGCCCGGCCCGAAAGCCAGGCCACCTACCACCCCGATCGGCCCAACCTAATCTCTCCTCCAAACCCTAACCCTAATCTACACCCCACCTACTCCATCCCACCGCCGCCAGACTCAACACTCACACACGCACCCAGGACCCCAACACACACACCACGAGCGCACCCCTGCCTCTCTCCCGGTCCCAGCCATGACAGCCACGCGCTCCCACCCAGCACCTGGACCCACACACGCCGACGCCCACCATCCCGCACGCTCCCCGCGACCCGCTCCCACGAGACCGACCCCACCCTGCAGCGAACCGGCCGCTCCCTCTCTCTCCTTCGCGAGCGCAATCCCCTCCCTCGCCTCTGCCCCAAAACGATTGTCCCTAGACCCTGCCGCCAACCGCCTCCAGCGCCGCCGAGCCTGGCCGCCATGCGAGCTCTGCCACCGCTGCTTCCTTCCCTCTGCACCGGCCACCTCCAGTGAGCTCCGCCCCGGCCGGTGTCCCGTGCTTCCCCTTTGTCGCCCTGCAAGCCGCTGCCCTCCCTCCACTCGACCCCACGGCCACGCCTCACCAAGCCGTCGCCATAGTGGTGCTCCGCCGCCGACCTCCCCGCTTCCTCTCGCGCGGCTGCCATCCTCGCCACTGGTTCTTCTCCCTGCCGGCAAGGAATCCACCCCCGGCCCTGCTCGCCTCTGCTAGGCGCCGCCGCGGCCCTCGCGCCCTGCGTGTCACCGAGCGCCACCCTCCTCCGGCCGTTGCTGCATATCCACCCAGCAGGACGCCGCCGGCCTCACCCCTGCCCTTGTCGAGGAGCCCCCTGTTGGCCGTGTCCCTACTCGTCCCGCCCGGCGCCCTGTCTTCGTCGTCCGCAAGCCTGAGTACGAACGCTTCACCTCGAGCGGCTCTCCTCGCTTGAGTCCCTCTGCCTCATGTATCTGCATGTCCGGGCGTGGCCTTGGTGTGTCGATGGTGAGTGAGGTGTTGGGCTGGCTCAAGCCAACAGAAGACTGCCCGTTTCGAGTTACTATCAAGATCTTCGGTAGTTCATCTGTCTCGGGATCCGGTGCTTGCGAGATTAACACATGAACTCCAAGACCGACACGCCAAGATCTTCCGAGGGGAAATCGACAAAAGTCCGCCGGTGATCGAATAAAGTTCACACCCTCGCTCGAGGTGGGATTCCAAGGCCTCCGTCACGTATCCGATGCCCGAAGGACTTCTACACGGAACGCCATGATTCGTCCACACGGATTCGAAGACCGATCCTGAACCCCCCAAGATCTTCGATCCGAGATGTGTGACCCTAAACCCGAGCCCTTATTTTATTAAATGCTATATACACGTGTTGCATATTAAATTGTCATGCTTGCATACATATTGTGGCTTGGGGGATGTTGTCGACTCACCTAATAATTAATATGGACACCCTATGCGGGCGAATCTAGTCTAATATTGGCTCCATGTAAATTTGTGTAGCGAATCGATGCCATGTTTTGCTTTTTTAATACAACATTTAAAATGCGGGGTATCTAAACAACTTGATCCACCTAATAAATTGTCGGGACCCTGGTTCCGCTTAATATTGCCTAATCGCATCGCACCTTTGCCATATCATACATCATACATGCCTCATGCTCAATCTTCTCCCGTAGTATTAAATAGTGCATCCGGTGTTTTTTCTAGTGCTTTGCTTCTTCACAGATTAGGCCGATGAGTTGATGCAAGAGTCGACCCGATCTTCGGATGAACCTTCGGCAATGTTTTTCAGGCGAGCATTCTCCCCCTTCCTACCTATTTTACATTTCTAGACTTTATTTCCTCCTATTGATCTATTGCTATCTGTGTTGCGATGCTCTAGTTTTCGTATCCGTGATATCCCCTGCAACCTCTATATTGCCATGGACACACCCTATTGTCTGTTGATTGATAGACAGTCGGCCTTGCGAGTCATAGTTGCTTGCTCAGGTGTTGCTTCGCGTCGTCGATGTTCCATCGTTGTTGGGTGGTTGACACATGCTTAATGGTGGAGAGGATCAAGACTTTAATTATTGTTTAATAACTAAAATTGAAAGTAGGTAAATAATGCAGAGGCACCAGTGGGTAATAGACAATAATTGGTTTTTAACCACTCACTGGTGTCCCGTAGGACCTCGAGTTCTTGACACCTGTTCCGAGATCGAGCGCACTAACCACAGGTGGGATGTGTGGGCACCCCCATCGATTAGTACCTGATTTCAAAGTACTATACCGGGGGCCAAAAAGTAGTTTGGGGCTTTATTACTATCCTGTACCTATGCCATGCTTTATTGCTTTATTTACGATTGCGCGTGGAGCGCCTGTACTGTTTTGGAATAAATGTGGAAAGTTTTCGCGGTATCGACAAGCCCAGTCACACTTTCGGGTTCCCATTCGTTTACGGCCATTGTCACAAACCTCTGGGTCCGTCTTGGAGACCGTCGACTTCGTTGCGGGTAGCTTAGTGGGGTGGCCCCCATGTGCTTGCTTTGGGTCTAGGAAACGTCGTGTCCGAAACCCTGTCGACATACCGTTGGGTATATGTTTTGTGATCTTGTACCTACCTGATCTGACAACAAGGGTGTATGTGCGTGTGGGAACTTTGGTGCACCCCTGCAGGGTTAAATCTTTTCGAGAAGTCGTGTCTGTGGTTATGGACGACTTGGAGCACAGTTCTCGATCATAGACAACTATAACTAAAGTTTACTGATATAAATTTGACTTGTATCTGATATGACTAGTATGTTGGATAACCACCATGGTAAGAATGAATAAAACTGCCAAATGTGTGAGTTTTCTCGGCTTGACTTCCTCGTTTGGTCTCGAGGGGGAAATATCAGGATGGGTATGATTGGTGGTAGTATCAGTTTGGATCCAAATAGGTCTTTCTTATCCCTCTCTGATAGCCGATAGTTGTATCGAGTCTCTATAGGTTGTTTAGTGCATGTTTCGTCGCCGCTTAAGTACACCATACCTATGTAGGCGAGGACCGCCGAATTCTAGTCTCGTCGTGTACTGGCCTCAGTACTGACCGCTCTCTTTTTCATTTGCCCTTTGTCGGCACTCCTTTTGTTTAAGCAGGTTTTTGAGCTCGACGTCGTTAGCAGGGTTACCTTCCGGCTTGGCCTGGGCAGGGTTATGGACGCCATTGGTTATTCTTTAGGGCTCTTAGCCTAATTTGCATCTTGTCCGTACTCGGACGCTGTATCGCTTTAAAGGTGATTTGGATCTTTGTGTTGTATATTTGTATTCTTGACTCGACGAGTCGTTGTTGTATATATCTGTTCTGTGGGTTCCATCATGGACTATTATGTAATGATATTACTTTGTTTTCCACCCACACGAAAGTTCCTGGTGGGCACCTTTGAATCGTTTCTATGCGAGTTTGGCGGGAATCGCTGAAACTTGCATAGGGCCGATCCGAGGGTGTTACAGATTGCTAATGATATTGACATGTGGTGACCGTCGTCCTACTATTTTGAGCTCGTCGCCACCCTTTCGCTCGAGGTACTCGTTCTAGTTCGGGCCTAGTTAGTTAGCATCCCCTAGTAGTACACTATGATTTCTGTGTGAGTTACTTTATGGTCTCATCGATCGATACGTCGTAAACGTATCAATAATTTTTTATGCTCCATGCTTGTTTAGTATCTACTTTGATTTGTTTTGTCTATACTTTGAGGTATTTTAATACACTTTCTAGAACTAACCTATTGATAAGATGCCACAGTGTCAGTTGACTGTTTTCTGCTGTTTTTGGTTTCAGAAAGCTAAGAATGAATATTCTCGGAATTGGATGGGACAAAAGCCAAAGTTCATATTTTCCCTGAACGATACGGAAAATCAAAGACGCGGCGGAGGAGGAAACCAGGGTGGCCACACCCTAGGTAGGCGCGGGGCCCACCCTGGCCACGCCCACAGGAGGTGTGGTCCCCCTGGCCCTCCACCAACCTTGCCTCCTTCGCCTATAAGAAACCCCCTACTCAGAAACCCTAGATAGTCGACAAAAAAGCCACGAAAAGTTCCACTGCGCCGCCGCCACCGAAAGGGAGATTCGGGGGACAGAAAGTCTCTGTTCTGGCACCCTGCCGGGATAGGGAAGTGCCCCAGGAGTCATCTCCTTCGATCTCCACCACCATCTCCATCGTCGTTGTTGATTTCCATGATGAGGAGGGAGTAGTTCTTTCTCGAGGCTAAGGGCTCTACCGGTAGCTATGTGTTCATCTCTCTCTATATATGCATGATCATGTTGTGATCATGAGCTTTGTAATCAAGTAGATCTACCTTGCTACAAAAGTGCTTTGATAGATC
Organism: Avena atlantica; assembly: GCA_910589765.1. Lineage (NCBI taxonomy): Eukaryota > Viridiplantae > Streptophyta > Magnoliopsida > Poales > Poaceae > Avena > Avena atlantica. The sequence continues at coordinate 489,491,043 of OU342736.1, forward strand.
TTCGGCTCCCCATGTATATGAAAGTGACAGCATGCACGCCATGGTGGCACTTAGGCTAGAGTCTACATAAATACCCATCGTGCTTTAATAGATCTATGCTTTTACCCATGTGTGTGAAAGTGACAGCGTGCACACCATGTGTGGTACTTAAGCTAGATTACATATATATTCATGAGTATATTTTGAGTTAGATGTCTCTATGAAATTGTGGTGTTTGTTAGAACCATCTAGTGCTCAAGGTGACAGTGTTGGTTTATTTAGATGGGGGAAGACGGACTTTGAGGAGTGCTTTTATAGTCCTATCATGGATTAGAGTGTCCAATCGGAGATTAGTTAAGAGTAGTATCATAAAGAGAATATATTTATATGATAGAGTGTTCACTAGTGAAATTATGATCCCTAGGCCTTGTTTCTAAACATTGCATCCAGATCTGTTGCATTTTTGCTTGCTTCCATCTTTTTGCCTTTAGTCTTTACCTCATCGTCAAACTATTTTCTGGCACCGTTACCACTTGTATTTCACTATCTCTTCGTCGAACTAGTGCACATATACACCTGACAAGTGTATTGGGTGTGTTGGGGACACACGAGACTTCTTGTATCTTGATTGCAGGGTTGCTTGAGAGGGATACCTTTGACCACTTCCTTCCTGAGTTCGATAAACCTTGGGTGATCCACTTAAGGGAAACTTGCTGATGTTCTACAAACCTCTGCACTTGGAGGCCCAACAACTGTCTATAAGAATAGAAGTGCGTAGACATCAAGCTGTTTTTCTGGCGCCGTGGCCGGGGAGGTAAGGTAAAAGATACTCACATCCTCCTTTGTGAGTGCTTGAAGTTATTTCCTTTAGATTCCGAAATTTTGTCTTTTTGTTTCTTGTTTTCACTAGTTAGGCTTAATGGAAAACAACAACAAAAATTAGAGAGCTCTATAGTATCTATCTTGAATTAGGACATGAAGTGTTTGAAGAGAAGATTAAAAAACCTATGGAGCTTTATTTGCATGCTAATAGTAATATTATTAGTATGAATTCTTTAGACACCATTATTGCTAATGCTATGGAAACGTCTAAGCTTGGGGAAGCTAGTTTTGATGAAAATGATATTTTTAGTTCCCCAGCTTTGGAAGAGAGCTATTCTATTGCTTATGATGATACCAAACCTCCAATATATGATGATTACAATGATGAATATGATATTTTCAGTCCACCTACTATTGAGGATAAAATTAATTGTGATTATAATTTGCCTCATATATTTGATGATTATGGTGATGAAAATAGTAATGATAGCTATTTTGTTGAATTTGCTCCCACTACAATTAATAAGAATGACTATGCTTATGTGGAGAATAATAATTATATTATGCATGCGGCTCATGATAAGAATGTTTTATGTGATAGTTATATTGTTAATTTTATTTATGATGCTACTGAAAGTTATTATAAGAGAGCGAAACATGGTCTTATGTATCTCAACAATATTAAGTTTCCCCTCTTTATGTTGAAAATCTTGAAGTTGCACTTGTTTTGCTTTTCTATGCTTATTACTTTGTGCTTTCATGACTTGTTTCTTTACAAGATTCATATGCATAGGAAGTGGGCTAGACTTAAATGTGTTTTGAATTTGCTTCTTGATGCTCTCTTTCACTTCAATTCATATTTCCTATGTGAGCATCTTCTCAAACTATCATGTCTAACTTAAAGGCGTTAAAGAAAAGTACTTATTGGGAGATAACTCAAGAGTTTTCTTGAGTCTTGGAAGTTATTACTTCATTAATGACCTCTCTTTATCCTTTTTGTTTGCTTTTTGTACCAAGAATGACCTCTAATGAGAGGGAAGTAAGATTTGGGGAGTTACTGTCCCGAAACAGATTTCTGTCCTCCAGCATAAAAATTCGTGAGGAGTCTCTGTAAGTCATATTGATCTGATATTTTGCAAATACATCCCCCAGTATGTTAGATAACTTTCGTTAGTTCAACACCTTTTTATTTGAGCAACAGAAGGTCTCCAAAAAAATCAGTGTCTACCTGCTAGTCTGTTTTGACAGATTTCTGCCATTATTTGCATTTGCTTCTTATTGATTACTTTTGGGGTTCTTTTTGGGAAATTGAGCTTTTTGAGGGAATTGATACAGTAGCTTGTGTTTTTAGTGAAAGTTTTGCTGTTGTAAAACTAAAACACAATGCTCTATTATCTTTTAAATACACTAATGTTGCTAATGAAGATTGTGTGAAGTTTTGTATGAAGGAAAATTTCAAGTGTAAGGGAAGAATGATGTAATGAGATGAAGAATGGACAAAAGCTCAAGCCTAGGGATGCCACCCCGTGTCACCCAAGAAATATTCAAGAGGTATAAGCGTCAAAGTTTGGGGATACCCAAGGCATCCCCTTCTTCATCAATAAAAAGCTCAGGTCTTTCTAAACACTTCGTTTTTATCGTTTCATGTACTGTTGTGTTGTTCTTGGAGCGTTTTAGCTTTCATTTTTGATTTTTGTTTTCTTAGTTTTCTTGAATTAAGTTGGTTGATTACAGCACACTTCTTTTGAAGAGAGACACACTCTGTTTTCTTGCCTAGAACACTCTAGTTTTCAGTCTTATTGTCTTGTGAGTGTTCTCCTTTGCTAGCACTGCGTTTAGCTTTAGTTTTCTTGTGCTTTTAGCTTGGAAATTTTTAGTTCTTCTTTGTGGATGTGTGAGACTTGCTCACTGGTCTTTATTGATTATTATCTTTGTGAGTTGTTTCAAATAAGTCGATTGGTGTTGGAAAAAGAGTAGAAAGTTGCATGCTTAAGTGGTACAAAAGGGAGCTTGTTTTGATTGTGACTTAGACTTTATCATGTCATGCTAGATTTTGATTTGACCTTATGCTTAGTGATTATTGTTGTAGCATGACTTGTTCCAAACAATTAGGATTGCTTAATGTGCCTTGAAAGAATCATGCATTGTTTTAGCATACAAAAGCATAGTATTGTGGTATTCTCCTTTGATGCTTTGTTTGGATTGACTTGACACATGCTCACACGATGTTATGACTATAAACAAGTCACCATAGCCTCTATGATCATTTAGTTTTTGACTTGTTGTACCACTTTATGCTCTTTGATTAGTAATGTTTTGTCGCTCTGCATGATTATGGCCATTATTGCTCTCTTAGTTGGTCGCTCCCAGTCTTTTGCTAGCCTTCACTTGTATTGAGTAAGCTCTACTCATGTATCGGACTCCCAAGAAACCAAGTTATTCCAAAGAGACCACTATAAATTCCTACGTATGGTGTGTTACACCATTCTAAATATATTCTTGTTTTCATCTATCTTCCAATTAAAAAGTATTTTGTTATGTGAAAACTTAGTGATTAAAGCTCTCACAAACTTGACGGCACACTTTATTTTTTTCCCTAATAAACTTGAATCATCGTGTCATCTATGTTGTATATGCTTGCACTTATACGTTGGAATTAGCAGAACCGTGTTGTCACGGGGAACACTTTCAACATTGCACTTATACTTTGTACATCGTTGATATCATGCTCTTTTGTCTATGGATATCGTCGGTGTGAAATAAAAGGGGAGCTTGTAAGTCCATGGAGTTATGTATGTGTGTTAGATAAACGCCTGGGCCGCTAGCCTAAGCCATGCCTAATTATGGTGAAAACTTGCAGCATCACCATAATGACATCTATGAAGCTTTCTTCTTATAAAAAGAGAGACATATTGAAAAGAGGAAATAGAGAAAAAAGCACAATTTTCCCATGGTAAATAAGAAGATTGATGAGATGCACATTGGATGCTTGTCTTGTTATTTTGATTATGGGATAGCTCATGTATCATGTGCAAGGGGTACCCCGTTGGCGGTTCTCTATGATACACCTGTACTTACTATGACAAGAACTTGCAAGTGACTAAAGTTGAGTAGCATGAGGTGCGGCCCTCGTATTCAAGGGACATGAGATTGCCAACTTATACTTTGTCAAGCATATACTCCATAGTTTGTTCACTTTAACCTTAATCACTCAAGATGCTTATGATAGGGGCAATGAGAGCTGAAAGCTAACAATTACCATAATTTTTGGAAGCTCTTTATAAAATTTGAAATCCCTGCTTCCCTTTGAAGGGCCTTTCTTCCACTATTATATTGAGTCTCCACCTTCTATCCTTAGGTACCAGTTAAGAGAGCATAGTTGACATTCTTAGTTCTATGTGCATTGTCCCAAAAATTATTGATTGATGCAAATTGTTGATATTGCTTGTTCTTGAACTATTTGTATCTAGTCACCCTTATGAACTTTGAAGGTGTCCTATGCATCTATTTGCTACTCCATGAGGGATAAGCTGAATGTCACTATGCCATGTTTTCTGTATGTGAAACAAACAAACGTTTTCCAATGCATGTTATTCATGATCTTTGTTTGTAACCTTTTATGTTGCATGCATAGTTATTTTGTCTTACTGTTATAAATTCATCTTTCATGCTCATGTTTAGATTACAATGCTTGCAAATGCTTGCAAATGGTTTGATCTTGGTTTTGATGGTGCATGTCACCTCAAAAATTATTCTTTTTATCATGTACCTACTCGAGGACGAGCAGGAGTTAAGCTTGGAGATGCTTGATACGTCGTAAACTTATCTATAATTTTTGATGCTCCATGCTTGTTTAGTATCTACTTTGCTTTGTTTTGTCTACACTTTGAGGTATTTTTATACACTTTCTGAAACTAACCTATCGACAAGATGCCACAGTGCCAGTTGCCTGTTTTCTGCTGTTTTTGGTTTCAGAAAGCTAAAAAATGAATATTCTCGTAATTGGATGGGACAAAAGCCAAAGTTCATATTTTTCCCTGAACGATACGGAAAATCGAAGACGAGAAGGAGGAGGACACCAGGGTGGCCACACCCTAGGTGGGCACGGGGCCCACCCTGGCCACGCCCACAGGGGGTGTGGGCCCTCTGGCCCTCCACCGACCTTGCCTCCTTCGCCTATAAGAAGCCCCCGACTTAGAAACCCAAGATATTCTACCAAAAAGCCACGAAAAGTTCCGCTGCGCCACCGCCACTGAAGGAGAGATTTGGGGGACAGATAGCCTCTGTTCCGGCACCCTGCCGGGACAGAGAAGTGCCCCCGGAGCCATCTCTTTCGATCTGCACCACCATCTCCATCGCCGTTGTTGATTCCCATGATGAGGAGGGAGTAGTTCTTCCTCGAGACTAAGGGCTCTACCGGTAGCTATGTGTTCATCTCTCTCTATATGCATGATCATGTTGTGATCATGAGCTTTGTAATCAAATAGATCTACCTTGCTACTCATGTGCTTTAATAGATCTCCGGCTCTCCCCATGTGTGTGAAAGTGACAGCGTGCACGCCATGGTGATACTTAGGCTAGAGTCTACATAAATACTCATCGTGCTTTAATATATCTATGCTTTTCTCCACGTATATGAAAGTGACAGCATGCACACGTGTGTGGCACTTAAGCTAGATTACATATATATATATATATATATATATATATATATATATATATATATATATATATATATTCATGAGTATATTTTGAGTTGGATGTCTTTATGAAATTATGGTGGTGTTTGTTGGAACCATCTAGCGCTCAAGGTGACAGTGTGGGATTATCTAGATGGGGGAAGGCGGACTTTGAGGAGTGCTTTTATAGCCCTACCATGGATTAGAGTGTCCAACTAGAGAGTAGTTAAGAGTAGTATCATGAAGAGAATATATTTATATGAGAGAGTGTTCACTAGTGAAGGTATGATCCCTAGGCCTTGTTTCTAAACATTGAAACACCGTTCACATCTAGATTTGTTGCATGTTTGCTTGCTGCCATCTTTTTGACTTTAGTCTTTACCTCACCATCAAGCTATTTTCTGACATCGTTACCACTTGTATTTTACTATCTCTTCGCCGAACTAGTGCACACCTGACAAGTGTATTGGGTGTGTTGGGGGCACAAGAGACTTCTTGTATCTTGATTGCAGGGTTGCTTGAGAGGGATACCTTTGACCACTTTCTCCCTGAGTTCGATAAAACTCGGGTGATCCACTTAAGATAAACTTGTTGCTGTTCTACAAATCTCTACACTTGGAGGCCCAACAACTATCTATAAGAATAGAAGTGCATATACATCATCGATAAACCGAGATCTATTCATAGCAAGCCGTGAGGACAAAGTCTTAGTTTTGTCTCACTCTAGACTTTTAATTCCATTGTCATGTGAAGGTAACAAGCCAATGGGTGAATGTGGCGTACGCTCATGTGTGAAAAATGCGGAATATTATACCAGTAGATGGCGTCGAAATGCCACTGAAGTTTCTCGGGTTTTCAGTCAGGCTTAGGCTAGAAAGATCTGATGATGTTATTGTTCATGCCTACCGGCTGCCCTACATATATCGACATACTGTTGACCCAGTTCTAAAACCACCGATCATGTTCTTGTAAATTGGTGATAATCTCGTCAGTCACAGGCTCACTCACTCTATATAACTGTTGCTAATTATGAGACGCCACAAAAAAGGAAGTGGTTTAAAAAGTTTATTTCCCCTCATGTCTAAACATATATCTCACGTTTCTATTATGGTTTTTAGAAGTGACCTTATAAGAAATAAAAGTTGGTATAGTTCTACTTCTTGGTCATGTGAAAATAGCAAAACAAAAAACTAAAAGCTATTTATCGATACACATAGTGATATGAATGTCGAAAGAATCAGAGTGCATGGCGTCAAGGTAGGTGGCCAAGATGGTGGGCCTAACCGTGCATCTGCTACCTCGACAACCGCCTCGTACGTGGCCTACCGTTTCCATCTCCACACGCCATCGGCGACCATGACAAAGGCATGATTAGACGCCATGCCAATTTGCTCTATTGCCTACGTCCCCTTAGGCAGTCTCATCGTTGCAAGACCGGTGCAAATGACAGAAGTGACTGAGCGCTTGTACAAAAGCGACCCGGCGTTCCTCTGGGCCGTGAGGGCCTTGGGGGAGTCGAAGATCCCCGAGGCTTCGTCGACGAGGAGAAGAGAGCGAGAGACATGATAGTAACATGATTACATGAACAATGTGACTGAAGTTATTGCCGCACAACATTGTCAGGTTGAACTAGCTCCACCGTAGAGGCACTAAGCGCGATTGTGCAAATTTTGGCATTGCCGCATTGGTCAAACCAGTCGACGGGATACAAGTACATCGAGGAAATGTGCCACCTTGACATGCGTGGACGACCATATGGAGGAGGGATGGTGCGAAGGGAGTTGCCTGAGGGACATAATGACGAGCAAGAAGTGTCAAGAGCAATAAAAGAGTCGTTTGCTGGCTATACGAAGGAGTCATGACATATATAGCCAACTTATGGTTACAATAGTTAGCTATAAAGACTTAGTACTTTATTATTGAAAATGGCTCATCTCACGTACAACTCACAAACTGTCTAGAACTACATGCTGCAGCTGATTCTTGTACTAGGAGTTCACTTCTTTTCTCTCTTATCTTCTCTCTAACCCAACTAAACAAAGATATATTATTCTAGTACTAACTCTTATAGCCTGACTAGTGGATCTTATTATACTTGGTTTAATGAAGGGAGGAGGTGAAGTAGGCCAGTTCGAAAGTGGAGTTCCAGCATGGACCACGAGTAGAAAAAGAGTCATTCGTCCATCCCAGTTCAGAGCATTACTTCCGGTTATAGTTAGACCCGGGACTAATATGAGCATTAGTCCCGGTTCCAACGGCTAGAACGCCAGCAATCTTTAGTCCCGGGTCAAACGGGACCTTTAGTCCCGGTTCGTATCACCAACCGGACTAAAAGGGGTGCCCCGGTGCCAATCCCTTTAGTCCCGGTTCATATCACCAACCGGGACTAAATGTGTGACCTTTAGTCCCGGTTCGTATTATCAACCCGGACTAAAAAAAAGTGGGCAAAAAAATTCTCAAGTTCTGCCGTGACAGTAAAACGGGCACAAATCCTTTTGAAGATCGTCTTTTCTAGATTCAAAATCATGCCAAAAAGTTATAAAAAATTCTAAAAATAAAATCCTTCGAACTGTAGTTATATTAAGTGATTTAGTTGTTACAAAAAATAACAAATATAAATTTCGACATAATTTACAAAAAAGTTATAAAAATTTAAATAGCCATAACTTTTGTATACCATGTAAAAAGTATAACCTATCAAAACGTGCAGAAAAAATTAGCTCTTTGATTTTAACATACTTAGGCCGTTTTGGATTCTTAAAATTCGAAAAGAAAAAAAATTATTTCAGAAATTAAATTATTTTAGTATTTTTTATGTCATATTTGAATTCCTCGCATTTTTCTGATAATAATGGATATATTATTTGTTAAATTTTGATTTACAGATTTGAAGATATTGTTTATGTCATATTAAATGAATAAATGGCAAAAATAAATAAAATATTAATTTAATTAGTTTTTAATTTCATTAGAATAAAATCTTATTATTAATTATTTATTGTTGTTTACTAAAAATAGTTCTTCTTAATTTCAAAAAATAAAAAACATGTCACATATCGATATGAGTTAATAGGATTGATATACTAGTCTTGACAATAAGATATAAGTGTCCTTCGCGCAGGTGGGACAGATGGAATGAAGAAGTTAAGCGTGCTGGGGGGTGAAGTAGTGCTAGGATGGGTGACCGGACGAGAAGTTTGACTGTAAATACGATTTGAACTGAGATTAAGTATAATTAGTGTTAAAAATGAGAGATGTAGGAGATTAACGAGTCAAATAATTTAAAAGGTTTAAAAAAAATTTGAAAAAAAAATCAAATTTTTTTCTGAAAAAAAGATAAAAAAACCTTTAGTCCCGGTTCGTATTACAAACCGGGACTAAAGGTTCCGCACACTCGACACGGCCCCGTGAGTGAACCGGAACTAAAGGGGTAGGCCTTTAGTCCCGATTTCTTTGTCCCGGTTAGAAAACCGGGACTAAAGGCCTTTACAAACCGGGACCGATGACACGTTTTCCACTAGTGAACGTTGTGGATTTTTATGCGTCAAATATTTGGTCACGAAAATCCAAGCGCTCGAGAGAGAGAGAGATGGATAAGTACTCGCTCTTTGCAAATAAAACAAACAGAATCCCACATAGAAAAGAAGAGCTGAACGTCATCATTTCAGCTTGAGCTAAGAAAAAACATATGGTCTAATTGCTCGGAAGTGCAGAAGTACCTTGACTACAAGCTGAATGCTCTTCCATCGCCTACTGTTATACTAACTTTTTCAGAAGAGGATCTACTGTTTATACTGTAGGATGGTACCAGTGGATCGTGAGAAGAACTAGCTAGGGTTCTAGGACATGTCCGATCCGGAGCAGGAATTTAGAAAGAGATGACAAAACTCTCGACTCCCTAGTCAACTGCCTCTTCTAGAGGGTTAACGAGGTTTGATGAACAGACTTCGCATTCCGGTGACAGTGAGCAAAACGCCGCTTCTGTGGTCAAATGGAAAGCTCGGAGTCAAGTCGCTGAAGTGGATTGATAGCCCTGCGGTAGACAGATTTCGCCCCTGCCTGTTCCCACAGTATTTAGTGGAAATAAAACGTCAAGCCACCTGCTTACAGACTAGTTCATACATTTCCATGGAAATTTCACAACAGCGTAATAACGACCATTTGACATGGTTACCAAACACCGAAAAAGATACTGTATATGCCTACGGTGCGGAATGCGGACACAGATGAGGGAAAGAAGAAGGACCGAAAGATGGTGTTGGCTGCTGTTTTTTTTTTCTTTGAACGGGGAAGAGGTCCGAAAAGACCCCGATGCTGCTTGTAGTATTATCAACGGTGGAGTACAACTTGCAAAGAGGACCAAAAAGCAAGAGAAAATTACACACAGGTCTTGGATATAACGAAAGGAGACCCTCGAACAGAAAATGCAAAAGCAATCAAGTCCAGAGCTTTTCCTATCTCCTCCTCCATGTTGGCTGCTGATTGGTCATAGGTACTACTCAAGTGACGAGGAAAAGTACACCTCCAGCCGTGCACTCCACTACGAGCGAAGGCAGAGAGAGAGACACGTACTGAAGTGGTGTCTGAATGCACGTGTGTACGCGTCAGTACCGATGATCTACTAGCTAGCAAAGGTCATGCCGAGGCAGACTCAAGTACTACTACTGCACACTGTCTTTTTTTGGTCTGTCAGCGTCAGCAAAGCGATACTGTACGTACATACACATATCCTCTGACCTTTTGGGTCTGACAAGAATGGAACACATTTCACCGGCCAGATTTCTGAATTTTTAATTGTTGCTAGCTCTTGTTAGCGAGTGGTTGATGTTGGGGCCTCGGCTGATGGACATCGCTCTCATGCTTAACCAGATCTATGTTGTGTTTCATTTATATCGAACTATGTTGTGTTTCATTTTAAACTCGGTTGTATTTGATTTTATGTCGAACAACGCTTCATATTCATTGTGCTAAAAAAATCACCTGTCAAAAAACGTCACCTTCTGAAAATACGAGTGAGAATTCACCGTTCTGAGTTGCATCTATACGGCATTTTTCCGGCGTTTTTTAGCGCCGAATTCCAGCACGAGAAAGCTCAACAACGAGTACCGATGATCTAGCAAAGATCATGCACTCGGTACTACTACTGCACACTGTCTTTTTGGTCTGTCAGCGTCAGCAAAGCACTACTGTACGTACGTACGCACGCACGCATATCCTCTGCACTTGCATCTCGGCTGATGGACATCGTTCTCGTGCTTAACCAGATCGATGCCCACGTAATCGTCCACTGTCGAATGCAGAAAGGTTGGATTCAGGGAGGCGTGCACTCACTGTAACTGTAACCTGGTTGGTACTACGCGACACATGAGCACTGGCAGACACGCGTAAAAAAGACACGCGTACCGCCCGCTCACTCTCCGCGTTGGACGACGTAAGCCAGGCCAATCGACACGATGAAAACAAGATCGACTAAATTTAAATACTCCTATCTCTTGACGTGGGCTTGGAAGTGTAGACGTTGGCATGATGGCTCTTGTTTTTTAGGTTAATTTTTTCACAAGTCAACTTCAAACTAAAAACAAAATACTCCAACTACAGATGGGGTCGCCAATTGAGTCTGGGCGGGTGTTGTACCTATAGGCTCCAGCCGATGACGTCACGTGTTGATGATTTGTACATCTTGCTAAAGCAGATTATTTATTAAGTCACACCTTGCATTGCGGAGGTTTGCTCTGGTACAACACCCGCCCAAATTTCACTAAAAAATAAAGTTGTAATTAGCCTTAAGTATGTGATTATAAATAATTTAATTAAATTAGCCCACCCTAGCCCATATCCCAACTGCCCATGTAGGGGCATACTGTAGGTGTCTGTCACCGCAATTCGGACTGCCATCAAAACATGATCAGTACTTGATCACATACGGCCGGCGGGCGACCGTCTCCGAAGTTCTTCCAAAGCCGCGCGTCTCACTTGGCTGGACATGGTGCTAGATCATCATGCGCGTCCGTCCATTAATTAATTAATTATTTGTAAAATACCATCATACTCTTAATTATAAAGGCATAACAAGAGATGTTGTTGTGTTTGCGTTGGTCGAAGGGTTGTACCGAAACAAACCCCGATGTTGCCATGAAAGATTAATATGGGACTAATTTGCTCTTCGAGCGTACCCGTTTGATCTGACTTTGGTTCCATCAAGATTCAGTACATGGAAGATTAATATGGGGACTGATTTGTTCTTCGAGCGTACGAGCATTTGATCTGACTTTGGTTCCGTCAAGATTGGCTCCTTGTTTGCATGGTCTCGGTGCATACCTATACTTCTTAAGCTGGTCATAGTGGTAGTATCATACTACTAGTATCATGCATATGATACTGTGTATGATATTATCTCGATATTGCATGATACCATATGATAGTATCATACTAATACTATATTTAATAATTTATAGAATCTTAATATAAAATTATGTACAAGATTTATTATAAAGTTTTTCTAGTTTTACGTGCTACGATACGGTATCTACCTATGATACTCTAACCATCGTTTTTTTCATTAATTGTTGTGTCACATCAGATCCTGGAATTTTGTTATGAGCTAAAGAGAAAACAATATCTTTAATTTTCTCCACAAAAAAACGTCTAATCAGATTCAAGTTATCTTCTACACCCACCGTGTTTGGAAAATCAAGATCCAAGCCAACAATAGCTCTCTCTGATTGACCAAATAGACTTCTATAGTAGAAGATAATGGCATGCACTAAACCAGGTCAATCGACATGATGAAGACAAGATTGACTAAACTAAATATTGCATAACCGGTCCAGTCCTGATCTCTTGACGTGGGTTTGGAAATGTAGACGTTGGCACTGCTGTTGTTTTTAGGTTACTACTTAAATGCCCATGCGTTGCTACAGGACTTAAAAGATCGGTTGATATTTCAAAATTAGTAAAATAGTAAAATTTTACATTGCTTAAAATATAAGTCCATAAGAAGCTATAATTAGACATCACATGACTGCAACATTCTTGTCCCACTTCCGCCTCTTGTGTTGCTCAGTATCTCGTACCAGGCTTCCAAAAGGACAAAAAAATGTTAACCCCGACCCAAGCAGACTATAGTTGCAGATTAGTAACCAGAAGAGAAATTAGCTCGTTTCTAGTCAGAAAAGAGATGAGGTGAGTGTAACGAGCGAAGCTAGCAAAGTACATACCAAGTATGAAAGAGGCAAGCGGTCCATTCATCTTCGCCTACCGATAGGAACAAGCAAAGGGGCTCCTCCTCATCTTTTTTTAAAGCTTCATTATTTTGGACAGACACGACTTCCAAATGACACCACTGGCTATATATTCTCCATTTAAAGATACGTACATACACAGTTCATTCTCCATTTAAAGATACGTACATACACAGTTTTATCACCACACGTTAGCACCTTAGAAATTAGATAAATGGATCTCAGTTTCCTAACCATCAGGATATACGGGTGAGAGCTGACACTCCGGTCATAGCAACTTTGGATACACAAAGTTCTTAGATAATTGAGAATGTATGTTTCTGCATGACTCCTTTATTCTACTCAGTTCAACACCATGAAGAGGGTGAAACAGACATTGACTTTACCCTCTTGGCCATCTTGTTGACAATATGGCGCTGCAGCTACAGTTGTGTTTTGCACTTGGCAGATCCATCAAAACAACGCCCCTGCACGAGTAGTTTTCTGGTCACTTCAAACGCATCGCTTGAACCTCATCACAAGAGGAAGCAGAGCAAGAATTTTCAGTCCAAGGATCCTCTGCCCGACCAGCCACACCACACTGGGACAGAATTATGCTGAAATAGAACATACATGAGATCAGATCTTTCACTCACCATGCAAAAGCTGTTCTTGATGGCAATTGAAGTGGTTTCAGGTCTAGGAAAGGCATGTATTCAGTATTCACTAATTGATTTATATAAGAGGTTTCAGCTAATCACTCACCATGCCAAAGCTGCTCTTAATAGCAATGGAAGTGGCTCCATGTCTAGAGCAGATGTGTAATCTCCACTTGATTTTTAAGAGGTTTTGGCTAATTAAATAGACACGGCTAAAAAGACACTCACCGGGTCTTGATTGCAGAGCGGAATGAACTCGCCAACTTCCCGCTTGCACTATTATTTGAAAAGGGTCACCAGGCTTGCACTTCTTGCATGTCTACTGTGATGAGAAAATCAGTGCTCAGCATCATTATCAAATCAAAGTTTTGCCTAATTAAACCAAGTATTATAGAAGATGGTAGGGCCTTGTGAAGTCTTGTGTAGTACCAACTCATAAAATCATGGAATAAAATAAAACAATATACAATAACCATCTTACACATATTAGTATTATTGTAGGAACAAATTAAACCACCAACACATGCCTAGTGAGATTCTCCTAGTAGTCTCAACAACGCTCGGGATTTCTTCCTTATAACTATATAAAGTTCTATAGTTAGCCACACACTGGAGCATTACTTCAGACGCATAACACTGAAAGGAACATTGATAATTGCTAGTTCCCCAGTTATAGTTTGTGGATTTAAAAATCATACTTTAGTTTGTATGTTTTAGCAGAACTTATAGGTTATATGGATAATACTACCCTCTGAGGACATTCTATTATATATGAATGCAAAGCAATAGAGTTGCCATGATTAATCCCAGCTAAATTCTTCGTGAAACACCAAACCAAGGGCCTATACATATGACTTATTACATAGTTGAATAGTGCACCTGAGCATTTCATATAGAAGATGAGCATATCTTCTGTAATGGCAAACCTCTCAACTTTATTCTAACACAATAACAAATCACTAAAAATCCATAGAGAATAAACAATGTTAGGAAAAGAAAATAAAACTGCAAAACATGTAAGACAAAACTCTCTATCCAATTATCTTGATCTAACCGTTCATCCTTTTAGTTCTATACATATCTACAACCCTTAAAACAGAGAAAAACAGAGGCAACATTTATCTATTGATAGAATACTAACTTGAGAAACACCAGGAAAAAATAAATTGACATCAATAATACATTGAATGAAACATTCAGCTAGGTTGCATAAGTTTACCAACACACGAAGGAACTATTAATGTTTTTTTGTACAAAAGCGTGATAGCACAATCTTGAAATGGTTGCTCTGCTTAATTGTTTTAAAAATAATTACCTAGATGTTGGAGGACGTATATGTAACATCCCAGTATATAGGATCTATCTAAGGGTAGATTTGGGAATATGAATTATTGCATGCATTCATTTGTGAAAATGTGGGTAAATTTTTCGCCAAATAAAAACCTTGAATGATCAATGTTTCTTTCTTACTTTGAGAATATGTTTAGTCTTAAAGGAGGATTGCTATAAACTTTGATATGATCTTAAAGGAATTATGTGTGTTTTGAAATGAGTTTGGATTCTAAAACTTAAGTGTTTTATAATTTAAAAGATTTTGATATAAGATCTGAATCTTAAATTAATTAAGAGAAAAGTATTATAACTTAAATCTTATCTAAAAACAATATTGTATATGAAATTCATTTCATATACATAAACAAGATACAAAGAATGAATTTACTGAAGTTATTCCAAACTTCACAATTTACACAAGAGTAAAGAATAAGAATATCCTTTATTAATAAATATATAAACTTTATTACAAATGAACCAAATAAAGATTACAAGAATTATAAAAGAAAAATTACAAAAGAATAAGAAAACTACATTTGTATATTCACTAACTATCATATATCTAAAACTATACTAAATCTTCATCTTTATCTTTGTACCTGCAAAACAAAGATTAAATAGAAAAAAAAATAGGATCAGTGTTAGTATATTTCTCTCACATATGTCAGTGAGGTGCACTTGACAATCTCATCATTGAGAAATGTGGTAAAAGGGGCAAGTTTCACCAATCTGAAAGATTCCATCCTTCATAAATTCAAAGCCAGAATTCAAATGACAGCCAAGAGGGACCAATTCACCAGCCAGGTAAAAGTAGTTTGGTAATAGTAAAGTTCAAACTTTCTAAACTTATCCACATGTGCATAGCAGACACACAAGCTACACACACAAGCATGCAAAGGGGTGTGATGTCGACCTCACAAGCATAGCCATTATGACAAAACCACAGCCCAGCCGTGGAGGAGCACCTCAGTGCATCTCTCCACTACACAATACACCAGCACAGCTAGGATGAACAGCAGCTAAACCAAGAATAGCAACCAAACCCAACCACCCAGATCAACCCAAACATCACAGGATGGTGACATAAGGAGGGGAATGGATCTGGTGGACAGCAAGGTCAAGCCCAGGAACTAGGAGGAGCAGGCAAGCTCAAGGGCAAGCTCAGGAGCACAGCAAAAGCAGATCAAGATCCAGACCAAGATCAAGATCATCATCAATATACTACATCCACATCAAAATCTGTGGTGAGCCTCATAAAACCATCACATGATTTCATCATATTACCTAAATAAAAGCATGTGTTGTTTTATGAGACAATCTCTCAATAATCACCCAAGAGGAGTGCATCTATCCTAGAGATTTCAAGTATAAGGATAAGAAATCAAGCTCAACCACAAACACTAAACCCTTAGACCAGCATCACTGGGTTCAGTGTTATTTTTTGCAACTTAGATCATTTTAATTTGATCTTATCAGATCAGGGCACATCTCTCAGAGAGAGTAGCACCTCTAAACCTATAAGTTTCAAACAAACTATTGCCCAGCTAACTAGGAATTACATCCTAGAGCCTCAGACCAACATCATAGGTAGGAAAGTTAATAAAAGCTTCCATATCATCTTATCAGTTTTAATCACAAGCATAATCAAGCTAAGCCCCAAAATAAAAATCCAATCACTTGTGTGCCAGAATACAATGGTATCACAAGGACAAGTTCTTAATGAGCTAAAACCAAGCTTCACTTAGCTTCCACAGATAAAAAGGGACAACCACTACATATCATTTTCCTGAAGCCAAGTGCCAGAAATCAACATTTAAATGAATCTATACATCCACAGAAGTTCATTACATGTAATGATTTGATTCAGAATGTATAATCTCAAACAAGCCCACATTATAATTGCAGTAAGCAACTAGTGAGAGAGAGACTACTATCAGTATAAGCCACCTGACAGTAGAGAAACTTCTCAGATCAACAACATAATCCAATCAAGGATTTTATTAAGACACTAGCATGGATCATGGTGGATTACCACTAGAATTAATCTGACAAGCAATTAGCATCAACAAAGCTACTATCAATCATCAAACACATCAGACAATCCTTTTCCATGATCAAATATGATCAACACTAGATCTAAAGCATCATAGATATGATCAACAGGGGGTTATGAATCCTAATCAAAGCAAGAACCCTAATCCAGAGAGGAACTCAACCAGCACATAGTCACTCGGCATGAAAGCCACTAGATACACACACAGAAAGAATCATGGCAGTAGCAGGGACAAACACCACCATGACAACTTACCCTAGGTCCTCGCTGACGAATCGAAGAGGAAGCAGAGGGGCCGACGAACCGTGGCGGCACAGGGAGTGCCCAGAGGGGCGCTGCAACCTGCACCTGCCACGACGGCGGCCGCAGCAGCACACGAGACCAGCACACCACCGCAGGCGAGATCGCGGCGGCGACGGCATCATCTTTTCTGAACCCTAGGGTTCAGGAATGGGAGGAACTGACCACGGGGAAGCCCCGGAGTCAAATCCAAGTGGATAGCACGAACGAGCATCGTCGACAACCCCAACTCGCACCACGGCGGCGGCCAGAACGGCCGACGGCGGCAGGAATCGACGGTCGCGGCATCACCGGCCATGGAGTTGAACCAGAGGAGGAGAGGATAAGGTCGAGGGAGAGAAGGAGGCAGAGTGGGCTGGTGGGCCAAAACTCTTCGGGGTGGTCTTTTTAACCCTGCCCCATTGGGCCACCCCGACCCAATAAGCCTGAGGGGCCAGCCCAAGTTATTTAATAAAGTCTTTATCAATTAAAAAGGACTAAAATGCCCCTGGTCTGAATACTTTTTTTAGAAAATGAAATAAAAGTCCAAAATGTATAAATGAAAGATTTTTGGATTCACAATGATCCACTCTGTCCAAAGAAAATAAAATATCAAATTTTGGACATTTAATTTTTTATAAGAATTTTGTAATTTATATATACCTTATGAAATTCTACAAAATTATTGAAAGATGATAAAAATAAATAAAAATCACTTTTATTATTTATTAATATTATAGTATTTATGAAAAATACTAAATAAATATTTAGTAATAAAACTTTAGTAATTCATATTCCTATAATGATAAATGTTTATAATATAAGTAAAATACCAAAAATCTTGGAAAAATAAAAATTCTAATTAAAAATATAATCATGTATTATTATTTCACTTAATTAAATATTTATTATTTATTAGGTAATAATAAAAATCATAACTTATTGTTTATTAATCACAAAAATAAATATACCAAAATGATCATAAAAATAATATATACATGATAAAAATCTCATATTATACTTTGAATTACATAAAAATTCAAATATTTTAATAACTCAAATTTAAACCTAGTCACTTCATTAATAATTCATAAAAGGATAAATAACATTTATTAATATCTTTTAAATGAGTAAATTAAGTTTAATATATAGTACAAATCTTAAATATTAATGAAATGAAACTCTAATGGTTTAAAAACATTATAGACATCTTTATATTAAACTATATTCAACTCTAAGTGAAGATTATATTCTCAAAGGATTCCAATTCATGATAAAAACCTCAAAGAACATCTTGTAAATAAATGAGATCCTTTCCATTAACTTTGAATTATCAAATTTCAACAATTACCACAACACTATAGAAAGTTCAAGGGTAGTTAAATGAAAATATATCTGAATTATAAACTCTACTCACTTATTTATAAAAGATAAATGATACTACTCTATCATAGAATTAAGAAACCATTATGTCAAGTAACGGAACAAACATTCTTAAAGAAAACATTTCAGATATACAAGATACCAAGGTGTAAGTATCATACTTTCAAAACTATCTACATTTTAAAGTTAACTTTAGTCTGCAAGAGTCTAAATATAATACCATACACATTACTACATGTTTTATAGTTAACTTTGGTCTGAAGTAGTTAATCTATAAAGCAGCTCAAGCTCAAACCATTTGATCAAAACAAATAACATCAACCATCATTAATTAACCACAAGGTTTGTTTAGACCTTAGAAAAGAAACCTTTTCTTCGAAGGTTATCCTTTTTGCCACTTAAAATAAGAAACCTTGTATAAGTAATCCTAACTAGTATGCCATAAGTATGTATACTTTATTCCTACATATGTGTTGACTCCAACCACTCATAAACTCTAATAAAAATACAACTACGAAATTTATCCAAAAGGACCACACATTCAAAAGTAACCACTTTCGAAATCTAAACCTCAGGACAACGTTGTTTCCGAGATTTACGCTTAAAACGTGCATCACACTACTTATGCATAAAAGCATATTGCTTCTTTAAACATTAGTCCTTACCGGACCAATGATGCTGATTTCAGATTTTTGGATCTTATACTGGCTCAAAGACCATGAGTGCATAATCTTGCAACCACAAAAGGCAAGTTCACAATTTCTCATGTCCTTTGTTTATTTTCTGTAAAGTATTTTACAAATCCAGTGTTGTCTTCACCTGCATTTAAAAAAGGTTAAAAAACACTATTTTCCAATAATAATGAGGACTATTGATTATTGATCCAGGGTGATCAGCTAATCTATTAAATCTGACAGTTGGGGTACCACTGTTCAGAACTATATCACCTAGGACTTAACCACCAATGTCGCCAGTGATTCTTGCGCCGTATATTACACGTTGACCATGAGATTTTGAATGGGACGGAGAAGTCAGCCGTATCTTCTTCCTATCGCATGAAGAAGGATGTGCATGTCGTGGCTGTTATCCTTGTAGCGTGCATTTTAATTAGTAATTCGTAGAGGATATGCAGCATATGGTGGGAACCCTCATCGTCCCACGATAGTTCTGACATCTAACGATTTGTACAAACCATTGTCATAATTATTTATGTGGGCATGGTGTACACCAAGGAGGCATGCGGGGTCGCGAAGGGGGCAGTGATTGGCTTCGATCATCTTCTGGGCCCCACATCATGGAATTGTGGACGGGAATAAGCTGCCCGGTTGTGCAACAAAGAGTTGATCTCGCATGGGTAAAGTAACGCACCTCTGTAGAGTGTAAGAACTATAACTTGTTACTCCCTGTTCCGGGAAGGAGCTGCGAACGCGGAGGAAAAGGAACCCCATGAAGGTTCTGGTAAACCCGTGAAGGCTGACGGACATAGCTTTTCAAAATAAAAGCAACCTTTAAAGAAATGTTTATAAAAACTTACATTGCCTATAACCTACGGTCTGTGGCTGTAGTTATAGTGAATCAAACACTCCTTTTCTAGTGAATTTGCTGAGTACGCTCGTACTCAAAATATCTTCTTAACCCTTGCTAGATTATGAAGCCATTAAAATGATGACTACATCAAGATATGCTCCAGGACTTATCAAGACCAGCTAAATCCCTTCAATGGAGACAAGGAAGTCAACATATACCTCAACTCAAGTGAAGACGAAAGTTACCGATTAGGTAGGAATATTGTCTCTAGCCGAAGAACCTATTTCTGTAGAACATTGCAATAGCAGCAATGCCAACCTCTTAGTCTGAATATTAGATTTAATAGTATAATCGTTCTGGCATTGTTTAAACTTTGATTCTTCTCCGTAAGAAATTCTTTCTCTCTCTTTAACCTAGAATGTTCTCTGGATCTTATGTAAAGGAGTGAGCTGTAACCTTCAAGCCATGTTTTGGACCCGTTGTGTTTCTGTTGTGCCATTCTGAGGGATGTAATACTAGTGAACGGTATTTCATTGGTGTAATGTCAACGACTATAGTATACTATATCATACAGTGGTATGCTGGGTCACCGCAGTATATCCATTATTGAGGACGTGGGAGGTTGACGACCTGGTGGCAGCGCCCTATTAAAAATTAGGATTGTGGCCTAGTGGTGGCGACATATCATAGCTGCAGACAAAAATGATACCCCCTCCGACCCATATTAGTTGACGCAAATTTGTCTAGATTTGATGAATCTAGACACTATTTAGTATATAGGTTCGTCCAAATTTTGAAAAATCCAAGTCAAGTAATATGGTCGAAGGGAATACATTATAAGAAACTTTCAAGCCTATGTACTCTAATTGTGAACATTTTTAAATATTCTGCATACTACATAAGTTCTAGCAGTTTAAATATTCTTGTGCTACATAACTACACATCCTAGGTTTCTTGAGATGATGCATTATGAATTCTAGGATGTGTGTGCGTGTGTTCATACGGGTGAGTGTATTTACGCATTGTGAGGGTTTGTTTGTACTGTGTTTGATTCCTATACATAAGAGAGCACATGTCAAGTGATGAAGCGTGCATAAACTCTCGTGTATGTCTGGTCACCATGGTTCACCCGTGCGAGTTCGGTGGTATACTCGCTCTTTGCAAATAACAGACAGAATCCCACATAAAAATTTCTGGTCTAATTGCTCGGAAGTGCAGAAAAGTACCTTGACTACAAGCTGATTGCTCTTCCATCGCGCGCCTACTGTTTTATTGTGCTAAGTTTTTCCGAAGAGGATCTACTGTTATACGTAGTATGGTACCAATGGATGCGCGGGGGGAGGGGGGGGGGGGTCGAGACGGACGTCCAGGACGACGTAGCCAAAAATGTCAGTTTGAAGTTCAAATTTGAAGGCCAAATTTGACATGTTTTAATTCGTATTAGGTACTATTTTGCAAAATGTATTTGAACTGTGCCTTCTACATCCTTTTATGGACAGAGGAAGTACTAGAAACCGCTATTAAATATTTGTTGATTCTAGGAGTTTCAGGAGATTTATTATCATAAATCTATGTATACTCTATGTAATTTATACAATTGTTGTAAACTATTTCAAAAGTACTTAAGTACAATTCAAAATTCAGCACAAGGCAAACTTACTTCAAGATATGCATTGTAAAATATAATAAATAATACTATGACAAACATTAAACAACATTGCTATTTGGTTAACTCTAATGATTAAATAATAATAAAAATGTGCTTGTTAATATTGCAAGATGCAAAAATAATTTCAAAATGGTATAAAAGTTCAGTATAAATTGTAAATGTCTTAGTTCGACGGCGGTCTAGCTTGGACTGAACTTGCGATAACAGTCAGCCAAATAGTTTTATATGTAAATTACCAACGGATAGAATCATGATGGCGTGTTACGAAAACAGTAACGACATCTTCAAAGGCAGGCAGAGGATCCGAATGAGCCCTCATACAACATGTATCACGAGACCGACAAATGATGATATTGACAAGTGGTGACCACCTCCTACTATTATGAGCTCCCCGTCACCCTTTCACTCCAGGTCCTCGTCCTATTTCGGGCCTAGTTAGTTAGTTAGCATCCCTAAATAGTGCATTATGATTTATGTGTGAGTTATTTTATAGTCTAATTGATCGATCAAGCTCTAGTCATAGCAAACCCTAAGGACAATGTCTTGGTTTTGTCTCTCACTCTAAACTCTAAATCCATTGTCAGGTGAAGGTAACAAGACAACGGGTGAACTGGTGTGTGCTCACATGTGAGAAATGCGGAAGATACTACCGGTAGACGGCGTCGAAATGTCACTGGAGCCGCTCGGGTTGTTAGCCAGCCTTAAGCCGAAAGATATGCCGACGTAGGGCCGGCTCTGGCCCAGGGCAAGAAGGGCGATGACCTGGGGGCTGAGAAAACTAGGGGGCCGTATCTGCTACGTATTTACATATACGACCGAGTAAAAATAGGCCCATCTATCTACGGTATAAGCACAGCCCAGCCAGGAAAGATTACGGCAAGCAGAGTCCTGAGTCCTGATGCCTCGTCAGTCGTCACGCACGAGGCCGTGACGGTTACTTTTCTCTCCCTCGATCTGCACTATACTTCTAGACGGTTCATTTTTTATAGATCTAATCACGCATGCCCCTGATGCCCTACCGCGTCACCTCGCCATGATCAACACAGAGACTTGTAGGTGGGGAGCAGACGGAGGCACGAAAATGGCATGACTACTAGTACGGCCTAGGGCAAGAAATTCTTGAGAGAGATCAACAGAGAATTGGCAATTCTTGGATCAAAAGCTTTTACTAGATCAGGCCGTCTCTATTTTTCATGATCTCAACATAAAATTCTCAATCTTGTGAATGGTTTATTCTTTTGTAACAACACTAACAACTGCTCCCATTCAGTAGCGATCATGGGTTCGCAGTTCGCGTTGTTTGTCCGTGGAGGAGATATATAGTCATTCAGATAGCCTCTTGGAGACTTGAATTTTTCTAATTTGCTGCAACATCCAGAGATTTTCTCTCTCCTTTTCTTGTATGCATGTTACCATGGCTAAAATTTCAGAAAATTCCCGTTTCACACGATTGCAGGAGGCTTGGTTGAGCGCAGCTAGCTCCACCGTGGAGGGCTGGGCTGGAGGCACTAAGGCTAGTCATAGTGGGAGTAACTTGGGTAGTAATATAGTCCTACATGTATTGTCAACTAAGCATTTAGATGACATGGCATGCAATTAAATGATGAGAGATATGCTTGTGGTAACTAGCTATGTTACCATAATATCACACATTTCAAGATAAAATGAGTCTACATTATAATAAATGAGGCTTTGCATGATACCACATCTATGTTATTTTGCACTATAAAGATAGTAACTTAAACTAATAACATATGCATGTTACTACTCTAAGTTACTCCCCACTATAACCAGCCTAAGCGCGGTTGTGCCAATTATGGCATTGTCGTAGCGGCGGTCAAACCAGCCGACGGGCTCCAAGTACTCCCTCCGTTTGGAAATATAAGATGTTCTAGCGTCTAGATACATCTCCTTCACAAACCTAAAACATCTTATATTTTTAAACGGAGGGAGTACATGTGCGTGCACGGTCGTATGGAGGAAGGGTGGTGCGAAGGGAGACGTGATGGCCATCGAAGAGTATAGGGGGACTTCTTTTCGGCTTTCTGGAAAAGCTCCCCTAGAAGCTATCCTCCCTCAGCTTCTCCGAGAAGTCTGACTCCTAAATTCGTTTTGGCTTCTAAACTAGTATTGAAAATACTAATTTAGAAGTCTAAACAAATTTCGAAAACGGGCTTCTGAGAGAAGCTGAGAGAGGGCAGCTTCCTGGAGAAGCCCTCTTAGAAGCTGAAAAGAAGTGGGCCATAGAAGTACTCCACGATGGAAGGGCAAGGCGAAGGCAGCCACTATTGCTCTTTGCAAATAACAAACAGAATCCCACATAAAAGAAGAGTTGAACGTCATTTTTGGTCTAATTGCTCGAAAGTGCAGAAGTACATGAATATACAAGCTGATTTCTCTTTCATCGCCTACTTTTTTTTTTTGAGGTTCAAAGTTTTTGAGATTTCAGCAGGTTTTCCCACCGCTCAATTTTTTATTAATTTTTAGATAAAGGAGACTGTACAGACAGAGCTGGAGGAAAGCTCTGAAAGAAAAGGAAGAAGAAGAAGAAGAACAACAAACTAGCAGCTAACTAAGAGAAAGCTTTAATCACTACAGGAATGGCCAGATGCGCCGACGGCCGCCGGCTACGCCGACAGCCAAACGTCGGGGCCGTCGGCGTAGCACCGCACCGGGCCAGCCCAACTGGCCAGCCCTCGGCGTAGCATACACTACACCGACGGTCACCCTCGGCGTAGCGGCGGCCCTCGGCGTAGCTAGCGGACGCGTGGCACATGCCGGCAGCACGGACGACGCGCTAACGGTGCCGTCGGTTAGACCGACGGCGACCCTCAGCATAGCATACGCCGACGGCCACCCTCGGCGTACCACAAACGTACGCCGACGGTCACCCTCGGCGTAGCATTCTCTATTTTTCATATATTTTTTATTTGCATCAATTATTTATATATTTTTTTATTAATTGGATAATTTCGTACCCTCTGAATAGCAGTCTACACGTCCACATGAAATGTCGTTGCGAATCTTCTCACACCCCGAGAAATTTCTATATGTTTGTAAGTGTTATTATCGCATGTGGTTCTCAATAGCACTCACCACGACCACATGAAGTGCTTGCATGTGTCCCCCCTCGCATGCACGCGCTCTAACCTAGAGGCGAAGGTTCCGGGCCCGTATAAGGGTGGAATCTCCCCGTCGAGGTGAAACCGGGTAGGATAGTGCCCCAACTTGTGAGCCAACATGGTTTGACATCACCCTATGACCTAAACAAACACAAAACAAGAGAGAGCTACGCTGGGCTACCCCTGTCAGAGGAACGTCTAGGGGGGTAGACGATCCGAGTGTGCACAGAGATCAGGGTTTCGCCGGAGGAAGACCACGAGAACATCGGAATGAGATGAAAACTTGCATGTGCCCCTAGCATATGTGTGTGTGGGTGTGGTTAGAGGTTGGTCTATATAGGTGCTTGCATGTGTCCCCCCTCGCATGCATGCGCTCTAACCTAGAGGCGAAGGTTCCAGGCCCGTATGAGGGTGGAATCTCCCCGTCGAGGTGAAACCGGGTAGGATAGTGCCCCAACTTGTGAGCCAACATGGTTTGACATCACCCTATGACCTAAACAAACACAAAACAAGAGAGAGCTACGCCGGGCTACCCCTGTCAGAGGAACGTCTAGGGGGGTAAACGATCCGAGTGTGCACAGAGATCAGGGTTTCGCCGGAGGAAGACCACGAGAACATCGGAATGAGATGAAAACTTGCATGTGCCCCTAGCATATGTGTGTGTGGGTGTGGTTAGAGGTTGGTATATATAGGTGCTTGCATGTGTCCCCCCTCGCATGCATGCGCTCTAACCTAGAGGCGAAGGTTCCGGGCCCGTATGAGGGTGGAATCTCCCCGTCGAGGTGAAACCGGGTAGGATAGTGCCCCAACTTGTGAGCCAACATGGTTTGACATCACCCTATGACCTAAACAAACACAAAACAAGAGAGAGCTACGCCGGGCTACCTCTGTCAGAGGAACGTCTAGGGGGGTAGACGATCCGAGTGTGCACAGAGATCAGGGTTTCGCCGGAGGAAGACCACGAGAACATCGGAATGAGATGAAAACTTGCATGTGCCCCTAGCATATGTGTGTGTGGGTGTGGTTAGAGGTTGGTATATATAGGTGCTTGCATGTGTCCCCCCTCGCATGCATGCGCTCTAACCTAGAGGCGAAGGTTCCGGGCCCGTATGAGGGTGGAATCTCCCCGTCGAGGTGAAACCGGGTAGGATAGTGCCCCAACTTGTGAGCCAACATGGTTTGACATCACCCTATGACCTAAACAAACACAAAACAAGAGAGAGCTACGCCGGGCTACCCCTGTCAGAGGAACGTCTAGGGGGGTAGACGATCCGAGTGTGCACAGAGATCAGGGTTTCGCCGGAGGAAGACCACGAGAACATCGGAATGAGATGAAAACTTGCATGTGCCCCTAGCATATGTGTGTGTGGGTGTGGTTAGAGGTTGGTATATATAGGTGCTTGCATGTGTCCCCCCTCGCATGCATGCGCTCTAACCTAGAGGCGAAGGTTCCGGGCCCGTATGAGGGTGGAATCTCCCCGTCGAGGTGAAACCGGGTAGGATAGTGCCCCAACTTGTGAGCCAACATGGTTTGACATCACCCTATGACCTAAACAAACACAAAACAAGAGAGAGCTACGCCGGGCTACCCCTGTCAGAGGAACGTCTAGGGGGGTAGACGATCCGAGTGTGCACAGAGATCAGGGTTTCGCCGGAGGAAGACCATGAGAACATCGGAATGAGATGAAAACTTGCATGTGCCCCTAGCATATGTGTGTGTGGGTGTGGTTAGAGGTTGGTATATATAGGTGCTTGCATGTGTCCCCCCTCGCATGCATGCGCTCTAACCTAGAGGCGAAGGTTCCGGGCCCGTATGAGGGTGGAATCTCCCCGTCGAGGTGAAACCGGGTAGGATAGTGCCCCAACTTGTGAACCAACATGGTTTGACATCACCCTATGACCTAAACAAACACAAAAAAAGAGAGAGCTACGCCGGGCTACCCCTGTCAGAGGAACGTCTAGGGGGGTAGACGATCCGAGTGTGCACAGAGATCAGGGTTTCGCCGGAGGAAGACCACGAGAACATCGGAATGAGATGAAAACTTGCATGTGCCCCTAGCATATGTGTGTGTGGGTGTGGTGAGAGTTTGGTATATATAGGTGCTTGCATGTGTCCCCCCTCGCATGCATGCGCTCTAACCTAGAGGCGAAGGTTCCGGGCCCGTATGAGGGTGGAATCTCCCCGTCGAGGTGAAACCGGGTAGGATAGTCCCCGAACTTGTGAACCAACATGGTTTGACATCACCCTATGACCTAAACAAACACAAAACAAGAGAGAGCTACGCCGGGCTACCCTTGTCAGAGGAACGTCTAGGGGGGTATACGATCCGATGTGCATAGAGATCAGGGTTTCGCCGGAGGAAGACCACGAGAACATCGGAATGAGATGAAAACTTGCATGTGCCCCTAGCATATGTGTGTGTGGGTGTGGTGAGAGGTTGGTATATATATATAGGTGCTTGCATGTGTCCCCACTCGCATGCATGCGCTCTAACCTAGAGGCGAAGGTTCCGGACCCGTATGAGGGTGGAATCTCCCCGTCGAGGTGAAACCGGGTAGGATAGTGCCCCAACTTGTGAGCCAACATGGTTTGACATCACCCTATGACCTAAACAAACACAGAACAAGAGAGAGCTACGCCGGGCTACCCCTGTTTGAGGAACGTCTAGGGGGGTAGACGATCCGAGTGTGCACAGAGATCAGGGTTTCGCCGGAGGAAGACCACGAGAACATCGGAATGAGATGAAAACTTGCATGTGCCCCTAGCATATGTGTGTGTGGGTGTGATTAGAGTTTGGTATATATAGGTGCTTGCATGTGTCCCCCTCGCATGCATGCGCTCTAACCTAGAGGCGAAGGTTCCGGGCCCGTATAAGGGTGGAATCTCCCCGTCGAGGTGAAACCGGGTAGGATAGTGCCCCAACTTGTGAACCAACATGGTTTGACATCACCCTATGACCTAAACAAACACAAAACAAGAGAGAGCTACGCCGGGCTACCCCTGTCAGAGGAACGTCTAGGGGGATAGACGATCCGAGTGTGCACAGAGATCAGGGTTTCGCCGGAGGAAGACCACGAGAACATTGGAATGAGATGAAAACTTGCATGTGCCCCTAGAATATGTGTGTGGGTGTGGTGAGAGGTTGGTATAGGTGCTTGCATGTGTCCCCCCTCGCATGCATGCGCTCTAACCTAGAGGCGAAGGTTCCGGACCCGTATGAGGGTGGAATCTCCCCGTCGAGGTGAAACCGGGTAGGATAGTGCCCCAACTTGTGAGCCAACATGGTTTGACATCATCCTATGACCTAAACAAACACAAAACAAGAGAGAGCTACGCCGGGCTACCCCTGTCAGAGGAACGTCTAGGGGGTAGACGATCCGAGTGTGCACAGAGATCAGGGTTTCGCCGGAGGAAGACCACGAGAACATCGGAATGAGATGAAAACTTGCATGTGCCCCTAGCATATGTGTGTGTGGGTGTGGTGAGAGGTTGGTATATATAGATGCTTGCATGTGTCCCCCCTCGCATGCATGCCCTCTATCCTAGAGGCGAAGGTTCCGTACCCGTATAAGGGTGGAATCTCCCCGTCGAGGTGAAACCGGGTAGGATAGTGCCCCAACTTGTGAACCAAAATGGTTTGACATCACCCTATGACCTAAACAAACACAAAACAAGAGAGAGCTACGCCGGGCTACCCCTGTTTGAGGAACGTCTAGGCGAAATAAGGGGGGAATCTCCCCGTTTAGCCCACATCTAGGGTTTGCTTGGAAAACGAGTACAAGACGAAATAAAAAATTATATATTAATAATATATAGTTTATTCTATAATAGTAGACACTAAATAAAGTATGTTGTAAAATTTGATATTAAACAAAAGACCCTTCTTTCAAAAAAAAAGTTAAAAAAAAACCTAGCTACGCCGACGGCTGCCCTCGGCGTATGCCTGGCCGTCGGCGTAGCCTAATCCGATTTTTTGACCCGCGGCCCACCCCGGGCCACTCGTTTCCCAGCCTCTATCCCCACCCCCCGCCTCCCAACCCCCTCCACACCCCCTACCCGCTGACACCAGCACGCGCAGCCGCCTCCTCCCCCAACACTGCGCCGCCCCTTCCCCCAGCACCACGCCGCCGCCTCCCACTCCCCTAGCGCCTCCTCCCCTAGCACCGCGCCGCCCCCTCCTCGCCAGTACCGTGCCGCCCCTCCTTCCCTAGCAGCGCGCCGCCGCCTCCTCCCCCAGCACCGCGCCGCCCCCTCCTCCCCGCCCCGCATCGGCCCGTCCCTGCCCCAGCACCCCCTCCTCCCCGCACCGCGTTGGCCCGTCCCTGCCCCAGCACCCCCTTCCCCAGCACCACGTCGGCCCGTCCCTTCCCGCCCCTGCCCCTGCCCCTGCCGCTAGCTCCGGCCAGCGCACCTCTGCCCCGACCCCACCGCCACCAGCTGCTCCTCCCCCGACCCCGGCCCCGCTCGTCCCTAGCTCCTCCACCCCGAGCTAGTGGAGGTGAGTGTAGAAGCCCGATTTTTTTTTATTTTTACTTTGTAGTTTTTTATGTGATGATAAATAGGAGTAGGAGTAGTTGTAGTATGTAGGATAAGAAGTAGGAGTAGAATGAAAACCCTAAATAGAAGTAGTTTGTAGTATGTGAGTAGAAATAGGAATGGAACTAGAATTGCTAGAAATAGGAGTAGAATTAGAAATGCTAGAAATAGTAGTAGAAATAGAATTAGAAATAGATGTTGCATATTTAACCATCTTATCATGTTTTTTGCAGTTACCGGAGGGTGAGCGGGGGAGTGTTTCGACGGCGGGGTCCCGGATCATCTTCGACGATTTGATCACGCTTCGAGGGTGAGAATCCGTTCGCCTCTCTTGTACCTAGGTTTATTTTCGTGTCTAGATCACCAAGTATGTCGCGTCACCTAGGCGTCATCCCGACCGTAAGCGTTACGCGACTTAATATGCATTAGTGGTCTCGCATATTTTGGACCGTAACGCTTATGGCTTTTATCGGGCAGTCGGCGGATTCGTAGTTGGGTTTGGTTCTCCCTGGCTCTACCTCGATTCGAGACAGGATTTCGGTGGCGCCTCCTCGTTGTTCTCCGGATGCACATCCTCTTGGCTTTTTGTCGAGACGTGTATCGGGAGAGCAGCGGGGAGGTGCTGCCGAAATTCTGCTTGGATCGGGGTAGAACCTAGCAGTCTGTTCCTGTAGTGAATCCAGTCCTTGAAACCTATGTAATACTTTCTAGTGGCCTTGTAGGACAGAGGAGCCAGTTTATCTTTGAAAATCTTTTTAGATCTGTACAAATTGGGCTCAATATCCTTGAAGATGTAATCGTCTCTCCCGCACCAAATCACCCAGCAGATCAGCATAATAACTTCCAGAGAGAAAGGCTGCCCAATAACACTTTTTAGATCGGTGATGAAATCAATAGGCGGGGTCAGATCATTTGCCATTGCTGGAGGAGACCAACCTGGACAAAGATAGTTCCAGCAGGCTCGAGCAAAATGGTATTGCAAGAACAAATGATTTCTGGTTTCAAGATGAAGACCCCCACACAGTATAGCACAGGCATAAGTTGGCATGAAAAGGTTCTTTCTCTACAGTAGTTCTCTCGTGTTAAGACTATTTTGCAGAAGCCAGAAGAAGGCCTTGTGCTTTGACTGACTACAGATTTTCCAAACCCATTTGATAGAGGGGCAAACAATACTCCGCCCCATTGTCAGTTTGTAAACAGCTGAAACTCTCAGAGTAGAGGCATTATCCAGAACTAACCACTGATCATGATTAGAGGAATGGCTTGGAGGATGTCAGGACCTCACTAGAATATTCAGGTGATTCCAGACTTTCATCCTCCTCATCACTATGTCCTTGCATTTGAATTGCATGCACCATATTTTTGACACTGGTGCACTTATGACCATACGACCATTGTTCAGGGCAATACCAGCATCTACCTTTTTCTCTTGGTCTTTCCACGGTGACTCTCGGCTTGTTGTCTCTGACAGAGTTGTTCAGCTTGAAATTTTGGCCTGTGTTTATTCTGCTGGGAGTGGTGCTTGGTGAAGGTCGTCTGCTGGTGGAAAGGTAAGCTTATTCCTGTTGGCGGGCGTGCCAATAAGCTGAGCGAAGTGTGGGAGGGTTATGACTTTTGACAGCATGTTTAATTGTATCCTTCAGCCCACTTACGAAGAGAAGCAAGAAGAAATTGTCAGTCAAGTATGGGTGATCACGACGCATGTGAATCATATACTCTTCGAATGAGTCAATATACTGATTGACTGTTGTGAGTTGCTTGAGATTCTGAAATTGCTCCATAGACTCATGTTCGCCAACAGAGGGAAACCTTTCACAGAGCAGTTCACATAATTGTTCCCAGTTCATCAAATAAATATTCAGGTTGCTGCTGGCTAGCCATGTCTTTGCTTTGCCTCTTATGTGAGCATTAGCCCATTTTATCTTGGCTTCGTTGTGGATTCCCAATAGATGGAATATGCTTTCGCATTCTTCAATCCAACACTTAGATTGTCTCCAAGGAAGAGGGGCAATTCCATGTTGGGGGTTCTGAGGTAGGGGTCTTGTATGTTATTGTGATGAGGAGTAGGAGGTGGTGGTTCTGTAGGAGGTGCATGTGATCTGTGGTATGGTGTAGGGGTATGTTGCTGGTGTTGGACTTGGTGAGAAAAACGGTTGTGTTGGTTTGGTGGGAAAATTGGTGTGGAATTGGTGATGGGAGCTGTATAAGAATAAGTTGGTTGGTTGGTATGTTGGTGGGTGTAAGAGGAAGAATGGTGACCCTGTGGTAAAGCAGGTATATTGGAGTTGTAAGAATTGGTGATGTTCTGGTGAGGGTAAAAGGTTTGACTGGTGTTTGTTGTATGGCTAGGTGGGTATGGTTGATAATTGTACTGGAATTGAGGTTGTTGGTAGTATTGGGGCTGACTGTAAGGGTTGGAATTTTGATGGAATTGAGGTGGTTTGTGTGCAGGTGGTATGTAGGATGAGGTTGGTGGGGGTAAAGGAGAGGAATTTGGTGGAGTAAATGTAGAAGATGGACAT
This sequence comes from Avena atlantica, assembly GCA_910589765.1. NCBI lineage: Eukaryota > Viridiplantae > Streptophyta > Magnoliopsida > Poales > Poaceae > Avena > Avena atlantica. The sequence goes on from OU342736.1 coordinate 489,522,826, forward strand.
TGGGCAGAGCATGGTTGGGTAATGTTGGGAGAGCAGTATGTGACCTGAGCCGAAGGGGAGGGGTAGGAAGTGTTACCAAAGTGAAGGGGGCGAGCAGTGGTGTTCATCGGAGTTGACTGGGTCGAGCTCTGTGGAGTTGGCGCTTCCGGAATCGGGCTCAAATGCGACGGAAGTTGCGGAGGTGTTGAGAAATTCGCTGAGGTCGGGGCCGAGTCGCTCGGGGTAGGAGCTCGCTCCGGTGGTCTGCTCAGCGAGGCGTTGATCTGGCTGACCATGGTCATGAGGTTGGCCATGTCTCCCTGCATCTTGTCCATCGATTCTTGGTGTTTATCCAGTCGTGACGAGAGGTTAAGGACCTCGCGAGGCAGGCGTTGACTGATTTCCGCCTCAGCCCTTTGTTGTTCCTGCTCCGCCAGGACTCGGGCAGCTTCCTCCGCTTCCTTGTCCATGCGTTCCTGGGATCTGGTCCGGATAATCGACATCCGTTCCCACCTCGCAGATCTTGCTGGCAGAGCCACGGAGAACTCGAGGGGAATTTTACCTCTGGATCAATGTGACCAGAGAACCCGGGGGGAAAAAAAATTCTTGCAGATCTTGATGCTCTGATACCACTTTGTCAGGACCTCACTAGAATTGGAGATTGAGACAGTGGAAATCGGACTGGAACTGCTAGGTAGTTGCTATGAACACTAGATCTAGGCAAGGAAAAATAGGTAATTGCAGGATAAAAATAGCAGGAAGAAGGTAGGCAGTAAAAGTACAGGAAGGGGAAATTAGGGTTTTCATTGTCGAGCCTCCCAGCCACCCACTCTCCACGGTTTTATAGACCAACCGTCAGAGCCTCGACAGTTTATAATTCGAATACAAATTATTTGAATAGGTTTAATATGAGCCGTTGGATACACCGAAGCGGTACACAAGCATCACAGCCGTCCAGGGCGAAAGGACAAGCTCCAGTGACAAAGGAGCTCCCGAAATACCAGAAATTGAGAGTAGGCTTCTTGTGAAAGGGGCATGTGAAACTGAGCAGCAAAATTGTTTGCTGACAAAGCATTACTGATTGAAACAGAGTCCTCTCTGGCAAAGGAAAAGAGGTGGGGCAATTGCTGTTTGAGGACCGACTGAGACCATTTATCATGCCAAAGAAGCACAGGGGATCCAGAATTTACAGAGCAAACCGCAATGCTCTTGTAATTAGGGAGACTTTTGAGACATTGTCATACTACGTACTCCCTACAATCTATAATAAGTGTCACTCATTTATACAAAGTTTATACTACTCCCCTCGACCCATATTAATTGACTCACAATTGACTCATATTTAGTATATAGGTTCATTCAAATTTTGACAAATCCAAATCAATTAATATGGGTCGGAGGGAGTAGCTTAATATAAAATAAGTGACACTTATTGTGGATCGGAGAGAGTACCAACCTATTTCGAAGAGGATCTACTGTTTATACTGTAGGATGGTACTACCAGTGGATCGTGAAAAGAACTATGGTTCTAGGACTTGTCCGTTTCGGAACATGAATTTAGAAAAGAGATGACAAAACTCGACCCCCCTAGTCAACTGCCTCTTCTAGAGGGTTAACGAGGTTTGATGACCAGACTTTGCATTGCGCGCGGTGACAGTGAGCAAAACGCCGCTTCTGTAGTCAAAGGGAAACCTCAGAGTCAAGTCGCTCAAGTGGATTGATAGGCCAATTTCCGTCCCTGTTGTAACAATATTTTTCATCTAGTACTAGGTATGCTAGATCCGTACATACATACATGTCCAAGAAAAATACGTGCTACAAGAATCCAGTACTCTACCCACTCCAGCCGTGCACTCCACTACCAGAAAGACCAAAGCAGAGAGATATATAGAGAGAGAAGAGAGAGCTGAGCTTGACCGGGCGCGTGGACATCCCTTTTGCAGCGTCCACATTGCGCTTTGACACTTTTGTGGTGGCCTGATGGAGCATGTAACTTTGAAAAGTGATGTCTGAATGCACGTGTGTACGTACGTGTGATCACTCCGAGTGCGTGACGATCTACTACTTACTCCGATTCATATTAACTGTCACTAAAATAGATACATCTAGACATGTTTTAGTGTTCGATACATCTATTTAAACGACAAGTAATATAGACCGGAGGAAGTAACAAAGATCATTCTGAGGCAGATTGCTATTCTGCGCCCCGCTTGGTGTGATCCGATGATTGGTGGCTGGCGTTCGAGAAAGGAGCAGCCCCGGCCATTTTCTCCTTTTCGATCAAAGTGCTCTGTAAAAAAAGAAGCAACTTCAGAGTTTGGACAAGGTCGGTACTGACTACTACTGCTACTACCGCACACTAGGTTTTTGGTCTGTAATCGTCAGCAAAGCACTGCTGGTAGCACGTACACATATCCTCTGTCCTTCTGGGACTTGCAAGATTCGAACAAAATTCACAGTCCAGCTTTCTACTGCTCCTTCCTTCCGACCTATATCAGTTGATTTGAATTTCTTAAAATTTAGATGAATCTATATAATAAATGGTGTCTAGATTCATTCAAGTGTTTAGACAAATTTGAATCAACTAATATGGGTCGGAGGGAGTAGTTTGTTGCTAGCTCTTGTTTAGAGCATCTCCAGCTGTTTGGGCTCTCCAGAGGCATTTTTCATCCGTCGGAATTTCGCTGTGGGCGTGGCCGGCCTCTCGGGCGGCGCTGGAGCTCGAGCTCGCGGCCGACGACGATGGAGCATGAGCTGCTCTGGCAGTGGCAGAACACGCGTACTGCCCACTCACGCTCACCGTTGGACGTTAGGTCAGGTCAATCGACACGATGTAGACAAGATTGACTATTAATTGCGTTACCAGAATCCAGTGCTGATCTCTTGACGTGGGTTTGGAAGTGAATGTAAACGTTGGCATGGCTATTGATTTCTACTCCCTCTCCCTCTGTTTTAAAATATAAGATATTTTAGGTTTGTGAAGTAAACGTATCTATATTTCTTTTAGTGTGTAGATTCACTCTCTAAAACCTAAGCACTAAAATAAATATAGATACATTTTCTTTATAAAACTAAAACATCTTATATTTTGAAACGGAGGGAGTAGGTTATTTTCCGCTAATCAATTTCAAATTATAACTAAAATAATTGAACCAACTATAGATTGGGCCGTCAATTGAGAGGGTGGTTCTACCCATAGGCTCGAGCCGATGACACGTCATGTGTTGATGATTTGTATATCTTGTTAAAGCAGATTATTAAGTCACATCTTACATGTTGACCGGGTGGTGGCTTCTGCGCGCTTAGGGTCTGATGGACTAATTGTGCTCCTGGCTTGCTGACGAGTGGCTTGACAAGATTTTAGATTTTTAGACGATGCACGTAGGTCACATGGCCCCGACATAGCCACGCACATCATTAATATTGTAATGTAGCAACATTTGTCGCTAGGACGGCTTTGTTTGTTTGTTTGGGCTTTTGACTACTTCTCTACTAGAAAAAGACAGAAAAATAAAACAAATGGCCAGCTGTGCGTTAGGTTTTTGGCAAAGTACTTCTACGAAACAGCCGTCGCGGCCAAAGCACGTCGATGGGTGCTTTCCGCAACTTCCCGCAAGTGCCAGCGAACCGTTCTCATAATTGGACGTAATTTCGCCTCAATTTACAAGACAATGCCACCATGAACTGATTCCGTACGTGACCCAGTTCCCTGAAAAAAAAGCCACGGTCTGGCCTCCTACGCGAACGGGTCCCTGCCCTCCCTTCTCTCGCGATAGGGTTCGTCGCCCCGCATGCCTTTTCTCGCCAGCGCCGCCGCCAGCTCCCCGCCCCCTCCTCTCTGCCTCCTCCCGGCCACCATCCTCCCTGCCTCCTCCCCGCCGCTCTCCTCCCTGCCTCCTTCCTGCCGCCATCGGCCTTCCTCCTCCCCGCCTCTCTCCTCCCTTCCGTCGAACCTCGCACAACCGCTGCCAAGACCGCCTACCTCTCCGGTAAGGCCACTGTTTACTTGATTCTGGGGCTGTTTACTTCTTGTTGTTTGATGTGGTATGAAATTTGATGTTGTTAGATGTTAGATGTGGGTTGTGGTACAAGAATTAAGTGCTATGAAATTTGATGTTGTTAGTTGTATAAAATTCCATACATGTATTTGTTCATGTGGTGATGTTTGAAAATTTGATGTCACTTGTAAAACTGAATGACCAATTTGATGATGTTTGCTGCTAATAATGTGTTGGTCTTGCTGAAATTATGTTGCTTGTTGTAGTATTGGTACGTTTTGGTCTTGCTGAAATGTCAAAGATGGTTTGGGATCCATACCACACTAGAGTTTCCTGTGACATTTGTATGGAGGAAGTGAACGGCAATAATAGGGATGGGGGTTGCTTGAGTAGAAAGGGGTACAAGAATCTTGGAGACAAATTTGCCGAAAAAACAGGGAAAAGATTAACGCAGAAACAATTCAAGAACAAATGGGATGCTTTAAAGAAGGATTACACGGGGTGGATGGAACTGCAAAATGCGACCGGGCTTGGTTGGGATCCTATAACAAAAACTATGGATGCAGATGATGATTGATGGAAGAATCACATAGCTGCAAGTTACCATTTGTTATACTTGCCTTTCCTTTGTATTTGTTATTATGATCATCGGACTGATCTCTCTATTATGTTCTTATTTGCAGATTCGCCCTGACCATGCAAAATTTAGGAATGGGCCACCTCCCAACTTGGAAAAACAGGATGTTATGTTTAGGAAGGCACATGTCACTGGACAATCAGCTGCCATTGCAGGTCAGGAAGAAGGAAATGGCAATGAGGCTCCAATAATGCTTGATGATGATACCTTGCCTTACAACAATGCAATAGCGAAACGTAAGCATGTAGAGAATGAAATGGGAACGGGGAAACGCAAGCATGTGGAGAAGGATTTTTTTCTCGGCTTACAACAATGCACTGAACACAATTGTATCAAGGCACACTGAAGGAAGTTCTAGCAGTAAGGATGATCAGGTCCCAACTATAAAGGAGTTTTTAGGAATGGTTCGAGATTGTGGAGTGAGTGAAGGAACTGCTATCATGTACACTGTTGGCAATCTAGCTACGAACAGGGATCATAGAGAGGTGTTCGCAGCATTTGCAACAACTGCGGGCAGACTCGATTGGCTCCAGAGGACACATGATGAGATGGACAAGTAGATATATAATTGCTTTGTTGTCATTGCAGAACTTGTGTGTACTATGTATCCGTTGGAGACTACTTGTTATTATTCTTTATCTATTTATTTTGTCAAGACTATTTGTGATCATTGTAAAACATTTGTTGATTGTTGTGTGAAACATTTGATGATTGTTGCATGTCTAGTCATTATTGTGTGAAGTATTTGCTGATTGTTGCATGTCTAGTAATTATTTTGCGAAGCATTTGCTGATTTTGACATGTTGTAATTATTTTGTAGATGGATGGTGGTGGTGATGATCGTGAGTATGAACTAGAAAAGACACGACAGTTGCTCGGAATGGTGCATGACCTTGCCGTGTTAGGATACTATGGTAATCTCTATAGTAAAAAGTACTTGAATAAAGAACCTAGGAGGGTTCCAGAACAAACTGGTCTTGAATGGGTGAATGAACAACTTGGAAATAGGAAAAGATGGTATAAAATGTTTAGAATGTATCCTGACGTGTTTCATCCATTGCACAAGCTTCTAGTTTCTAGCTATGGGTTAAAGTCAACTAGAGACATGTCATCTGTTGAATGCCTATCTATGTTTCTATGGATGGTTGGAGGACCACAGTCATTTAGCCAAGTTGAGAACCATTTTTGTCGTTCAACTGAAACAATTCATAGGAAGTTTCACATGATTTTGGATTGCTTGTACAAGTTGGGTAAGGATAACATAAATTCAGTAGATCGAGAGTTCAAGGATGTGCATCCAAGACTTCAAGATGCACGCTTCTGGTCTCATTTCAAAGATGCCATTGGCGCCATAGATGGCTCGCACATTCTAGTTGAAGTACGTATAAAAGAGGTGGTTAACCATACAGGAAAGCATGGTTATACATCACAGAATATTCTAGCGATATGTGACTTCGATTTGAGATTCACCATTGTTGTTGTTGGATGGCCTGGTTCGGCGCATGATACACGCATTCTACAACGCTCCATTGAGAAGTATCCAATAGAGTTTCTGACTCCTCCTGGTGGTAATATTCTATATCTTTGTCTACATGGTACACACATAGTTACAAATGCATTTTCGTTAATGTTTGATTTTTTCGTTCATGTGCAGATACATATTACCTTGTTGATTCTGTTTATCTAAATAGAAAAGGGTTCTTAGCTCCTTACAAGCAGAACACATACCACATACAAGATTTTCGTCGAGAAGGGAGACAAACAAATAGGGAAGAGATTTTCAACTATCTACACTCATCGCATGCTATCGAGCGTGTCTTCGGTATATTGAAAAAACAAGTGGCGTATATTGAAGTATATTCCTTCTTATGGTCTGGTTACTCAGAAAAGAATTATTCTTGCATGCATAGCACTTCACAATTTTATTAGAGACTCCAACTTACGCGACAAACAGTTTGATCGGTGTGATGCAGATGAAGACTACCTTCCTAAGGTCCAAAGGCAATCAGTAACATCGGTCGGTGATACTGCTCCGAGTGGACTACACACGGTAGACATGAACTCAACGCGTGATCGCATCGCTACTGCATTGTATAATGCTAGAAGAAGATGATCGGTTAGATCGGTGCGGATATATCTATATTCATTATGCGACTATCTTTATTTGTTTAATGGTTGGACATGTATTTTGGACAAAACAATATGTGACCTATGGTAGATAATAATAACATATGCGTTTATGTATTTTAATAGTGAAGTTTACGTGTTATATTATTACAGGAACATTACAGACAATTTCTTAGCACACAGCCAGACAGCCAGCCAAGTTGCCAAACAGTCAAACTCAGAGAAGTAGCTTTCCCTGCACAACTGCACAGCCAGCCAGCCAAAGCCCAAACAAATAGGCCCTTGATCTTGTAGGACTTTATTGACTAATAAACTAATAAAATAGGCTGCGTGCATTATTTTTAACCTTTGTTTTTGAAAGAAAAAAAACATCTTATGTGTTTGTGATTGCTCCTGAAGATTATATTAGGGACTAATTTGTTCTCCGGGCGAGGCCTTTTGATCTAACTTGGGCTCCATCTAGACTGGCTACTTATTGTGCTCTACAAATAACACCTTATGCATGGTCTTGGTGCATACCTACATGCAAAGACTGAGATTGCATAAAATTATTCATTCCAATATCCATGTATAATCTGCCTTTTTTTTGTGCTTCCTGAGATAAACAGTATATTTTGGAGCATAGCAACTTTGTTTTAGGAGCAAAACTAAGCTATTCATAATAAATGCCGTTCATTTAGTAAATTTTTATATTAAATCGATGACACTTATTATGGATAGTTAGTACATGAATGCAACACAATCCTTGCTACCGTTATGAATACATTTTTTGGCAAAGAAAATTGTGCAAATCACTTCCATACAATGTAGGGTCTCAGCTTGGTGTGGTGCCACAAGAGGGACGGACACGCATGACTCCGCAATAACTTTTCAGGCTATCTATCTATGCAGTGTTGTGGAAGGAAGACGTCCTTGTCAAAAAATTAAACGTGTGGGGTTCTTTTTTGATGCGCATTTCTGTCTGCCTCACATGCATTGGTGATGTTTTTTATTCCAAAAAAGAAACTTCACGATGGTGATGGTGGTAGCCGATCGATCACCATGGCGGCTCGGCCGGCCATCATCACCAATCCATGAAGACAACAAAAACAGCAGGCATGTGCCACTGACCCACTGGTCTCAACTTTGATGCTCATGGTCATCGTGCCACCACCACAAAACGAACAAGGCAAATAAATAAATATGTATCAATTAAAATCTTGTTTTGTGGAATCTCTAGATTGGAGCACACATGCCATGCTTGGGACGCATGGGACAGTGGATTGATTGGAGTAGATGTGAAATCTCAAGAACTTCACACAGAGAAAATGCATTAGTTTTCTCAAGGACAAAGTGTTGTTTTGCTTTAAAACATCCCAGTGGTCTCCTTCCAAGTGGATCGTGCATCCCCATGTGCTCTTGTCCTGCTAATTTGTCGGATTGGCGCGCGGAGGAAACGGAACGCGATTTTGTTAATTAAGAAACAAAAAAGACAAGTCCATTATTCATGAATCTGATATTTTCTAGACTAAACAAAATACTTACTCCAATCATTCCATAATAAGTGTCACACATTTTGTAGTGCAACTTTGTACTAAATCTGTGGCATTTAATATGGAACGCATGGTGTACTATTTTTATAATTCTAACCAAGTTGTACACTTCTTAAAAAATGTGCAACACCCAATAGTCCTTGGACAAAAATTCAATATTCCCGATCATCATCTTAGAAAACTAGTAATTTCTTCGTATAGTTAAAAGTTGTTGCTCATTATTATTTGTAGATAAATATTTGCATTATCGCAAATTAAACCATCATTCTTGTAGCAAAAAAATCAAACATTAAATGACCCTTCGAAGGTTGGCATTGCCTAAGCCACATAAAATCAAAGATATTCAAAGAAACAATAAGGGAGAAGAAAAATAGGAGAAGAATAGTCAAAGATATTCTTCAATCACCTAAAATCATTTAGAAAAATACCAGGCAAGAAAGAGAGAAGACGCCAAAGCGGCACAAATATTCGCTCGCGTGAAAAAGAAATCAAGAGGAGAAGACCGACGACCACCAAACGTGTGCGGCCTCCTTTTTAACAGTAGAAGAGTAGTCCCTCCTCCTCCTCCCCTCTCTTCCGCTGACAGGCAGCAACCGTGGTGGTGTGGTGGCGGAAGAACCTCTCCTCTCTCCGGACCGGGGAAGCGGAAGAAAAGTCTGGAGGCGTTCCAAGATTCCCCACCAGCGAGTCCCGCCGTGATTCCCCAATAGTTTTCTCGCCGGCACGTGGAGAAATATGGGAATTTTGGAGCTCGGGAGTCACTTGCTCCGTTGATTCTCGAGCTGCGGAGGTCCCCTGCCTCTCGCCGCCGGTACTTGGCTCCGTCCGCAGGCGCTGATTGTTTCCTCTCTTGAGGTGAGCAACTCCTTCTCATGATTCTTTTTTCTTGGTTTTTTGTTGGTTTATTTGTTGAGGTCCGTTAGGATCATCGCTGTGTCCTGTAAAGAAAAGCTCAAATCTCGGCATATTGTTTGCAGCCAGCCTGAAGAAGACTTGGTGTTTCCCATTACTTCAAGTTTGGGTTTGCTAGATTCTGCAAGAACAAGATCTTGCAATTTCTGGCCTTTGTCACGGTACCACCAGACCCCGCAAGTTCTTGGATTTGGATTTGGAAGATGGAGAGGCAATCCAGCTCCCGGCTCGGTGCTCTGGAGAAGCTGAAGAGCTTCCGGGGCATAGAGAAGCAGAGGAGCTTCAAGTTCCTGTCCATGGAGAGGCAGCACAGCTTCAAGGAGAGGAGGAGCAGGGACAGCCCCGGGAAGAGGGGCGACTCCCCGCTCCACCTGGCGGCGAGGGCCGGCAATGTTGCCCATGTCCAGAGGATCTTCGCGGACTCCGATCCGGAGCTGGTGGGGGAACTGGCCGCCCACCAGAACCAGGACGGCGAGACGGCGCTGTATGTGGCTGCGGAGAAGGGCCATGTCGACGTTGTGTGTGAGATACTGAAGGTCTGTGATGTGCATTCAGCGGCGCTCAAGGCAACCAATAACTTCGATGCGTTCCATATTGCGGCGAAGCAGGGCCATCTGGGTTAGTTTTCTTACTTCTTTCAGTTCATCAGTAATCGCCGTATCTTGTTAAATTTTGACCGATGAACTCTATCTAAGTCAATGATTTGTTGATTATGATTGTGTGAACTGGAATTCTTTAATATGTGAGGGCCGGCGATGTTTGTAGTTGCAGTTGTCTATGTTTGTAAAGAATGACTTGCATTTGGTTGACTTCAGCAAAATCCTCAACTCATTGTGGTTGCATAGAATGTTTTCCTATCATTCTAAATATATCCTTGGGAACATTTGATACTGGAGCATTTACAACCTGACCACCTCTGCATTAAATGTTTGAGAAATTTATGTGGCTGTTTTGGTCTAAATTCCATCCTACTTTTCTTGTTTTATTACTTGTTTAAATGTAAAGTTGAGCATGGATTCATTGATGTATGGAGAACTGTTTAAAGGCAGAATTTCATCCGAACGTGTGTTGCTGTTGCAATATGCTTAGGATCTTAAAAAAAATGCTTAGGATCTTAAAAGAAAATTCATTGATGTAACCAAAACAAATAGTGCTTAATTCTTTCATGCATCAGATATGATTAATTTATCCCTAGATTTAGCCATGAGATATAAAATGATGCTTCTTGGTAAAATTGTTACTTGCCAGCAATCTTTGCTGAAACTAATTAATTAATGTAGTTTTCAATAGTACTCCAGATCCCTAACTATAATGATACCTGCACCTTAGTGGAGTGTTTTCCTTAACCTTATTGCTAAGTCAATCAGCTCATATAGATGTTCCCTCGTTTTGTTTACCAGATGTTCTGCAGGAGCTATTGCAGGCATTTCCTGCGTTAGCTATGACAACCAGTTCTGTAAATGCCACAGCTTTAGACACTGCTGCAACTCAGGGCCACATTGGTATTGTCAATCTTCTACTGGAGACAGATGCCAGTCTTGCTAGGATTGCAAGAAACAATGGGAAGACAGTTTTGCATTCAGCAGCAAGAATGGGTCATGTGGAGGTGGTAGCGTCGCTGTTGAATAAAGATCCGGAGATTGGTTTCAGAACTGACAAGAAGGGACAAACAGCATTACACATGGCTTCGAAAGGCCAGAATGCTGAAATTCTGCTCGAGTTACTGAAGCCCAATGTCTCAGTAATCCATGTGGAAGACAACAAGGGGAACAGGCCATTGCATGTTGCAACCCGGAAGGGCAATACCATTGTAGGTTATCTTATCTCAGAAGTATCTTTTATTTTCTTCCCTCCTTGTATATTGCACATTATTTCTTTGTCCAGACTACGCTCATTTGCAAGATATTGCTTGTTTATGGCAGCAATGCTAGATTTGTTTTTAGATTAGCAATGCTAGATATTGTAGAATATATCTAAAGCAATTTATAGTCCACCATGTACAAATATAGTGGAAAGATTTCCTTCCATAAACTTGAGGAAACCATGAAGTTCTAAACAGTTTCAACCAGAATCTTAGTGGACTTAGGTAATAAGCACTTTGCACTTCAGTAATTTTGCATCCTTTGCTGATATTTGTGTAATTCATTACAGATGGTTCAGACTCTAATATCCAGTGAAGGGATTGATATCAATGCAGTCAATAAAGCTGGAGAGACTGCTTTTGCGATTGCAGAGAAACAAGGCAATGAAGAGCTTGTTAATATTCTCCGAGAGGCTGGTGGAGTGACTGCAAAGGAGCAAGTAAATCCTCCTAAATCAGCCAAGCAGCTTAAGCAAACAGTCAGCGATATCAGGCATGACGTCCAATCACAGATCAAGCAAACACGTCAGACCAAGATGCACGTCCACAAGATCAAGAAGAGGATTCAGAAGCTCCACATTGGCGGGCTAAACAATGCCATCAACTCCAATACCGTTGTTGCAGTACTTATTGCCACCGTTGCCTTTGCGTCCATATTTACAATTCCTGGTAATTTTCTGGAGAATATGAAGGATGCGCCTTATAAGGACATGACTTTAGGGCAAGCACTGGTAGCAAGCAAGCCAGCCTTTATAATCTTTTTGGTCTTTGATTCCCTGGCTCTCTTCATTTCGCTTGCGGTCGTCGTTGTCCAGACCTCTCTGATTGTTGTCGAGCAGAAAGCAAAGCAGAAGATGGTCTTTGTGATGAACAAGCTGATGTGGCTCGCGTGCCTCTGCATATCAGCAGCCTTCATAGCATTGACCTACGTTGTCGTGGGCCGCAATGATGAGTGGTTGGCTTGGTGCACGATGGTGATCGGCACCGTGATTATGCTAGGCACTATTGGTTCTATGTGCTACTGCATCATCACTCACAGGATGGAAGAGAAGAACCTGAGGAGGATCAAGAGGTCCTCCATGAGCCAATCATGGTCCAAATCTTTTGACTCGGACACCGAGCTAGAACTGGCCAGTGGAAACAAGAGGATGTATGCTCTGTAGGATGATGAGTTGATATCAACACCTGCGCCCGAGTCATGTATATATCGAAGCCCGTTTGCCTGAGGTGACTCAACAGCATTCAGCGGACTTGACTCGAAATATATGTAGGCCTAGGAACATGGCAGCTGAATCTATCTATGCGACTGAAGCCTTGTTGCAGAAACTGAGATATCTGAATGGAGGTTCTGTGTAGACTGTAGACTGGTTCCAGGCAGCCACTTTTTATAGGCACTATATAGGAGTATCAGTGAAGCAAGATGCTTTGCTCTTGTAGTCTTATGCTTACCACTGTGGATGATGATGACAAGCCGTACAATTATGTACACTACTAGTATAGTAGAATAAATTTACATTTTGTCAAGATTCTGTGGTAATGGTTTGCTCATCTTGTGCAACACGAGTCAAGAGAAGAAAGTGATGCCCTACCTAAATATTTCCAGTGGTTGTGGTCAATTGATCACTCAGACATTTTTTTCCACAGTGGTTGTGGTTGTGGTTGTGGTCAATTGATCACTCAAGACTGCAGAACCAGAATATGTTGGGACCAAAAACCAGTTTGTGACGCATCACTCTCTCTAGTCTAGACTTTGACTGGAGAATATCAGAACATCCTAATGCTGCCACACTTGCATGGTGTGGTTACAACCTTTTGCAGTTTTGTTGACTATTTGGATATTTGCTTATTCCACAGACTCGATGGGGAGGTTTTCGTCAGCGGTGAGGTGAGCTGGTGAGGTGAGGCCAGAGCCAATCTGGTGTTGCCAAATCACTGAAATCAGATGCCAAGTAGGACATGGACATGGAAATCTTTGTGGAAGTTTTGCTCCAAGTCGACATCGTCCCCTGGTGCTGACTGCTGACAAACAAAGCTGAGCTTTCAGAAATGTGAACTCCAGAAGCTACAAAGTCCCAGTGAAGATGTAGATGGATTCATCGTCCATCGGCTGAGCTGACAATTTTACAGGTTTCGCCACTTTTCAAAGGATTTGTTATTTCTAAGTCGTCGGAGAAGGATTTTTAATTCTAAGTCCACCAAGTTATATAATATTTCTAAATTATACGGTAGACGTGGATGAGAAAAACGACCTTCTGGGATCATCTGACTTTCCAGTAAAAATTTCAGTCCACATAGAAAGTGTATTTTTCCTGACTATATTGTTAAAATAAATATTTGATTGCCTGTTCCTAAGTTGTTTCAGAGTTGGTAAATCTAATTTGTCTTTCTATATATTTGGATGAACACCCAGCCATCCACCTCGCACTGTATATAGTGCACAAACTAATAATTGCGGTATAGTTTCATGAAGTGATTAGGATTTTTTTTGCAAAAAAAGGAGAAGTGATTAGGATTTTAAACAGTAAAGGTGGAAATTGGCGAAACAAGAGCAACAATTGACAAATGTGGGCCTTGGCAAACCATTAATCGTGTACAATTATAGTGAGTTTTGGCAAACTAAACTAGTTCGAAAAACGTACTATAATATGAAACAAAGGGAGTAATTGCTTTGATCAAATAGTGCTTCTTTGCTGCTTAAACATCAAGTTTACATCCAAATTTTTTCACCATAAAAATAAAGTGTACATCCAAATTTGGCCCGTCCTTTCATTTTTCTTCACTCACGCACACCCTCACGCACATTAATTGGACAAATCAGAATCGTCTTTAGAAGATTTTTGTGATCATATAAATGTATGAACAAGTTCACTACTTCTGCGACTTGTACTGCAAGTCAGCTATGATTCTCAGCGTGCAGATTGTCCATTCATCTACATGGTGGGAAAAAAATCTGCATGTTGCAAATCTCCATTTTTTTAAATATGAACAGGATTTCAAATCAACAGTATTCTGCATAGATTAACGCAACTGAAAGTTCTTTCCAAATCAGATGTTGTTATCGCCTCCCTGAAAACAGAAGCCAGAATGCTGAATGCCAGGGCAGCTAGGCCACCACCTTCTTTGCATGGCTTCCGAGCTTTTGCTGCCTCAGCTGCTCTTTCTCCCCGCCAGCTCTTCTCCTTCCCTTCCCTGCCACCGCCGCCTCAGCAACACGGACACTGTTACCAGTAGCCGGCTCACCGCCGCCTCTGCTCCTTCCTCTTGCGGCCACTGGAGCCGAAGGGTCCTTGCTGATGACCACCGCCACCTCAGCAACACGGACACTGTTACCAGTAGCCGGCTCGCCACCACCTCTGCTTCTTCCTCTTGCCGCCACTGGAGCCGAAGGGTCCTTGCCAGTGCCTACCGCTGCAGCAGGTTGAGATGACACTCTTCTTGTGACACCACCATTGCCGGCATCCACCTTCGGATCCTTTGCACCAACCGAAGGGCCCTTGGTACGAGCTCTCGGTGCAGCCGTTGCGACGTTCTTCAGCAGCGGCTTGTCGACGTTCTTCTTGGCTCCATTCGTGTTGCCTGGGACAGTGGGCTTCTTGCCTGAAGAGGGTTTCTTAGCCGCTTTGGCATCTGTAGCCGGAACTACCGCTGCATTCTGCTGCCTGTTTCCCAGAGGTGTGTAGCTGGATTTCTTGTCTATCTTGTAATCTGAGATCTCTTCTTTGGAGAAGGCAGGGGACCCTCTGGTGGTGAGCTTTTTCTTTGATGAAGTGTTCGGCCTTGTGGTTGGAGTGGCAGCCCTCGAGGAGCTGGACGTCGTAGGGGATTCAGACTTCGTTGATGTACTACTACTGGGTGCCTCTGGCTTTCCTGAGAACTGTCAAAGTTCCACAATGTCAAAACTAGTAATATCAAAGGAAAGGATGGGTAAATTGCAAAAAAAAAACTACATGTCTTCTATACAAAGGCATGTACAGTGAAAGTGTTGTTATTGTTAAGAGTCAAGAGTCATCGTACCCTTGAAATTTTAACTGGCTGAAGGATAGGCAGCTCCCTCTGAAAAACCATCTGGCAGGAATCAGCTTCCATCTCAAGAGAAGCGAACAGAGGGGTGGCTGGAGGAGTCTTCAGCCTGAAATGAACTCTTCTGTTTCAAAATATGCTGTAAAAGAATAGGCGAACATGGTTTTTAACTATAAGCAGCATTCATTTACCAGTCGTAATCGTTCTTTTCTCCATCTGTCAGGAGGTAATCTCTCTTCCCCGATGCCAGTTTGTACATACGGCGGTCTCCTATATACAGTCAACCAAAGCACCCCGATCAGATTATCCATCTTCCAAGCAAAGATGTGTATCAGTTTCCCTATATTTTGCTAATCACCTATTGGAAATCAGTTACTCGAGATATCATGTTAGCTCCAGATAGCAATAGTAGGCGAAATACAACTGCATCTCTTGACAAAATGATCAGAAGGACTAAGAACAGAAGAAATAAAAATCTGACCTTGGATAGATTCAAACTCCACCGAGAACATCGGTTCAAGGAGATTGACCTCCTTCTCTTGATCATGCCTGTACAATTCGCCAAAGAGAACCAAGCTCTCATCTTCACCTTTCCGCGCCGGAACTGCAGATGCAGCCCTCCCCATGCCAACGGCCCTCTTCACGCGGTCCATTCTACCAGGTGACACGGCGCTCAAGCTCAACACAGGTAGTAAACAGCCAAAGAAGGTGCTGAGGCGCAGGGAGAGCAGGATACATATATTGCATACACAGTGCCAGAAGCTTACCAGAATAGTTAAGGGCCAAAAAATGTGCCGGCAATCCTGAAACTTTCCCTGGAGCTCCACACGATCTGCACAAATGTAACAAATATGTTGCTGTGAGGGACAGATAGATGCAGCCAAATGGAAGGCATTATTAGAATGGATGATCCATTGGTCAAGTGTTACTTTCTCCTTGGCCTCCACATGGCACAAATCTGTTCAGTTTCAGCCTGTCATAAAGAAAGCAGGCTTTTCTGAATAAACATGTCGCATCCATCTGTATCCTGATGATGTAATTAAGAAACAAAACGCAACAGATACAAAGGGAACCAAGTCAACCGACATCGACAGGTTGCTGGTCCATGCAAAGCACGATAATCATAGCGTATTAGTCCCCCTTCCAGTGCAGTGTCTGAAGGGAAACTCACATTCGCTTGTAAATCATACAACATACAACAAAGGAGGTTAACATGGTCATATGCTCATCCCGCAACCAGTAGTAACTCAATGGATTTGATCCACAGTTGAGCATTATTTCTGTTTTTGCTCCCGGATTATTAGTGTACATCTCTGCCTGCAGGGTTTCAAAGTACTCTACGATTCTAGGTGACAAGCCACCACTTCTAGACAGCGAGTTAATTCAACACACAGGAGCGGTGATCTCCACAAGATGGTGTGGATGTCATCACCGATATTGTTTATGATTTTCATCAAGGCCTCTGACTAAGTTTACACCTTCCCTTTCTTCAGCTCGTATGACTGTCTGATTGCATCCCAGAACACGGGCATCGCCTCAGAGTCAGGAACTTCTTTGAACGAGGGGAGGTAGTTTAGGTCCACTATGACATGGTCTCCGCTACCGTCCTGAACCTGCAATATATAAATGCTGGTTTTTACAATTCGGAAGTAGAATGTGCTACATGAAGACATCATGGCGTCTGGAAGTGAAGAAGCTACTCTTTGTAGCTTTCCTGAATTCTAAAAGCACCAACTCATACAAAGGCAAAAAAAGGAAATACTTACAACAACATCAAATCCAAAAATTGTTAGTTCAAGTGATCCCTTTAGCAACTTTGCAGCCTCTTCCACTAAATCAATGTCCAGAGATTTGTTATCTTGTACCCTGTTCTGAAGTAGCTGCTCCTTGGTAGCCACTGGAAGAGTCTTTAGACTGTGAAGGCAAAGTCAACCACAACTTGGCATCGAAGTGTAAAATTCAACAGATGAATGTGAAGGGCATCAAATACTGTGCCAATACTCATAAATTTTTGTAGTGTACCTGTTAAACGTCAGAGGTTCATCTCCTGATGACGATTTTAGAAAACTCGCATTAGGCATGGAGTTCTTGACGGCATGGAAAACTTTGTCTCCAATTACATAAAATTTAAATATCTTGGATCCATGATCAATGTATTCCTACATCACACAAATAAAATTTACACATTTCAGCTCGCATCTGTAGTTAATAGGTACAGAGCTGCAGAGTGAAGTGAGAAGTTGAAGCACATAGCTCAACAGGGCAGGAAGCCAACATAAGATGCCTAAAAGTGTCAAGTTGCAGTACATAGTGATGTGAAAAGTTAGTAACATACTATTGTAGGATGAAGATGCAAATTGATTAATCGTCAGAACATAATGCATGCACTAAGAGTATATCAGAGATGCATGTTCCCTGCAAGACATCATCAGAGGGAGAAAAGGCAGAAAGTGTACCTGTAGAATAGCCGGAAGAGGCACGCTAAGGTTGCTAAATTCTTCGATTTGGAAAACTAGTGCCTGCAGACAACAATTTTCATTCATATGCAGAACTCAGAAGAAAAGCAAATTAAACTCTGACTGGGAGGGGATTAAGTAGCACAGTAGTCTGTCCAACCATCTTCATAAGAATATTGACGAAAAGATATGATTGGAAATTCATGCATACCCTAACATTCAATTGATATTGGAATGTAAATACAAACATAACAAGCTACCATATTGTGCGCATCAGCAACTCCACATGCTACTTGTGGCTTCACGATGACTGGAAATGATAAATTAGCTTCCGCCAGTTGATTCTGTAATTCACTGCCATGGAAGTTTTTTACCTGTGTTACAAAATAGCAAGCAAACTCAATGGGAAATACAAAGTCGATCATAAGGAAGCTTCAGAAAAATGAAGACACATAAATGCTCTTCAGAAGTGCATGGTAACAGGAGCGTCTAACGATGGGAGATGGCACATGTCAGTAACATACAGTACAAAAGCACTAAAGTCAGACTTCTGCATAAGTGTATTTCAGATAAAAGGACCTTCAAAGAATGTGGTGCTCGGAGTTTGGGCCTTCCTTCAGAGACCAGATCTTGCAATCTAACTAGAATTTCTTGAATTTGAAGACGATCCAGCAACGGGGAAATATTTTTGAATGGATCAATGATGCAAAAATCAGGGTACTGTTCCATAAACCTGCTTAACAAAGAGGGTTATAGTGAACATAAAATAAGTTTAACTGTTCAAAGCAGTGAACTAAGATTGTCAATTATCAAGCAAGTTATCATACACATATGCACATGCATCAGTAAGGGACACTGTTATATTTGTTTGCTATTTGTTGCTTTGACAATGATATCCCATATACGTATCTTCATATCAAACTTCCATTACATATGTTCCTTCAAAAAGAACCTCAAGTGGCAATCTATCGTTTACCTTACATTGTCTGTTTCCTTTTTTTGTAGAACACAAGGAACAAGTTGATTATTACTAAATGGTAGTAATTTTAACACTTAAACAGATACAAAAAAAAACAGTTACATCAATAGAGTACAAGCTAAAAAAGTTGTACTAGGTTTTACACTGTATTGTAGGCACTTCTCAATAACTGGCTTGCTCCAATGCAAATCTTTTCAATACAAAAAAACTTACTATCGGGTCTCCACAAAACATGGTTCAGTGAAAAAGATGTGCATGGAAAACATTAATATGTAAATCCATTAAATTACCTCCTGTATATCTTACTACCTTATAATTTCGGACATTCCTGCAGAAAATGAGATCCCCTTGGGAAAATTGATGGAGCAGTTTGGGTCAATGTTGATGATTTCATCCGTCATTTTGTGGAGGATTATGTCAACTTCATGAAGCTGGGAAGCTAAAGGAAGCTCAAATGACAGTGGGACAAAGATAAGCCCATTTTTACTAGGATAAAGGGGGAATGCTCCTCTCTGCAAGCAACATAGGAATAATGATGTACCAGCAGAGATTGGATACTATATAGTCAGTAACACAATATATAAAACATGCCTTGGCGAAGTCTTGTTCACGGGATTGTTTCATTGAATAGCCAACCATCAAAACGGATGAGCTAGCTATTTCCTGAACAAAGGAACTTGTAAATTCAAATTTACTGCACAACACAATACAAGGAAAATGCCCAAGTAGACACCAATAACAATTTTAACCTTTTTTATCAAAATAGCCAAAGTGAGAAGCAGCTCTTGAAGCTTGCTAATATTTACAACTCCAGAATCCTTTGTTCCAGGTTCATTATCTGGATCAAAAGAAGAATATCAGTAGGCCTTAGCGATAACATTAGCAACTTAGAATATTTTTCTAGTATGTAAAATAGCATGAGTTACACAGCAGATATATCATGAATGAAGTGCTAATGCAAAACGACTCACTGGAAACAGCTGACATGAACAATTACCATCTCACCCTGATATATGCTTACCTACAGCAATAACTCTCCAGTTATGACTCTGAAGTTCAGCAAGTAAATCTTCATCAATTCGGGAGGTAGCATAAAAACAAGAACTTGATCTGCTCCATTCCAACATTGACTCGTCTAGTAAATGATTCCCACTTGGATCAGGTAGTAATGTATATCCAAATGAGTGCAAGTTTGCTGTCTTTTCCAGAAAGTCTGACTGATAATAGCAACAAAGGAGCCATCTGTAAGCTTATAGTTCTTCACAAATAATGCAACAGATTTACAAAACAACGCTAAACTGAGAGGGAATATATTGTTGCAAATAGCAGATCCTTATTTCATAGGGATAATATAAAATATTAGCATGCTAAACTAAGAGTCAGGAAAGGTTTTGGCAAAAAATGAGTTGCAAGTTTTAACTGCACCAGAAGAATACCTCTTCAGATATCAAGAGTTATCAGTGCAGCTGCAGCATTCGAAAATCAATCTAGCTGAATATTTTGCAACACAAATAATCATATACTATCAAGCTACATCTTGAGTTTTTTGGGACATATGGTGGGGAACATCTGGACATTTGAATGGCTTAAAGATCTAAATATGTTTGTTACCAAAGTTCTAACTGAAAACTCCCAAAAGATCTGAAATGATCATGTGGCTTATCATAACCAGTGACTGATAACATGTAAACACTTCCATTTTGAGTATACTCTGGACAGCCCCCATCATAAACAGTATGAGTATAACTGTTATGTATAAAACACAATAATATGGAAACAGAGTTTAGAGAGAGAAAGAGAGAAGGGGAGGGGGAGAGGGGGGGGGGGGGGGGGTGTTAAACAGAGACCACATTAGTTGGCATTTCCTCCGAGCAGCAAATTGCCTGAAAAAAGGAGCAAGAAGATGCAGTCAGTTGCCTAGAAATTTGATGGATCTTCATGGGTCATGACTTAATGACACCAATCGTCAACACAGAATTACATCACGAAGAGACAATCCACCAACACTAATTTGCATACCGATGGGGACATCAGGACATGTAATGTCTGAACGAGCTGTGCTAAGAGAAATGCATGATTTTCCTAAATTGGTATGTGCAATGGGCCATGGACACTAATCACAGCCAAGCACTTGAGCTAAACTTGAGTACAATGGCCAATGGATAGCCAACTGATACTGATCAGACGAAACATGCCCACCTCCTGAATCGCATCCTAATCAGCACATAATCACAAAACACCGAGCAAACACCTCCGGTAAACAGCACCGCTGGGTACCAATCCTAACATTTAACCGAAGGAGTAGAGCCCATACCACGCCAAGATTGGAGTAGCGCAGCCTTCGGAGCAGCGCCTCCGCCCCAGGCCGCAGCGCCGGCGCCACCTCCCCTGCACCGCCGCCCCCGACGGGTTCGAGGAGGAGGGACGCGTCCAGCACAAGCCGCACGGGTCGCTCCGTGGCCATGGCTGCGGGGAGATCAGGTCGACGGGGTCGGGTTTCGCTCGCTGTTCTGTTCAGCGTTGGGGGTTGGGGCCGGACACGAGGAAGGAGAAGTTGCTGAGCGGTGGGGCCACGTGTGAGCGGGTCTAGGTGGGCCCCACGGGCGCATGGCGGGCAGGTGGCAGGGCGGTGGCGAAATGCGGAGAGCACCTTTTTCTATTTATTTAAATTATTTTTATTCTTTAAGATTGAGAATGCCTCAAGTGTTTCGGCGAATCTTTTTTTAACAATTTCCATTTGGGTTGCTACGTTGTGCAAACCGCACATGCACGATCAGAGTCGTGTCTAGGAATGTGCCTTCTTGTTGGCACATGTTTCGGCGAATCTGATCCGTCATCTTGTGGTAAATTTATTCTTATATTCTTTATTTAAGATCGATAATGGTGAGAGTGGCTAGTGTTTCTAGGAGTATAATCCATTGTCTTTAGGAAGTTCTCTTGTTTCAAATTCAGATGAACTAGTGTAAAATATGTTCTTTACACATCAGGAAATATAAATTAGTGTTACTCTGATCTCCGTCCCACAATATAACAAGTTTTGGCAAGTTGTTTTAAGGTTGGATTTAGAGTTCAGCTATTTTATATGCTAACACATATGAGGCAATATGAACACAACATCTTCATCCTCATCGTGCCTCTAAATGGCGGAGCCAATATCGACAAAACTAGGCAGCCGCCCGACCTCTACCGACATACTTCACTGGAGCTAAACAAGATTGTAAGAATTATGGCGATGGTTCATGTGGGAAAACGTTTATAGGTATGGTGGTAGTTGGTGTTTGATGAGGATGTATCATTGAGTTGGCTCCGCCATAGGTTGACTCCTTGGTAACCGCCGCCTCCTCCTTTTGGTGTCCAACGCCACAATATACGTTTGTTCCCATCGTCGTGGCTACCTACGCCGAGTCACTATGAATAATAATATACAAAGGATACCATCTAACCAATCGAGTATTAGCCTCCGATATTACTGGTTAAACGCTGCCCCTCTTCCTTGTTCTTTTTGAATGCATATACTCATGGGGTACGACAAGTTCACTGCCTAGCCACGTAGCTATGCCACAAGGATTTCTGGATTGTTAACTGGCATTACAAGTGTGGAAGCCAGGATTGTTAGCGTGGTATTGGAAGATACTTTATCCTCGTGAAATATTTGATGTGTAGTGCATGCCACCACTTCCGCTTTGACTTGGTGCATTTGCTAATAGCATATCTAACAGATGATATATATCATATATAGTAGGGCACACAGAAAATGTTTTAGGGCACCAAAAACTGGGATATATTAGAAAATAGTTTTTGCTTTTCCAATGATGTATTTTATGGCATAACTGTCGCACAAAATGATGTAAAGTAGGCAGTGTAGGGGTTCGTAGCATGGAAAAAAAAATCTACCGCATGCACACAAACAAGCCATGATCTATCTACTAGATTGTAGCAATGAGTCGATAGAAGCACTCACCCTCGAAGATTCCAAAGCGGTTAACGAGAGTAGATTCTCGTGGGTGATATAGTCGTACACTTGCCGATCTCAAGATCGCGTAGACGATCCTTCCGGCGCTGCGTTCCGGGAGCGCTTCCGTAGTCGGTCACACGTTCGGTACTCGATGAAGACCTTCCTCTCCCTTGTTCCAGCAGGCAGCGGAGGTTGTAGTTCTCCTCTCGTGATTCTAGCAGCACGACGGCGTGGTGTCGGAAGTAGAGGGAAGATCCCGCAGGGCTTCTCCTAAGCCGGTGCGAGTTATGGTGGATCTAGGGTTTTCCGGTGATCTAGGGTTTAGAAGACCGGGAGGAGGAGGAGGTGTCGGCGGCGGCTAGGGCGACGGCGACAGGACGGCGGCGGCGGCGGCGGCAAAGCGGGTGGAGAGGGGCTAGGGCTTGGTGTTTGAGGCAACCCTCCCCCTCTATTTATGAGAGGGGGGCAGCCTTGGGAGGGATGGGTTTGAATCCAAACCCAAACCCAAGTTGGATTGAGAGAAGGACTTGTTCCTTCTTCCACTAGGAAACCATTGTTCCAGTTTGACTTTTCAAACTCCCGTTTGACTTTTAATTTAGAGCTTTAATTCTCTCTCACAAATGCTCACACCAAGTGACCTAAGATATGATCCAATCATTCCTCTTACCCATGACACATTCATGGTCCATTCTCCTTCCGGTTCAGTGAACCTTCTAGAACCTCTCCGATGAAAACATCGAAATCTTTCCCGAACTCCGGAATCGGACTTTCCTTATATGAATCTTATTCTCCGGACCATTCCGGATCTCCTCGTGATATCCCGGATCCTATCCGAGACTCCGAACAACATTCGGTATCCCTACTAACATTCCATATCTATTAAACAACATCAAATCCTTAAGTGTGTCTCCCTACGGTTCGTGAATTATGCGGACATGACCGAAACACTTCTCCGATCAATAACCAATAGAGGAATCTAGAAATTAATATGGATCCCACATATTTCTACGATTACTTTGCGATTGAATGAACCACTTACATATGATACCAATTTCCCTTTGTCTCACGATAGTTTACTTATCCGAGGTTTTGATCGTCGGTATCTCTGCATACCTAGTTCAACCTCGTTACCGATAAGTACTCTTTTCTCGTTCCCGTCATATGTGATCCCTTGTGATCCAGTCACATGCTTGCAAGCCAATTGGATGACATTCCACCGAGAGGGCCTAGAGTATATCTATCTGTCATATGGATGGACAAATCCCACTCTTGATCCATGTGCCTCGACCCATACTTTCCGAACACTCAATGCCACATTTATAGCCACCCAGTTACGGTGTGGTGTTTGATGTCATCAAAGAATCCTTCTAGTGATGGTGATTAGCATGATATCATGGTCGAAGGAATTAGGTTACTATGTATCAGAAAGCTTATAGCAAATGAACTATTGAAATGACTTGATCTTAATGCTACGCTTATCTATAGGAGTATGTCCATCATACCATTCTTCTAATGATATGATCTTGTTGTCAATAACATCTCAATGATCATGATCGGGAAACCACGATCATCTATTAACCAACAAGCTAGTATTACATAGAGGCTTTACTAGGGACTCTAATTTAGTTTACAAATCACACAAGTATTAATGTTTCCGGTTAATACTGTTATAGCATGAATGTAAACATTTATCATAAACACAAATATATAATAATAACCACTTTATTATTGCCTCTAGGGCATATCTCCAACAGTCTCTCACTTGCACTAGAGTCAACTAATCTAGATTACATGGTAATATACTGAACACCCATGGCGGTTTGGTGCTGGTCATGTTTTGCCCTCGGGAGAGGTTTAGTCAACGAATCCGCCACATTCAGATCTGTGTGTACTTTGCAAATATTTATGTCACCATCTTGGACATGCTCTTGAATAGCGTGAAAATGTAGCTTGATGTGCTTCAGCTTCTTGTGTGACCTTGGTTCTTGCGCATTGGCTATGGCACCCATGTTATCACAGTAGATAGACATTGGGTCAAGCGTACTTGGAACCACACCGAGCTCTGTAATGAACTCCTTCATCCATATCGCCTCTTGTGAAGCCTCTGAAGCAGCTATGTATTCCGATTCAGTTAAAGATCTCGCCACAACGCTTTTCTTTGCACTCCTCCAGCTAACTGTTGCACCATTCAAAGTAAATATGTATCCAGATTGAGATTTAGAATCATCCGGATCGGTGTTCCAACTAGCATCGGTGTAACCATTAACAACGAGTTGTTCATCACCTCCATAAGAAAGAACCATATCCTTAGTTCTTCTCAAGTACTTAAGGATGTTTTTGACCGCTGTCCAATGATCCACTCCTGGTTCACTTTGATATCTGCTAGTCAAACTAACAGCATATGCAATGTCGGGTCTAGTACATAACATGGCATACATAAGAGATCCTATGGCTGAGGCATAGGGAGTCTTACTCATCCTATCTCTATCTTCTGCCGTTGCAGGACTTTGAGTTTTACTCAAGGTCGTATTGGGCAACATGGGCAAGAACCCTTTCTTGCTATCTTCCATTCCAAACCTCTTTAGAACTTTGTCCAAATATGTACTCTGTGACAATGATATTAGGCGCCTCGATCTATCTCTATAAATCTTTATGCCTAATATGTAAGCTGCTTTGCCAAGATCTTTCATTGAAAAACTATTATTCAAACAATCCTTGACACTATTAAGAAGGTCTACATCATTCCCAATCAACAATATGTCATCTACATATAGTATTAAGAATTCTACAGAGCTCCCACTCACTTTCTTGTAAATACAAGCTTCTCCATAAGTTTGTATAAAATCAAAGCTTTTGATTATCTTATCAAAACGTTGATTCCAATTTCGGGATGCTTGCTTCAATCCATATATGGACCGTTGAAGTTTGCATACCTTGTTAGCATCCTTAGGATCGACAAAACCTTTGGGTTGCATCATATATAACTCTTCATCAATGTCTCCATTGAGGAATGCTGTTTTGACATCCATCTACCATATCTCATAATCATAATATGCAGCGATTGCTAACATAATCCTCACAGACTTTAGCTTCGCTACTGGTGAGAAAGTCTCATCGTAGTCAACTCCTTGAATTTGTCGAAACCATTTTGTGACAAGTCGAGCTTTATAGACAGTAACATTACCATCAACATCTGTTTTCTTCTTGAAAATATATTTGTTCTCGACAGCCTTCCGGCCATCCGGTAAGTCCACCAAAGTCCATACTTGGTTTTCGTACATGGATCCAATCTCGAATTTCATGGCTTCTTGCCATTTATTGGAATCTGGGCTCATCAACGCTTCCTCATATGTCGCAGGTCATCGGTGTTGTCCACCAACATGACACTCATAACGGGATCATACCAATCAGGAGTGGTACGAGTTCTTGTTGACATGCGAGGTTCCGTAGTTACTTCAATCGAAGTTTCATGATCAACATCATTAACTTCCTCTCTTATTAGTGTGGGTGCCACATGAACTACTTCCGGTGATGCGCTACTTGCAAGTTCGAGAGAAGGTTCAACAACCTCGTCGAGTTCTACTTTCCTTCGAGTCACTTCTTTCGAGAGAAACTCCTTCTCTAGAAAGGATCCATTCTTGGCAACAAAGATTTTTCCCTCGGATCTATGATAGAAGGTATACCCAATAGTTTCCTTCGGGTATCCTATGAAGACGCATTTTTCCGCTTTGGGTTCAACCTTGTCGGGCTGTAACTTCTTTACATAAGCTTCGCAATCCCAAACTTTAAGGAACGACAATTTAGGTTTCTTCCCAAACCACAATTCATACGGTGTCGTTTCAACGGATTTAGATGGTGCCCTATTTAAAGTGAATGCGGTTGTTTCTAATGCATAACCCCAAAACGACAGCGGTAAATCTGTAAGTGACATCATAGAACGAACCATATCTAAGAGAGTTCGATTATGACGTTCGAACACACCATTACGCTGTGGTGTTCCCGGCGGTGTCAACTGTGAAAGTATTCCACATTTCTTCAAATGCTCGCCAAACTCGTAACTTAGATATTCACCTCCACGATCATATCGTAAAAATTTAATCTTCTTGTTACGTTGATTCTCTACCTCACTTTAAAATTCCTTAAAATTCTCGAAAGTTTCGGACTTATGTTTCATGAAATAGATATACCCATATCTACTCAAGTCATCCGTGAAGGTAAGAACATAACGATAACCACCGCGCGAGGCTACACTCATTGGACCACACACATCGGTATGTATGATTTCTAATAAGTCCGTAGCTCGCTCCATCATACCAGAAAATGGAGTCTTAGTCATTTTACCCATCAGACATGCTTCGCATCTTTCAAGTGATCCGAAATCAAGTGATTCAAGAAGTCCATCCTAATGGAGTTTCTTCATACGCTTCACTCCAATGTGACCAAGACGACAGTGCCACATATAGGTCGAGTTATCACTCAATTTCAAACGTTTAGCTTCAATGTTATTAATGTGTGTATTTCCACAATCGAGATTCAATAAGAATAGACCATCTATCAAAGGTGCATGTGCATAAAACATATTACTCATATAAATCGAACAACCATTATTCTTGGACTTAAACAAGTAACCGTCTCGCAATAAACATGATCCAGATATAATGTTCATGCTCAACGCAGGCACCAAATAACAATTATTTAAGTATAAAACTAATCCCAATGGTAGATGAAGAGGTAGCGTGCCGACCACGATCACATCAACCTTTGATCCATTTCCAACGCGCATCGTCACCTCGTTCTCCGCTAGCATCTGTCTATTCTGCAGCACCTATTTCGAGTTACAAATATGAGCAACCGAACCAGTATCAAATACTCAGGCACTACTACGAGTACTAGTGAGATACACATCAATAACATGTATATCGGATACCTTTCTTCTTGATATTGCCTTTCTTCAAATCCGCCAAGTACTTAGGGCAATTCCGCTTCCAGTGACCTTCTCCCTTGTAGTAAAATCACTCAATATCAGGCTTAGGCCCAGCCTTGGTATTCTTCGCTGGCGCGGTAACTTTCTTACTGCCCTTCTTGAAATTTCCTTTTTTCTTAGACTTGCCTTGCTTCTTGAATTTGGTGGTCTTATTGACCAACAACACTTGGTGCTCTTTCTTGATCTCCACTTCTGCAGACTTTAACTGTAGGGGTTCGTAGCATGGAAACAAATTTTTCTACCGCATGCAAACAAACAAGCCAATATCTATCTACTAGATTGGAGCAACGAGTCGATAGAGGAACTCACCCTCGAAGATTCCAAAGCGGTGATGTAGTCGTACTCTTGCCGATCTCAAGATCGCGTAGACGATCCTTCCGGCGCTGCGTTCCGGCAGCGCTCCCGTAGTCGGTCACACGTTCGGTACTCGACGAAGACCTTCCTCTCCCTTGTTCCAGCAGGCAGCGGAGGTTGTAGCACTCTCCTCGCAATTCCGGCAGCACAACGGCGTGGTACCGGAAGTAGAGGGGAGATCTCGCAGGGCTTCGCCTTAAGCCGGAGCGAGTATGGTGGACTATGAGAGAGCCTTGGTGATCTAGGGTTTAGACACACCAATTAGAAGGGGCTAAACCAGCGACTAGGGCAATTAGAAGCTCTAACTCGGCGGCTTGGGAGAAATCCCTAGGCTGTGGCTAGGGTTTAGGTTTAGAGGGAGGCAACTTGTGTGTCTAGGAGGGGAGCCCTGCCCCTCCTCTTATAGGTGGAGGGAGGCGCGCCTAGGGAGGGGAGTCCCTCCCCAACTCGGACCCAAGGTGGGCCGGCGGTGGGAGGAGGAACTCCTCCCCCAAGTCGGTTTCAAACCTCCTTCTCCTCTTTCCCAAAACTAGCCGTTTGACTTTCAAACTAGCCGTTTGACTTTTCAAACTAGGATTTGAATAAACCCTCTATTTTGGTACAGCGATGACACCTAGTACATGATGCAATCATATCAACTTGATATAACACATTCATATACCCTTTCCCCTCCGGAGTGTCGGACATTCCGGAACCTTCTAAAACATTCCCGATGAAAACACCGGAATCATTCCCCAACTCCAAAACGAGACTTTCCTTATATGAATCTTATTCTCCGGACCATTCCGGATCTCCTCGTGATATCCCGGATCCCATCCGAGACTCCGAACAACATTCGGTCTCTTACTCATCATTCCATAACTACTTAACAACATCGAATCCTTAAGTGTGTCTCCCTACGGTTCGTGAATTATGCGGACATGATCGAGACACTTCTCCGAACAATAACCAATAGAGGAATCTGGAAATTCATATGGCTCCCACATATTTCTACGATTACTTTGCGATCGAATGAACCACTTACATACGATACCAATTTCCCTTTGTCTCACGATATTTTACTTATCCGAGGTTTTGATCGTCGGTATCTCTGCATACCTAGTTCAACCTCGTTACCGATAAGTACTATTTTCTCGTTCCCGTGATATGTGATCCCTTGTGAGCCAGTAACATGCTTGCAAGCTAATTGGATGACATTCCACCGAGAGGGCCCAGAGTATATCTATCCGTCATATGGATGGACAAATCCCACTCTTGATCCATGTGCCTCAACACATACTTTCCGAACACTCAATGCCACCTTTATAGCCACCCAGTTACGGTGTGGTGTTTGATGTCATCAAAGCATCCTTCCGGTGATGGTGATTAGCATGATCTCATGGTCGAAGGAATTAGGTTACTATGTATCAGAAAGCTTATAGCAAATGAACTATATTAAATGACTTGATCTTTATGCTACGCTTAACTATAGGAGTATGTCCATCACATCATTCTCCTAATGATATGACCATGTTGTTAATAACATCTCTATGTTCATGATCAGGAAACCATGATCATATATTAACCAACAAGCTAGTTTAACAAGAGGCTTTACTAGGGACTCTTTTTATGTTTACAAATCACACAAGTATTAATGTTTCCGGTTAATACAATTATAGCATGGTATGTAAACATTTATCATAAGTATGAAGATATGATAATAACCACTTTATTATTGCCTCTTGGGCATATCTCCAACAGTCTTCCACTTGCACTAGAGTCAATAATCTAGTTTCAACCCTTGGGTATTCAACACCTATGGCTTTGCGGTGTTGTAAGTACACGTTCGCTAGTGGTCAACTGATCTCCGGATCTGACACTTCCAGGTCCGTGTGTAATTGCATGTCTTTGCGTCTCTACGCATCACTCATTCTCTAATGAGATGGCTTCGTACAAATTTGGTCCTTTGGTGTGACCTTTAGTTCTTTGGGGTTAAAAACATGTTGATAATATTGTCGTACAATATATCTTCATAGTATTATCCCACTGTGAACTACACCTAGTTTGATAACAAACTACTTGACACAAATGCCCTCTTTTGCTGCTAAAATAGCAGTCATACACTTAGCCTTTTGTTGTAGTATCTGTCACAATGTCTTTAACTTTGGAACTCATCCAAATCCATTATGGAACTCACTTTCCATTATATTGTGCCACCCTTGGTTTAGATTGAGATAAACTTAATTTGTACTTTGTGACAAAACTAGTATCAATGTAGTACTTTTACAATGAACTAACCATCTATTTGTCACTTCTACAAATAATATACTCTTAGTTCTTCCAAAAGATCATAAGAATATTCTTACTATTGTCCAATGATCATCTTATGAATCATTCTGGTATATGCTCACAACATTTAGAGCATAGGACATATCTGGATTTGTACATATCACGGTATGATTGATATAAATACTCTTTGTGATCAAGTATCAATCTATACTTGAATCTTGTTTCACTTACCAAATGTCAATACATTTGAATATATCATCAATATTGAACTCATTCAATCCTTTCAGTGCGACAAGAAACTTTCTTATAGTTTCTATATTGAACTCATTCAATATCTCGTCTATGTACTTCTGGCACAACCATATTAGCGTCTATTCATGCCAAATATTTGGGTTTTTCCTAAGTCTTTCATCGAGATGAAATTCTTATCCTGTGTTAATAAAAGATACATTATTTCCAATCAACAATATGTCTTCCACATAATGTATTAGAAACATGTCTTAGCGCTCCCACTTAATTTCTTGCAAATGCAAGCATCTTCATCATCTCTGATGAATTTAAACTCTTTTAACATTTTCATCATAGTGAAGATTCCAACTCCGCGATGCTTACTTCAACCATTGAAGTTTGCATATGCTTTTAGCATCCTTTGAATTAACAAAACCCCTATGGACCATGTTATTCACATGTCCTAGGTAAAAATTCTATTAGAAGAACTTGTTTTGTTTATTCAACTACCATATAACAAAATTATATGTAGTGGTTGCTACACTAATCCGTCTAGACTAAATATCACTATGAAAGATCAAATCTTATCATAGTCAACCTTTGAACATTGTTGTGAACTTTTTCCCAACATGTCGACTATTTTATAGATGTAAAACATCCATGTCTATTTCTTTATAGATCCAAACATGACTGTAAGGTATTACACCTTTCTCGAGGGTCCTTCAAGTTCAAAACTTGATTTCTCGTGTATAGAACTATCACGGATTTTATGGCTTCAAGCCATTTGACGGAGTCAGGGATCATCATCGCTTCTTTGCATGTATTCAGATCATTATTGTCAAATAATTATTTAACTCTCAAATCTTGGTATTCGATTGTTCATCCGACCTACTTGTTTCAATAGGAACTTGGATATCTGTGACCACAACCTTTGAGGTACGTGAGCCATGAGCATTGTTGCTACCTCCGGAACACTTTTCGGCGCTGCGCAACTTTGCACATATAGCTAAGGTTCTTTTTAACCTTATCAAAGTTCTATTGTCCTCCCACTTAACTTTTCACGAAAAATTCCTTCTCAAAGAAACTTGACGTTCTAAGCGACAAACACTTTTGTCTCCTGGTGTTATGGAGGATTACTTAACAGTTATTTGAAATAACATACAAAGACAGGTTCATCCGACTTTGGTTGCAAACATCTTTCTTATGCATAGCATACCAATGTTTAAGAAAGGACAACTTGGGTTTTATCCCAAACCATAACTTTATATGGTGTCATTTCAACGGATTATGATGGAGCTCTTTTCAGTGGAAAAACGATAATCTCTAAAGCTTTTAATCTTTAAAATATAATGGCAGTTTTATGAATTACACCTTCGATCTTACCATGTCAAACAAGGTTTAATTACATATCTCGAACGCTCCATACTCTTATGGTGTTTCGGGAAAATGCAAATCCACGGAACGATTACTTAAATCTTAGGTATTATGCTAAACTTGTAACTCAAATATCTTCCTTTATGATCTTATCATAAACTATTTATATTCTTGTTACAATGATTTTTCACTTCATCTTGAAAATCTTTGAACTTTTCAAATATTTCACACTTCATCCTTATTAAGTAAATATTCATATATTCACTCAAATTTTCGGAGAAAGCATATGAAGTTGAAATCCATCGCTCTTGACTACACATAATGGATTTCGTACAACAATATGTACAAGTTCCAATAAGCTTATTCATTCGTTCCCTTTTGGCCTAAGAACGAAGTTTTAATTATCTCTAGGAAAGTTTCACAAGTGTCATGTGATCAAAATCAAAAGACTCCAAAATTCCACCCACATGGAGTTTCTTCATGTTTTCTTTCAAATATAATTTAAACGGCGATGTCACTTCCTAAGTGATCTATCAATCAATTTGTCTTTCGAAATTTTTAGCACTAGTTTTATGGATGTGATTTCTCCAACAAGATTTGTGAATCATCCATCTTTTATGGATTACTACAATTATTTGAACAACCCGTTTGTTCTCATAATACCTAATAAAACAAATCTTGAAGGCAAACTTTGATGTTTAACGAGCAACACAATAACCCTTTATTTGTTCTCGATGAACATCATCACATATTCTTTTGCTAGTTACTTAGGCCATTGTAGTTCATGAATTGTGTTGTTTCGTATGACGATTCACACCAACAAATTCAGTATCAAATACTTAAGAACCACATTGTTTAATAAGCAAAGAATATAGCCATAACATGTATATCATCTATATACTTAAACTGAACAATTCTAGTCTTTTCTTTTCTGCCATATATTTATGAGATTCTCTTCAGTATTTCCTTTTCTGTTTGAAAGAATCTATCAACATCAATAGTGGAGTCATACATATGACACATAGTCCAAAGCATGTATAATTAAATACAAATGTCTTTGAACTTGCACTTTGAAGTAGATCACCATCATCAAATGTTTGATGTGCTTTCAAACTCCATTCTTTAGTAATCTCTTGGTGTAGTAAACATTTTATCTACATCAAATATTCACCCTTATCATGGAATTATCCATGATCAAGCTACTTTTAGCTTATAAAGATGAATCGTGAGTATAATGTTGCTATCCAAAACCTTTTGGTGGATTAGGATAACTAGTGTCTCCAACCCTTTGCAAATTCTCATCAAATATGAGAACATGACTTTTGCCATATTATACTCTATCATGTTGTAACCAAAACTTCGTTTCAGATATCAGAATATCTTCCACACATCATGGTTTCTGAAACATCTCTTTCAGATCCTAGATAACCTTGATATTAAGACAATCCTTTGAATATCAAGAATCATGGAGACAAACATGGTACTCATACACTAACTCTTGGAATTGTCACTCTTGTTTTAATACCAATTATTAAACTTCATGGAGTAACCGGAACTTACTGAAAGTTTGCAATAGGACTTTTAAACTTTAGATTAACACTTCAAAACAATACGATACCAGTTCGTAAAGTAACTAACCAGAATTCTATAGTTCTATCATCTCAATTATAACTAAGCGCAAGGTGGTAAACGGATGCCAATGACTACAACAACTATGCAAATTCACTTTGATTTAATTTATGATAAATAGTGTTCAACTTTTAATCATATTGCCGTTGAACTCCCACTCAAAACAATATCCCTCACATTGTTTTAGTGATCACACGAACCAAATCCACCACATCAAAACCGATCATCACGAGAGTTGATGTAGCTTCAATGGCGAACAATCAACATGTTCATCATATCTACTATATGACTCATGCTTTACCTTTCGGTGATCCGTGTTCCGAGACCATGTCTGTACATGCTAGGCTCGTCAAGATCAAACCTTAGCTTCCGCATGAGCAAATCTGGCTTGCCCACGTTGTATACACTTGCGGAATCTAACACACCCGATCATCACGTGGTGCTTCGAAACAACAAGCTTTAGCAACGGTGCTAACTAAGGGTGAACACTTTATGACTTGAAATTCATGTGCATGAGGGATCATCTTATAATGCTACCGTCGTCTACTAAGCAATACAAGATGCATAAAGGATTAACATCACATGCAATTCATAATAAGTGATATGATATGGCCTTTCTTCTTTGTGCTTCCGATCTCCATCTTCTAGCACGAACATGATCTCCATCATCACCGACATTGCATCAAGGTCAATTATGCTTCTCCATGGTTGTCGTCCATCGGCTTCAACTATTACAACTACTTTGAATAGACACGTGGGTCTTAACAGAAATTAAAGACAACCATATGGCTCCTGCCGGTTGCCGACTTACAATAAGGAACATTGCATACATCATATATAATCACAATCATGGCCATATCACATCACAGCACACCCCTGCAAAACAAAGTTAGACGCCTCAACTTTCTTTGCATATTTTACGTGGTTTGGGGCTTTCAATAAGTGTCGTTCTAACTTACGAACAAGAACCACAACATTGATACTAGTATTGTTAATCACCCATTGTAAATTGGATCTTAACTATGCTAGGAGAAACAGGCACCCGCAAAGCCACTTATGCAATACAAGTTGCATGTCAAGCGTGGAGCAAGTCTCATGAACGATGTCATGTAAGGTTAGCCCGGGCCGCTTCATCCCAACATACCGCAAGATGCAAAGTACACAAGAAGCAATCGACAATAAAAGCATCAACGCCCACAATGACCATTGTGTTCTACTCGTGCAAACAGATCTACATATAGACACGGCTCTGATACCACTGTAGGGGTTCGTAGCATGGAAAACAAAAATTTTCTACCGCATGCAAACAAACAAGCCAAGATCTATCTACTAGATTGGAGCAACGGTCGACAGAGGAACTCACCCTCGAAGATTCCAAAGCGGTTAACGAGAGCAGATTCTCGTGGGTGATGTAGTCGTACTCTTGCCGATCTCAAGATCGCGTAGACGATCCTTCCGGCGCTGCGTTCCAGCAGCGCTCCCGCAGTCGGTCACACGTTCGGTACTCGACGAAGACCTTCCTCTCCCTTGTTCCAGTAGGCAGCGGAGGTTGTAGCACTCTCCTCGCAATTCCGGCAGCACAACGGCGTGGTACCGAAAGTAGAGGGGAGATCTCGCAGGGCTTCGCCTTAAGCCGGAGCGAGTATGGTGGACTATGAGAGAGCCTTGGTGATCTAGTGTTTAGACACACCAATTAGAAGGGGCTAAACCAGCGGCTAGGGCAATTAGAAGCTCTAACTCGGCGGCTTGGGAGAAATCCCTAGGCTGTGGCTAGGGTTTAGGTTTAGAGGGAGGCAACTTGTGTGTCTAGGAGGGGAGCCCTGCCCCTCCTCTTATAGGTGGAGGGAGGCGCGCCTGGGGAGGGGAGTCCCTCCCCAACTCGGACCCAAGGTGGGCCGGCGGTGGGAGGAGGAACTCCTCCCCCAAGTCGGTTTCAAACCTCCTTCTCCTCTTTCCCAAAACTAGCCGTTTGACTTTCAAACTAGCCGTTTGACTTTTCAAACTAGGATTTGAATAAACCCTCTATTTTGGTACAGCGATGACACCTAGTACATGATGCAATCATATCAACTTGATATAACACATTCATGTACCCTTTCCCCTCCGGAGTGCCGGACATTCCGGAACCTTCTAGAACATTCCCGATGAAAACACCGGAATCATTCCCCAACTCCGAAACGAGACGTTCCTTATATGAATCTTATTCTCCGGACCATTCCGGATCTCCTCGTGATATCCCGGATCCCATCCGAGACTCCAAACAACATTCGGTCTCTTACTCATCATTCCATAACTACTTAACAACATCGAATCCTTAAGTGTGTCTCCCTACGGTTCGTGAATTATGCGGACATGATCGAGACACTTCTCCGAACAATAACCAATAGAGGAATCTGGAAATTCATATGGCTCCCACATATTTCTACGATTACTTTGCGATCGAATGAACCACTTACATACGATACCAATTTCCCTTTGTCTCACGATATTTTACTTATCCGAGGTTTTGATCGTCGGTATCTCTGCATACCTAGTTCAACCTCGTTATCGATAAGTACTCTTTTCTCGTTCCCGTGATATGTGATCCCTTGTGAGCCAGTCACATGCTTGCAAGCTAATTGGATGACATTCCACCGAGAGGGCCCAGAGTATATCTATCCGTCATATGGATGGACAAATCCCACTCTTGATCCATGTGCCTCAACACATACTTTCCGAACACTCAATGCCACCTTTATAGCCACCCAGTTACGGTGTGGTGTTTGATGTCATCAAAGCATCCTTCCGGTGATGGTGATTAGCATGATCTCATGGTCGAAGGAATTAGGTTACTATGTATCAGAAAGCTTATAGCAAATGAACTATATTAAATGACTTGATCTTTATGCTACGCTTAACTATAGGAGTATGTCCATCACATCATTCTCCTAATGATATGACCATGTTGTTAATAACATCTCTATGTTCATGATCAGGAAACCATGATCATATATTAACCAACAAGCTAGTTTAACAAGAGGCTTTACTAGGGACTCTTTTTATGTTTACAAATCACACAAGTATTAATGTTTCCGGTTAATACAATTATAGCATGGTATGTAAACATTTATCATAAGTATGAAGATATGATAATAACCACTTTATTATTGCCTCGTGGGCATATCTCCAACAGTCTCCCACTTGCACTAGAGCCAATAATCTAGTTTCAAACCTTTGTGTATTCAACACCTATGGCTTTCCGGTGTTGTAAGTACACGTTCGCTAGTGGTCAACTGATCTCCGGATCTGACACTTCCAGGTCCGTGTGTAATTGCATGTCTTTGCGTCTCTACGCATCACTCATTCTCTAATGAGATGGCTTCGTACAAATTTGGTCCTTTGGTGTGACCTTTAGTTCTTTGGGGTTAAAAACATGTTGATAATATTGTCGTACAATATATCTTCATAGTATTATCCCACTGTGAACTACACCTAGTTTGATAACAAACTACTTGACACAAATGCCCTCTTTTGCTGCTAAAATAGCAGTCATACACTTAGCCTTTTGTTGTAGTATCTGTCACAATGTCTTTAACTTTGGAACTCATCCAAATCCATTATGGAACTCACTTTCCATTATATTGTGCCACCCTTGGTTTAGATTGAGATAAACTTAATTTGTACTTTGTGACAAAACTAGTATCAATGTAGTACTTTTACAATGAACTAACCATCTATTTGTCACTTCTACAAATAATATACTCTTAGTTCTTCCAAAAGATCATAAGAATATTCTTACTATTGTCCAATGATCATCTTATGAATCATTCTGGTATATGCTCACAACATTTAGAGCATAGGACATATCTGGATTTGTACATATCACGGTATGATTGATATAAATACTCTTTGTGATCAAGTATCAATCTATACTTGAATCTTGTTTCACTTACCAAATGTCAATACATTTGAATATATCATCAATATTGAACTCATTCAATCCTTTCAGTGCGACAAGAAACTTTCTTATAGTTTCTATATTGAACTCATTCAATATCTCGTCTATGTACTTCTGGCACAACCATATTAGCGTCTATTCATGCCAAATATTTGGGTTTTTCCTAAGTCTTTCATCGAGATGAAATTCTTATCCTGTGTTAATAAAAGATACATTATTTCCAATCAACAATATGTCTTCCACATAATGTATTAGAAACATGTCTTAGCGCTCCCACTTAATTTCTTGCAAATGCAAGCATCTTCATCATCTCTGATGAATTTAAACTCTTTTAACATTTTCATCATAGTGAAGATTCCAACTCCGCGATGCTTACTTCAACCATTGAAGTTTGCATATGCTTTTAGCATCCTTTGAATTAACAAAACCCCTATGGACCATGTTATTCACATGTCCTAGGTAAAAATTCTATTAGAAGAACTTGTTTTGTTTATTCAACTACCATATAACAAAATTATATGTAGTGGTTGCTACACTAATCCGTCTAGACTAAATATCACTATGAAAGATCAAATCTTATCATAGTCAACCTTTGAA
This sequence comes from Avena atlantica, assembly GCA_910589765.1. Taxonomy (NCBI): domain Eukaryota; kingdom Viridiplantae; phylum Streptophyta; class Magnoliopsida; order Poales; family Poaceae; genus Avena; species Avena atlantica. The sequence goes on from OU342736.1 coordinate 489,560,653, forward strand.
CATTGTTGTGAACTTTTTCCCAACATGTCGACTATTTTATAGATGTAAAATATCCATGTCTATTTCTTTATAGATCCAAACATGACTGTAAGGTATTACACCTTTCTCGAGGGTCCTTCAAGTTCAAAACTTGATTTCTCGTGTATAGAACTATCACGGATTTTATGGCTTCAAGCCATTTGACGGAGTCAGGGATCATCATCGCTTCTTTGCATGTATTCAGATCATTATTGTCAAATAATTATTTAACTCTCAAATCTTGGTATTCGATTGTTCATCCGACCTACTTGTTTCAATAGGAACTTGGATATCTGTGACCACAACCTTTGAGGTACGTGAGCCATGAGCATTGTTGCTACCTCCGGAACACTTTTCGGCGCTGCGCAACTTTGCACATATAGTTAAGGTTCTTTTTAACCTTATCAAAGTTCTATTGTCCTCCCACTTAACTTTTCACGAAAAATTCCTTCTCAAAGAAACTTGACGTTCTAAGCGACAAACACTTTTGTCTCCTGGTGTTATGGAGGATTACTTAACAGTTATTTGAAATAACATACAAAGACAGGTTCATCCGACTTTGGTTGCAAACATCTTTCTTATGCATAGCATACCAATGTTTAAGAAAGGACAACTTGGGTTTTATCCCAAACCATAACTTTATATGGTGTCATTTCAACGGATTATGATGGAGCTCTTTTCAGTGGAAAAACGATAATCTCTAAAGCTTTTAATCTTTAAAATATAATGGCAGTTTTATGAATTACACCTTCGATCTTACCATGTCAAACAAGGTTTAATTACATATCTCGAACGCTCCATACTCTTATGGTGTTTCGGGAAAATGCAAATCCACGGAACGATTACTTAAATCTTAGGTATTATGCTAAACTTGTAACTCAAATATCTTCCTTTATGATCTTATCATAAACTATTTATATTCTTGTTACAATGATTTTTCACTTCATCTTGAAAATCTTTGAACTTTTCAAATATTTCACACTTCATCCTTATTAAGTAAATATTCATATATTCACTCAAATTTTCGGAGAAAGCATATGAAGTTGAAATCCATCGCTCTTGACTACACATAATGGATTTCGTACAACAATATGTACAAGTTCCAATAAGCTTATTCATTCGTTCCCTTTTGGCCTAAGAACGAAGTTTTAATTATCTCTAGGAAAGTTTCACAAGTGTCATGTGATCAAAATCAAAAGACTCCAAAATTCCACCCAAATGGAGTTTCTTCATGTTTTCTTTCAAATATAATTTAAACGGCGATGTCACTTCCTAAGTGATCTATCAATCAATTTGTCTTTCGACATTTTTAGCACTAGTTTTATGGATGTGATTTCTCCAACGAGATTTGTGAATCATCCATCTTTTATGGATTACAGCAATTATTTGAACAACCCGTTTGGTCTCATAATACCTAATAAAACAAATCTTGAAGGCAAACTTTGATGTTTAACGAGCAACACAATAACCCTTTATTTGTTCTCGATGAACATCATTACATATTCTTTTGCTAGTTACTTAGGCCATTGTAGTTCATGAATTGTGTTGTTTCGTATGACGATTCACACCAACAAATTCAGTATCAAATACTTAAGAACCACATTGTTTAATAAGAAAAGAATATAGCCATAACATGTATATCATCTATATACTTAAACTGAACAATTCTAGTCTTTTCTTTTCTGCCATATATTTATGAGATTCTCTTTCAGTATTTCCTTTTCTGTTTGAAAGAATCTATCAACATCAATAGTGGAGTCATACATATGACACATAGTCCAAAGCGTGTATAATTAAATACAAATGTCTTTGAACTTGCACTTTGAAGTAGATCACCATCATCAAATGTTTGATGTGCTTTCAAACTCCATTCTTTAGTAATCTCTTGGTGTAGTAAACATTTTATCTACATCAAATATTCACCCTTATCATGGAATTATCCATGATCAAGCTACTTTTAGCTTATAAAGATGAATCATGAGTATAATGTTGCTATCCAAAACCTTTTGGTGGATTAGGACAACTAGTGTCTCCAACCCTTTGCAAATTCTCATCAAATATGAGAACATGACTTTTGCCATATTATACTCTATCATGTTGTAACCAAAACTTCGTTTCAGATATCATAATATCTTCCACACATCATGGTTTCTGAAACATCTCTTTCAGATCCTAGATAACCTTGATATTAAGACAATCCTTTGAATATCAAGAATCATGGAGACAAACATGATACTCATACACTAACTCTTGGAATTGTCACTCTTGTTTTAATACCAATTATTAAACTTCATGGAGTAACCGGAACTTACTGAAAGTTTGCAATAGGACTTTAAACTTTAGATTAACACTTCAAAACAATACGATACCAGTTCGTAAAGTAACTAACCAGAATTCTACAGTTCTATCATCTCAATTATAACTAAGCGCAAGGTGGTAAACGGATGCCAATGACTACAACAACTATGCAAATTCACTTTGATTTAATTTATGATAAATAGTGTTCAACTTTTAATCATATTGCCGTTGAACTCCCACTCAAAACAATATCCCTCACATTGTTTTAGTGATCACACGAACCAAATCCACCACATCAAAACCGATCATCACGAGAGTTGATGTAGCTTCAATGGCGAACAATCAACATGTTCACCATATCTACTATATGACTCATGCTTTACCTTTCGGTGATCCGTGTTCCGAGACCATGTCTGTACATGCTAGGCTCGTCAAGATCAAACCTTAGCTTCCGCATGAGCAAATCTGGCTTGCCCACGTTGTATACACTTGCGGAATCTAACACACCCGATCATCACGTGGTGCTTCGAAACAACAAGCTTTAGCAACGGTGCTAACTAAGGGTGAACACTTTATGACTTGAAATTCATGTGCATGAGGGATCATCTTATAATGCTACCGTCGTCTACTAAGCAATACAAGATGCATAAAGGATTAACATCACATGCAATTCATAATAAGTGATATGATATGGCCTTTCTTCTTTGTGCTTCCGATCTCCATCTTCTAGCACGAACATGATCTCCATCATCACCGACATTGCATCAAGGTAAATTATGCTTCTCCATGGTTGTCGTCCATCGGCTTCAACTATTACAACTACTTTGAATAGACACGTGGGTCTTAACAGAAATTAAAGACAACCATATGGCTCCTGCCGGTTGCCGACTTACAATAAGGAACATTGCATACATCATATATAATCACAATCATGGCCATATCACATCACAGCACACCCCTGCAAAACAAAGTTAGACGCCTCTACTTTCTTTGCATATTTTACGTGGTTTGGGGCTTTCAATAAGTGTCGTTCTAACTTACGAACAAGAACCACAACATTGATACTAGTATTGTTAATCACCCGTTGTAAATTGGATCTTAACTATGCTAGGAGAAACAGGCACCCGCAAAGCCACTTATGCAATACAAGTTGCATGTCAAGCGTGGAGCAAGTCTCATGAACAATGTCATGTAAGGTTAGCCCGGGCCGCTTCATCCCAACATACCGCAAGATGCAAAGTACACAAGAAGCAATCGACAATAAAAGCATCAACGCCCACAATGACCATTGTGTTCTACTCGTGCAAACAGATCTACATATAGAGACGGCTCTGATACCACTGTAGGGGTTCGTAGCATGGAAAACAAAAATTTACTACCGCATGCAAACAAACAAGCCAAGATCTATCTACTAGATTGGAGCAACGAGTCGATAGAGGAACTCACCCTTGAAGATTCCAAAGCGGTTAACGAGAGCAGATTCTCGTGGGTGATGTAGTCGTACTCTTGCCGATCTCAAGATCGCGTAGACGATCCTTCCGGCGCTGCGTTCCGGCAGCGCTCCCGCAGTCGGTCACACGTTCGGTACTCGACGAAGACCTTCCTCTCCCTTGTTCCAGCAGGCAGCGGAGGTTGTAGCACTCTTCTCGCAATTCCAGCAGCACAACGGCGTGGTACCGGAAGTAGAGGGGAGATCTCGCAGGGCTTCGCCTTAAGCCGGAGCGAGTATGGTGGACTATGAGAGAGCCTTGGTGATCTAGGGTTTAGACACACCAATTAGAAGGGGCTAAACCAGCGGCTAGGGCAATTAGAAGCTCTAACTCGGCGGCTTGGGAGAAATCCCTAGGCTGTGGCTAGGGTTTAGGTTTAGAGGGAGGCAACTTGTGTGTCTAGGAGGGGAGCCCTGCCCCTCATCTTATAGGTGGAGGGAGGCGCGCCTGGGGAGGGGAGTCCCTCCCCAACTCGGACCCAAGGTGGGCCGGCGGTGGGAGGAGGAACTCCTCCCCCAAGTCGGTTTCAAACCTCCTTCTCCTCTTTCCCAAAACTAGCCGTTTGACTTTCAAACTAGCCGTTTGACTTTTCAAACTAGGATTTGAATAAACCCTCTATTTTGGTACAGCGATGACACCTAGTACATGATGCAATCATATCAACTTGATATAACACATTCATGTACCCTTTCCCCTCCGGAGTGCCGGACATTCCGGAACCTTCTAGAACATTCCCGATGTAAACACCGGAATCATTCCCCAACTCCGAAACGAGACTTTCCTTATATGAATCTTATTCTCCGGACCATTCCGGATCTCCTCTTGATATCCCGGATCCCATCCGAGACTCCGAACAACATTCGGTCTCTTACTCATCATTCCATAACTACTTAACAACATCGAATCCTTAAGTGTGTCTCCCTACGGTTCGTGAATTATGCAGACATGATCGAGACACTTCTCCGAACAATAACCAATAGAGGAATCTGGAAATTCATATGGCTCCCACATATTTCTACGATTACTTTGCGATCGAATGAACCACTTACATACGATACCAATTTCCCTTTGTCTCACGATATTTTACTTATCCGAGGTTTTGATCGTCGGTATCTCTGCATACCTAGTTCAACCTCGTTACCGATAAGTACTCTTTTCTCGTTCCCGTGATATGTGATCCCTTGTGAGCCAGTCACATGCTTGCAAGCTAATTGGATGACATTCCACCGAGAGGGCCCAGAGTATATCTATCCGTCATATGGATGGACAAATCCCACTCTTGATCCATGTGCCTCAACACATACTTTCCGAACACTCAATGCCACCTTTATAGCCACCCAGTTACGGTGTGGTGTTTGATGTCATCAAAGCATCCTTCCGGTGATGGTGATTAGCATGATCTCATGGTCGAAGGAATTAGGTTACTATGTATCAGAAAGCTTATAGCAAATGAACTATATTAAATGACTTGATCTTTATGCTACGCTTAACTATAGGAGTATGTCCATCACATCATTCTCCTAATGATATGACCATGTTGTTAATAACATCTCTATGTTCATGATCAGGAAACCATGATCATATATTAACCAACAAGCTAGTTTAACAAGAGGCTTTACTAGGGACTCTTTTTATGTTTACAAATCACACAAGTATTAATGTTTCCGGTTAATACAATTATAGCATGGTATGTAAACATTTATCATAAGTATGAAGATATGATAATAACCACTTTATTATTGCCTCTTGGGCATATCTCCAACAGTCTCCCACTTGCACTAGAGCCAATAATCTAGTTTCAAACCTTTGTGTATTCAAAACCTATGGCTTTCCTGAAGGGAATATGCCCTGAGAGGCAATAATAAAGTGTTTATTATGTGTATTCCAAGTATATGATAGATGTTTATTTTGCATGCTATAATTGTATTAATACGGAAACGTTAATACATGTGTGTTTAATAAACAAACAGAAAGTTCCTAGTTATGCCTCTCTCATAAACTAGCTCGTTGATTAACAAGATGATCAAGGTTTCCTGATCATGGACATTGGATGTTGTTAATAACGGGATCACAACATTAGTGTAATGATGTGATGAACACTCATCCGAAGTATAGCATTACGATCAAAGTCATTGAGTTTATATTGCTATAACAACTTACGAAGTTATCCTAATCCTTAGACCATGAGATCATGTCAATCACTAACACCGGAAGAGTTTCTTGATAACATCAAACGTCACACCGTAACAGGGTGATTATAAAGATGGATTCAGAACTAATAAAGTGTTATGTTGAGGCTCATGGATCAAGAGTGGAATTTGTTCATCCCGATGACGGATAGATATACTCTGGGCCCTCTCGGTGATATCACATTGATTAGCTTGCAAGCAAGTGATTTGATCACTAGAATGTTATATCACGGGAACGAGAAAAGAGTGCATGTCGGTAACGAGATCAAACTAGGTATGGAGATACCGATGATCGAATCCCGGACATGTAATATATCGTGAAACAAAGGGATTAAGATACTAGCGTAAAAGGTTCCGACGATCACAAGAAAGTCATCGTTGAATGTGTGGGAGTCAGTATGGGTCTCCAGATCCCGCTTCTGATTATTGATCCGAGAGGGGTCTCGATCATGTCCGCATTATTCACGAACCGTAGGGTGACACACTTAAGAGACACCGACATCCAATTGGAGCAAAAGTTTCATGCCGAAAAGAAAAGGAAAGCGCAGGAATTTATTTCACTAGACACCGAAACTGTTTCGGTTGAAATTGCTGAAACTGGTTCTGCATGTGAAATGGAATACTAGCAAGGGGTTTTATGTGAATGTTTGTTAATTAAAGTAATTAACAAAATTCTGAATAAATAAATAAAAGAGTTTTATTTAAATGAGAGCTTGCATTAAATTTGGTGGAAATTTAATGCATGTGAGTGGATTTTTGAGTGGAGGCTTTTTAATGGGAGTGGAGGCTTTTCATTTTGAGTGGGAGCTCCACCCACATGAATGTGGAAGAGGTGGGGGCAGCCCCATGGCTGGGCGCCATGCCCCTTGGGTGCCCCCCCTCTCCCCTATAAAAGGCCCCCCTCTCCTCCTCTCACACCACACCTCCTCGTGAAGGATCTCTCTCCCCCTCTAGAATTTATCCCCCATGGTCTCGGACTAGCGAGATACATGTTCTCGGTGGCTATTCGGCAAGAAAGAGTTGTGCTTCCGCTGCATCGCTGGAGCGAGGAGGCGGAGGTTGCTCGGTGCCTCGAACGTGTGTGCGAGAACGGATGCGCTGCTGATTTGCGGCACTAGGACTTCCTCTCGATCTTGAGATCGGCAAGAGATCGTCTACATCAACCACGAGTTGAACTCGTTAAGCTTTGTCGGTCTTCAAGGGTATGTTCTCTACGGATATACATCCGCCCGTTGTTTGTATCTAGTAGATGGATCTTGGTATATAGTTCACATCGTAGGAAAATTTTTGTTTTCTATGCTGCGAACCCTACAGTGGTATCAGAGCCGGATCTATGCGTAGATACTTTACACGGGTAGTACACATATGAGTATGTGGGCGATGATGATCATGTTGTTGCTCCTTTGTTGTAATTTTGGATATTGGTGGCATAGTGGGATGAAGCGGCCCGGACAAACTTTACATGTCCTCGCACATGAGACCTGTTCCACGCTTGACATGCAACTAGTTTGCATAAGTGGCTAGCGGGTGTCTGTCTCTCCTACTATAGTCAATATCTATTTTGCAAGCGAGTTGTCAACAATTTGATTATCCTCGTTGTGGTTCATGTTCGTAGGTAAGAACGGTTCTATCTCGAAAGCCCTAAGCCACGTAAAACTTGCAATGGATAAATTAGAGGCGTCTAGTTTAGATTGTTGCTGGGCTAGTGTTATGATATGGTAGTGTTGTAAGTAGAAGTATGAGATGATACTCTTACAACACACATAGCGTGTAAAATCCATAGACCTTGGATTTACACATATAGGTATGATAGTGATCATACCACGATGCACATGATAGAGATCATCTGCGGGAACCATATAATTTCACTAATAAACATATGATGTTTGATTACATCTTATATTGCTTGTTTAGCGCTTTGTTAAGCATAATAAGATGATCCCTCATTTAAATATCAAGATAAGAATGTGTTCTTCCTTTAGTATGCACCGATTATGTTTTCGTCGCTCCAAGACATCACGTGATGATCGGGTGTTCTTGGATCCACGACCATATTTCGGGTGTAAAACAGTTACACACGCAAATACTAAGGTTCTAACTTGGCGAGCCTAGCATGTACAGACATGGCCTCGGAACACAGACCGAAAGGTTAAGCATGAGTCATATAGTTGATATGATGCCCATTTGATGCTCGCCTTTGAAGCTATACCGACTCACGTGATGATCGGACTTGGTGTAGTGGATTTGGTTCATGTAATCACCAAAAGGACACGAGGGATGTCGCTTTTGAGTGGGAGTTCATTCGTAATATAGATTAGTTGAACTCGATCTATCATACACTTAGTCTAAACTTTACAAATTCTGTTGTAGATGGCACCACCTGCTTTTAATTTCAATGCGTTCATGGAGAAAGAGAAACTAGCAACGAACGGTAGCAACTTTACTGAATGGGCCATGAATTTGAGGATTCTCCTCTCTGCTGCACAAAAGCAATATGTGCTAGAAGCGCCGTTAGGCCCCCCACCTTTTGATGATGCCCCTGACGAGGAGAAGAATGTCTATCAGACTCGTCAGGAGGACCACAACTTAGTTCATTGCGGCATATTGTATGGGCTAGAGCCGGAACTTCGAAAGCGTTTCGAAAACGGAAATGCATTTGATACAATGGGTGAGTTGAAAATGATTTTCGACACACATGCTGCTGTAGAGAGCTACAACGCTTCAGAAAAGTTCTTTAGCTGCATGATGGAAGAGCACAGCTCCGTTAGTGAGCATGTACTCAAGATGTCGGGTTACGCCGATAAGCTTGTGTCCTTGGGAATATCGATTCCCATTGACTTAGGCATCCATCGTGTTCTGCAGTCTCTGCCACCTAGCTATAAGAGCTTTGTGATGAACTATAATATGCAAGGCATGAAGAAGTCTCTCCCCGAGCTTCTGTCAATGCTTAAAACTGCAGAAGTGGAGATCAAAAAGGAACATCAAGTGTTGATGATCAATAGGAACACTGGTTTCAAGAAAGACAAGAAGGGAAAACGGAAGGGAAGTAAGGGCGGCAAGCCGGTTGCCGCGCCTGAAAAGAAACCCCGAGTTGGACCTAAGTCTGATTCCGAGTGCTACTATTGTAAGGGGACTGGCCATTGGAAGCGCAACTGCCCCAAGTATCTGGCAGACAAGAAGGCCGGCAAGGCAAACAAAGGTATATATGATATACATGTTATTGATGTGTACTTGACTAGTGCTCGCAGTAGCACCTGGGTATTTGATACCGGTTCAGTTGCTAATATTTGTAACTCGAATCAGGGGCTGCGGAACAAGCGACCGCTAGCAAGGGGTGAGGTCAAGATGCGTGTCGGCAATGGATCAAGTGTTGATGTGATCGCCGTCGGAACGCTGCCTCTCCACTTACCGTCGGGATTAGTTATAAACTTGAATAAATGTTATCTGGTGCCTGCACTGAGCATGAACATTGTATCTGGATCGTGTTTGATGCGAAGTGGTTATTCATTTAAATCCGAGAACAATGGTTGTTCCATTTATATGAATGAAATCTTTTATGGTCATGCACCGATGATGAATGGTTTATTTCTATTAGACCTCGATGATAATGTTACACATATTCATAATGTTGATGCTAAAAGGATTAAACTTAATGATGATATATCCGCATATATGTGGCACTGCCGTCTAGGTCATATTGGCGTTAAACGCATGAAGAAGCTCCATTTGGATGGACTTTTGGAATCACTTGATTATGAATCATTTGATACATGTGAGCCATGCCTTATGGGCAAGATGACTAGAACGCCGTTTTCCGGTTCAATGGAACGGGCGACAGATTTATTGGAAATCATACATTCTGATGTATGTGGTCCAATGAGTGTGTCGGCGCGAGGTGGATATCGTTATTTTGTTACTTTCACGGATGATTTGAGTAGATACGGTTATATCTACTTGATGAAACACAAGTCTGAAACCTTTGAAAAGTTCAAGGAATTTCAGAATGAAGTGGAAAATCATCGTAATAGAAAGATCAAATTTCTACGGTCCGACCGTGGAGGTGAGTATCTAAGTTACGAGTTTAGCACTCACATGAAAGAGTGTGGAATTGTTTCACAACTCACACCTGCCGGAACACCACAGCGAAATGGTGTGTCAAAACGTCGTAATCGTACTTTATTAGATATGGTTCGATCTATGATGTCTCTGACAGACTTGCCGTTGTCATTTTGGGGTTATGCACTAGAAACTGCTGCATTCACTTTAAATCGGGCACCATCTAAATCCGTTGAAAAGACACCGTATGAATTGTGGTTTGGAAACAAACCTAAGCTGTCATTTCTTAAAGTTTGGGGATGCGATGTTTATGTGAAGAAACTTCAACCGGATAAACTCGAACCCAAAGCGGAAAAATGCGTCTTCATAGGATACCCTAAAGAAACTATTGGGTATTCCTTCTATCACAGATCCGAGGGCAAGGTTTTTGTTGCCAAGAATGGATCCTTTCTAGAGAAAGAGTTTCTCGCGAAAGGTGTGAGTAGTCGGAAGGTAGAACTCGAAGAGGTTGTGGAACCTTCTCTTCAAAGTATGGCGAGTAGCGCAGCGCCGGAAGTTGTTCCGGAGTTGGCTCCACCTGTTGAAGAGGGAACTAATGATAATGATCATGAAACTCCAAAAGAGAGTACTACCGAACCTCGCAGGTCAAACAGGACGCGTGCAGCTCCCGAGCTGTATGGAAATCCTGTCATGAATTTCATGGTTGATGAAAATGATGACCCTGTGACGTATGAAGAAGCGATGATGAGCCCAGATTCCAACAAATGGTTAGAAGCCATGAAATCCGAGATGGAATCCATGTATGAAAATCAAGTTTGGAACTTGGTGGAATTACCTCACGACCGAAAGGCCGTGGAGAACAAATGGATTTTCAAAAGGAAAACTGATGCTGATGGTAATGTGACCATCTATAAAGCTCGACTTGTCGCAAAGGGGTTTCGACAAATTCAAGGAGTTGACTACGATGAGACTTTCTCTCCCGTAGCGATGCTAAAGTCAGTTAGGATTATGTTAGCAATTGCTGCATATTTCGATTATGAAATATGGCAGATGGATGTCAAAACCGCGTTTCTCAATGGTAATATTGAAGAAGAGTTGTATATGATACAACCAAAGGGTTTTGTCGATCCTAAGGATGCTAACAAGGTGTGCAAGCTTCAGCGATCCATCTATGGATTGAAGCAAGCATCACGAAGTTGGAATCTCCGCTTTGATGAGGTGATCAAAGAGTTTGGATTTGTCCAAACTTATGGAGAAGCTTGTATTTACAAGAAAGTGAGTGGGAGCAATGTGGCATTTCTGATATTATATGTGGATGACATATTATTGATCGGAAATGATAAAGAACTTTTAAACAGTGTTAAAAGTTATCTAAACAGCAAATTTTCAATGAAGGACCTAGGTGAAGCGTCATACATATTAGGCATAAAGATCTATAGAGATAGATCTAGGCGCCTAATAGGGCTATCGCAAAGTACATACCTTGATAAGATTTTAAAGAAGTTTAAAATGGACGGAAGTAAGAAGGGGTTCTTACCTATGTTGCAAGGCAAGACATTGAGTAAGACTCAAAGTCCGGCTTCGGCGGAAGAAAGAGAGATAATGGACAAAGTCCCCTATGCTTCAGCCATAGGCTCTATAATGTACGCCATGCTATGTACAAGACCGGATGTGGCACATGCTATTAGTTTGACTAGTAGGTACCAATCGGATCCAGGTTCGGAACACTGGATAGCGGTCAAGAATATCCTTAAGTACTTACGAAGAACTAAGGATATGTTTCTTGTATACGGAGGTGAAGAAGAGCTCGTCGCTAAGTGTTATGTCGATGCTAGCTTTGACACCGATCCGGATGACTCTAAGTCTCAATCCGGATACGTATTTCTCATGAATGGCGGAGCGGTTAGTTGGAGGAGTTCCAAACAACCTGTGGTAGCGGGATCAACAACGGAGGCCGAATATGTTGCTGCTTCAGAAGCGGCTCAGGAAGCAGTTTGGATGAAGGAGTTCATATCCGAACTAGGAGTTGTGGCAAACGCGTTGGACCCAATGGTGATCTATTGTGACAACAATGGTGCCATTGCCAATGCCAAAGAGCCAAGGTCTCACAAGCATTCCAAGCATATTAAGCACCGGTTTCACTCCATCCGCGAGCATGTCAAGGATGGAGATATAAAGATTTGTAAAGTACATACGGATCTCAATGTAGCAGATCCGTTGACTAAAACTCTCCCTAGAGCAAAACATGATCAACACCAGAACTCAATGGGTGTTAGATTTATCACTATGTAACTAGATTATTGTCTCTAGTGCAAGTGGGAGACTGAAGGGAATATGCCCTGAGAGGCAATAATAAAGTGTTTATTATGTGTATTCCAAGTATATGATAGATGTTTATTTTGCATGCTATAATTGTATTAATACGGAAACGTTAATACATGTGTGTTTAATAAACAAACAGAAAGTTCCTAGTTATGCCTCTCTCATAAACTAGCTCGTTGATTAACAAGATGATCAAGGTTTCCTGATCATGGACATTGGATGTTGTTAATAACGGGATCACAACATTAGTGTAATGATGTGATGAACACTCATCCGAAGTATAGCATTACGATCAAAGTCATTGAGTTTATATTGCTATAACAACTTACGAAGTGATCCTAATCCTTAGACCATGAGATCATGTCAATCACTAACACCGGAAGAGTTTCTTGATAACATCAAACGTCACACCGTAACAGGGTGATTATAAAGATGGATTCAGAACTAATAAAGTGTTATGTTGAGGCTCATGGATCAAGAGTGGAATTTGTTCATCCCGATGACGGATAGATATACTCTGGGCCCTCTCGGTGATATCACATTGATTAGCTTGCAAGCAAGTGATTTGATCACTAGAATGTTATATCACGGGAACGAGAAAAGAGTGCATGTCGGTAACGAGATCAAACTAGGTATGGAGATACCGATGATCGAATCTCGGACATGTAATATATCGTGAAACAAAGGGATTAAGATACTAGCGTAAAAGGTTCCGACGATCACAAGAAAGTCATCGTTGAATGTGTGGGAGTCAGTATGGGTCTCCAGATCCCGCTTCTGATTATTGATCCGAGAGGGGTCTCGATCATGTCCGCATTATTCACGAACCGTAGGGTGACACACTTAAGAGACACCGACATCCAATTGGAGCAAAAGTTTCATGCCGAAAAGAAAAGGAAAGCGCAGGAATTTATTTCACTAGACACCGAAACTGTTTCGGTTGAAATTGCTGAAACTGGTTCTGCATGTGAAATGGAATACTAGCAAGGGGTTTTATGTGAATGTTTGTTAATTAAAGTAATTAACAAAATTCTGAATAAATAAATAAAAGAGTTTTATTTAAATGAGAGCTTGCATTAAATTTGGTGGAAATTTAATGCATGTGAGTGGATTTTTGAGTGGAGGCTTTTTAATGGGAGTGGAGGCTTTTCATTTTGAGTGGGAGCTCCACCCACATGAATGTGGAAGAGGTGGGGGCAGCCCCATGGCTGGGCGCCATGCCCCTTGGGTGCCCCCCTCTCCCCTATAAAAGGCCCCCCTCTCCTCCTCTCACACCACACCTCCTCGTGAAGGATCTCTCTCCCCCTCTAGAATTTATCCCCCATGGTCTCGGACTAGCGAGATACATGTTCCCGGTGGCTATTCGGCAAGAAAGAGTTGTGCTTCCGCTGCATCGCTGGAGCGAGGAGGCGGAGGTTGCTCGGTGCCTCGAACGTGTGTGCGAGCACGGATGCGCTGCTGATTTGCGGCGCTAGGACTTCCTCTCGATCTTGAGATCGGCAAGAGATCGTCTACATCAACCACGAGTTGAACTCGTTAAGCTTTGTCGGTCTTCAAGGGTATGTTCTCTACGGATATACATCCGCCCGTTGTTTGTATCTAGTAGATGGATCTTGGTATATAGTTCACATCGTAGGAAAATTTTTGTTTTCTATGCTGCGAACCCTACATTTCCGGTGTTGTAAGTACACGTTCGCTAGTGGTCAACTGATCTCCGGATCTGACACTTCCAGGTCCGTGTGTAATTGCATGTATTTGCGTCTCTACGCATCACTCATTCTCTAATGAGATGGCTTCGTACAAATTTGGTCCTTTGGTGTGACCTTTAGTTCTTTGGGGTTAAAAACATGTTGATAATATTGTCGTACAATATATCTTCATAGTATTATCCCACTGTGAACTACACCTAGTTTGATAACAAACTACTTGACACAAATGCCCTCTTTTGCTGCTAAAATAGCAGTCATACACTTAGCCTTTTGTTGTAGCATCTGTCACAATGTCTTTAACTTTGGAACTCATCCAAATCCATTATGGAACTCACTTTCCATTATATTGTGCCACCCTTGGTTTAGATTGAGATAAACTTAATTTGTACTTTGTGACAAAACTAGTATCAATGTAGTACTTTTACAATGAACTAACCATCTATTTGTCACTTCTACAAATAATATACTCTTAGTTCTTCCAAAAGATCATAAGAATATTCTTACTATTGTCCAATGATCATCTTATGAATCATTCTGGTATATGCTCACAACATTTAGAGCATAGGACATATCTGGATTTGTACATATCACGGTATGATTGATATAAATACTCTTTGTGATTAAGTATCAATCTATACTTGAATCTTGTTTCACTTACCAAATGTCAATACATTTGAATATATCATCAATATTGAACTCATTCAATCCTTTCTGTGTGACAAGAAACTTTCTTATAGTTTCTATATTGAACTCATTCAATATCTCGTCTATGTACTTCTGGCACAACCATATTAGCGTCTATTCATGCCAAATATTTGGGTTTTTCCTAAGTCTTTCATCGAGATGAAATTCTTATCCTGTGTTAATAAAAGATACATTATTTCCAATCAACAATATGTCTTCCACATAATGTATTAGAAACATGTCTTAGCACTCCCACTTAATTTCTTGCAAATGCAAGCATCTTCATCATCTATGATGAATTTAAACTCTTTTAACATTTTCATCATAGTGAAGATTCCAACTCCGCGATGCTTACTTCAACCATTGAAGTTTGCATATGCTTTTAGCATCCTTTGAATTAACAAAACCCCTATGGACCATGTTATTCACATGTCCTAGGTAACAATTCTATTAGAAGAACTTGTTTTGTTTATTGAACTACCATATAACAAAATTATATGTAGTGGTTGCTACACTAATCCGTCTAGACTAAATATCACTATGAAAGATCAAATCTTATCATAGTCAACCTTTGAACATTGTTGTGAACTTTTTCCCAACATGTCGACTATTTTATAGATGTAAAACATCCATGTCTATTTCTTTATAGATCCAAACATGACTGTAAGGTATTACACCTTTCTCGAGGGTCCTTCAAGTTCAAAACTTGATTTCTCGTGTATAGAACTATCACGGATTTTATGGCTTCAAGCCATTTGACGGAGTCAGGGATCATCATCGCTTCTTTGCATGTATTCGGATCATTATTGTCAAATAATGATTTAACTCTCAAATCTTGGTATTCGATTGTTCATCCGACCTACTTGTTTCAATAGGAACTTGGATCTCTGTGACCACAACCTTTGAGGTATGTGAGCCATGAGCATTGTTGCTACCTCCGGAACACTTTTTGGCGCTGCGCAACTTTGCACATATAGCTAAGGTTCTTTTTAACCTTATCAAAGTTCTATTGTCCTCCCACTTAACTTTTCACGAAAAATTCCTTCTCAAAGAAACTTGACGTTCTAAGCGACAAACACTTTTGTCTCCTGGTGTTATGGAGGATTACTTAACAGTTATTCGAAATAACATACAAAGACAGGTTCATCCGACTTTGGTTGCAAACATCTTTCTTATGCATAGCATACCAATGTTTAAGAAAGGACAACTTGGGTTTTATCCCAAACCATAACTTTATATGGTGTCATTTCAACGGATTATGATGGAGCTCTTTTCAGTGGAAAAAACGATAATCTCTAAAGCTTTTAATCTTTAAAATATAATGACAGTTTTATGAATTACACCTTCGATCTTACCATGTCAAACAAGGTTTAATTACATATCTCGAACGCTCCATACTCTTATGGTGTTTCGGGAAAATGCAAATCCACGGAACGATTCCTTAAATCTTAGGTATTATGCTAAACTTGTAACTCAAATATCTTCCTTTATGATCTTATCATAAACTATTTATATTCTTGTTACAATGATTTTTCACTTCATCTTGAAAATCTTTGAACTTTTCAAATATTTCACACTTCATCCTTATTAAGTAAATATTCATATATTCACTCAAATTTTCGGAGAAAGCATATGAAGTTGAAATCCATCGCTCTTGACTACACATAATGGATTTCATACAACAATATGTACAAGTTCCAATAAGCTTATTCATTCGTTCCCTTTTGGCCTAAGAACGAAGTTTTAACTATCTCTAGGAAAGTTTCAGAAGTGTCATGTGATCAAAATCAAAAGACTTGTCCATGTTTTGCATATTGTAGTTCATCACAAAGTTCTTGTAACTTGGTGGTAGTGATTGGAGGACACAGTGAATCCCCAAAGCATTAGGAATCACTACACCTAAGCTTTGAAGCTTGCTTGCGTGCCCAGACATCTTAAGCACGTGCTCACTGACGAAGCTGCCCTCTTCCATCTTGCAGTTAAAGAACTTTTCAGAAGCCTCATAACTCTCAACTGCCACGTGAGCCTCAAATATCATTTTGAGTTCACGGATAATATCATGTGGGTCATGGTTCTCAAACCTTTTCTGAAGCTCCAATTCCAAACCATACAAGATAGCACACTGAACTGTGGAGTACTGATTCATCTGAGCGAGGAAAACATTCTTTACCTCATCGGTAGCATCAGCTCTAGGAGGGTCACCCAGCGGTGCATCCAGCACATATGTCAAATTACCATCATTGAGGACAATCCTTAAATTGCGGAACCAATCCACGAAGTTGCTTCCATCGTTTTTCAACTTTTCTTTCTCTAGGAACGCATTAAAATTGATGTAGGGGCCGCCATTGATCTACAACATATTTGCAATAATTTAGACTAAGTTTATGACAAATTGAGTTCTAATTAATAGTTAAATTAATCTAGGTGAACTCCCACTCAAAAAATATCCCTCACATTGCTTTAGTGATCACACGAACCAAATCCACCACATCAAAACCGATCATTACGAGAGTTGATGTAGCTTCAATGGCGAACAATCAACATGTTCATCATATCTACTATATGACTCAGGCTTTATCTTTCGGTGATCCGTATTCCGAGACCATGTTTGTACATGCTAGGCTCGTCAAGCTCAAACCTTAGCTTCCACATGAGCAAATTTGGCTTGCTCACGTTGTATACACTCGCAGAATCTAACACACCCGATCATCACGTGGTGCTTCGAAACAACGAGCTTTAGCAACGGCGCTTACTAAGGATGAACACTTTATAACTTGAAATTTTTGTGCTTGAGGGATAATCTTATAATGCTACCTTCACGAACTAATCAATACAAGATGCATAAAAGGATTAACATCACATGCAATTCATAATATGTGATATGATATGGCCTTTTTTCAAGTTCTTCCGATCTCCATCTTCAAGCACGGACATGATCTCCATCATCACCGGTATGGCGTCAAGGTCACACTACTAGAAAAACACTTATTCGTGGCGCACCTGAAAAGGCCTTCCGTGGCGCACTAGCAGTGCGCCACAGACCTCGCGCTATGGCTATCTCGTAGTCGTGGCGCACTGCATGGTGCGCCACGGGTAGGGGTACAGGATGCGCCACAAATGTGTTTTTCAAAAAACAAAAAAAATGCAAAAAAAACACCCTCGTTTTGAATTGCAAAAGCAATCGGGTCCGTGCATCGCCGCCGCAGTCGTGTCACCTCGCCGAAGCATGACCGTGGCAGGGAGGTGCGGGAGGGGTCGTGGCCGCTCTAGTCCTCGTCGGTGTCGAGGTGGTAGGAAGGGTGTGGTTGGAGAAATGAAGGTAGGAAGAGAGGGAGGAAGGAAGAGATGGAGGAAGAGAGGGAGGAAGGAAGAGAGGGAGGTAGGAAGAGAGGGAGGTCGGTGAGGAGAAGGATGCCACCGTCGCCCGTTGTCACTGCGAGGAGGAGGAGAAGGAGGCCACCGTTGCACCGCCGTCGCCCGTTGTCACTGCGAGGAGGAGGAGAAGGAGGCCGACGTCGCGCTGTCACTGCAAGGAGAGGAGAAGGGGAAGGAGGAGAAGGAAGAAGGAGAAGGGAGAGGAAGAGGGAAAAGGGGAAGGGAAAAGGGGAAAGGAAAAGGGAGGAGGGCGGGGTGGGGATTCAAATTTGAATCCCGCCCAAGCTTATCCGTGGCGCACTAGGTGGTGGTGCGCTACGGGTAAGTCGCCCTCTATTTTTTTTTCTGCAGGAAAAAACGGTCTTTTGACCGTAACTTTTTACTCTTTTCGAATTTTTAAAATCTAAAAAATCGCTAAACGACCGGAGGTGGTTGCGAGCAGATGCGAAATCTCGTTCTCGTCATTTTGGTATATTATACGATTTTTTTTATATCGTATGCAAAAGTTACGGCTTTTTTACCGTGGCATGACTTTTTTTTGCAAATAAAGTCGAAACTCATTTTTGTTAATTTTACTAGAAGCTATACCACATTACCTACCTAAATATGAAAGGATTTAATTTTTTTGAAGTGTTTATCATTTTCTTTTATTTTTTGCAAATCCTAAAAAGGCGATCCACTGGGGAGGGGGTGGAGTTGGTGTATGTCACTTAGCCGTAGGGCACTAGGGCAGAGTACCCTATGGCTAAGTTGACCCAGCTGCAGCAGCAAACATGCCTGTAGCGCACTAGGTCAAGGTGCCCTACGGATAAGTGAAACATCCGTAGCGCACCTTGACCTAGTGCGCTACGGGTATGTGTGATGTGGCCACATGTGCCCTGACCCACACATAGCCGTGGCGCACCACCCCCATGTATGCCACGCTTATGACAGTTAGCCGTAGGGCACCTTTGGGCAGTGCGCCACGCCTATTTTACCCGTTGGGCACCACTAGCAAGTGCGCCATAGAAGTGTGGATTACCTATAGCCGTTTTCCTAGTAGTGTCAATGGCGCCGCTTCATGGTTGTCATCCACCAGCATCAACTATTACAACTACTTTGAATAGACACGCATGTCTTAACGGAATTAAAAGACAACCATATGGCTCCTACCGGTTGCCGACTTACAATAAGGAACATTGCATACATCATATATAATCACAATCATGACCATATCACATCATAGCACACCCCTGCAAAACAAAGTTAGACGCCTCCAATTTTCTTTGCATATGTTACGTGGTTTGGGGCTTTCAATAAGTGTCGTTCTAACTTACGAACAAGAACCACAGCGTTGATGTTTGAACTATCAAGTGCCAGTTGTAAATTGAAAACTATACTATGATGGGAGAGACAGACACCCGCAAAGCCACTTATGCAATACAAGTTGCATGTTGAGCGTGGAGCAAGTCTCATGAACGATGTCATGTAAGGTTAGCTCGGGCCGCTTCATCCCATCATACCGCAAGATGCAAAGTACACAAAAAGCAATTGATAATAAAAGCACCACCACCCACAATGACCATTGTGTTCTACTCGTGCAACAGATATACATATAGACATGGCTCTGATACCACTGTAGGGGTTCGTAGCATGGAAAACAAAAAATTTCTATCGCATGCCCACAAACAAGCCAAGATCTATCTACTAGATTGTAGCAACGAGTCGATAGAAGCACTCACCCTCGAAGATTCCAAAGCAGTTAATGAGAGCAGATTCTCGTGGGTGATATAGTCGTACACTTGCCGATCTCAAGATCGCGTAGACGGTCCTTTCGGCGTTGCGTTCCGGCAGCGCTTCCGCAGTCGGTCACACGTTAGGTACTCGATGAAGACCTTCCTCTCCCTTGTTCCAGCACGCAGCGAAGGTTGTAGTTCTCCTCTCGTGATTCCGGTAACACGACGGCGTGGTGTCGGAAGTAGAGGGAAGATCCTGCAGGGCTTCGCCTAAGCCGGTGCGAGTTATGGTGGATCTAGGGTTTTCTGGTGATCTAAGGTTTAGAAGACCGGGAGGAGGAGGAGGTGTCGGCGGGGGCTAGGGCGACGACGACGGGCCGGCGGCGACGCGAGGCGGCGGCGGCTGGGTGGCGGCAACGCGGGTGGAGAGGGGCTAGGGCTTGGTGTTTGGTGTTTGTGGCAGCCCTCCCCTCTATTTATGAGAGGGGGGCAGCCTTGGGTGGGGTGGGTTTGAATCCAAACCCAAACCCAAGTTGGATTGAGAGAAGGACTTGTTCCTTCTTCCACTAGGAAACCATTGTTCCAGTTTGACTTTTCAAACTCCCGTTTGACTTTCAATTTAGAGCTTTAATTCTCTCTCACAAATGCTCACACCAAGTGACCTAGGATATGATCCAATCATTCCTCTTACCCATGACACATTCATGGTCCATTCTCCTTCTGGTTCAGTGAACCTTCTAGAACCTCTCCGATGAAAACATCGGAATCTTTCCCGAACTCCGGAATCGGACTTTCCTTATATGAATCTTATTCTCCAGACCATTACGGATCTCCTTGTGATATCCCGGATCCCATCCGAGACTCCGAACAACATTCGGTATCCCTACTAACATTCCATATCTACTAAATAATATTGAATCCTTAACTGTGTCTCCCTACGGTTCGTGAATTATTCGGACATGACCGAGACACTTCTCCGATCAATAACCAATATAGGAATCTAGAAATTCATATGGCTCCCACATATTTCTACGATTACTTTGCGATCGAATGAACCACTTACATACGATACCAATTTCCCTTTGTCTCATGATAGTTTACTTATCCGAGGTTTTGATCGTCGGTATCTCTGCATACCTAGTTCAACCTCGTTACCGATAAGTACTCTTTTCTCGTTCCCGTGATATGTGATCCCTTATGAGCCAGTGACATGCTTGCAAGCCAATTGGATGACATTCCACCGAGAGGGCCCAGAGTATATCTATCCGTCATATGGATGGACAAATCCCACTCTTGATCCATGTGCCTCAACCCATACTTTCCGAACACTCAATGCCACCTTTATAGCCACCCAGTTACGGTGTGGTGTTTGATGTCATCAAAGAATCCTTCCGGTGATGGTGATTAGCATGATCTCATGGTCGAAGGAATTAGGTTACTATGTATCAGAAAGCTTATAGCAAACAAACTATTCAAATGACTTGATCTTAATGCTACGCTTATCTATATGAGTATGTCCATCATACCATTCTCCTAGTGATATGATCTTGTTGTCAACAACATCTCAATGCTCATGATTAGGAAACCACGATCATCTAATAACTAACAAGCTAGTATTACATAGAGGCTTTACTAGGGACTCTAATTTAGTTTACAAATCACACAAGTATTAATGTTTCTGGTTAATACTGTTATAGCATGAATGTAAACATTTATCATAAACACAAAGATATAATAATAACCACTTTTATTATTGCCTCTAGGGCATATCTCCAACAGACAGCACACACACATCCATGTCTTGTCCACAATTGCACATATATGAAACTTCACCTCAAATAAACTAAACAAATAATACACAAATAGAACTTAACAATTCATCACCTTACAAACAGTTTAGAAAATAGCACACAAATCAACACACAAACAATCACTACGGGAATAACCAAATAGGCCGACGGTCTTTTTATATGCCGACGGCAAAATGTCGGGGCCGTCGGCCCAGTTTTGCCGTCGGCGTAGAATAAATAGGTCGATGGCCGCCATCGGCGTAAACAGGACCGTCAGCGTAGAATAAATAGGCCGCCAGTCGCCGTCGGCGTAGCCTATTGGACTAACGGCAGAGCAACGACGTCAAGTCTATGCCGACGACAAGGTTTCACACCTTTGCAGCCGTCGGCATAGCTAATTTTATTTTTAGCACATTAATCTTAGAAAAATCATAACTAAATCATTTAAATTCAGAAAAATATATATAATATATCAAATTTGCAGAAAAATAAGATGTATCTATATAAACTTAAATATTATATATTTTTATTCAAACAAATACAAATACTTTTGTATAACATATTTTTCATTTTCCGAGTGCAAAAAAACTGGGTGTTTTTTGAAGCAACCACCAAAAAAAGTTTTAAAATGATAATACCATATTTTACAAAAAATACTAAACCATATTGAATGGACAACTTTCTAAACTAGGAATCTCAAACCTTTCCGTTCACCTCTTGTGAAAAAGACAAATTCCCGCCGAAATGGTAGCAAATGAGTTAGATTTGAACAACAGGTACATGATATGTTGCTCATTTTTAGGTTGATAATATGCTATTTCATCAGAGATCTAATGCAAGTTTAGTGAGGCTCAACCCCGAGCTAAGAATCTTCATGTCCCTCGATTTAGAAAGTTTGACGATAGTTTGAAATGGGATTAAAAAATTAAAAAACGATCAAAACAATGAAAAACTTTCGCGTGGTGTCATATTATATGACATAGTTGCATAGAAAAATATCATACTTGGTATATTCATTGAGTCTCAAAAACCCTTCACAAAATGACCTATCTCAATCGAGGTTTTCTGGATTTCAGGTCAAATGACCAATGTTATTGCTAGAATCGCGGTATAGTTTGCGATAATGTGTCCATATTGTGCATGCATGTGTATCATGGGATGGTGAACAATGTTGCAGAAGAAAGTTTTCCTTTTCATCGCACCGAAAAGCTATTTTTCATTTTCCGAGTGCAAAAAATGGGGTGTTTTTGTGAAGCAACCACCAAATGAAAGTTTCAAAATGATGATACCACATTTAAAAAAAATACTAGACCATATTGAATGCACAAATTTCCAACCTGGATATCTCAAACCTTTCCGTTCATCCCTCGTGAAAAGACAAATTCCTGCTGAATCGATAGGAAATGAGTTAGATTTGAACTACAAGTACATGATATGATGCTCATGATTTTTTGCAAAAATCATTTTTAGATTCACAATATGCTATTTCATTAGAGATCTAATGCAAGTTTAGTGAGACCCAACCCCGAGCTAAGAATCTTTATGCCCCTCGATTTAGAAAGTTTGACGATAGTTTGAAATGGACATCAAAAATTCAAAAACGATCGAAACAATGCAAAACCTTCATGTGGTGTCATATTATGTGACATAGTTTCATGGAAAAATCCCAAACTTGGTATATTCATTGAGTCTCAAAAAAACCTTGACAAAATGACCTATCTCAATCGAGGTTTTCTGGATTTTAGGTCAAATGACCAATGTTATTGCTAGAATCGCGGTATAGTTTGCGATAATGTGTCCATATTGTACACGCATGTGTATCATGGGATGGTGAACAATGTTGCAGGAGGAAGTTTTCCTTTTCGTCACACCGAAAAGCCATTTTTCATTTTCCGAGTGCAAAAAATAGGGTGTTTTTGTGAATCAGCCACCAAATGGAAGTTTCAAAATTATGATACCACATTTCTTAAAAATACTAGACCATATTGAATAGACAATTTCCCAACCTGGGTATCTCAAACCTTTCTGTCCATCCCTCGTGAAAAAGACAAATTCCTGCCGAATCGATAGGAAATGAGTTAGATTTGAACTACAGGAACATGATATGATACTCATGATTTTTTGCAAAAATTATTTTTAGGTTAAAAATATGTTATTTCATTAGAGACCTAATGCAAGTTTAGTGAGGCCCAGCCCCGAGCTAAGAATCTTCATGCCCCTCGATTTAGAAAGTTTGACGATAGTTTGAAATAAGCATCAAAAATTCAAAAAGATCAAAACAATGCAAAACCTTCGAGTGGTGTCATATTATGTGACATAGTTGCATGGAAAAATCCCAAACTTGGTATATTCATTGAGTCTCAAAAAACCTTAACAAAATGACCTATCTCAATCAAGGTTTTCTGGATTTCAAATCAAATGACCAATGTTATTGCTAGAATCACCGTATAGTTTGCGATAATGTGTCCATATTGTGCACGCATGTGTATCATGGGATGGTGAACATTGTTGCAGGAGGAAGTTTTCCTTTTCGTCGCACCGAAAAGTCATTTTTTATTTTTCGAGTGCAAAAAACGGTGTGCTTTTGTGAAGCAACCACCAAATGAAAGTTTTAAAATGATAATACCACATTTTTAAAAAATACTAGACCATATTGAATGGAAAATTTCCCAACCTGGGTATCTCAAACCTTTTCGTCCATCCCTCGTGAAAAAGACAAATTCATGTCGAATCGGTAGGAAATGAGTTAGATTTGAACTACAAGTACATTATCTGATGCTCATGATTTTTTGAAAAAACATTTTTTGGTTCACAATATGCTATTTCATTAGAGATCTAATGCATGTTTAGTGAGGCCCAGCCCCGAGTTAAGAATCTTCATGCCCCTCGATTTAGCAAGTTTGACGATAGTTTGAAATGGACATAAAAATTCAAAAACGATTGAAACAATGAAAAACCTTCGCGTGGTGTTATATTATGTGAGATAGTTGCATGGAAAAATACCAAATTTGGTATATTCATTGAGTCTCAAAAAAACCTTCACAAAATGACCTATCTCAATCGAGGTTTTCTAGATTTTAGGTCAGACCAATGTTATTGCTAGAATCACGATATAGTTTGCGATAATGTGTCCATATTATGCACGCATGTGTATCATGGTATGGTGAACAATGTTGCAGGAGGAAGTTTTTCTTTTCGTCGTACCGAAAAGTTATTTTTCATTTTTCGAGTGCAAAAAACAGGGTGTTTTTGTGAAGCAACCACCAAATGAAAGTTTTAAAATGATAATACCACATTTTTAAAATATACTATACCATATTGAATGGACAATTTCCCAACCTGGGTATCTCAAACCTTTTCGTCCATCCCTCGTGAAAAAGACAAATTCATGTCGAATCGGTAGGAAATGAGTTAGATTTGAACTACAAGTACATTATCTGATGCTCATTTTTAGGTTCACAATATGCTATTTCATCAGAGATCTAATGCATGTTTAGTGAGGCCCATCCCCGAGCTAAGAATCTTCATGCCCCTCGATTTAGAAAGTATGACGATAGTTTGAAATGGACATAAAAAATTCAAAAACGATCGAAACAATGTAAAACCTTCGCGTGGTGTTATATTATGTGACATAGTTGCATGGAAAAATACCAAACTTGGTATATTCATTGAGTCTAAACAAATGACCTATCTCAATCGAGGTTTTCTAGATTTTAGGTCAAATGACCAATGTTATTGCTAGAATCGCGGTATAGTTTGCGATAATGTGTCCATATTATGCATGCATGTGTATCATGGGATGGTGAACAATGTTGCAGGAGAAAATTTTCCTTTTCGTCGCACCGAAAAGCCATTTTTCATTTTCCGAGTGCAAAAAACGGGGTGTTTTTGTGAAGTAACCACCAAATGAAAGTTTCAAAATGATAATACCACATTTAAAAAAAATATTAGACAATATTGAATGGACAATTTCCCAACCTGGGTATCTCAAACCTTTCCGTCCATCCCTCGTGAAAAGGACAAATTCCTGCCGAATCGGTAGGAAATGAGTTAGATTTGAACTACAGGTATATTATCTGATGCTCATGATTTTTTATAAAAATCATTTTTAGACTCAAAACATTATATTTCATTAGAGATCCATTTCAAGTTTTCTTTTTCGTCGCACCAATAAGCCATTTTCCTTTTTTCCGAGTGCAAAAAAGGGTGTTTTATGACTCCTAATATACTTTTAATTGTTCTAGTGTTAAAAAGATACGATACATAATTAAATATATGATAGGGATGTCATACTTGGATTCCTCTTATTTTTCTGATCGATTTGGATATATTATTTGTCGAATTACGATTTACGGATTTGTAGTTGTGAATTATTCAATATTAAATGGAAAAAGGCAAAATAAATAAAATTTGTTTTATTTTAATTTGAATTCAAGATTATTATTACTTATTCATTGTTGTTTTCTTAAATACATATTTGAAAATTTAAAAATAAAGGCGTGTGATACCATCCTCCAAGGATTAATAGGATTGATATGGTAATATTATGAGTAAGGTCTAGTTTCCTAATTAGAAGCTTATCTGGAAGGAACAAAGAAGTTAAGCGTGTTGGGGCTGGAGTAGTGTTAGGATGGGTGACCGATGGGGAAGTTTGATCATTAGTATAATTTAATCAGAAATTAATTATACTTAGAGTTAAAAAATGCTTGTGAGATTAATGAGTCAAATAATTAAAAAATGCTTGTGAGATTAGTAATTCAAAACAAAAACAAAAAAATTTGAATTTTTTTTTAAAAAAAACTAAAAAAAGATAGGCCGACGGCATTGCCATCGGCGTAGCTCCAGCCAATTCCTCTAGGCCCGTCGACGTAGCTGCCGCTAGGGCAAACTGCCGTCAACCGTATGATGTGGGTCCCACATCCTTTACGCCGACGGTATCCTCTATGCCAACAGGCAAACGAGCTACGCCGACGGCAATCAGAGGCTACGCCGACGGGGTTTGGTCGTCGACACCTGGCCTGTTTCCTGTAGTGAATATAGAGTTCATCACAATGCGGCAGCCACCTTTGCGTAAGTGATTTGCCAAAGATCTCTGCTGCAATTCCTCCTCTGCTAGAAGAACCCATCATGGATCTTCACACACACTGCAATGTGCTTGAAGAAATCAAGAGACGTCCTAAACTAATATAAAAAAAAATTCGCCCGGGATATGTAGGATTTGGAATGAAGTAGTTGAGCATGAGTTTATTGTTCACAATGTGCTTGAAGAAATTCAACGATCGAAGACTAAACCACCATGTTTTGCCTCTTGTTCTTTTGCAAGAAGGAAATCATAGCAATGTCCTCATCTTCCTCCATGGTGTACTCCTCACTGGAGGTGGAATCGTCGGACAAAACCATTTACAAACACAATACTTTATGTCACAAGTTACTCCTACATGGCAACAACATTTTTCATAAAAGGAAAAAATCGAGAGATTACCTTTCACCCTCTTTGCCCAGCACTTTGTTTGCGCCGAGCCCATTTTGCTCTAGTTGGGGTTGGACAAACATGGAGGCGGTCACTGCGTGGTTGAGGAATCGAGTCGGCTATTTCTCACGAAGAGTCGTGGAAAAAACAACACGTGCATATTTGATGCCGCCGAGCTTCCATTAAGTACTACTTCCTCTTTTTCAAAATATAAGATGTTTTAGCCTTATAAAATAAATGCATCTAGACTTTTTTTTAGTGTCTAGGTTCACTCAAGTTTAAGATAAATTTACGCTCTAAAAGAAATCTAAATATTTTTTATTTACAAATCTAAAACATCTTATATTTTGAAACAGAGTGAGTACAAGTGAACCAAGCCTTGCTTCCTTTTCAATCCGATTTATTGCAAAGCTTGGTAAACCGTGAATAAACCAAACGGACGGTTTAGTTTCTCCAGAGAAAATTAATTAGCATGCAACTTAATTCCAACCAATCTCAACATCTTTCTCTTGGAAGTAGTACTGTAGAAAGGTCCTGCATTTAGACTAGCCTTTCATCAGAGGGAAACTCTTCGTGTGAAGCGTTTTGCTCTCTTCGGATTCCACGTCGCACTTTAATTCCTCTGCATGCATCCAGGGGATGCACAGGATTTTTAAGGGCTCCACCGCTCCAGTTCCATACGCAACGCCAGCCCACCTACATCATGTCCAACTCCAGCTCCAGCAATGGCAAACCAACGATCGCCGTCAAGCTCTTCGTCGACACGGAGAAGAAGAAGGTGCTGTTCGCGGAGTCCGACGAGGAGTTCGTCGACGTCCTCTTCAGCTTCCTCACCCTGCCCCTCGGCACGATTGTTCGTCTTCTCGGCAAGCGGTCACAAACCGGGTGCCTCGACGAGCTCTACGGCAGCGTCGAGGGCCTCGGCGCGCACCACTTCCGGACCGAGGCCTGCAGGACCATGCTCCTCCGCCCCGTCAACGCCGCGGCGGTTCACTGCCACCGGCTGAAGCTCAACGTCGACGGCGGCGCTGATAATCCGAGACCAGTGTATGTCTGCAGGAACATCGGCTGTAGAAGTCTCGCGTTTAGCTCCGTCCCTGACGCGGTCTGCGTGTGTGGGGATGTTGTCGTTGAGTGCCCATCTGAATGGATAAAGGAAGAGTGTTCAGCTGGAAAGCATGAAGAAGATGGTGTCTTCGCCGTAAGTGGTCGGAAGTTCATAGTTACCGATGATCTCCATGTCGCTCCGGCTTCGACAGGCCTCATGTTTTCCCTGATGGAGAAGTTTGGGCTCCAGGAGCAAGCGGATGTCGAGGAGAAGATTCTGCAACTCGACTCCAACATGGTATGCATCTCTCGACTTCTCTAAACTTCAGCCCTAATCAAACACACATTCTTTTGTTTTTTCACTTTTTGTATTGATGGTAGATTTGTGACATACTGTGATCCTCCTCTAGTTCTCTGAAGGATGACGAATTTACTTTCATTTCTTACAGATAATGAGCTTGCTTGCAAGAGTGTTGCTCACCAAGCAACCACTAACAGGTTTATGTTTCGATGTTGCTATCACACCACCAGATCATGCTATAAGCCTCTTTGAGCTTACCCTTCCTGATAATCTGATGAAAAAACAAGCAACCGATGGTGAGCCCGAGCCAAAAGGAATCAAGATAAAGATTGTTCAGGCCAAGGATGATTCCTCGATGTTGTATGCCGAGGTTGGGCAGGACTTCGTGGATCTTGTCTTTGGCCTACTTAGCATCCCACTAGGATCCATCATAGAAGCCTATGCTCAAGGGCCACCATCTGGATGTGTTGAGAACCTGTACAATATTTACTGAGTGCTTTGATCTAAAATAGTAATAATTATTGACTGCTGTTATGTTGCTGCTACAGGTTCTGAAGCTACTGAGAGCTGCAATGGTGACGCGTGACGCTCTTAGCAGCGTTTTTTTGCCATCAAAGTAGAAGAGGGATCACTTGCACTACATGGGCGCTCTGGCTTAGCTAGCCGTCCACTAATCTGGAGTCTGAAGAAGGGTAGTTGTTACTTCTTTTTGCGGGTTTGGGGAGTTGTTACTAGTACAACTGCAACTAGCTTATAGCAACATTTCCATGTCCAAGAACATATTATGCGCGATGATAGCATTATGCATGAGTTTGGTGGTATATTTGGTACAAGTTAAGTCCGGCAGTTGGACATGGTGTCATATTGGCTTTTGGTAATTATGAGAAGAACAATTATCTTCTACTAATCCTGATAGTAGTATATGCTCACCTACAACATTAAGTCTCCAGTTATGACTCTTAAGTTCAGAAAATAAATCTTGATCAACTCTGGAAGTAGGGCCTATCCGGAAGTAGCATAAAAAATGTGATCCGCCAATTCTAGCATCGACGCATCTAGTAAACGATTCCCACTTGGAGCAGGTAGTAAACTTGATTCCTTGACAGCAGATCGCACGAACAGAACAAGAGCCGAGCGCCGAGATTGGAGTAGCGCAGCCGCCGCAGGAGTGCCTCCGCCCCGGGCCGCGGCGCCTGCACCACCTCCCTGCACATCTGCCCCCGACGGCATCGAGGAGGAGAGAGACATCCAGAACCAAACGCACAGCCGCACTGTTCTGTTTGGCGTTGGGCGTTGGGGCCGGACAGGAGTAGGAGTTGTCCTGAGCGGTGGGGCCACGTGTCAGCGGATCCAGGTGGGCCCCAGTGGCGCATGGTAGACATGTGACGGGAGAGGTGGCCGTGGGAAATATCATCACACCTAACATGATACTACTACCGTTTTTCAAAATTCAAATTTAGATGTGTCGAAATAATTTGAAGAAATTTGTGGGTATTCATGGAATGTGTGCTTACATTCCCTGAAAATTTTAGAGCCAAATTCGGAATATGCATAGAGGAATAAAAATGATAAATTGCTATGTGAATAGTATCATTTCGTGTTTGTCTTTTTTGTACACCTCACATGGTACCATTTCTCAAAATTCAAATTTAGAAGTGTCCAAATAATTTGAAAAATAATAATAAATGAGGTGGTCCTTAGGTTTCTTTGGTGCGAAGACGAAGATCTGCTTGATGTTTGATGTCTGCTTTTGTTGATCTGGACTGGAGAGGCGAGTTCCGGAAGACTCCGCCGGCGAACTTCCATAGGCGTATCATGCCTGGAGATTGCTGGATCGAAAGGTATTCGGTCGTGCGTTTTTTATTTTTCTGGCCGTTTGGTTTCAGCGGGAGCGTTGCGAAGCTCTATTGTTGTTACCACCAAGCGTCATTCATCGAGCCATGGTGAAGTCAGATGCGGAGGATGTCAGGAAAGCGGAAATATGAGGATAGCGATGGTAATTTTAGTTTTTGTGACAACGAAGAACTGGTTGCGTGATCTGTGACTCGTAGCAGCGGCTGTTGGTGCGAGAAGACAACACGGGAGGAGTTTGTTGGAGATATGCCCTAGAGGCAATAATAAATATAGTTATTATTATATCTTTGTGTTTATGATAAATGTTTACATTCATGCTATAATAGTATTAACAAGGAAACATTAATACTTGTGTAATTTGTAAACTTAATTTGAAGTCCCTAGTAAAGCCTCTATAAAATACTAGCTTGTTGGTTAATAGATGATTGTGGTTTCCATATCATGAACATTGAGATGTTGTTAACAACAAGATCATATCGTTAGGAGAATGATATGGTGGACATACTCCTATAGATAAGCGTAGCATAAAGATCAAGTCATTTAATAGTTCAATTGTTATATGTTTTCTGATACATAGTAATCTAATTCCTTCGACCATGAGATCATGCATATCACCTTTACCGGATGGATGCTTTGATGACATCAAACACCACACCATAACTGGGTGGCTATAAAGGTGGCATTGAGTGTTCGGAAAGTATTGGTTGAAACACATGGATCAAGAGTGGGATTTGTCCATCCATATGACGGATAGATATACTATGGGCCCTCTCGGTGAAATGCCATCCAATTAGCTTGCAAGCATGTGACTGGCTCACAAGGGATCACATATCACGGAAACGAGAAAAGAGTACTTATCAGTAACAAGGTTGAACTAGGTATGCAGAGATACCGACGATCATAACCTCGGATAAGTAAACTATTGTGAGACAAAGGGAAATTGATATCGTATGTAAGTGGTTCATTCGATCGCAAAGTAATCGTAGAAATATGTGGGAGCCATATGAATTTCCAGATTCCTCTATTGGTTATTGTTCGGAGAAGTGTCTCGATCATGTCCGCATAATTCACGAACCGTAGGGAGACACACTTAAGGATTCGACGTTGTTTGAGTAGTTATGGAATGATGAGAAAGAGTCTGAATGTTGTTCGGAGTCTCGAATGGGATTCGGGATATCACAAGGAGAGCCGGAATGATCCGGAGAATAAGATTCATATAAGGAAAGTCCCGTTTCGGAGTTGGAGAATGGTTCCGGTGTTTTCATCGGGAATGTTCTAGAAGGTTCTGAAATGTCCGGCACTCCGGAGGGGAAGGGTACATGAATGTGTTATATCAAGTTGGTATGATTGCATCATGTACTCGGTGTCATCGCTGAACAAAATAGAGGGTTTATTCAAATCCTAGTTTGAAAAAGTCAAACGCCAAGTTTGAAAGTCAAACGGCTATTTTTGGGAAGTGGAGAAGGAGGAGGAAACCGAGTTGGGGAGGAGTCCCTCCTCCACCGCCGTCCCACCTCCAAGCCAAGTTGGGGAGGGACTCCCCTCTCCTTGGCCGGCCGGCCCCTCCACCTATATAAGGAGGGGCTGGGCTCCCCTCCTTGACACACAATATCCCCGCCTCCAAACCCTAAGCCGCCGGCGCCGCCACCTGCTGCCGCCGCCGCCTAGCAACCCTAGCCGCCGGCCAAGCTTCCTCCTCGGCGTGTCTAAACCCTAGATCGTCGAGGGACTCTCTCATACTCCACCATACTCGCTCCGGCTTAAGGCGAAGCCTTGCGAGATCTCCCCTCTACTTCCGGTACCATGCCGTTGTGCTGCCGGAATCGCGAGGAGAGTGCTACAACCTCCGCTGCCTGCTGGAACAAGGGAGAGGAAGGTCTTCGTCGAGTACCGAACGTGTGACCGACTGCGGGAGCGCTGCCGGAACGCAGCGCCGGAAGGATCGTCTACGCGATCTTGAGATCGGAAAGAGTACGACTACATCACCCACGAGAATCCGCTCTCGTTAAACACTTTGGAATCTTTGAGGGTGAGTTATTCTATCGACTCGTTGCTACAATCTAGTAGATAGATCTTGGCTTGTTTGTTTGTATGCGATAGAAATTTTTTGTTTTCCATGCTACGAAACCCTACAGAGTTCCCAGTCTTACCTTGCAGGATGAAAATCCAAGGTCTGGCCTTAACTGGTTGTGTCTGGCAATGGCCTTGTTAAAGGCATTATTTTGCGAGCGAGGGCTTTTTTCAAGGTGAAAACCTATGATCTTTGGTCGGGCAATGACGGTGCTTGGCCACTGTTTCCCTTTTGAAGGCGTTGTCATTGGAGTAGAGGACTACTGGTGTTGTTCTGATGGTGTAAGTGTTGTTGCTTTGAGGAATAGTTCTCTGTCGCGGGACTTTTTCTTTTTTGTAATTGTTTTTCTTTTTTCTGGGTTGTGTGCATCCGTAGGGCCGCTAAGGCATGCGTTGTTGCAGAGGCAAGGTGTAATTGATATCCATGTGATATTAATATATACTTTTTTCCAAAAAAAATCCCTAAAATTTTCAGAGCCAAATCAGAAATATGCATAGATAAATAAAAAATGATAAATTGCTATGTGAGTAGTGTCATTTTATGTTTTTGTTTTTTTACACTATTGATGTTGGATTGTCTTTTTTGTTCTCTATGTGTATTTCGAATTTGTTTATGCAAATTATAGGAAATGTAAAGACACATCTTATGAAGGTCCAAAAATTTATTTTCGACATTTTTTGAAATGTGAAAATTGGAATTATAAAGACTAGTATGATAATATGAGTGGGCAGTGGCGAAATGCTGAGAGCACCTCTTTTGCCTTTTATTTCGTTTTTTATTCTTTAGGATTGTTTATAAGTGGGCAGAATGACTAGGCTCCAGCATATCTGATCCAATGTCTTGAGGTTATTTTCTTTTTATTTTGTATAAGATTGAGAATGGCTAGTGTTCTTGGGAATCTAATCCATTGACCCGAGGAAAAAAAGTGCACTTCATGTCAAGAGCTAACAAATACCTTGCTTGGATTGATGGTAGAAATTGTACTCCTCGGTATTTTGTTCAAGTGTGAGCTCTATTGGTGGGCACAAAAAAGTTACATCATTTTTAATGTTGGTGGTTGTTTTATCCTAGCTGTTGTGGCAGGGGCTATGTTATTTTCTTCATTTTTTAGTTGTATGCATCCTTGAGGTATTGGTTAGCTCTTGACATTATGATGTTTTACATGATATATGTAATTGGTATCATCTTGGCATTATGATGTTTAAATGATAGATGTAATTGGTATCACCTTCTTTGTACTCTTTGTTGTTTCATTTAATGCCAGATTCCTATTCGTAAAAATATCCTTATCGAAATTATCTGTAGACATGGAAAAATTACATCATTCCAAGCACACCCTCACATTGCCTCTTCCTTGTTTGTTTCTTTTCACCCATTCTTCCTATTTCCCTCAACTTCCACCTCTGGAGCACCAACATCAGCGCCTCTCACGACCGAATTGGACTACTAGGCACCAATGATTTGGTTATCAGTCAGTAAACTGGTTATCGTCCGGTAGTCGGGTACCCCGAGCCCTCGGGAAACCGACTTACCGAGGAATCAAATTCGAGCTTTTTTAAATGAAATGTTCTATGATATAAATAAATACGTGACATCTCGTTTTTCATCGTAAGAGTGCACATTAGCAGCACTGGCGGAGCTATGCCTAGGTCAAGGGAGACACTGCCCCTCCCCCACCCCACCCCAGAATTGGAAAACTCTATGAAGGAATAAATTATTTAGGGACTTAGAAGAGAAAAATCGAGTCATTTGCCCCCCCCACCCAGAGATTCAGATTTTCAGTATTGCCCCCCCTCTCCGCCCCCCTACGGCAGTGTTGTGGGATTCCTAGTGATGAGATTTCTAAGGCCACCCGACACGTGCTAACAGACGACAGTAAGGTTAGACCGCCGCAATACCATCAATCATGTGTCCATCGAGAATTTAAAATACAATAAATAGTGTTAGAGAAATTTTAAATCTAATATTTAATTTTTAAATTCTGTTCGGTAACCGCTCGGGATTTCTCGGTAAGTAGGAATCATAAGCATCCTCGTGGATTTCTTTTCCCGAACCAAAATACTGCTAGGCACCAAACGCGGTACAAAAAAACCAATGGAGAAATGGTAAAACAGATCAATTAGCAAAATATCTTGTGTTTTGTGTTGAATTCGAAAATACGTACTAGAAAAAAATCCGTGAAATCTAACACATGAACGTAGCTCCGCATGCACTGTATCATGGGTTTGTACTACAATTGTGCACCAACAGTCTTCAATAGCCAACATTTTGAAACTAAGACTTCGTTTGTGTTTCATTTGCCTCCCCACAAAACAAAATGTTATATGATATAAATAGTCGGGTACCCCGAGCCCTCGGGAAACCGACTTACCGAGGAATAAAATTCGAGCTCTTTTAAACTAAATGTTCTATGATATAAATAAATATGTGACATCTCGTTTTTCATCGTAAGAGTGCACATTGGCAGCACTGGCGGAGCTATCACTAGAGGAAAAAGGGCCATCCGTTCGCTACCCCTCGGAGCATTAGTCCCGGTTGCGCCACCAACCGGGACTAATGCTGGCACGCGTCCCGGTTGGAGCGGGCACGGGGCCAGGGGGCATGGGTCCCGGTTGGTAAGGGGGCATGCGTCCCGGTTGGAGCCACCAACCGGGACTAAAGGTTTGGCCACAGCCACGTGGCGTGGCACGCACCTTTAGTCCCGGTTGCTGGCTTCAACCGGGACTAAAGACCCCTTGCCCTCTATAAATGCAACGCCCCAACCCCCTCTGCCTCCACTCTGTTTTTTCGAATGGTGTAAGGTGTGAGAGTGTGTGCTAGTTTTTTCTCATGCATGCATTTAAGGTGTTTGTTGAAATGTTTGAGTGAAAAATCCCGTTGAATTTCTCATAGAACAAAAATATAGAAGGTGTCCGAGACGCACTTGAGCTTTCTCCTCTTTATTTCCCTCGATCGAGGTCAGCAATCTTATCTTTTCTAGGTCATTGATACAATTCATGTGTCGGTGTGAATTGGTTATTTCACTATTTATGATGTCCTGTTTTTTGATAAACTTACTTATATGATGCAGATGAACGGCCGGGAATGGATGTACGGTGACCGGCGGGTAGCCGGGTATATCAAAGGCGTGGATAAATTTATCGATGTGGCTACGGCAAACAAAGAGAATGGATTTATACGTTGTCAATATGTTCAATGTCGGAACAACAAGGAGTACTCTTCCTCGAAAATCATTCGCGGCCACCTGATTATGAAAGGTTTCATGCCCAACTATAATTGCTGGACCAAGCACGGGGAAAGAGGGGTTATGATGGAAGATGGTGAAGAAGAAGATGATGATAACAACTATCATCATATGTTTCCTGAATACAGTGATACTTCAATGGAAGACAATGGAGAGGAAAAAGGTGAAGAACGGGCATCAGATGAGCCGGCTGATGAACTTGGTAGGGTCATTTCTGATGCAAAGCGAGACCGTGAAATAGAAAATGAGAAGTTGAAGTTAGAGGGCATGTTAGAAGATCACAAGAAATTGTTGTACCCAAATTGTGAAGATGGCAGCACAAAGCTCGGTACCACACTGGAATTGTTGCGATGGAAGGCAGAGTGTGGTCTAACTGACTCCTCATTTGAAAAGATGCTGAAAATAATGAAGCCGAAGTTTCCAAAACATAACGAACTTCCCGAGAGTACCTACGAAGCAAAGAAGACTCTCTGTCCTCTGGGATTAGATGTGCAAAAGATACATGCATGCATTAATGACTGCATCCTCTACCGCGGTAAGGAGTATGAGAATTTAGATAAATGCCCGGTATGCAACGCGTTGCGGTATAAGATCAGACGAGATGACCCTGGTGATGTTGAGGGAGAGCCCCTCCGGAAGAGGGTTCCTGCTAAGGTTATGTGGTATGATCTTATAATACCAAGGTTGAAACGCATGTTCAGAAACAAAGAGCATGCCAGGTTGTTGCGATGGCAGAAAGAAGACCGTAAGAAAGACGGGGAGTTGAGACACCCTGCTGATGGGTCACAGTGGAGAAAAATCGAGAGAGACTTCCCAGACTTTGCAGGTGACGCAAGGAACTTATGGTTTGGTCTAAGTACGGATGGCATGAATCCTTTTGGGGAGCAGAGCTGCAGTCACAGCACCTGGCCCGTGACTCTATGTATCTACAACCTGCCTCCTTGGTTGTGCATGAAGCGTAAGTTCATTATGATGCCAGTGCTCATCCAAGGCCCGAAGCAACCGGGCAACGACATTGATGTGTACCTTAGGCCATTAGTTGAAGAACTCTTACAGTTGTGGGGCAAACCAGGTGTACGTGCGTGGGATGAGAACAAACAGGAGCCATTTAATCTACGAGGGTTGTTATTCGTAACCATCAATGATTGGCCTGCTCTTAGTAACCTTTCAGGACAGACAAACAAAAGATATAAGGCATGCACCCACTGTTTAGATAAGACCGAAGGTACATATTTGCATAAATGCAAGAAGGTTGTGTACCTAGCGAATCGACGATTTCTTCCGACCAATCATCCCGTAAGAAAGAAAGGCAAGCATTTCAAAGGTGAGGCAGATCACCGGAAGAAGCCTGAAATCCCTGCTAGTGATGATGTATTTGGTATGGTCAAGGACATAGAAGTAATCTTTGGAAAGGGTCCCGGCGGTCAATCAGTTCCGAACGACGTCGCTACAGGACACGCACCCATGTGGAAGAAGAAATCTATATTTTGGGAGCTGTCATATTGGAAAGTCCTGCGTGTCCGCTCTTCAATCGACGTGATGCACGTGACGAAGAATCTCTGCGTGAACCTGCTAGGATTCCTAGGCATGTATGGGAAGACAAAAGATACACCTGAAGCACGGGAGGACCAACAAATTATGAAAGACCCAAAGAACATGCATACAGATAACAAGACGGATAAAGGGCGTCACTTAAGTCGTGCCAGCTATGCTCTTACCAAAGCAGAGAAGGAAATCTTTTTTGAAGTCCTTTAAAGTATCAAGGTGCCGTCGGGCTTCTCATCTAATATAAAGGGGATAATAAATATGGCAGAGAAAAAGTTCCAAAACCTGAAGTCTCATGACTGTCACGTGATTATGACGTAGTTGCTTCCGATTGCATTGAGGGGGCTTCTACCGAAAAATGTTCGAGTACCCATTGTGAAGCTGTGTGCATTCCTCAATGAAATATCTCAGAAGGTAATCAATCCAGATATTCTGCCAAGGTTACAGAAGGATGTGGTACAATGTCTTGTTAGTTTTGAATTGGTGTTCCCACCATCCTTCTTCAATATTATGACGCATCTCTTGGTTCATCTAGTGGAAGAGATTGCCATTCTCGGTCCGGTATTTCTGCATAATATGTTCCCCTTTGAGAGGTTCATGGGAGTCTTAAAGAAATATGTTCATAACCGTGCTAGACCAGAAGGAAGCATCTCCAAGGGATATGGAACAGAGGAGGTCATTGAGTTTTGTGTTGACTTTATTCCTAACCTTAAGCCGATTGGTGTTTCTGACTCGCGGCATGAGGGAAGACTAAGTGGAAAATGCACGCTGGGAAAGAAAGCAATGATATGTAGGGACGGGGATTCTTTCACTAAAGCACACTACACAGTTCTACATAATTCCACCTTGGCAGCTCCGTATATCGAGGAACACAAGAATATTGTACGCTCCAAAAACCCGGGGAAGCCTGAATCATGGATTACAGATGAACACATGAAGTCTTTCGGTGGTTGGATGCGGACACATCTCTTGAATGACACCACTGTTGGAGATCAGCTATACTTGTTGGCCGCGTCACCATCTTCTACTGTATTGAATTTCCAAGGGTACGAAATAAATGGGAATACATTCTACACGATCGCCCAAGATAAAAAGAGCACCAACCAAAATAGTGGTGTCCGCTTTGATGCAATAGACGAGAATGGACAAAAGGATACATATTATGGTTACATAGAGGAGATATGGGAACTAGACTATGGAGTCTCTTTTAAGGTCCCTTTGTTTCGCTGCAAATGGGTCAACCTGAATGGGGAAGGGGTAAAGATAGACCAGTTGTACAGAATGACAACAGTGGATCTCAACAATCTTGGTTATAGAGATGAACCATTCGTCCTAGCCAATGATGTGTCTCAGGTTTTCTATGTGAAGGACATGTCCTCCAGACCGAAAAAAGAAAAAATATGCAAACGAATACATCATATGATGAGCCAAAGCGTCACATAGTTCTTTCAGGGAAAAGAAACATCGTGGGAATCGAGGACAAGACAGACATGTCAGAAGATTATAATAAGTTTGATGAAATTCCGCCCTTCACAGTGAAAACTGACCCAAGCATTCCGTTAAGTAAAGAAGATGCTCCATGGTTACGTCTGAAGCGGTCATAAGGAATGACATATGCCAAGAAGTTCATGCTCATATTATGTAACTCTAGTTCATGTCTTTCGCGGTTTGTGGCTTGACCGAAGGATATCTTTCGCGGTTTGTGGCCTTTAGTCCCGGTTTTGTAGTCTTAGTTTTTAATATTAATAAATGTCTTGAGTGTTAGTCCCATTTTGTGGCTGGACCGGGAGTGCCTCTATGACCAGTTTCTTGGAGATGCCGGAGGACTGGGCTCCGTCGGCATCTCCCTGAAACTGGTCGTAGTGGTGTCCCTGCTCTCGAAAACCATCTTGCAGCTTGTAACTTCACTAACTAGATCAATACGCCTCGGAGCTAACTAATTTCACATATTAGGGAGTGCCTCTATGACCAGTTTCTCGGAGATGCCGGAGGACTGGGCTCCGTCGGCATCTCCCTGAAACTGGCCGCAGTGGTGTCCCTGCTCTCGAAAACCATCTTGCAGCTTGTAACTTCACTAACTAGATCAATACGCCTCGGAGCTAACTAATTTCACATATTAGGGAGTGCCTCTATGACCAGTTTCTCGGAGATGCCGGAGGACTGGGCTCCGTCGGCATCTCCCTGAAACTGGCCGTAGTGGTGTCCCTGCTCTCTAAAACCATCTTGGAGATGCCTCAAACTGGCTGGAGGACTGGACTCACAAGGATGCATATTTATAGTACAAGCAGCTCGACATAATGTCGACACTCACGACATAATGTCGACACTCACCCCTATTATTAGTGCTGACTCATCTTTAGTCCCGGTTGGTGTCTCCAACCGGGACTAAAGGTTCATCTTTAGTCCCGGTTGGTGACACCATCCGGGACAAGGTACAAGCCGCACGACATAATGTCGACACTCACCCCTATTATTAGTGTTGTCTGGCCCACTCTGCCACAATCCCTTCAGTCGCGGTTGGTTTCTCCAACCGAGACTAAATATGAACCCTCTCTTTATATAGGCATTTCCCTCTATTTATTAGGTAACACTTAAGACATTTATTAATATTAAAAACCGGGACAAATTGGGACTAGCTAACACTCAGGCCTAAAGCCGCCCCTTTATTCATAATCATGCCTAGTCCTATAGTACGCAGCTTCAGGGTCTTCATCGTCGTCGTCATCATCATCGTCATCGTCACCTGCCACTCCGGGGATCCTCAGCCCATCCATGGCATATACCAGGGGCCATTCCAGCCTCGGATTCACGGCGGGTGGGAGAGGGGTCTCCTGGAAGACGATGCCGCTACCGCCGGGACAGTGTGGGGCCTGTGGCGGGTGGACTCCTGGGCACCGTAGGCGAGGATGGTCTCCCCCGGTGATGTAGCGCATCACTTCGATGATAGTACGGTTCTCCCACCACAGACGACGGCCGACTTCGTTGTGGTTCACCGGTGGCGGGCCATCACCCTCGTACCTGGCGAGCTCCCTTTCCCGCCTATTAGCGAAGAAGGCATTCCAGGTGTCATAGTTGTCGGGATCCCACTGGGGATCCATCCGCTGCTCCGGCGTGAGCTCGTGGTTGAAGTGGTTTGTGATGGCCGCCTGGCGTGCGGAACCTTGAGGGACAGGAGGGATAGGAACCCCTCCAGCGCTCAGCATCCAGCCGGCGGGCGGCCGGTACCCCGGTGGACAAGGGTAGTTGGAGGCGCACAGCGCCTCGGTCTCCTCGAGGGTCAGAATGGCCCAGTAGGCGTTGTCCATTGTTCTAAGAGAGGAAGGTGTGGATGTGTGGATAGCCATGACACGATCACCCTAAATATAGAGGGAAAGGGCGGGAAAACTTGGCGTGAAGCTTTGGGAAATGGCGGGAAATATCTTTAGTCCCGGTTAGTGACTACATCCGGGACTAAAAGCTCTAGTAGAAAGGAAAGGGCGGGAAAACTTGGCGGGAAGAGGTGGGAAATGGCGGAAAATATTTTTAGTCCCGGTTTGTGACTACATCCGGGACTAAATGTGTGCCGAACAATGATCATGTTTCGAAAAAACCTTCACAAAATGACCTATCATGTTCGAGGTTTCATGGCTTTCGGTCCAAATGACCTATGTTATGTGCTGAATCACGGCATAGTTTGTGATGTTGTGCCCATATTATGCATGTGTGTGGACATTGGTATGGAGAAAAATGTTGCAGGAGGAAGTTTTCCTTTTTGTCGCACGGAAAAGCCCTTTTCCATTTTCCGAGCGCAAAAAACGGGTCGTTTTGTGAAGTAACCACCAAAATGCCGTTTCAGAATGCTACCATCCTATTTTCCTAAAATACTAGACCACCTTACATGGACTATATCCCAACCGGTACATCTCAAACCTTTTCGTCCATCCCGGGTAAAAAGGACAAATGTCTGCCGAATCGGCAGGAAGTGGGTCCGGTTTGTACTACAGGTACATGATCTACCGCCCGTGATTTTTTGAAAAAATCATTTTTAGACTTGCAATATGTGGTTTCTTCAGAGATCCAATGCAAGTTCTAACAATGCCCGTCCCCTATCTTCATGCACACCGGTTCGACCATAGTTAGAAATTCAGATAATTCAAAACGGGCATAATAAATTCAAAAAAAATCCGAACAATGAAAATCCTTCGCGTGGTGTCATATTATGTTACATAGTTGAAAGGAAAAATACCAGACTTGGTATATTGATCATGTTTCGAAAAAACCTTCACAAAATGACCTATCATGTTCGAGGTTTCATGGCTTTCGGTCCAAATGACCGATGTTATGTGCTGAATCACGGCATAGTTTGTGATGTTGTGCCCATATTATGCATGTGTGTGGACATTGGTATGGAGAACAATGTTGCAGGAGGAAGTTTTCCTTTTTGTCGCACGGAAAAGCCCTTTTCCATTTTCCGAGCACAAAAAAACGGGTCGTTTTGTGAAGTAACCACCAAAATGCCGTTTCAGAATGCTACCGTCCTATTTTCCTAAAATACTAGACCACCTTACATGGACTATATCCCAACCGGTACATCTCAAACCTTTTCGTCCATCCCGGGTAAAAAGGACAAATGTCTGCCGAATCGGCAGGAAGTGGGTCCGGTTTGTACTACAGGTACATGATCTATCGCCCGTGATTTTTTGAAAAAATCATTTTTAGACTCGCAATATGCAGTTTCTTCAGAGATCCAATGCAAGTTCTAACAATGCCCGTCCCCTATCTTCATGCACACCGGTTCGACCATAGTTAGAAATTCAGATAATTCAAAACGGGCATAATAAATTCAAAAAAAATCCGAACAATGAAAATCCTTCGCGTGGTGTCATATTATGTTACATAGTTGAAAGGAAAAATACCAGACTTGGTATATTGATCATGTTTCGAAAAAACCTTCACAAAATGACCTATCATGTTCGAGGTTTCATGGCCGTCCCCTATCACTTCTTATGTTTAAAGTTTTTCTAAATTCCAAATTGATATTAAAAAAATATAAGTTAATTCATTTTGAATTGTAAATGGTTCATATTTTAAATGGTTACACTAATTATTTTTTAAAACAGAAAATGTTTTTGAATTATTTATTTAAATCCAAACACTTTTTATGTTTAAATTTTTTCTAAATTCCAAATTAATATTCAAAAATATAAGTTAATTCATTTTAAAAGGTTACATTAATTATTTTTTAAAAATAGAATATGTTTTTGAATTATTTATTCAAATCCATACACTTCTTATGTTTAAAGTTTTTCTAAATTCCAAATTGATATTAAAAAAATATAAGTTAATTCATTTTTAATTGTAAATGGTTCATATTTTAAATGGTTACATTAATTATTTTTTAAAACAGAAAATGTTTTTGAATTATTTATTTAAATCCAAACACTTTTTATGTTTAAAATTTTTCTAAATTCCAAATTAATATTCAAAAATATAAGTTAATTCATTTTAAAAGGTTACATTAATTATTTTTTAAAAATAGAATATGTTTTTGAATTATTTATTCAAATACATACACTTCTTATGTTTAAAGTTTTTCTAAATTCCAAATTGATATTAAAAAAATATAAGTTAATTCATTTTTAATTGTAAATGGTTCATATTTTAAATGGTTACATTAATTATTTTTTAAAACAGAAAATGTTTTTGAATTATTTATTTAAATCCAAACACTTTTTATGTTTAAATTTTTTCTAAATTCCAAATTAATATTAAAAAATATAAGTTAATTCATTTTAAAAGGTTACATTAATTATTTTTTAAAAATAGAATATGTTTTTGAATTATTTATTCAAATCCATACACTTCTTATGTTTAAAGTTTTTCTAAATTCCAAATTGATATTAAAAAAATATAAGTTAATTCATTTTTAATTGTAAATAGTTCATATTTTAAATGGTTACATTAATTATTTTTTAAAACAGAAAATGGTTTTGAATTATTTATTCAAATCCAAACACTTTTTATGTTTAAAGTTTTTCTAAATTCCAAATTAATTATCATTTAAAAAACAATACAAATTTAAACCCCAAAATAAAAAATAAGGCAGGAACAGAGAGAAAATACCTGAAATTTTTTGAAAACAGGGGAATATGTCCCGGTTGGAGCCACCAACCGGGACTAAAGAGCCCCTGCGCACCAACCCTTGGTCTGCTGAAAATATTGGAGTATAGGTCCCGGTTGGTGGCTCCAACCGGGACGTATGACCCTTTAGTCCCGGTTGGAGCCACCAACCGGGACAAAAGGCCCTTCGTTTATAACTGGCTCGCCTCCTCTTCTTCTTCCCCATCTCACTTCTCTCCTTCATCGACGCGCGCACAGGAGATGCCGCCCCACGACGCCGGCAGGCTGCCCGAGCTCCGCCGCCTTGCTGACCCTGCCACGAGCTCCGCCTCGTTTCCCTCTATCTCCCCGCAAAAGGAATCGAAGAGGGGCATCGGCAACCGTCGCCATCGACGCCATCCTTCCGCCGGTGAGACCTATCCTTCCTCCGCCCTACTTTGGCCACCAAGGTCTCATACAGGACCTAGCGCACCCCATTGATGCCCTGTGTTGCTTGCTCGAGCCCCAGATACTCGACATCGTCTTCGTCTACAAGCGCCGCCCGCAAGCGCAACTCCGGCGAGGAATCTAGGACGAACAGGAGCACCCCTTCCTCAACCGCGACCACCACTGAGCCCACCTCGACCACCGCAACCACTCGTAATAGTCCATGTTCCCCTTACCCCTCTGGAATTGCCGGAGCACCACCCTCCCGCCGCGTCGCCGCCGCGCGTAGTGAGCAGCACTGCCGCCCGTCGTGGTGACGTGGTGCCCGCGTGGCCCCGGTCCCACCTGCCAGCCTCAGAGGCTAGGTGCCTCTGCGGTGCAGGTTAGAAGTGGCCTGGTCCAGGTCCACCCGTCAAGCCCTGGTCTAGGTCCCACCTGCCTGTGTGGAGGCTGAGGTGGCCACGGGCCCCTCTGTCAGCCACTGTGGCTAGCAGTGGGCTCGGTGTAAAAATGTTTTCTGTTTTGTTTAAATTTAGAAATGGTTTAATTAAATCCAGAAATTGATATAATATTGTAAATTCAATAATTAATTATTTATAACTTAGAAAAATACAAATAATATATCAAAATGTTCAGAAAAATGAGATCTAACTATTTAACCTATAATCATGCATTGTTCAACAACTTTCAAGACAAGTTTAATTAGAAAACAAAATCAACCCCT
The DNA here is from genome assembly GCA_910589765.1 of Avena atlantica. Taxonomy (NCBI): domain Eukaryota; kingdom Viridiplantae; phylum Streptophyta; class Magnoliopsida; order Poales; family Poaceae; genus Avena; species Avena atlantica. The sequence continues at coordinate 489,605,080 of OU342736.1, forward strand.
CTCATATACTCCGGAGTTTCACCGAGTTAGGGTTTTCACCCCTCGGAACCCCGTTTAAATTGCCGAGCATGTCTTTGGGTTACTTTTTAATACAAATTAACTTGTTATATCATCATCCTTGTTTGATCATTGCATCGATGCCATGTGTTGATTGTTCCCCTCTCTTTCTGGCGCCCCGGTGTAAAAACTATTTGCCTTTTTTTTAATTCCAGAAAATGATTTAAACTTGTAAATTCAATAACTTATTGTTTATAAGTCATAAAAATATGAATAATATATCAAAATGTTCAGAAAAATGAAACCTAGCTATCTAAGCTATAATCATGCATTGTTCAACAACTTAAATTACAAGTTTAATTAGAAGAACAAATCCACCCCTCTCATGTGTTCAGGAGTTTCTCCGAGTTAGGGTTTTCACCCCTCGGAACCCCGATTAAATCGTCGAGCATTTCTTAGGGTTACATTCCAATGCAAATTAACTTGTCATATCATCATACTTGCTTGAGCATTGCATCGATGCCATGGGTTCGACGATGTGCCTATCTACTACACGGTTTCCCTTTCTCTTCATTTTTATTATTGTGTATGTATATATTAGGGTTTCTCTGAATTAGGGTTTATATCTCTCAACACCGTACTTAACTTTCTCCTTTAGCCGCTTTGACTTATTCATTTTTCCACCTATGCAGAAAATATGGACCCACACGTCAGAGACGAAGAAAAGGAAGAGTTGATCCAAGGTGTGATCCGTGGGGAAGATAATTTAGACGTATCAACGTTTCTGAACAACTCCGGTGAGGGTGATCCTCTTTTTACCGGAGTAGACAACTTGTTTGAGGTTGAAGGTGTTGCCTTTCGCGAGGGAGAAGGCGATGCCTTGTGTAATCGAGAAGACGACCGCTCCGGCAAGGTGCATGTAATATAAATCAATTCATTAATTAATCATCTGCTATCTATATAGAAATAGTAACGATGATCTTTCTTCTTTTAGCCCTCCGGATCGAAGGAATCTACTGAAAAGAGCAGACGAGGCCCAACCAAAAAGTTGCAAGACCATGAGAGGTTCAGGATCGAAGATGTCGCTGTAGACGGCAGACCGACAGCTCCCGAAGTTGTCGCAACCAAATTTGTGGCACAATGCGGAGTAATCGTTAGGGACTTAATCCCGATCACCATTAGAAATTGGAATAGGCCTGCTAATGCGGATGAAGAGGGAACATGTTTATTTGTCCCTAACCACGCCAAAGATTTACTGTGGAAGAGGCTCATGGTGAATTTCAAACTACCGAAGATAGAGCTGGATCCAAATGCGGAGGATCCAGTTGAGGACGCCTTACAACATGGGAGAGCCATGGAGGCTAAGGTCAGGGAGTGGTCTTTGAAGAAGATGGCCCAGTGTTTCACCAACTGGAAGAAAAGATTGCACCTTGACTATGTCGTGAAAAAGAAGACTCCCGATTTCAAGAATATTCAGTTTGAGAAGATAAAACCATTCTGGGATGAGTTTGTGGAATACAAGAAATCAGAAAAAGCTAAGAAAATGTCTGAAACGAATAAGCTGAATGCTGCTAAGAAGAAGTATCACCATACTATGGGGCAAGGTGGCTACAAGGTTGGCATTCCTAAGTGGGAGAAACTTGAGCAGGAACTGCGTGATAAAAATATCACCCCAGAGACAGACGATTGGGTAGAACGTGCAAGGAATTGGTTTTACGGGCATGGGGGCACGTTGGACTCGGAAGGGAGGTGTATATATAACATACGACATAAAGAAGACCCCTTGCCAATCGAGAGGATGAGAAAAGCAGTAAAGGCTGTTAAAGATGGGGACTTCATTCCCGATAGAGAGAATGATGAGATCACACTCGCCCTTGGAAATAAGGAACATGATGGACGAACACGAGGCACAATAGGCTCCCAATCATGGAGGACTGGGTTTCCCGAAGAGAGGAAGAAATATCCTGATAGAAGCCGTCAGAGGAGTAAGGACAGGGCGGCAGTTGAAGCAGAAAGTCAGAAAGAGCGAATGCGTTTAATTGAAGAACGATTAAAGCAACAACAAGATGAAATTAACACACTTAAAGAGCAAAGTACTACCGGCGCCCCATCTCAGCAGCACACTGCATTCGATGCTACCGGCCTATCGAATAATCGAAAAAGTAGTGTGGCTTCCACCAAGGTCCCGGGTGATGACAATGGCGATGACGATGATGCACCGACGATGGCTCCTGTTGGCTACCCAGTGGATGATATCACAGAGATGACACACTGCGAGCTACATGTCAAAGTTGTGAACATATCAATGAAGGTGGCGGTCGGCTATGCCTTACCAATTGGACCCACACCAACTTACCACTGTCGTCCGGTTCCAGAGGGCTACGCTGTTGTCGGCGTGGATGAAATCATGCCCACCTTTGAGGTTTTGGATCTTCACTACCCTGCTGGTGAAGGGGATGTGACTGTGCTGGGTGACGCAAAAAACGTCACCATTCTATGGCCGAAGGATTGTATCGTGCTTCGAAATCACACGCCAAGTCCATCTTCGCCGCCGCCTCACCCGTCTCCAGCGAGGTCGTCACCGCCGCGGCAGCCGTCTTCGTCGCCTCACCCGGCTCCGTCGCCTCACCAATCTCCGGTGCATCCATCGCCACGGGGGCCATCGCCGGCGCCTCAGGATAAAAAGCGTAAGCGTACCGCTACTGTGCGTCGTAAGCGATCGCCGAAACGTAAACAAGAGCCTCTCCCAAAAGTACCAACGGTTCCTCCCAAGAGAGCTTATGACTGTACTGAAGAGGAGACTGCGGCGATCGTTGATGCGGAAACGACAGCGTTTTTCGCTAAGCTGAGGCGGCCGAAAGAGCCAGAGTTCCCCAGCACCAAAGAAGAAAAAGCCAAAGTGTTGAAAATGCTAAAGACTCTTCATCAACCCGAGCCAAAGATGTCATCAGACTATGAGCGTTCTATTCTCAAGTCACATGCAGCACAAAAAGCCTCGAAGAGCAGTACTGATGCAAGCGGGAAATCTGTTGCCCAGCTCGGAGAACAAGCAAATCTGTTAATCATTCAACTTGACAAAGGGCGTGTACTAGTCATGGACTCGAAACATAAACCCCTTGAGACGTGGAAGGACATGCAGATACTTCTCCAGCGGTAATTCTAATCATTACGACACTATATCGGCAACGTTCGTGAATTTTATGATATCAAGTACTTAATAACTTATTTTATTCGTTTTCTACGCCGGGCAGCGCTTGGAAACGGTTCACCAAGAAGGCTAGGGGTGTTTGGAAAGAGGAGCTTACATTTCAACCACTAGATGTAAGCACCACTAGCTATATCCGCACATCTCTTTGATTCTAGTTTTGATACAGTTATTATCATGCTTGATTATTATTTTGATTGAACTCTGTTGTCGTAAAGTGCCTGACGCAGGGACCAGGTAACAATCTATGTGGATACTATGTACGCGAGTTCATCCGGCAGACGTGCGATGAGAAGGGCAGAAATTTAGAGCAACTCCATGTACGTAAACAATTTCTATAGTTTTTAATTACAATCAAATTGTGTTTAGTTTCATATTCATATAGGCTGACTCCTTTTTTAAATCAGATCGAACGTCTACGGGACGGTCTTCTGCCAAAGGATCGTATACGAGCAATACAGGAGGAATTGGCGGGATTCTTGGATGCAGAAGTCCTAAACACACAAGGGGAATACTACTCGGCTGTGTATAGACAATAGAATTGTAAAAATAGCAACTTTCAAGAAATTGGCCGGTAGCATCGAATAGCAACTTTTGTATGTAGTGCATGAACTCGATCCGTGTATTGAATGTAAAATGTTGTCATGATGATCTTGTGTAATATAAGGTTCCTTCATTGATAAGTGCAAAACACTAAATAAACAATAAAACAACCTAAATGAATTCTCTGCCGCGGCACAAAAAGTGGCGAAAATGCTGCCGCGACAACAAAATGTGCCAAAATGAATTCTCTGCCGCGGCAGAGAAATGGGCCAAATCTCTGCCGCGGCAGCAGGTTATTAGTCCCGGTTCGTGTTACGAACCGGAACTAATGCTCCACACCCCCTCGCGCTCTGATGCCGCCACATGTGCCCCATTTGTCCCGGTTGGTGGGGCAACCGGGACTAATGGTTAGAGCTTTAGTCCAGATTGCCCCGTCCCGGTTGGGCAACCGGGACTAATGGCCCTTACCAACCGGGACGCATGGGCCCTTTTCTACCAGTGTATGCCTAGGTCAAGGGAGACACTGCCCCCCCCCCACCCCACCCCAGAATTGGAAAACTCTTTGAAGGAAAAAATTATTTAGGGACTTAGAAGAGGAAAATCGAGTCATTTGTCCCCTCCACCCAGAGATTCAGATTTTCAGTATTGCCTCCCCTCCCCCCCCCCTCCCATCCCATACGACAGTGTTGTGGGATTCCTAGTGATGAGATTTCTAAGGCCACCCGACACGTGCTAACAGACGACAGTAAGGTTAGACCGCCGCAATACCATCAATCATGTGTCCATCGAGAATTTAAAATACAATAAATAGATTTGGGGAAATTTTAGATCTAATATTTAATTTTCAATTCTGTTTGGTAACCGCTCGGGATTTCTTGGTAACCAGGAATGATATGCATCCTCGTGGATTTCTTTTCCCGAACCAAAATATTGCTAGGCACCAAAGGCGGTACAAAAAAACCAATGGAGAAATGGTAAAACAAATCAATTAACAAAATATCTTGTGTTTTGTGTTGAATTCGAAAATACTTACTAGAAAAAAATCCGTGAAATCTAACACATAACGTAGCTCCGCATGCACTGTATCATGGGTTTGTACTACAATTGTGCACCAACGGTCTTCAATAGCCAACATTTTGAAACTAAGACTTCGTTTCTGTTTCATTTGCCTCTCCACGAAACAAAATGTTATCTCACTCGATTTTTGATCGTGACTACAACTATACATGACTAGTAGTAGGAGTACAGAAAACTGCTTAACACGATTCTCCTCTTAGGTGCAACACACTACGGAGGACAGACAGCGGCAGCGGCTCGTTCTTACGGGCCACCGATGCACGACGCGAGCACGCGCATGCTGCCGAACCTCCGGGACCTGGACACCCCGCGCCCGCTCCGGCCGCCGGACGGCGGAGACAGCTCGCCGGAGAGTTCCTCCTCCTCCAGCGGCGGCGGCCGGTCGTCGGGCGAGAAACCGAGCCCGTCCACCGTAGCACGCCGGACGGGGAACCGGCAGCTCTGGGACTGGTAGGCGCCGCGGACGTCGAAGCGCGCGTTCTCCGGTACATGCGCCGCGCCGCTGGGGACGACCAGGCGCTCGTAGCTGTCCGGCGCCCTCGTCTTCCGCCTCCTGAAGGCCGCGCAGACGAAGGGGAAGATCCCGTCCATCGCCGGCGCCTCGGCCGTCCTGAAGGAGCTAGCAGAACGAGCAGGGGATTTCTTGTTGGTTCGTTAGCTGCGTGCGGTCAGGTGAGGGTTGCGAGGAAACCATTTCTTATACAGGGAGAGGAGGAGGAGATTGGAGTTTTGACCTTTGCATTTGTTAATCTTCATCGCCATGAATGATGGCAGGTTATGTCGTCGATGGTTGCAACGAGCGGTAGGTCATGCATGCGATGTGACCACGAGACTCACGCAGGAGCCAGCTCCCACATGCGCCGCGCAGTGGCATGCATAGCACGATCTCTCTTTAATGGCCACCATGCGCTAGCTAGCCGCTTAACCGAAATCAGTTGCGGATTCACAGGTGGAGCGTCCACGTACGTGCTGCTACGTCACTGCGTGCGACAATTCTTCTACTGTATAAGAGCCATCAACGGTTTCCTATAAAAAAAACCTTCGTAAAGGTCTGTTTGAGAAGCGGGCACGGTTAAAAAGTGCCACGTGGCATATGTAAGAGGAAGTTTGCTCTCGTACATAATCTTAATTCAAACTACACAAACACTCAGAGTACTACATAAAAGTACACGTATACTCGCAATCAAAATACGCGAAAATACAAATTTACTTATATTCGAAGTACAAAAGTATAACTTTACTGAGAGCCAAAGTACAAAAATATACAAGTTTACTTACAGCCGAAGTACACGAAAGTACGAGTTACTCACAACAAAAGTACAAAAAAGTACAAGTTTACTCACAGCGGAAGTACATGAAAAGTACAAGTTTACTCACAGCCGAAACACGAAGGTACTGGTGTACTGAGAGCAAAGTACAGAAAAATACAAGTTTAATCACAGTCAAAGTACACAAAAAGTATAACCATATACAGAGTCAAAATACATAAAAGTACAAGTATACTTACTGTCAAAGTACGCCAAAGTACAACAATATAGCAACACAAATACACAAGTACAAAATACACTAAGAAACCTAAGTACAAAAAAAAATATAGAACTAAAGTAATCTAAAATACAAACGCAACAGTTTTAAAAGAAAAAAAATGTTCAAAATCTATCGGCATGTGATCTAGTTTTAAAGCTCTTGGATCAAAAATAAAAACAATTTATAGTTTGGACAAACGGTTCTAAAAATATTTTGTTTTAAATCATCGAATTTGAAAAATTAAAAATCTGTACGCTCACTCCTGTTCTCCCTCTCTTTCATTCTAATCCCACTTTCTTTTTCATTACGATATTTGGCAAACATACAGAGTCTCCCTAAGAGAACCGTACAAAGTAGAAGACATACTTGACAAGATGACGACGCACGGAACGAACCTTTGAGAATGTCGATTTGTTTTTTTAGGAGGTAATAACACCATTAGTCCTACAAGTTGCATATTAGGTGCAGATTAGTCCCACAACTAGTTTAATTTGACTCCACCATCCCAGAACTAGCTAATCCCGAACGAACCCATCCAAACCATCCAAAACCAGCTCCTGGTTGGGAAAACATACGGAGATGGCACTTTGCACTTAGGTGCTCTGGAGATGTCATATAGTTGTTAGGCCCTTCCACGCGTCTTGCAGCTGTGCGATGGCCGAAATTTGAGGCAACCGCTTAGCGCGCCTATAGCTAAATTCTCGCCCACTTTCCCTGTTCTTAGTTCTTCGACGTTTTCGTCGTGCCTGCCGAGGAAGCAGACCGGCGGCGCCTCCTTCCCCTATCATCTATGGTGTCCTTCAAGGAGAGATGCCACCAAACCTCACATGGCGTGGGTGGAACGAAGATCCGCCGGACTACGGTACTCCTGAAATTTCCTTTCCCGAGCTATGTATGATCGAGTCATTGGCTGTTGGTAGGATCTCCCCTTGATGACGAGGATGTGTTTCTGAATTTTGAGCGGTGGGGAAGTCGCTGTAGTAATGGGGATTTGCGCAATTCTTCTACTAATTGCAGTTTCACGAGCAGTTGATGCTCTGTTTATGATGGCTCTGCCTCGCAGATTAGGATCAGTTTAGTGTTTATTTTTGTTAATTTACATTGAATTAATCGATCAAATTCCATTCCTTTAGTCATTCTGATTGTTGTTGAAGATGGATAGGATGATGGTTAGAAGAATTGATCAAGATTGCTATGTTTCACTTCAGCTAAAGTCTGAACTTTTAACTGAACCTGTTGTTTACTGGTAACAAAATCTACTGACTGAACTTTTAACTGAACTTGTTGTTTACTGGTAACAAAAGCTATTGACTGAACTTTTAACTGAATTTGCTGTTTACTGGTAACACAAGCTATTGACTAAACTTTTAACTGAACTTGTTGTTTATTGGTAACAAAATCTTTAATAATGGATTACATGCTTTTCTATGATGTGCAACATCAAATTATATCACCATTCCCACAATTTTGTTTACCACCTATGGACTCATTAATATGATGTTTGAACTTTTATATCAACTTGAGATGTTTAGGTTAGGTCCTTTCCATGTCTGGATTTTGTGCAAGTTAATGCCATGTTCTCTCCTTACATATTATAGTTGTAATGTTCATTATAACTCATTGATTGCTCAATTGGTGCTATTTTGTCAGTGTTCAATGCAGGAGGCAATTCTGATCTTTTTTCAGTGGAAGTATGCCACAATGGTTTCTTTTGTGGATTAAGAAAGAACTTGTCCTATGTGTGTGCATCTACTGATGTATTTGACAATTGTAGTGCTCAAAGTTGGTCAGCTGCAAGTATTGATGAAATACTGATATATCTTGGCTATCAGAGGGATGGAATACTTCAGGTGTATTGGTGTTTGCCGGGTAAAGACATTACTGATGGTTTGGTACCAGTTGACAGGGATGCACACTTTGTTGAGATGGTTAAACTTAGCAAGTCACATAAGACACTTGTCTTATTCTTTGATCATAAGAATTTTCTCAGAAACTTCATAGATGATGTGATCCTCACTGAAGGGCCATTCATTCCTGGAGTCATCAGCCCGAGGAAAGTGCCATGGAAATCTAACATTGTAGCGGACCAAGTGCAGCCAAATGAGGTTTTAGAAGACCATGTGCATCCAAATGGTGGTTTAGCAGATCAAGTGCAACCCATTATTGCTGAGGTTTTAGAAGACCATGCGCAACTAGTAGGTGGTTTAGCAGAGCAAGTGCAACCCATTGTTGATGATGATTTAGAAGAACATATGCAGCCAATAGGTGGTTTAGCAGAGCAAGTGCAGCCCATTATTGATGAGGTTTTAGAAGACCATTCGCAACCAGTAGGTGGTTTAGCAGAGCAAGTGCAACCCATTGTTGATGATGATTTAGAAGAACATGTGCAGCCAGTAGGTGGTTTAGCAGAGCAAGTGCAGCCCATTGTTGATGAGGTTTTAGAAGAACATGTGTAGGTACATTTCTTCCATATTGACAAGTTACTGCCATGGTCTCTCCTTAAACATTGAGCACATATTGTGCATTATACTCACAAATTCCTTATATTATTACAGCAAGTGCAGGTTGATGACAGTGAGAGTGACACGGATTGCAGTATCTATGATAGTGACTATGACGCCGAAGATGGGGATGATGACCTATTTGCAGACTATGTAGATACAGAAGTGAATGATCATAACGAGAAAGAAATAGTACAAGAAAATGAAGATGATGAGGCTCTTGAGGATGAAGACCTAAATCTGATAGGGGAAGAAAGAGATAAGCTACAGCATAAGATTAGGTCATTCAATCCAGAGGTGGATATGGATAATCCAATCTTCAAAATAGGGATGGTTTTTAGTTGTGTCGAGGAGGCAAGGAAAGCTCTGGCAGCATATACTATCAGAAACAGAGTAAGAATCAAGCAGATCAGGAATGACAAGAGAAGGTTGGAAGCTGTTTGTGATGGTGATTGTGACAGAGGATGTAATTGGTACTTAAAAGCTACGAAGGACAGTAGGTATGGTGGCTTTGTCCTAAATGCATATGAAGGAAAACACAGATGTGAGAGTGTGTGGGAACTGAGAGCACTAACTGCAAATGTGCTCAAAGATAAATTTATTAATGAATTCAGAGATGATTAAAAGCTTGATTTGAAGGGTTTTGCAGCAAAGGTGACAAGGGAATACAATATGAATCCAGAGAGGTGGAAGTTGGGGAGAGCCAGGAAAGCGGCTTTGTTGGAAATTCATGGAGATGAGGAGGAACAATTCAGGCTGCTGCATGATTATGGTCAGGAGCTTAAGAGGACTAATCCTGGCTCTACATTCTTTCTCTCAACAAATTCTGTGAATGATCCTGGTAGTCCAGAACACAAGGCACATTTGGACACTTGCTACTGGAGTTATGATGCTTGCAAAAGAGGGTTTCTAGCAGGTTGTAGGCCATTAATATGTATTGATGGTTGCCACATAAAAACCAGATACAAAGGATGCCTGCTTACAGCTATAGGGATCGACCCAAATGATTGCATTTATCCTGTTGCATTTGGTTTAGTTGAAGTGGAATGTACGAGCTCATGGGAATGGTTCCTCACTAACCTAAAGGATGACTTGAACATAACCAACACCTCACCGTGGACAATTATGAGTGATAAATAGAAGGTTTGTATTCTATTTCCTTATTTATTTGAGAACATGAAAATATTATTGAAATGTTTACAAATTCCTCCTAATTTACTTGTCGACATGATTGCAGGGTCTCATAAATGCTGTAAGTAAAATATGGCCTAATGCAGAGCATAGGTTTTGTGTCAGGCATTTGCTCCAAAACTTCCAAAAGGCAGGTCATAAGGGGGAAACCTTAAAGAATGACTTGTGGGCAATAGATAGGTCAACGAGTGTTGTCAAATGGGAGAAAAATATGACAAAACTAAAGGCTGATAAACCAGAAGCTTAGGAGTGGGTTGAGAAGTTAGTGCCAAGTACATGGATAAAGGCTTTTTTCCAAGAATTTCCCAAGTGTGATATGCTACTGAATAATCATTCGGAGGTGTTCAACAGGTGAACTGCTTTCTTTCACATAAAGTTTAATGTGTAACTTATATTTATCAAGTGTAGCTTCTAATTCAGCTTCTTCCAATGTGTTGTTCCACAGCTACATCAATGAAGCCAGGGAACTTCCTTTCTTGTCCATGCAAGAATCTATCTTCTACAAGATACTTCAAAGAGTGAATGGAAAAGAGAAAGATGGAATGAAGTGGAGTGGAAGAATTTGTCCTAAAATAAAGAAAAAATTGGACAAATTTACTGAATGGAGTACTCAATGTAGAGTTACACCTGCGGGCAACAAGATATTTCATGTTAGCTCATTGGAGTTAGAGCAAGGGTACAATGTGGACTTCAACACAAAAACATGTGATTGTAAGAGGTGGCAGCTAACTGGGATTCCATGTCATCATGCAATAGCCTGTTGTAGGAATGACAGGATTAACCCTGAATCCCTTGTCCACAGTTGCTATACAATCGATACCTACTTGAAAGCTTATCAGTTCAAGTTGGCTCCACTTAGAGGCAGACCATTTTGGGAAAAGATGAATGGTGTGGTCATTCATCCACCTTTGTTTACCAAAGTAATGGGCAGGCCCAAAAAGAACAGGAAGAAAGCACGCGAGGAAAAAATGAAGAAAGGTGTAAAAATACTTACGAAATCTGGAGTCACTATGCACTGCTCCGTGTGTGGCAAACCTGATCACAATAAAAAATGTCACGATAAATTTGTTGAAAGACAGCTAAAGGAGCAGAGAGAGCTAATTGTGCAGGAAGATGATGATTTAGATCTTCCTTATATTCTTGAGGTACATAGCTTCCATAACGATAAATTCCTTATATTATTTCAGCAGCATTATGCCTTATACATGTTTATATGTGCAACATGTAATTCCACATAGACCCAACCCTATTATGGATCCTACAAATCAACATGAAAGCATGGTCTACAATTTGGGGCAAGAAGTAATGATTTCATCTTTTTTACATGTATGTTTTGTTATTAGGATTTTGGCATTACGTGATTATTGTGCACGAATTTTCCAGGAGCAGACTCTGGTTCCAATTAATAGGATACTTGGCCCTTTGCCTGAAAATGCCTTTGTGGCGGATGCTAGAGACACAATTCCAGAAACTAGAGCGAGGACAACAACTACATCTAGAGGGAGTTTGGGGGGAAGATACAGAGGAAGAGCTACAGCAAATAGAGGTGGCTCCAATGGTAAAGCATCAGCAGAGGCAGAGGAAGAGGTAGAGGAAATGCCAAAAAAAGAGTGGCTGCTGCTACTATAGCTGATAATGCGCAAGCTACTGAAACTATAGATACCGAAAGAGCAAGAGCAGCTAAGAGAGGATACAAAACAGGCCCTGGGAGTGCACACTACCTCTTGTTTGGTGATGACGGCCAGACAAGGGAAATTCCAGATTTGAATGCTCAAGTTCTTCCTGATTTAAATGTGGATGAAATGCCTATCAGTCAAAATGCACCTTCTCCTGATGATTTGTAGATGTAACTTTTATTTATGCATATGTCCATGTCTTAATGTTCTTGAATTTGTGTCTTTGGGAATTTTGTGTACACTACCTCTTGTTATGGTACTCTGAATTAGTGGCACCATATATTTCTTAATTCTGGATACAATATTTTTTACAATCGATTCCTGTGAGAATTGGTTTAATTCTCCTCTTAGTTCATACATGAATGTCCAATAAGCTTGGATTATGTCATTTCCTCCTATGAGAACTAGTGTAGCTGTTAGACAAGTATGTGTGTACTACTGAATGTCTTATAAGCTTGGATTATCTCAATCCTCCAGCAAGTATCTTGCATTTTAAGATTATCTTACAACAAATATCTTTCATTTTGAATCTTATAGCAAACATCTTGCATTTTCAATCTTGCAGCAAGTATCCTGAACATCTCAGACAAGTGCTAGTCTTTTCAGTGTCACAGTAACTTGATCATCTCAGAACTGATTCGTAAATGACAAAAATAACATTTATTATGATTTATCACTGTATAATGATTTCATACAAAAGGAGTTCATACAAAAACCAAGCAAAGTACACTGATTTTGTACAAACAACAAGCAAAGTATACTGTTTTCATACAAAAGGATTACAAACTACATTGTGAACACCATTACATACTGCCAGTACATACTACCTGACATCCTAGTTACATTCTTCTTCTCTTTCAGTACATACTACCAAACAACACTAGACAAGTTTCCTTCTTCTCTCGCTCCTTCCTTCTTCTCTGGCTCACTTCTTCTCTGCCTCCTTCCTTCTTCTTATTTGCCTCCTTCCAGCTTCTCTGCCTCCTTCCTTCTTCTCTGCAATTTCATTCTAATTCAGCAAAAGTAAGATGGGTGAAATATGAACAAATTCGAATAGTTAATTAAGCATTTGTATCATTCGTTAAATTCTCTAGAATATCAACAAGCTCATTCAACAGAAAATTTAAGAATTTGTGTGCATCCTGCAAAGTAATTCATGGACACATAAAAGATGGCATCCAGGATATTATCAGGTTTATGTAAACCCGAAGGTTTCCCAAAAGAAAAGGCTGGGACACCAATTATTTCTAGTTTATAATCTTGCATGAATATATGTCTTAATTAAGTTCGATACCAAAATTCATTCCAAAATATTATTACTTGGTTTTTCTATTCTTCAATACTACCAAATGTCAGGTTTGAATATTATTTCCAACAAACTGTTCTAGAAGACAGCATGGTAAAACTAAAACAACATAGCAGATAAATGCATGCACATGAGAGGATCAACACGACTGCATTCAGTGGCGGAGCCAAGACCCGGCTAGCCTGGGCAGCTGTCCGAGCTATGGAAATTTCATAGAAACTATAGGAGGCCTTAAACTATAACATGAATGAGGGGACTGAGCTACAATATTCATGGGCAAATGACCGTCAGGCTAGGTGACAATGTAATCTTCCAATGCTCTACTTATAAGCTAGCTCCGCCACTCAGAACATTACTACGTATAAAATGACTAATGATTCGAAGTACAGAAATTGGAAGCCGAGATCGCAAGCTCCTACATGAGTCGATTCCTTGATGATTTCGATCTAAATGTAATCAAGCTAGCAGTTTCAGTTATGTGACGAATAAAGAGAAACAAACCACACTGTTGTGGTCGACACACCGCACAAGGATTTGGGGCAGATGGCATTGCGGATGGACACCGGTTCCTAGCGTCGAGCCTGCTCTGGAGGATGTGTGCCTGCATCTGCAGGCTCATGTTCAAATCGCCGCATCCGCCTGCCTCCGACTTGACTCTGCCGCCGCCGAATCGCCTTAGCCCTAGCCGCCCTCCTCTCTCTCTCCCTCCCGACTGCGCGTAGGCGAAGCCCTGCCGCAGAAACTCTCCACCGCTTGCACCACACCGTCGTGTTGTAGATCCAATCCGTCTCTCCACCTCACTTGCTGGACCGAGGAAGGAGGAGACGTCGAGGTTCCGTACGTGTGCATCTCTCGGAGGCATCGCCACTTGCGGTGTTGGATCGGATCGGATCGCGAGGAGGAGAAACGAGTACGACTACATCAACCACGTTCCCTCGAACGTTCCGCTGTGCGAATCTTCAAGGGTATGAAGATCACATCTATCCCCCCTCGTTGTTTGCATCTCCTAGATTAGATCTTGGCTTTTCCGTTCATATCCGTAGAATTTTTTTGATTTACTATGCTGCGAAACCCTTCACTATTCTCATGTATTACCTGGTTGCGATTGTATAGGTTTCACTACAGGGTTCACAACATAAGGATCGGATGAACGTTGGGGCCAAGGATTGGAGTAGATGAAGACTAGGCCAACTGGCCAAGCGATTGGAGTCAACAATCAGCAATTTCTTTTGCTTCATCTACACATCTTGATGGATTATATTATGAGTGCACGTGTCCTAAATTAGTTTTTCATGGACACGGATTAATATGGCAATCCAGTCATACATCTACGTAGGATTCTCTTTTAGTTTAAAACTTTAAAATATTTTATCTCTTAAACCGTAATTCGAAACTCAGATCCGTTTCCATGGTTAGCTTTTTTGCGTCGAAATCTTTGAGACTAATCCCATGTTGATATATTTTGACAACTTTGTTTTCATCCTAATTACTAGATTACTAACACTTGGTTATCAGGTAAAGTTAAGCTGGTTACCAGGTTAAAATCAGATAGTTATCAGAGGTTTCTGAACTTTATTTCTCAACAATATAAACAGTAATACAAGATTTTACGTGTTTAGAATGGATCAAGTATCTACTTTATATATATATAAATCATTTTTATCACTAGAAATATGTAAAAATTATCTGGTGACTGTGTATTATTTGGATGGTAATGGTTAACTATCAATCTGATAGTTATAGTATAGTAATCTGGTAACCGGCGACGGAAAAAAAATCGTCAAAACATATCAAGATGGGATTTTGTTTTGAAGTACTCGTCGAGAAGAACCTAGTGGTAAAAACGGGTCATCAATTGGATTAAACGTTTAGAACATAAATCATTTTGAATTTTCGGATTTAGAAAGATTTCCCGTATGCATAATATCGTTGGCTCTTGCTCCCTTATAGGCTGAGATGCTAACAACATAACACCGGACGGAAGTCGTTTCTGGGGCACGTCCCCTTATTGGATTAACCATTAATTTAAGCAAGAGAGTCAACAATCGGCAATTTCTTTTGCTTCATCGATTGCATATAAATTATGACATCATGCTATATAAGCATAATAACCATTGGATTTGTTCGCTCCATAACACCTAGCTCCACTTCAAATGCAAGCACTATGCATATTCTATTGATTCCCATCACAAAAACATGCATATATTTCACTTGTCCAATAGGAATAATCTCAACAACTTATACTATAGAAGCCACTAAAATTATGTTCAGTGATTTTTATTTGGGGCAATCTACGCTTAGTAAGTTGGTTGGATGCGGCACTCGTTGTCAGCACCATTACTTTGACTATCGTCTTGCGGTGTGCATTAGGGTGGGTGACAAGACGAGGGTCTTGGGGAAGGGGGGGGGGGGTCGTCACCAAGAGCACCATGGGTGTGACGCACCCTTATTGGTGGGTTTTGTTTGAGAATTTACCACCGGATACAATAAGATTAAGGCCTCATTCGTTTTGTGAGGAATCGAACCAAACGTGGAACCAATCCAGTTTTGGATTGGGTTGATCCCATACTGTACTGTCACCAAATCCATGTTAGACTAATTCTTGCTAACTTTTTCAAACCATACGTGTTCGATTAAGCCACTGGATCCCCACCTACGCGTTGCAGTTTTGGCTTAGCTCGCTCGCTCTCCGTCCTGGAATCTTACCACAGGCCGGTTGGCGATTAATTTTTTCCAGCCCGAGTTAGTGTAGATCAGCTGGATTGGATGGAAAAATAATACGGTGCTAAAATAAACGAACATCTTGAATTGGCTGGGCTGGAAAATTTGTCTCGCTGAGCTGGATGACATGGATTGAGCTGCGATCCAGGTCAATCCATGACTTCTTTGGATTAATCGAACAAGGCCTAAGTAGTAACGTGCTGTCATCCTATGAGTTTTTCTATCATAACAATTGCAAAAAAAAATGCAAAATTCGGCTTCGGGAGAAGCTTAATAAGCCACTGAAGTGTAAACCACCCAAAAGGTATCGTAGCAAGTTCAAATACGTACATTTCTTTCCGAAAGAAAATACGGAGCCACGTCAGCAACACCACCACCCACACGCACGACTTGGCACACCCACGTAGCTCACGCTGGCGCAACGAGGCGCGGCGCGCCACCCGCCGTCCGCGGACGCTGCCCACCGCGAGTCACCATTTCCACTTCCGTTCACCTTGCACCACAATACCTCGCCACACGCAGCCTCAACCTCACCGCGACAAGGACTCATCGACCCGCCGGTTTCTCACCGATCTGTCACTGCACACAAGCTGCTCGACCGAAAGCAGCAGTCCACTCTTAATTAGGCGCCACTGGCCCACGCGAACACGCGCATACTGCCCAGCCTCGTGGACCTGGACACTCGGCGATCTCTCCGGCCTGCTGTCAAGAAAAGCTTGCCCGATAGATCCTCCGGCGACGTGCTGGCGGCGCCGTATCCTTCGTCGTGCGAGAGACCGTGCTCGTAGGCCGCCGAATGGTGGTGCACGGCGAAGCGGCAGCTCTGGGACTGGTAGGCGCTGCCGGTGGCGAGGCCGTCGTGTCTGCTGGCCGTCGGGAGCAGCTGGCGCGACAGACCCACCGGTTGCGCTGGCGGGCGGCGGGATGCACCGTCCTCGCGCAACTTGACGAGCTCGTCGACCAGAGATGGACGCGCCGCGAACCGGCAGCTCTGGGACTGGTAGCCGCCGCCGCCGTCGAAGCGCGCGCTCTCCCGCCCGCCCAAAGGTTCTTGCGAGAGAGCCTCCGCCTTCGGTGGCGGGTAGAGAGCGGAGCTGTAGCCGTAGTCGTCGTACGGGAAACCGAGCTCGTCGTCCAGCCAAGGGCGCACGGTGAAATGGCAGCTCTGGGACTGGTAGGCGCCGCGCGCGTGCGCTTGCCCCGCCCCCCGCGCCGCGTTACCACCGAGGCCAGCGTAGGCGTAGCTATCGGCATCTCTCGCCATGGAACTCCTCCGCTTCCTCCTGATCGTCGCGTACACGAACGGGATGAGCCCCACGATGGCCATTACTGCGCACTGCCCTTCTCCTTCTCGAATCGATATGGAGCAGGAGTTTTCTTGGGCTTTCTCGACTGGGTGAAATGAGGCTGCATCGGCAGGGCGCGTTTCTTATACTTCGAAAAGAGGATGATCAGTGTGGTTTGTAGCTAGCTTCCTGGTCGATCAACATGCACTAATCTATGTCGGATTTGGTATTCGGGGCTGCTAGGACCATGTGACCGACGGCTGCCGATTTGCACTTTACAGGCGAAGCTCAACGTCTCCGCATGCACGCATGCGAACAATCCTCATGAGAAATCATATATTTTTCATGGAATCGATGGACTGATCAGAAATTGTTCGGGCAAAGCTAGCCGCCATACAGAATACTAGTAAACAAGGTCAGGTGCATGCATGCTCAACCATACACTAATGATTTAATTTCCCTCCAAAAAAAAAAACCATACACTAATGGCCGATCGAGCTTATCTGGATTTTGGAATAGGTACATCGCAAACAATATATAAAACATGCAGATAGAAACGGACGACATATCTGCATACTCTTCAACGGCATCTGATAACTATGGCACTTGATTTTGCCAGCGCGCTAAGGCACTTTGATTTTGTTTGCCGGCGGGGGAGAAGAAGCCAAGAAGAAGATGCCACGTGCTGTTGGATCGCTGTTTTTTATTTCATAAACCCTGTTGGACTGTTGCAGTTGTCTTTCCTAAGATGCTCATTTCTGTGTCATTGTCGAGTTCAGAATTGTCCCTTCCTTTTCGGGTCCAGAGTTGTATGATCATCTCATCTCACACTTCATAATTCACGGTGTTTACGGGTTCAAATCTCTACAAATTACAGCGCTGGCCGACATGGAAAGTCTGGGCCGGGCCTGGAAGACAAAGAATAGATGGGCGGGCGTGCAACCCTCAGTCATACTCCAAAATAGTCGGGGCTGCTTGCCGAGGCCCAGGAAAAGGGTCCAGGAGGGCCCAACGAAACCTTCTCTCGCACGACCTGTTGCGCCGGCGGCCGGGAGGAGGAGAGACACGCCGCCGTCTTCGCTTCTTTCCCCTTCCGCAAGCCAGCCCAAGCCGCCGAGCGACCGATAGGGGGAGGAGGGGGAAGATGTCGAAGTCGTGCAAGGGGTTGGCCATGGAGCTCGTCAAGTGCCTCAGCGAGACCGACTGCGTCAAGGTCAGCCGCGGCTCCCCCTTCCCCAACCCCTCTCTCTCGCCCCCTCTTCTCCTCCCCACGCCTCGCCGCCGCCGTCGCCGCCGCTTGCTTCGATTCGATTCGATGTTCTTAGATGTCTGTATGCCAGTACCGGGGAGTACATCGGGCAAATGACCCCGCACGTTGCTCTGATGTTTTTCTTGGAGCCAGATGACCGATCTGCTCTTCTTTCTTCCCTGATGCGGTGCGGTTTCGGTCCACAGGTGCAGAATCGGCCGTACAAGGAGTGCGCCGGGGAGAAGGTGCCCTGCATCACCAGCGAGTGCGTCGGCCTGCGGGAGACCTACTTCAACTGCAAAAGGGGCCAGGCAAGTCTCGAATCGCTCGCCCCTGAATCAGCTACACCTACCTGTTTCCTCTCCATCAGTTCTGCTTGCAATCGTTGTTTTACTGCACTGTTAGACATTACTGTTATTATGTGTGCGTGTGAGTAGCTTGCTCATCTGTCGGCGATGAACTTGTCTGCAATTTATTGTCAAACTGCCATCCAGCATTCGGTGCTTGGCCCACACTCCCTTGTAGTTGGAACCCTGTTGATTGATGTATTATCATGAACTCGCATCAGTGTACAGTTAATGTAGCTGGTGGATAGCTCGCAGAACATGTTTTGGGCCTGCCACAAAGCCTTCATTGATGCTCTCACAACCAACGTTCAGGGGTGCTACTATCATTACTTAAGAACCATATGCTACAGATCGATAACAACAATGTCAATACAAATATCTGTGGCATATGATATGTTAGGGCGTCCAAGGATTTCAGAGTTAAGGTGGATTTCACACGTAGATCTGCGGGCATCGTTGATCTAATCTGAATCAAAATAACATGAGATCCTTTTATCCAGCTACAACACGGTGAAGTAATCTGTTAATACCTACAGAATTTAAATCACTGGTTGTTCCTTCCTATGAACTTTAACATTAAGTACCTGGCCTTTCATATGCTTGATGTATTGTTTCTTAAAATCTATACGTCGTGCTACTTACTAAAAGAGTAGTATTTCAACGTCTTAAAGCAGGCTGTGAACAAAGGATGAGTTACTCTATATAAAAAAAAAAATCCGCAATTGTAACAGTCAAAGGCAAAAATATTTTACCCTTGTTTGCACAATAAGAAAGGTAGATTTTGGCTGATGGTCAGAATCGGAGTCCCTCTGTGACTACTCCTGTACGCTGCACATCCTTGAAATATCCATTATTGTAGATTGAAGGAGCGGGTTAGCTAGAAAAGCCTTTTATAGTATGATAACTTCAGTACATGAAGAAAAATAAATAGAAGATAACATTTATATGTCTTAAGAAGTCATAGTAATTTGGATGCTTGACTTTCAAATTCAATTAGCATGTACATCTTTGAATCTTTCATCATTGATTCTTATACGCAACTTCCATGGGAATTGTGTAAATAATAATACTTCTCATTGACAGCTCATTTCATTTCTTCCTACATAGATATAATCATATATTCATGTGCCTCGCTTTAGGATAACCCATTATTCTTATGCGTATAAGTTATGAATGTGACATACAACCTACTTAAGGAATTTTTTATGGGTTTGGCCCATTACTATTGCATTAGATGTTAAGAGCCGTTCTTCTGTGCCTCCTTTATAGGTGGCTACACATTATATTGGTCCATATGTTTAGATTCCTTCAGTTCCATATTGGCCGCTATATATTTAATCGTTGTAGGCCCTTTTTACTGTTGTTTTGTTACTCAAGGTTGCATGTGGAAATGCTAATTTTATCGATCGTTGCAACAGGTTGACATGCGAGCTCGGATACGTGGGAACAAGGGGTATTAACAGTGTGCACGTGAGATCCCTGATCCATCTGAAACCTCTAGACAGATTGTCACTACAGGACATCTTGTGTTCCATACAAGCTTTTGATCTCCACAGAATCATAATGGAGTCCATATGTATTTTTGTTTGCCATAGGAGAGAAAGAGACCAATTCAGCACGCTAGTAGTTTCAGACTTCAGTTGATGAAAGGGTGTGCATCTCTATGTTGCTGCCTAAGCCATTGCCTTCTGGACCAAGAAAATGTTTGATCATAATGTAACATGTCTTTATTTTTTTGTTATGGCACAGAGAAATTTAACTTGAAGCACGTGAGTAGTTCCCATCCCATTTGATGAGAGGTGTATCTCTTTGTTACTGTCGAACCTTTTGTTTTCTAGAGTTCATCAAACAGAAGAACACGGTGAACTACTTAGTATTTTCTTAAATTTTGGGAGCAGATTGTATAGCTTGAGATTGAAATTTCACCTGGAATCAGTGTTTCCCTTCTTAAAATAACATGTACTCATCTTACATGATCGAGTTCCTGTGCTAAAATAGCCTTCTTTAGAAGCAGGTTGCATTGTCCACACAATGATGGAATTGCACTGCTAAAGTAACCTTCTCTAGAAGCAGGTCGCATACTGTAACATCTGTGTACAATTTTTTTTTTGCGTTCTTTAGCATGTCTGTTAATATGGTTTGGCACAGTTCTTTTCAGATATCTAGTTTTCCTTTTTGCTATCTCTTTTTTCCGTGCAGTCAAAGTCATGAGTCAAGACATACAGGCATCTTGTGTTTGATGCATTTTTTGTTAATCTCCATAGAATCATAATGTAATCCGTATGTAATATCTTTTGCCACAGGAGACAAAACCAACTCAGCACACGAGGACTTTCAGTTGATGAGAGGGTGCATCTCTCTGTTGCTGCCTAACCTGTTTCTTTTATCATAATGTATAGTTTTTTCTGCTCGTTGAAGGTGACCTTTAAAAGCAGGTTGCATTATCCTGACAATGATCGAGTTGCTCTGCTAAAGTAAACTTAAGCAGGTTGCATTATCCTCACAAAAATACTGTAACTTCTATGCTCCTCTGTGTAGAACATATTATTATTTGCCGATTTCGGCATCGCTGTTAATCTGGTCTGGTAGAGGTCGTTTTCAGATATCTATTTTTCTTTTGCTAGCTCTCTATTCTGTCCAGTCAAGGTCATAGTCACCACGATTGGAATTTTTCTCTACTTCTTTGCTCCTTTTTTAATTTCTTTTTTTGAGGAATCCGCTTTCTAGTTGTTGAGAAAGCTCTTTCTTATTCCAAAGCCAAACACTTGAATCCTAAGCTTCGAGCCTCCTTTTCCACTGCTTATCTTCTTGATGCCATCACCACATGTGGGAGTACTACTACTAGTAGTACAGTTTCCCATGCTATTTCGCTCTTCCCGATCGCCGTGATGGAAGCCTGTGCCCTGCCCGGGGAGAAGAGAAAAAGAAAGGAGCTAGTAGTACTGCTCGGGATCGAGGCTAATGAGCCGGCCGTGATTAGACCGGATCGGACTGCGATCCCGACGATGCTGATGGAATCGACTGACCTTTTTGGCCGATGCGTGGCGTCCCAATGCCGCAAAGTGGATACTAAACGTTTCAGGCGCAAGCGACGGGGGATCTCTTCTCAGCAGAGCGTGCCGATCACAGGGGTTATATACGCCCTTTTTGGAAAAAAATAAAATAATCCCAGTCTAAAATTGTAGAGTAAATATCATGGGACCATACTATATCAGGCTTCATCTTCGATTCATTGGATTCCGGTGTGACCTAATTTTGTTTTTGCAAATAGGACCTCACATTAAAAGAACATCGAACAATACAAAGCACCTCAAGAAAACTGAAAATTACAACGCGGTCCTTGATAATCCCTTCATCTTCAACCTCAAGACAGTGTGGTCGGCGCGTTGCCGCTGCCGCTTCCCCCTGAGCCGACCTGACGTTGTTTGTTGCGGACAGGAAGTCGCGAACGGGTCAAGAAGACCACATCCGCCCCGGAGACGAAGGAGAAGGATGAACTGCCGATGAACCTCCTTGACGATCTGAAGATCCTCATAGCCAGAAGCTCCTCGACGTCACCCTCGAGATGGGGAAGAAGCCGAGAAGACCTTATTGGAAGAGACAAGACCACCACTACCTGAGCGCCGCTCCAACAAACTTGAAACCTAACAACAGGAAAAACAGAACCCTCCTGCCGACGGGGGCCTAGATCCAACCCGCCTACAAGGCTCAGAGGCCATAGAAGCGAGGCAGATCGACGGCGGCGAAGGGAGGCGACGAACCCCAGTCTCATGTGAGTGTCTGGGAGGATAGTCGTTATTATGCAGTTTCTTGATAATTGTATTCCATCTTTTTTCTTTTTTCGCCTTGAACATATTGCGGTTGTGTGCATCCTAATTATATAGAGACCGAGCGAATGTTTAAACATTTTTAGTGATAAAGCTCTGTTTATTAAAAAGAAAGACGGGAATAGGAAAATACCAGTCTAATTTGCTAGAGTGTATTTAGGGTCGTATGATTGCACATACACCATAAATAAAATAATCAATTCTTTTTTCTGAGAGGTAAAATAATTGATTTTCTACAAGGAGTTTTAGGTGGATAGAAATTTTACTAATAAATACAGTAAATTATATTTGAGAAAATTATATATGGTTCGTTTCTAGAGATTAAACCAACATAGGAAAAATACTGAGGATTATAATTCTTCAAAATAAAAGTCCCTTCAATCAAAGAGACATGCTTAAGATAAGCATAACTTTTGTGTCTCTCTTCACATAACCAGGACATGTGTGAGTAGTGTCATAAAGATTTTATTTTTATTATTTATGTCCACATTAACACATGAAATGTGCAGCTATAATAGACATTTCACCCTAGCAAGCATGATATGTCGAGAAAAATTATTCACAACTTGTTCTAAAGCTAGAGGGAGGGGGCAATGGCCCCCTAGTTTATGATAAGCTCTACCACTCTTTGTCTCTGTAGATACAAGGCTCGTTTGACGTTGTGAAGGCACGACAGTGTGTTACAGAGAGTTGTCATGACGTCCTGGTCGTTAGATCAAATAGTAACAGATGGGATCATTCCTAGTACATACTCCGGTTTTAATCACGATAATGTGGTTGCACGTGCTCAAGTAGTGAATCCTTTTTTGGGGGGAGGGGGGATCCTTATAGTTTCGATAAATCAATCTCACCGAAGGAATGATCTATAAGGACTTCAAGTTGAAATCCTTTGCATTAAGGAAATACCACGGGACTCTCTTCACATAACCATGATTTGTTGAAAACAATAAACCTGAAGTTTGAGTTTTGTGTGACTAGCGCCATAAAGACTTGGGTGTTTTGATATGTTCTTTTTCATAAGAAGTATGCATTAATACTAAGACGATATCGAAAGACACTTGGTTTCTGCAATAGCATCATGTTAAGATAAAGTCTAGATATCAATGACACAAACAACAAAAAAGAGAAAAAACAAATGCCCCACTAAAGGATTATTAGAGCCTCATAGCAGCAAAGAGCAAGAGTGGTGACACCTAGACTCCTCCGAAAAAGTTTCTCCAAAACAATATCTCTAGAAAGTAAACAGTGCACAAGCGCCGTCGTTGTCCGGTCTAACCGACCCTGGCCATCGTCGATTTTCGTCATGATATGTATATCCAAGTTAGCACATGAGCTTGCAGCTGCAGCTGAGTCATTTCTCCGGTCAAAACCTGAGACGTGCATATATTCAACAGACCAGAGACTTTGTCATGTTTGGTAGTAAAACAATTGTAAGTTTGACTGCTCCTATAAAAGAACTACTACTACAAGCATCCAACTTTAAAATGGTGATTTTCATGCGGAGATGAAAATTTACCAAATGGATTTGCTGCTCAAGGTACGACCTTCAAGACTTTGTCAGCACCTGGAAAACCAGCATTTTGGATGTAGCGTAACCTGTGACTGTGAGAGTAGCGGTGGTAGGACCTAATAAGACAGAACTTAAACCCGATCGATCGAGGGGCCGGGCAGCTAGTAGCTGCTCTGCTCGAGTGGAGAATCCACCCGATGGAGCTCCGCCTGTGCCAATCAAGCTTCTCCCCAGCTACTCTTCAGAGCAGAGAGCACACTTGAGTATTGCAGCTCCGTGCTGTGCTTGCAGGTGGCGTCGCTAGCTGATAGCTCGGTCGCAACCAACGCGCCATAGCTTCCACCTACCGACACAGTGGCCATTTGCTTAAAAGATCCTAATCATGACAGGCCCCTACTGGCTACTGGCTACTGCGATCCTCATTATCCCTTGACACTCGTGCTTGAAAGTGCAGTTTGACAATCAGGCACATGCTTTGCTTGCTTGACCCGTAAGGATCTCTCCGTGTGCTGACGAGACGCACACGGTTGCAGAATCCAGACTGCAGAGATGAAATAGCAGCGAAATGGAACAGACCGGAAGGAGGCCGCAATTGACCAGTTGCTGTATTTTTTTTTGACAAATCTAACCCGTGGGCAAAACTAATTCTTCATCTGACCCCTTCACAAAACTATTTCGAAATGTGGTCCTTTTGGATCGACGCTATTTAAAATAAGCCGGAATTGTATAGGTCGGTGCCAGCGTAGCAGAAACCAAACTGAAGAAAATAGCCTTTATTTGAAATGGGGTCGACTTCGGCTCTATATGGATCGGCCCCATATGGGAAATAGTTTTGCAGAGGGTTTAGATGAAGAATTAATTTTGCGCAAGGGTCAGATTTGTAAAAAAAAAACAGTTGTTACTACCTGGCCCATTGCGGATACTCTCCCTAGAGTACCTGTGAGCTGGCCCCACTGGCCAGTGACTCCACAGTCACTGATGAGCTAGCTAAGCTGCACCTACACTGAGACAGTGAGGTTAATGGAGCAGAACATTCTTTGGGGACCAGGGGAGGGTGACAGAGTATCCATCCCCACACCACACTGACATTATCCTTCTGCAGAAACCCTCTGCCTCTGCCCTTCTCAAGCACACATACACAAAATTCTTGTACCGTACTATCTGATGATGCTCCTAACCATGATCAGATTCACCACCCAAAACTCACCAACCAGATCAAACCAGATCAATCACAATCAAATCTTTCTATACTTCCTTCCAGTGTTCACAATCGGATATTTTATTCCCCTTGTTTTCTTTATTCGTTTCCTGTAAACGGAGTCCAAAAGATTACCATTATCCCCGCGAAACCACGGTCACGCCTCTCCCAATCTTTTTTTTTTTTTGAACTGACACGCCTCTCCCAATCTAAGCTATAAATACGCGCGCATAATTCCAAAACCAATCCCGAAGATTCTAATCTCCGGAGAATAGAAAGTTGAGATTTTCCTTCGGGTTTGTTAGCCGTCCAGGCCGTGTAGCGGGCTAAGCTAGCAGCGCGACCACCATGAAGCCCCGTGGTGCACCTACGGGGGCGGCGGCGGCGTTATCGGCCGGCGTGCCGGCCAGGCTCCGCCCGCACCTCCCGCGCGTCACCGCGTTTCTGATCGTCTTCTCCGTGGGATACTCGCTGGGTATCGTCTCGTCGTCCACTCGCCCGACGCCCAAGCCGTCGCAGACCGTCATACGCCCGCACGCCGCCCACCTCACCGCGGGCGTGAGCGCGACTGCCAATACCAACGGCGTAGCGGCGGCGTCGTACAACGGCACGGGTTCGGGTTACCCGCGCTCGCCGCCGCACGACTTGTTCCGGTTCGGGGACGAGTGCGGGGAGCCCGTGCCGGGCGACGCCGTGGTGCAGACGCTCCTGGACAAGCTCTTCGACGGGGAGAGCCCGTACGCGAGCTTCCCGCCGGCGCACACCGAGGCGCTGCTGCACCCGGCGGCGGCGCGGCCGCGCGGGTGGGGGTCGACGGGGGCGGTGTTCGGGGACCTGATCGAGGAGGTGCGGCCCGACACGATCGTGGAGCTGGGCGCGTTCCTGGGCGCCTCGGCGCTGCACATGGCCGCCGTGGCCCGGAACCTCTCGCTCTCCCCGGCCATCCTCTGCGTCGACGACTTCCGGGGATGGCCGGCCTTCCGCGGCCGCTTCCGCCGCGACGTCCCCGCGCAGCGCCACGGCGACGCGCTGCTGCTTCCGCAGTTCATGGCCAACGTGGTGGCGGCGGGGGCGGCCGACCGGGTGCTGCCGCTGCCCTTCTCCACGGCGTCCACGCTCGCGGCGCTGTGCCGGTGGGGCGTGTACGCGGACCTCATCGAGGTGGACGCGGGCCACGACTTCCACTCGGCCTGGGCGGACATCAACCTGGCATGGGCCGTGCTCCGCCCCGGGGGAGTCATGTTCGGCCACGATTACTTCACCGCCGCGGACGACCGCGGCGTCCGGCGCGCCGTCACGCTCTTCGCCAGGGTCAAGGGCCTCACCGTCCGGCCCCACGGCCAGCACTGGATCCTCTCTCCGAAGCCCCACGGCGACGCCCGGTGATGACGATCGATCGATCTTTCTGGTGTGCTGTGTGCGTGTTAGCTTGTCGCCGTCAACGGCGGGGCCGGCTGCGCACTACGGCACCACCGGCCGTCCAGTGTAAATGCGCGGGGCATCTCACCATACGTGTCCTGTGTCCAGCCCAGAGCAGGACGAAAAGCTTACGCACGTACCTTGTCCCCGGTCTGTGAACTCTGAGGTGTTCGTCCCAACCGCCATTCTTTCCCCTGCCCACTCACATTCTTACACGAAAATGAATACGATCAAATTTAAATGCTGCGCTTCTCTTCTCCCAAGTACTCCCTCCGTTTGAAAATATAAGATGTTTTATGTTTATAAATAAGATGTATCTAGACACATTTTAGTGTCTAGATTCGTTTGAACCTATACACTAAATGGTGTCTAGATACATCTTATTCACAAACCTAAAACATCTTATATTTCTAAACGGAAGGAGTACTTAACACGATTGCGCACGGCCATAGAACATCAAGGTAGATGACAAGTTGTTGATACGAATGGTTTCTATCCTATTGTAGTCCAGTTCTTTCAAGGGCTTCTCCGAGAAGTTGTCCTCCCCAGCTTGTTATAGAGCCGGCTTTAAAATTTTATAACGCTTTCAAAACAGTTAAAGTTAAAATAATGTAGAAGTTTCACAAAACTTTAGAACCCAAGAAGCTGCCAAAAGAACTTAGCCTATACTCCCTCCGTGTCATAATATAAGATGTTAGCTTTATGAAACAAATATATCTACACTACTTTTAGTATATAGGTTTACTCATACGAGGAGACTACTTTCAACTGCGTTTCCATAATTCTTGCTGTGGTTTATTTCATCAAATTAAAAGTGAGACCATGACAAGAATTATGAAACAGAGGAGTATCTAGCAAAGTTAAAGTATGTGTGGTTATTCTCGTTCACACGGGATATAATGGCGATGGGTCGGCAAAGGGATAGTGATGTGTGAGGTTGGTAGTGGATTATGATGTGGTTCGCGCACCGGCCGGAGGAGGAAGATAGAAGAAGATGGTGCGACCGAAAGCGCAGAGGACGACATACTGTAGTACTGTACCGGTTACTTAGCATGGGAACGGCAATGGGAGCACTAGTGGCGAAATTTGGTGGCTCCTTAATTAAACTTATTTGGTTGATCATCACTGTCGAGTAATTTACAAGGCAATCACGCTATGGATCGATTAAGCTTTGAACTGATGGAACAAGTTCGACGGATCATCATACTAGTGTTTTGCTTGGCTGTTTCGCAGCGGTGCTACTCGAACAGGCCAATGCGTTGACTGTTCTTCTCGTGGTGTCTGAAAAATATGCAAATTTTGACTAGAAGTCACTTATGACTATTTTATTGCTACACGTTTGAAACACAAAAGGAAGTCTAGGAATGGACCTCTCGTGGCCTGCTCGCTCTCTTCGGCGACACATGGCGGCGGGGCTCGGATCCCATGGCGGCTCCCCGCGTGGGTTAGCCATTGCTACGCAGGCTTGTGACCACGACTGTATTGTGATCGGACCATTATAAAAATCTCTCCAAGTCAGAATCGAAGCTGGTAGCAAGATTCGACGGCCCGGAAGGGGGAAGAGGAGCGGAGAGGGAGGTAAGGTCCTCAATTACGGTCATTGCCTCTTCCGACTCTAGTGATACGAGGTGCGCGTCCTCTACCCACAATACCGTACCAAGGGTGGGGTGTGTCGTCGTCGGAGGAGTTGGTGAGCTTCATTGCGGGGATTAACCCTCATGAGTACATTCCACCGGTGATGTTGCACGATGTGACTGCAGCAGGGACGCTAGCCTAGGTGCGACGAGCCCTGTCGTAGGAGGAGTGGATTCAAGGCTGATTGGAAAGCGGGGGAACAAGAATTCCATTACGAGGCAGAGTGGTGGTGGTGGAACCGCCGTCGTGGAGATGGTCAATGAGTTACACGACCAATCTGTCCTGGCGGGAACCGTACACTTCTGCTACGCATAATGGCATATAGACTTCTATATGATGGATATGAAGTAATTGTTGCGGGATATCGTAAGGAGAAGGAGACGATCAACATTGGTGAGGAAATCTTCTTCGCGTGTCATACAACAATGGTGGACGAGTGCATCGACAAGGCCTATGCTCGGGTAGCTTCGATGCCCCATATGGGTGGAGGGCCCAGGAGAAGTGTAGGATCAGAGCCGACTAAATTGTGGCTCACCCGGTCGCCGGGACATGTGGAGTGTTATTTGTCGGATTTCATGGCATCTGGGGTGATCGTCCCACCGTCAATATGGTCGCAGGGCTCGGAGCCGTTGACCATGATGGTAGGAGAGAGCGGCCTCTACACTTCAGATAGTGGGTCAAGTTTGGGCCCAATAGGTTGAGAAATTTCATTATCGTGGGTGTGCATGTGGTGACCGTCAAGCTTTTGTTTTTTCTATTTTCTCTCTATGACATGTTAAACTCAATATATTTAGACCATGGTGACCATATGGACCCTCGTGTGAGAAACCAAACGTAATTATTTTGCATCAAAATGGTCTAAAAAAATTATGTGCAGCCTAGGAAACAAAGTGGATACTTATCCACCCCATGTAGCCGAGTAAAAACTGGACAATCAACCGAAGGGCCGAACATGAGCCAACCCGATCTCATTTTCGACGGGACATACTACCATCGAGAGGCTTGTCCCTGGATGCCGGAAATAGGTGCTGACGAGGTACGATCTCGTCAATGCCCATTGTTATGGACTTGGATTTTGGAGAAGATGGGGATGCTAAAGATCGCGGAACGGTTAACAGACAAGCAACACGGGACACGAGATTTACCCAGGTTCGGGCCCCCGGAGGGAAAACCCTACTCCTATTTGTCTGTTCTTGATTACGATGGAACCGAAGGTTACAGGGGTGCGCAGATGCAATCTAGCGTAAGCTGCGTATGAGGTGAGTTGAGGCCCTCCTCGCCGTGCCCTCCTAGACTTTATATAGATAGGCAGGTCCCGGGCGTAGGTCGAGTCGGTTACAGATTAGGATTTGTCCCCTTTAAAATTCTATCTACTCTAGTCTTGTTCTCTAAGGATCCGAAGGCGTCATGGGCTTGGGCCACCCGAAATCTCCACAGGCCGCCTATCTTTGTTGTGGACCTTCTTTGGGCTAGACTAGGTATGTCAATGTTGTGTACCCGTGGGGTATAACCATGTCAGTAGCCCCCGAGTGTTCAGTCAAATTGCAGATTCGGCTGAGAACTCTTCAATCTTTCGGATGTAGTTGGACCTGTTTGTAAGAGAAAATAATTTAGTTCGTAGGGATTGTTGATGAGCGTGCCTGACTCTCCTAATGGATCAGGGCCAGTTAACTGTCATAGGACAAAACAACACGATCTTCTTTAGATTCGTGTCCCCGGACTTGAATCTGGAATAAATGCTGGCGTAATTCGACTCAGGCTGTTGAGGTCTTATAGGAGTCGAATCCTAGTGGTTTTTAAGTGATGTACCTAACGCCTCCGTCAGGATTTTCCATCGTGCCTGTTGGCACGGTATTTTACTAGCAGAGCGCAGTCAGGTGCATTACCAGGCCATCAGATGATATTTGTAGGTCTTATCCTTGTGTCGTAGACACAACATCCGAAATATTGTCACCGCGGAGGTGTTTTGGGTGGCCAAGGAGACTCCTTCTCACTTAGCGTTGGTTTGAGCAAGGTTGCCAGAAAGATTTTGTTGTATTTTGATTCGAAGGATCGCAGTGGAATAATTCATAGGGTGCCCGACCATCGCTCCCTATGGGAGTAGCTCCCGAGTGTCTGTTCGAGTCGTAGACTCGAGCAGAGACTTTAGTTCGGTAATTTTTAGCTTAAGGTCCGAGAACACATTTTTTTCGGATCTTGACCAATACTCCCTATGAGAGTATCCCCTGAGTCCTTAGTGGAGTCGTAGACTCAATGTAGGACTCGAAGATAGTTAAGAGATGAAGTACTGTAATCATGTCTTAGGTGTGCGGCAGCGCTCCTGATTGGAGTAGCCCCCGGGTAGTTGGCCAGATGGGACGCCCAAGGCGCACTTTTCTGGGTTTAGCTTGATCTTGTAGTGGTCAAGGTTATCGAACGTCTTGCGGAGATCATCGATCAGTGTTTTTGGCTTCCCTGGTCTTGATGACTATGTCGTCGATATAGACTTGGATGTTGCGACCGATCAGGTTTTTCAGACACGCCTGCATGCACCTATGGTATGTGGCACATGCGTTCTTCAGCCCGAAGGGCATGGTGTTGTAGCAGAACACCCCGAACAGCGTGATGAACGCTGTTTTCTCCTGATCTTCGACCTTCAGCCGAATCTGGTTGTAGCCTGAGTAGGCGTCGAGGAAGGAGAGTTTCTCGCATCCTGCAGTCGAATCGATGGTCTGATCGATCCGCGGTAGGGGGAAGTGGTCCTTGGGATAGTATTTGTTGAGAGATGTAAAGTCTACGCACATCCGCAGGATGTCCGTGTCCTTCTTGGGGACTAGCACCATATTGGCCAGCCACTCGCTCTCTTTAATTTTTCGGATGAAGTTGGCATCGAGCAGTTTGTTGACTTCAATTCCAACGGCTTCAGCTCTTGGTTCGGACAGTCGTCAGATCGACTTCTTGACTGGCTTTGCGTCGGGGAACACATTGAGTGTGTGCTTGGCGAATTCCCTGGGAACTCCTAGCATGTACACGGACACCAGGCGAAGATTTAGCAGCGCTCATGGAGGAATTCGACGAGCGCGCTTTCCTATGTGGGGCTGAGGTTGTTGGCGATCAGCGCCGTCTTGGAGGCATCCGTTGGGTGGACCTGCACCTTTTTCGTGTTGACTGTGGAGTCAAATGACATGTCAGGTGCGTTTTGCCTGGAGACTGGGGGTGTCCCGTTGTCTGTCACCTCTCGGAGCCTTGTGAGTTCCTCTTGCATACCGAACGACTAGGAGATTCTGTTGAAGTCTCTGTCGCAGTGATAGGATCGGGTGAACCTTCCTTGGACGGTGATGACGCCCTTGGGACCTGGCATTTTGAGTAGCAGGTACGCGCAGTGCAGTACTGCCAGGAATCTTGCGAATGCCATGCGCCCGAGGATCGCGTGGTACTGTGATGGCTAGTCCACCACTTCGAACTCCAGCCGCTCGCGCGTGAAGTTTTCGAGCTGGCCGAAGATGACGTCGAGCCATATTTTCCCCAGGGGATATATGCCCTTCCCTGGGACTATGCCATGGAACATCGTGTCGGATTGTTCCAGGATGCACAATGGGATCCGCATCGCTGCGAGGGTGCTGGTGAACATTAGGTTGATGCCGCTGCCGCCGTCCATGAAGGCGCGGCTCATTCTGAATCCTCCGATCTGCGCCTCGAGCACCAGGGCAGCATGACCTGGGCGAGGGATCTGGCGGGGGTGATCCAAACGATCGAACGTAATGCAGGATTCTGAGCCGCTGAGGTACTCAGGGATGGCAGGTGGAGCGGTCACAGCTAGGCTGACTTGGCGGGTGATCTTCTTTTGCACCCTGTTGGTAGGGCGTCCCTTCTGGATCATCTGGGAACCTTTTGGCGGTGGATATCCCTCTATGTCGTTGTTTGGCGCAGGTGCGATTGCTGGATTTGACAGTCCAACGGGTGGTGGTGGAGGAGCTCCTTGGGCGATATCACCTGGTGCAGGTGCGGGCCCAAATCCAGGGTTCACGCTCTGGCATCGCATTTGGGTGAGACCCTCGCTTAGTTTCTGGAACTCGTGGCAGTCCTTTAGCATGTGGCTAGCCTTCTTTTTGCCATCTTGCTTGTCGATGTAGAAGTGGATGGTGTAAGGACCAGATAACTTCGCGTATGCCGAGGGCTCGTCGTCACGGCTGCGACGCTGCCATGCTTGTGTAGGTCGCCCTCCATCGCGAAAGTTGCCTCCACAGTATCCGTTGCTGCGGTTGCCGTCGTTGCGTCGGTCGGCGTAGCCAGCCGCAACTATGTCGGCTCCGTTGCGATCATCGTAGACACGTGATCTTCGTTTGCTGCGGCGTTCGCGCCTGCGGCCGTAGCCGTCCTCGTCATCCGAATGCGTTCGATGGAGGGAATCCTCACCATCTGCCCACCTGTTGGCGATGTCCATGAGTTGGTCGAGCGTCTTGGGCTTGACGCGCCCAAGTTATTCCTTGAAGTCCGGGCGCTTAACGCCGTCCTTGAAGGCATCGATTGTCCTTTCCTCGGAGATGTGCGTGGCGGAGTTCTTGATGTGAGACCAGCGTAGGATGTACGAGGGAGTGGATTCGCCATTACGTTGGGTGCAGGCCCGCAGTTCCTCAATCAAGGCTGGCCTCTTGCTAGTGCCCTTGAAGTTGCGGATGAAGCTGTATGCCAGCTCCTCCCAGCTTCAGATGGAGCCGGAAGATAGGCTGCTGAGCCAGATCCAAGCTGCGCCTGTCAACTGCAGCTGAAGGCATTGTAGGGCAGTATTCCTGTTGCCACCGTGGAGTTTGACGGATGAGAGGTGGTCGCTGAGCCATGCCTTTGGGTCCTGCGTACCGTCAAACTTCGGAGTGTTCGAAGGAAACTTAAAAAATTTCGGCATCCTCGTTCGCCGAACGGATCTGCTGAAGCATCTGGCTCCGCACAGCTCTCCGTCTTAATCCTTGTCGGATTCGATTGAACACACGCGTTTGGCACGTGCCTTGTCGACCTTGCGTTGGGCGAGGTTGTTTCGAGCGTCGTAGTCGCTGCTATGGTGCCGTGGGCTCTTGCGACGCCAAGGCAGATCGTGTTCATCCTCGTCGGATGAGGATGTAGGGATGCGGGTGAACTTGACCGCAAATTTTTTCTTCGGCTCCGCAGGAGCTTCATCATGGAGCGCAGCTCCGACAAGTCCGAGGCCGGCCAACGCAGATTTGTGCATGGCGCTCTTCGGGTCGCCCACTGGAGGTGGGTGCGACGCAAGGTATGTGGTGGCCACCATGATCGCAGCCTGCGGTGTTTTCGGCATAACGTTGCCGTTCACGTCCATCATCATGAAGGACGTGTTGAGGGACCTGGTGACGCCAAGGCATGCGGCGGGATCCATGTGCTCTGTTGTAACATCCTAGCATTAGAGCCTAAAAATAAGCTGAACCAAGATGTGTGCATTGCATTCATGCATAGAAAATCTGATTAATTTTTGCTGCGTTTGAACAAAATTTGTCAAAGTGATTGAAGCTTCTCTTAACTTGATGGAATTGAAGAAGATCATCAAGTTAACTGCGATAAGTTTCAATATGACCTTTGCTAAAACCCTATTTTTGGGAAAAGGAGATTTGATCTAAGGGTAGATCAAATGTAATAAAAGTTAAACCTTAATACATTATGATTTATATTTGATCCTTAGGTGATCATATCATAGTATTCATTATAATCACTCATGAGTACCAAGTTAAGGATATAACACAAATAATAAGAATGTAACAACTATATCTTAATCTCATCCGCATATACCATGAGTATCATGGTAATACCTAATCCTACTTCTTAAGTAAGATTGAGTAGGAAAGAAACTAAGCTTATATCATTCATGTCAACACCCGGATTTTTCAATCCTAGATGCCTGTTATGCCATACATCGCAATCCCAGGATTACCATTTTTGCGAGACATAACAGAATTGGATACCATAGTACTTCATCCATTACAAACGATACATAAGTTATTACACAAATAGGGATCTCATGATCCGGTTCTTAATACAACATCAAGCAGCGGAATACGTAATAATAACGGTAGCGTAGGCGAAGCTCCATCTTCGGGGTCACAGGCAATGCTGACGATGGGAGATGATCCTAGTTGTCGTAACCTTCCTGGGGTCCATCTTCCAGGTACTCCTCTTCATAGTCTGGCCATGCGAATAGCCAGGGACAAAGCCATGAGTACTCTTTAAGTACTCGCAAACTAATACTAACAAGTAAAGGGGTTTTTGGATAATAGGACACTAGGTTCTAGGGTTGTTTTGCAAAAAGCCAGGTTTATCTCTACTAAGTTCCAAAGCTAGTCACAATTTTATAATTCCTAAATGGGATCTTGTAATTCAGGTCACAACTCTGTTGTGGTCAAGTCAAAGTCTCAATTCATTTTGAAAATATCTGACGGGGGAACAGTATGGCCACTCCAACTGTCCATAACCGCGGACGCGGCTATTCGAATAGTTTGACACTCTGCAGAGATTGTACACTTTCACCACAACATTAGATACATCCATCAGGAACAAATCCTGAATTCACCATACTCAGTATGTGGATAATCAATCCTAACCTTTCCATTTACACGCCCTAGTATAAGCACCTCTCCTGTGAGTTTGGCCTCCCAACCATGACCACTGTCATGTTGGGTACTGCACAGGTGGACAATCTTCACAAGGTAGCCTCATCTCAGACCTTGGCCGGGAGGGAACTAATACTAAGGTATATAAGTTTCCAGTCAAGCCCTACCCAATATTCGGGTATTGTGGTTGTACGCTAAAATTGGAATGGTATCGCATCCAGACAACCATCAGTTTTATAAAGGGCTAAGGCTCATGCCTCATCGGCGTCTATGGGTTCTTCTGACTTGGTGAAAACGGGTGGGTTGGTATTCTGGAAATTCTTGAGCTTAGATCCATGGTTGTCCTGATTTCCGTGGCCTTGGTTGTTGTGGGCTAGCTGGGCTATCTGTTGCAGAGTGGCTAGGTTGGATTGACGTTCCGCTCTTTCAGCTTCGCGGTCAGAAGTCAACATTTGCAGGATCTGCAACATTGGATCCGGGGCTGAACCACTTCCTCCACGTGGCATCTGAAGATTGATATAGATCATGAGAAAAGAGGGAAATTTCTAAGGTTTTGGGTCTTTGAAAAGTTTTTAGAGTTTGACTCAGGTTTTTCTAGCAACTTGCTTTTTCATTTATTCACTCATAGCACTTAGTACAACACACACCACAACAAGGAAAAACAGATGGTTGTAAGAACCATTCTGAAATCTACGATACAGGGGGACCGACTACTACTCACTATGCTAGTGCTCAGTGCTACTACTCCTCGGAGTCTGTGGCTTCATCATCTTCATCATCATCGATGAAGGCGAAATCATCCTCATCGGTGAAGAAGTCCATGGCCTGATCCTCCAGAAAATCATCGTCATCGCTGAGATAGGATTAAGGGTCTCCACGAAGATCTTCTCCGGCATTCTCCCTTTCCTCTAACTGCATGTCTCTCTCGTGGATGGTCTCTTCCAGAGATGAGATGCGATGGCGAAGACGGGCAATAATGCGCTCCTTCTTGTCGAGATGACGGCTGCGAGACTTGTGATCTTTTGCTAGCAGGGCGATGGTCTGGTCCTTCGTCTTGATGATGGCAGACTTGTGGTTGCAATAGTCACGACAGTTGTCCAATTCCTGCTGACGATCATACATCATGAAGCTAAGGTGGTCCAATTGAGTCTTCAGCTTGGGGTGGTATGGGGATTCCAGTGGTTGGCCATTTGCATCACGTCTTGGGCAAAACTCAAAGCGAGTACCCTTGATCTGATTGATGCTCTGCCCACACAGACGGGAAAGAGCTTCTTGCATTGCTCTGGCAAGTCCATCGAGCCAGTTGTTTTCCCTCAAGGTAAACTGAATTCCCTCCGCAGTGGGAGGTTCAATCTTTCCTCGGAGACTTGCAACAATTAGCCACTGCAGATCTTCTCCTCCTTGATCATTGAGCTTAGCTCCGAAGAACTCGGGGTGCGGACGCTCCAGAAGTTCCGAAAGCTGATCCAGACCCCTCTCAAAGATAAGGTCTCCTCCATTCCCGAGTTGGTAAAACTTGCTGTACTTCACGTCCATCTATAAAAATAGAGGATGAGTAGATTAGCGGAGTGATCAAGTGTGTCAAAATTTTATGTATTTTGCAAGAGTTTTTGAGGAACATGAATTTTTATGAAAGAATTAAAGAGGTAAGAATGAGAATAAGTTTTCGTAAATATTTTTGTTCTTTTGTTTTGAAACTAAGTTTTTGGTTCAACATCCAATCTAACTAGGGTCTCCTATGGTTAGGATGGCTCTGATACCAACTTGTTAACACCCAGATTTTTCAATCCTAGATGCCTGTTATGCCATACATCGCAATCCTAGGATTACCATTTTTGCGAGACATAACAGAATTGGATACCATAGTACTTCATCCATTACAAACGATACATAAGTTCTTACACAAATAGGGATCTCATGATTTGGTTCTTAATACAACTTCAAGCAGCGGAATACATAATAATAACGATAGCGTAGGCGAAGCTCCATCTTCGGGGTCACAGGCAATGCTGACGATGGGAGATGATCCTGGTTGTCGTAACCTTCCTGGGGTCCATCTTCCAGGTACTCCTCTTCATAGTCTGGCCATGGGAATAGCCAGGGACAAAGCCATGAGTACTCTTTAAGTACTCGCAAACTAATACTAACAAGTAAAGGGGTTTTTGGATAATAGGACACTAGGCTCTAGGGTTGTTTTGCAAAAAGCCAGGTTTATCTCTACTAAGTTCCAAAGCTAGTTACAATTTTATAATTCCTAAATGGGATCTTGTAATTCAGGTCACAACTCTGTTGTGGTCAAGTCAAAGTCTCAATTCATTTCACAAGTCATTTTGAAAAGATCTGACGGGAGAACAGTATGGCCACTCCAACTGTCCATAACCGCGGACGCGGCTATTCGAATAGTTTGACACTCTGCAGAGATTGTACACTTTCACCACAACATTCGATACATCCGTCAGGAACAAATCCTGAATTCACCATACTCAGTATGCGGATAATCAATCCTAACCTTTCCATTTACACGCCCTAGTATAAGCACCTCTCCTGTGAGTTTGGCCTCCCAACCATGACCACTGTCATCTTGGGTACTGCACAGGTGGACAATCTTCACAAGGTAGCCTCAGCTCAGACCTTGGTCGGGAGGGAACTAATACTAAGGTATATAAGTTTCCAGTCAAGCCCTACCCAATATTCGGGTATTGTGGTTGTACGCTAAAATTGGAATGGTATCGCATCCAAACAACCATCAGTTTTATAAAGGGCTAAGGCTCATGCCTCAACATTTTAATCACCAGAATCATCAAGTGTTTGGAAAACACATGTCCAAAACATTTCAATAGAATGATCCATCATTCCAAGGTTTTCATAACCATTTTTCCACCAAGTATTCCCATCTAAAGTTGATCAAGTTTTATGCTTAGCACTAGCATCTACAAGTGGGGGGTAGTACTAATGAGGGGTGGTAACTAGTGGAGTTTCACTAAGTCCAACCTTATATCTTAGGCTGATATCAAGGTTTCTAGCTTAGGCCAAATTTTATGCTCTTTAAGCAACCTTCAGCACAACTATCTAGTATCTACCAAACTCTTAGGTAGACTCTAAGTAAGCTTTGATAAAGAAATAAAGTAAGATGCTTGCACATAAAACTAGGATTGGTTTTTAACAAGCAAGTAGGGTCACAAGTATGGGTTTGTGGCATCAGTAGGGTATCTTGCAAGGGTTAGCTTGCATCAACATGGGTATAAGCTTGCATAGTATCAGCTTGCTAAAGTAGAGTGTCTTGCAAGTTTTAGCTTGCATAGGTCAACTTGATTAGTAAGTCTTGCCTTGTGCAGAGCAGTGGTTGAAGTTCTCCTCGGCTTCCTCGTCGTAGTATCCTCCTTCCTCCTCGTATCCTTGGTCGGTACTAGCGTCTATGAATAAATACGAGGTACACAATCACCAAACAATACCTAACTACTTGCAATCATCACACACAAGGGTCCTATTGATGATCTATCGTCATCTCTAACATTACAAGGCTTGGTTTAAATCTTTTTATTTTTAGAAAAGTAATTTCTACTCATTGAAAAATTACTTAAGATTTAATATTCTCCAAACTAAACATGGGATCATGTTGGCACATGTCATCACCACATATTGTAGTCCATGGGAATGTGATTTAAAGTTGTGTCACAATTTAATAAGGTTTTACCCTTTTATTTTAACTAATTAAAGTGGCTAGAAATGCTTATGAAGCATTCCTTTATTACTTGAACATTATTTCTGCAGGTAACCTATATATATTTTTATATATTCTGAAAGGTATGGTAAATGTTATTTTTGAGAGTTGGAATCAACTCAAAAGCTTTTATGGTTTAAATTTGAAAAATGTTTGAATGCAGAAAAGCTTATGCCTTGTTATTTTTGCTATGGGTGATCTACAGATTCAAATGACTTGAATCCAACGGGCTTGGATTAAGCATTCACAGACCTTTCCAACAAAATTGGTTTCATCCAATTTGGTGCACTGAATCGATCTGGGTTGATTTTTGAAGTTGGGTGCTGAAGTGTGTTTGAAAAGAAATAGAAAAGTTTTAATTTGAATTGCTGGGCTGCGCGGGATATTCTAACGGGCCGGCCTGCTAAGCGCAGTGCTTCCGCGGGCTGCTTAAGTGGGTGTCCCCACTCGTTAGTGACACGGGGCTGGGCGAAGCGGTATGGGGCAACGTGGATCGTTCGATCTAGTTCTAATCCAACGGCTGAGGGTCATCGTCGACGCGAGACAACTCCGGTGAGAACGAAACCTAGCGCGGCCAGTGAGGGGTGCTTGGGGCTCACCGGGGTACTGGCGAGGGTCGGTGAGGCAGGCGAACGACGAAGTCGACGACGGCGAACTCAGGGGTGGTCGCGGCAGCTCCTGGGGCGGATCCAATCGCTGGCTCCCTTCTTCTCCGGCAGCGGCAGGCTCCAGTGAAATTCCGGCGAGGTGGTGCTCGCCTTGCTCTGAGAATGGTGTGGCACGATCAGTGAGGAGAGGGGAGTGAGATGGTGTGAAGAAATCGTGCGGGGGTGGCCTCTATTTATAGTCGAGCGAGGGGACCGTCGGGGCGCACGGTGAGCTCGTCGGGGGCGACGTTAGAGACGGCTAATGGCATGGGCAAGGGTAGGGGATGGTGTTGTGTCTCCTGGCGATGCTCAATGACATGGTCGCGAGGCATGGGGCGGTGTGGTTTGGTCTGGAACGGGCGGTGCTCTGCGCGGCAGAGGCGGCGTCTTCGACGATGGGCGGTGGCTGTATGGCACGGGGCGGAAAACGGGGATGTCTGGCGGTCTCCTGGGTCGGTGGTGATCATGTGTGCGCGCGGTGAGGGCGACGCGCGGTCTGTGGACGCTGGTCGAGGGTGGCGCTCTGGCGCACACTCGCCATGGTCCGGGCTTGGCTTGTGCGCGTGGTCCAGGGCTTGGCAACGCTTGAGGCTGGGACAGGGAGTGGCGGTGGACGGTGGGCTGCCTCCCAGACAAGGTTGGCATGGCTAGTTCTTCCTCTAGCCTGCTGTCCACAATGGGGTGGCATTGAGGTGCTCGGCTGTTCACCATTAATGGCAAAGGCAAGCTCACAGTGGTGCTAGTGCCTGGCTAATCTTCCTAGATGATCTTCTGAGTTGTGTGTGAGCTAACTAGGGAACAAGTTAGGCTCAAAACACTGCACACTATAGTGTTTGATGTTTTGTTTGATTTGTGTCTGCAACCTGTTTGATGAAATGGCCGCATGAAATCAAGTTTTGAATTTTGAAATGAATTTTGGTGGGTTTGCTAGATTGGTGCTGGTGAGTCTGGAGATGCTTGGGTTTTGAAAGTTGAGCTTGTTTGAGTGGTTTTTGAAAAAGTGGGATCTTCCCATATGAAGAAGATTCAATTTTGAATTGTCATTTAAACTATGCATTTGAAAGTTTCTGGATGATCACAAAGTGGGCCTTGATACCTTGTTATGAGTACATTCAAGGGGTGCAAAGATCCAGAAAAGTTTCTGTTAGGTTCTGAAAGTTTGAGATAGCCAAAGTAGGCATGGGAGTTAAATTGGTCAAAATGACCATTCACTTAATATTTTTTTTTGATTTACTTGTCTTTAGGAAAAGTGTGGGAAACGTTTTAGATGATGTTTATTTCACCTAAGAAACATTTTACAAGCAATGGATCACACAAACAAGGTGGTTTTTAAAGAAATTAAAAATCCATGCATACACATATACATGCATTCATGAATTTATTTAGAAAAGTTTTTGTTAACCCTAATCTTGATGATTAGTGGTTGATGATCTAAGTTTGGTATTTTTGGGATGTTACAATTCACCATATATATTTCTTTCCATATCAATCCTTATCATCTCTGTTGAGTTATATTCTCATATCTGTTGTTCATCAATGTTGAGAAATCAACTATTGATTCACCCATTCTCAACCTATCAAACTCTTGATCATAACACAACTTACATTTATGTGTCTATAAAGGAACTACTAAGAAGAGGTAAATAGTAATGCTAGTTTTAGGTAACATCTATAGGATGGGAGTGAATGAAGAGAATGAAACCAATAAAAAATTTATGGAGTTAAATCACTTCTAAATAAATAGAAGAGTTATTTAGATTATATAATTTTATGTCAGTAAAGAAGTTTACAAGGGTGAATCATGAAGATAGTTACCAGGAGTAAGTCTATTAGATCAAGTGGGCATAGTCAAAGAATAACACTCCCTAAACCAATAGAGATACTAAGAAAATAATTTCAACACAACTGTAATGTTGTATTGCTGAGACCTTGATCAGCCAACTAGAAACCTAAGCCATAAATGATTAAAGGATTATAATGGTGATGCTTTAGCCACCAATATTGAATGCTTATATTTAGTATAAGTGATATTGATGGATAGAACATGATTAAAACCTTAGTTTAGATAAGTTATCCTAGTGTAGTTATTATAGGTCACATTAATGTAATGAAATGTTGGAGTATGAGTTACTAGAGTAAATATAAGATAGTATGATTCAATTAAAGCTAGTATAGCATAGAGTTATGGAAGTAGTGTTATGCATCCTAAAGGATAGTAAGCCTTAAAGAAAGGTAGATGGATGATTAAGGAAGATTATGAGTGGAGTTTGAAAGAACTACTTGTTGGATTGAAGATTTTCAATAGTAGAGTAGTGGGTATAACCAAGCAAGGATATGAGAAAACTATGAAATGATTTAATATCAAACTCATTGGATTCATCCATGAGTTTAGAAGAATAATATATGAATAAGAAGATTTTTATGAGTAAAGCTCATCATACTAACCATGATGATGGATAGGAAGAAGTATTATATCTAGGGAAGGAATTCCTTAATTAAAGGTCCAGGATTGTGAATTATGGAAAATATACATTCCTGGTAAACACTCAACTCTAATTCTTAAACCAAACATAATATCCATTTCATGTTATTGATCCATCATCCTATCTCCATATCACTTTATAGGAATATTTTCCTATAGAAAATCACATAAGCACATCTTTATCATCTCCAATTATCTTAAGCATATGTGTTTAAGAGATATTCTTATCAATTCCCTTCCATAGGACATTTTTAACTTTCTATTTTAAAAGGGTGATATCATTATATTTCACAAACAGAAAACAATATGCTTAGTTATTAAATCTTTACTCACAGTAACAAAAGGATATAAGTAAATTAAGAACCCTAAACCCTTGGGTAAACATTTACAATTCAAACCCTAAACTTCTATGTTTATCATAATAGAATGTATACATTGCCATTCTCCAAGTCAATGGAAGTAGTAATAACCATATTAATTTCTTTTGCATTTCATGCATCAAATAATGATATAGGATCATTATACATATAAAAATTTCTATTGAAACTATGAGACAACTAGAATTAAGTTTTATAAACAAATAAGAAATATCATATAATAAAGCCATGGTTTAATGTAGAAATAAAAAATTAATAATAAGGGTTTCTACATAATATAAAAAGGGTTTTGATAGAAAACAAATAAAGAAATAATACCATTATATTGCAAACTCATAAAAGAACCTTAATATACTTTATTAATGCTGTAATCATTCAGCAAATCAATTCTATAAGGAGAATTCAAATCAAATAAGGGAAATTCAAATCTGAAAGTAAAACAGAAAATAGAAAAAGGGAAAACAAATAAAAAACAAATCCTGGTCGTGGCCCAACTCCTCTCTGCTTACCTGTCGCCCTGTGTAGCCCACAAAGGCCCAATAACCAACCTAGCTCGTTCTCAACTCTGGCTGACAGGTGGGACCAAAGAGGGACTACGGGTTGATAGGAAAGAAACGCCAGGGGGTTATCTACAAAACAACACGTCGTCATCTTCCTCCAGCTGGAAGCAGCTCGGTGGCGAGGCTGAGGCCGTCCGCCGTCGTCCTTGCGCCAAGATCAACGCCGCCATCGCCTGGAGAGGATAAGGAGGCCACCGCGACGTCCCTGCTTGTCCTCATCCCCATTCTTCCCCTCTGAAACCTTCTCTACCTCGCTTCCCCATCCATGCCGAGAACCCTAGCTCGGAGGTGAGCCGGAGCCGGTGATTCCGTGCTCGCCTCGACCCGATAAGACAATGTTGGAGGATGCCGTGCTCTTCTCGTTCGATTGCCCCAAATTGCACCCGCGGAGGAGGCGTGAATCGATCCAATCGCACCCTCGGTTCCCGATGCTGTTCGTCGACCTCACTGTCATCTCCGAACGCGTCTCGCCGAACCAATCACACCATCGCGTTCCTGGTGAGTCACTGAGTCTCCTAGTATGCGCCGATGCCTTGTTTGCTTCCTAGATTGGTGTCACCGTAATCACCCACAAGCACCGTTGCATAAGCTCATCGCCGTTTGCCCTCTGATGACCAAAATCCAGCGGCGCCACCACTATCTTACTCGCCTTGTTGTTCTGGTTCGAACAAGCCCTTGCACACCCACTCACTCACACGCCACTGCCCTCCTCGTCGTCGTCTGCCATGCCATCGGAGAGGTGACGTCAGGGTGAGATCACCCTAGCCACGTCAACGTGTTTGACCCAGTATTTGTATCGCGTGGCTGATGACATGGCCTAGGGCCCATATGTCATTGACTGGGAGCGGAGACAGGGTCGGTAACAAAATACATTTACTAAACCTGAGTGCTGAGGTGGACATAAGCCCACTGGTCAGTGACTTAGGCTAGCTATGGTTGCGATGTAAAAAGTTATTTCCTATTTAAGAAATAATAAAATGTTATAAATTCAATTAATAATATTCCAGAAATCAAATAAATGATTAAATCTTATTTAATTAATAACTTTTGATTTATAATTCAGAAAAATGTGTATAATATATGAAAATTTGTAGAAAAATAAAATCTACAACTTAAAATTATTATCAAATATTATCATGATGATTATTTAAATAAATATTATTTAGTAAAGGTTATAAAAGTAATAAAACTTTGATAATTCATAGTTTAATAATGATAAATGTTAAGAATATAAATAAATACCAAAAATATTGGAAAAATAAAAACAATACTTTAAAAACCATAATCATGTATTATTATTTCACTTAATTAAATATTTATTATTTATTAAGTAATTATAAAGTAATAATAATTTTCAAAAAATCATACCTTATTATTTATAAATCACAAAAATAAATGTAATATACCAAAATGATCACAAAAATAGTACCTACATGTTAAAAATTTAATATTCCACTTTTGAGTTAAATAAAATTCTAATACTTTGATAACTCAAGTTTAATCTTATTTATTTAATTGATAATTCATATAAGGGTAAATAAAAATTGCTAATATATCTAAATTAACCAATTGAGTCTAATAAATAGTATTAGTCTTCAACATTAATAATATGAAGTCCAAATGGTTTAACACATTTTAATTACAATTTTATTGAATTCTCCTCAACCATCGGTGTGTAATATTTTCTAAAGAGAATCCTCATCAAATCTAAAATCATCAAGAATAATTTGTAGTTAAA
This sequence comes from Avena atlantica, assembly GCA_910589765.1. Lineage (NCBI taxonomy): Eukaryota > Viridiplantae > Streptophyta > Magnoliopsida > Poales > Poaceae > Avena > Avena atlantica. The sequence continues at coordinate 489,649,413 of OU342736.1, forward strand.
TAAAAACTTTTTTCCCTTACTTTAACCACAAGATTATCAACATACTAAAAAACTAAAATGAACTCATAAGCAATTAAGTAACATTACTCCATGATTTACAAACCATAACCACTCATCCATAAAAGGGGTAAGTAATACTATTTCATTATAAAATCAAGAAAACCACCACATCAAAGAAAAGTATAACCATCCTTAAGGCAACATTCCCAATACACAAGGTACAAATGTTATAAGCATTATACTTTCAAACGATCTATATTTTAAAGTTAACTTTAGTCTACAAGAATCTAAATATAATACTATAAGCATTGTTATATGTTTTATAGTTAACTTTGGTCTGATGTAGTTAAGTCATAAAGCATCTCAATCCCAAACTATTCTAGCAAACACAAATAACATAACCAGACTCGACTAACTACAAAGGTTGTTTAGACCTTAGAAGAGAAACCTGTTCTTCGAAGATTATTATTTTTGCCACTTCCAACAAGAACTCTTATATAAACAATCTTGAGTATCATTTCACCTTTTGTATGTGTCCCATTGTTTTATGATATTGTAATTTTATGATTATCTCACACACACTCACAAGCCTTAATAAGAAGCAAAATTATGAAATTTATCTAAAAAGGACAACACACTCTAAAGTAACCATTTCCGGAATCCAAACATAGAACAACGTTATCCCCGGGATTCGCGTTTATAAAGTGCATCACATTACTTATGCATAAGAGCATATTGCTTCTTCAAACATTAGTCCTTACCGGACCAATGATGATGATTTCAGATTTTGGATCTTATACTGACTCGAAGACCGTGAGTGCATAATCTTGCAATCACAAAAGGCAACTTCACACTTGCTCATGTCGTTTGATTATTTTCTGTAAAGTATTTTGCAAATTCAGTGTTGTCATCACTTGCATTTTAAAAGGGTCAAAAATACTATTTTCATAATAAAATGATTATAGGTTATTACCATGAGGTAATAACTTACTATAAAAGTTCCGGTGGTAAAGGAACATAATATATAGGACTTAACAACCAATGTCACCAGTGATTCTTGTGCCGTATATTACGCGTTAACCATGAGATTTGGAATGGGACGGAGAAGTCAGCTATATCCTTTTCCTCTTGTATGGAGGCAAGACGACCTTAACGTGACGTTGTGATTCCTTGTGTGGATCCAACATATGGGTGGGCACCCTTACGCACCACACTTTTGGTGTCTATATTATCTATGAATGGTGTTTAGGGAGATAGTCCATGTAAATGGTACTAATCCGGGCATCACTAGGTCATAGAGTCTTCGGAAACTCATCCGGGTTTTAGCTTTCCCGAAAGGGGGCTTAACAAAGGTGAGCTAGCCCGAAGGATTGTGCATACATATGAGGTTGTGAAGAGGGCAAGTGATTGGCTTGGATCATCTACTAGGCCCCACAACATGGAATTGTGGACGTGTAAGCTGCCCGGTTGTGCAACAAGGAGTTGATATCTCATGGAACAAGTAACGCACCTCTGTAGAGTGTAAGAACTGTAACTTGTTACTCCCTGTTCCGGGAAGGAGCTGCGAACGCTGCGGGAAAGGAACTCCATGAAAGTTCCGGTAAACCCGTGAAGGCTGACGGACATAGCTTTTTAAAATAAAAGCAACCTTTGAAGAAATGTTTATGAAAACTTGCATTGCCTATGATCTATAGTCTGTGGCTGTAGTATAGTACATCAAACACTCCTTTTCTAGTGAATTTGCTGAGTACGCTCGTACTCAAAGTATCTTATTGACCCTTGCTAGATTCTGAAGCCGGGTTAGACAACATCTACATCAAGGTATGCTCCAGGACTCATCATCCAAAGCTAAATCTCTTCAATGAAGTCAAGGAAGTCAACATCTACATTAACTCAAGTGAAGACGAAGTTATTGATTAGATAGGAATATAATCTATTGCCAAAGAACCTAATTCTGTAGTGTATTGCAATAGCAGCAATGCCAATCCCTTAGTTAAAATACTAGATTTAATAATATAATAGTTTTTGTGTTGTTTATCTTTGATTTTTCTCCGTAATAAGTTCTTTCTCTCTCTTTAACTTAGAGTGTTATCTGGATCTTGTGTAAAGAATGAGTTGTAACCTTTAGCCATGTATTGGACCCGCTGTGTTTCTGTTGTGCCATTCTGAGGGATGTAATACTAGTGAGCGGTGTTTCATTGGTGTTATGTCAACGACTATAGTATACTACATCATGCAGTGGTATGCTAGGTCACCGCATCCGTGCGGGAGCGATGCTTGTTGGCATTGTTGCTGTGCGAGCTGGAGCCACCAGCGGCAGAGAGCGCAGCTCGCCGCGCGCTAGACTCTGAAGCCGCCTGCTTGCGTTTGTCGAGCTCCTCCTGCAGTTTCACCTGCCGGTTATGTTCGCTGATGAGGAGGAGGTGGTAGGCCGTCAGCAGATCACGTGAAGCATTCATAGGTAGGATGACGTTGCCTGCCATGGCTTCGCGTGCTTGGCGCCATCCTTCCTCGCTAAGGTTTATCTTCTGGTAGGTGTTGGTGTTGCCTTCTTTGGGCCTGAGCGATGGAGCTCCCCCATTTCTTCCCTCTCACCTTTTGGGTTGGGAGGTGGTTTAGGCGCACTTGAACCTGGTGGCGGTTCTACTTCGCTCTAGATGACCACGATGCATTGGTAGCATCCGCCAGTTGGATCGCGGCTGCCGCAGCTTTCGGATCCGGAACCATAGGTTCCTTCGTCTGAGGGAGGGCCGCACATATCTAAGTTGCAGCTGCTGCTATCATATGACTTGTCTGTCAGTGTCGACGTGCATAACACGCCCATGGGTTGGACCCACGAAGCGGGCCTGATGGATGGTGGTGGCACCCGCTCTAGGAGGCGGAGGTTGCCGGTCTGCCCCACCTGGAAGCAGAAGCTCCCGGACAGAATCGAAATCCCTCATGGTGGATGGCGAGTGGGCGGTGAAGTCGAAGGTGCCGAAGAGGAGATGACTCTCCGTCGCTGATGAGTTGTAGATCGCTCCGGATGGGACCATCACGATCGCACAATTAGTGTTCCCAGTTCCCACAGACAGCGCCAATTGACGAGGTACGATTTCGTCAATGCGCATTGTTATGGACTTGGATTTTGGAGAAGATGGGGATGCTAGAGATCATGGAATGGTTAACATACAAGAAACGCGGGACACGAGATTTACCCAGGTTCAGGCCCCCAAAGGGAAAACCCTACTCCTGATTGTATGCTCTTGATTACGGCGGAACCGAAGGTCACATGGGTGCGCATATGCAATCTGGCGTGAGGTGCGTATGAGGTGAGTTGAGGCCCTCCTTGCCGTGCCCTTGTCAACACCCGGATTTTTAATCCCAGATGCCTGTTATGCCATACATCGCAATCTCAGGATTACCATTTTTGCGAGACATAACAGAATTGGATACCATAGTACATTACAAACCATACATAAGGTCTTATACAAATAAGGATCTCATGATCCAGTTCTTAATACAACTCAAGCAGCGGAATAGCGTAATAATAAAGGTAGCGTAGGCGAAGCTCCATCTTCGGGGTCACAGGCAATGCTGACGATAGGAGATGATCCTAGTTGTCGTAACCTTCCTAGGGTCCTTCGTACTGGTACTCCTCTTCATAGTCCGGCCATGGGAATAGCTAGGGACAAAACCATGAGTACTCTTTAAGTACTCGCAAACTAATACTAACAAGTGAAGGGGTTTTTTGTAATAGGACACTAAGCTCTAGGGTTGTTTTGGAAAAAGCCAGATTTACCTCTACTAAGTTCAGAAGCAAGAAAAGCTAGTTGAAATTTTATAACACCTAAGTGGGAACTTGTATTTCATATCACAACTCTGTGTGGTCAAGTCAAAATCTCAATTCATTTCACAAGTCATTTTGAAAACATCTGACGGGGGAACAGTATGGCTACTCCAACTGTCCATAACCGCGGACATGGCTATTCAAATAGTTTGACACTCTGCAGATATTGTACACTTTCACCACAACATTCGATACATCCGTCAGGAACAAATCCTGAATTCACCATACTCAGTATGCGGATAATCAATCCTAACCTTTCGATTACATGCCCTAGTATAGGCACCTCTCCTGTGAGTTTGGCCTCCCAAACACGACCAACTGTCATCTTGGGTACTGCACAGGTGGACAATCTTCACAAGGTAGCCTCAGCTCAAACCTTGGCCGTGAGGGAACCCATACTAAGTTATATAAGTTTCCAGTCAAGCCCTACCCAATTCTCGGGTTTTGTGGTTGTACGGTAAAATTGGAATGGTATCACATCCAGACAACCATCAGATTTATAAAGGGCTAAGGCTCATGCCTCAACATTTTCATCATCAAAATCATCTGGTGTTCGGAAACACATGTCAAAACATCTCAGTAGAATGACTCATCATTCTAAGGTTTTCATAACCATTTTCACCAAGTATTCCCATCTAAAGTTGATCAAGTTTTATTCTTAGCACTAGCATCTACAAATGGGAGTGAGTACTAATGAGGGGTGGTAAACTAGTGGAGTTTAACTAAGTACAATCTCATGCCTTAGGATGACATCAAGATTATCTAGCTTAGGACAAATTTAATGCTCTTTATGCAACCTTCAATTATCTTTCTAGTATCTAAAATTTACTCAAGTAAACTCTAATTAAGATCTTTGATAAAGAAATAAAGTAGAAAACTTGCAAGTAAAACTAGGAATGGGGTTATCAAATGGGTATGATCACATATGCTTAAGGCATATAGTTGGCATGGTAGCAAGCAAGTATTAGCTTGCATAGGTCAACTTGATTAGTAAGGCTTGCATTAGTATCAGTATAAGCTTGCCTTGTGCAGAGCAGTGGTTGAAGTTTTCCTTGGCTTCTTCTTCGTAGTATCCTCCTTCCTCCTCGTATCCTTGGTCGGTACTAGCGTCTATGAATAAATACGAGGTACACAATCACCAAACAATACTTAACTACTTTCAATCATCACACAAAAGGGTTCTATAGATGATCTAGAATCATCACTAACATCACAAGAATAAAGCATTTGTCTTATTTATTTTATTTTTAGAAAAGTAATTTCTACTCATTGAAAAACTAATTAAGATTTAATATTCTCCAACTCAAACATGGGATCATGTTGACACATGTCATCACCACATATTTTAGTACATGATAATGTGATTTAAAGTGGTGTCACAATTTAATAAAGTTTAACCTTTTTATTTTAAATAATTAAAGTGACTAGAAATTCCTATGTGGCATTCTTTTATTACTTGAACCTTATTTCTGTAAGTAAACCCATATGTTTTTATATATTCTGAAAGGTATGATCAAATGTGATTTTTGAGAGTTGGAATCTGTTGGAGATATGCCCTAGAGGCAATAATAAAGGTAGTTATTATTATATCTTTGTGTTTATGATAAATGTTTACATTCATGCTATAATAGTATTAACAAGGAAACATTAATACTTGTGTGATTTGTAAACTTAATTTGAAGTCCCTAATAAAGCCTCTATATTAATACTAGCTTGTTGGTTAATAGATGATTGTGGTTTCCCTATCATGAACATTGAGATGTTATTAACAACAAGATCATATCGTTAGGAGAATGATATGGTGGACATACTCCTATAGATAAGCGTAGCATAAAGATCAAGTCATTTTAATAGTTCAATTGCTATATGCTTTCTGATACATAGTAATCTAATTCCTTCGACCATGAGATCATGCATATCACCTTTACCGGATGGATGCTTTGATGACATCAAACACCACACCGTAACTGGGTGGCTATAAAGGTGGCATTGAGTGTTCGGAAAGTATTGGTTGAAACACATGGATCAAGAGTGGGATTTGTCCATCCATATGACATATAGATATACTCTGGGCCCTCTCAGTGAAATGTCATCCAATTAGCTTGCAAGCATGTGACTGGCTCACAAGGGATCAGATATCACGGGAACGAGAAAAGAGTACTTATCGGTAACGAGGTTGAACTAGGTATGCAGATATACCGACGATCATAACCTCGGATAAGTAAACTATCGTTAGACAAAGGGAAATTGATATCGTATGTAAGTGGTTCATTCGATCGCAAAGTAATCATAGAAATATGTGGGAGCCATATGAATTTCCAGATTCCTCTATTGGTTATTGATCGGAGAAGTGTCTCGATCATGTCCGCATAATTCACGAACCGTAGGGAGACACACTTAAGGATTCGACGTTGTTTGAGTAGTTATGGAATGATGAGAAAGAGACCGAATGTTGTTCGGAGTCTCGAATGGGATTCGGGATATCACGAGGAGATCCGGAATGGTCCGGAGAATAAGATTCATATAAGGAAAGTCCTGTTTCGGAGTTAGAGAATGGTTCCGGTGTTTTCATCGGGAATGTTCTAGAAGGTTCCGGAATGTCCGGCACTCCGGGGGGGAAGGGTACATGAATGTGTCATTGCAAGTTGGAATTATTGCATCATGTACTAGGTGTCATCGCTGTTCAAAATAAAGGGTTTATTCAAATCCTAGTTTGAAAAGTCAAACGGCTAGTTTGAAAGTCAAACGACAGTTTTTGGAAAGAGGAGGAGGAGTGGGAAACCGAGTTGGGGAGGGTTTCCCTCCTCCAACCGACGGCGCACCACCCAAGCCGAGTTGGGGAGGGACTCCCCTCCCTTCCCTTGGCCGGCCGGCCCCTCCACCTATATAAGGAGGGTCAGGTCTCCCTCCTAGAGACACACAAGTCCCTTGCCCCGAAAACCCTAACCCTAGCCGCCGCCGCCCTCCAAGCCGCCGCCGCCTAGGGATCTCCTTGCCGCCGACTTGGGCACCTCCAAGCCCTAGCCGCCGGCCCTAGCACCTCTTCCTCGGCGTGTCTAAACCCTAGATCGTCGAGGGATTTCTCATAGCCCACCATACTCGCTCCGGCTTAAGGCGAAGCCCTGCGAGATCTCCCCTCTACTTCCGGTACCACGCCGTTGTGCTGCCGGAATCGCGAGGAGAGTGCTACAACCTCCGCTGCCTGCTGGAACAAGGGAGAGGAAGGTCTTCGTCGAGTACCGAATGTGTGACCGACTGCGGGAGCGCTGCCGGAACGCAGCGCCGGAAGGATAGTCTACACGATCTTGAGATCGGGAAGAGTACGACTACATCACCCACGAGAATCCGCTCTCGTTAAACACTTTGGAATCTTCGAGGGTGAGTTATTCCAGCGACTCGTTGCTACAATATAGTATATAGATCTTGGCTTGTTTGTTTGTATGCGGTAGAAATTTTTTGTTTTCCATGCTACGAAACCCTACAGTGGTATCAGAGCCGTGTCTATATGTAGATCTGCTGCACGAGTAGAACACAATGGTCATTGTGGGCGTTGATGCTTTTATTGTCGATTGCTTCTTGTGTACTTTGCATATTGCGGTATGTTGGGATGAAGCGGCCCGGGCTAACCTTACATGACATCGTTCATGAGACTTGCTCCACGCTTGACATGCAACTTGTATTGCATAAGTGGCTTTGCGGTAAGATCCAATTTACAACGGGTGATTAATATCACTAGTATCAATGTTGTGGTTCATGTTCGTAAGTTAGAACGACACTTATTGAAAGCCCCAAACCACGTAAAATATGCAAAATAAAGTAGAGGCATCTAACTTTGTTTTGCAGGGGTGTGCTGTGATGTGATATGGCCATGATTGTGATTATATTTGATGTATGCAATGTTCCTTATTGTAAGTTGGCAACCGGCAGGAGCCGTATGGTTGTCTTTAATTTAAGTTAAGACCCGCGTGTCTATTCAAAGTAGTTGTAATAGTTGAAGCCGGTGGACGACAACCATGGTGAAGCATCATTGACCTTGATGCAATGCCGGTGATAATGGAGATCATGTTCGTGCTAGAAGATGGAGATCGGAAGCACAAAGAAGAAAGGCCATATCATATCACATATTATGAATTGCATGTGATGTTAATCCTTTATGCATCTTGTATTGCTTAGTAGACGACGGTAGCATTATAAGATGATCCCTCATGCACATGAATTTCAAGTCATAAAGTGTTCACCCTTAGTTAGCACCGTTGCTAAAGCTTGTTGTTTCGAAGCACCACGTGATGATCGGGTGTGTTAGATTCCGCAAGTGTATACAACGTGAGCAAGCCAGATTTGCTCATGCGGAAGCTAAGGTTTGATCTTGACGAGCCTAGCATGTACAGACATGGTCTCGGAACACGGATCACCGAAAGGTAAAGCATGAATCATATAGTAGATATGACGAACATGTCGATTATTCGCCACTGAAACTATATCAACTCTCGTGATGATTGGTGTTGATGTGGTGGATTTGGTTCGTGTGATCACTAAAACAATGTGAGGGATATTGTTTTGAGTGGGAGTTCACCTAGATTAATTTTATTATTAATTTTAACTCAATTTGTCATAAACTTAGTCTAAACTATTGCAAATATGTTGTAGATCAATGGCAGCCCCTACCATCAATTTTAATGCGTTCCTAGAGAAAGAAAAGTTGAAAAACAATGGAAGCAACTTCGCGGATTGGTTCCGCAATTTGAGGATTTTCCTCACAGCTGGTAATTTGACCTATGTGCTGGATGCACCGCTGGGTGACCCACCTGCAGCTGATGCTGCCGATGAAGTAAAGAATGTTTACCTCACTCGAAAGACTCAGTACTCCACAGTTCAGTGTGCTATCTTGTATGGTTTAGAATCGGAGCTTCAGAAAAGGTTTGAGAATTCAGACCCATATGATATTGTCGAGGATCTCAAATTGATCTTTGAGACTCATGCGGCAATTGAAAGCTATGAGGCTTCTGAAAAGTTCTTTAACTACAAGATGGAAGAGGGCAGCTCCGTCAGTGAGCATGTGCTTAAGATGTCTGGGCACGCAAACAAACTTCAAAGCTTGGGTATTGTGATTCCTAATGCTTTGGGGATTTACCGTGTCCTCCAATCACTACCACCAAGTTACAAGAACTTTGTGATGAACTACAACATGCAAAACATGAACAAGACGTTGCGAGAACTCTTTGCCATGTTGAAGTCTGCAGAAGTGGAGATCAAGAAAGAGCACCAAGTGTTGTTGGTCAATAAGACCACCAAATTCAAGAAAGGCAAGTCTAAGCAGAAGGGACACTTCAAGAAGGGTGGTAAGAAAGTTACCACGCCGACGAAGAAGACCAAGGCTGGACCCAAGCCTGATACTGAGTGCTTTTACTGCAAGGGAGAAGGTCACTTGAAGCGGAATTGCCCAAAGTACTTGGCGGATTTGAAGAACGGCAACATCAAGAAGAAAGGTATATCTGATATACATGTTATTGATGTGTATCTCACTAGTACTCATAGTAGTGCCTGGGTATTTGATACTGGTTCGGTTGCTTATATTTGTAACTCGAAACAGGTGCTGCAGAATAAACAGAAGCTAGCGAAGAACAAGGTGACGATGCGCGTGGGAAACAGATCAAAGGTTGATGTGATCGCGGTCGGCCCGCTACCCCTTCATCTACCATCGGGATTAGTTTTATACTTAAATAATTGTTATTTGGTGCCTACGTTAAGCATGAACATTATATCGGGATCTTGTTTATTGCGAGACGGTTACTTGTTTAAGTCCGAGAATAATGGTTGTTCGATTTATATGAGTAATATGTTTTATGCACATGCACCTTTGATAGATGGTCTATTCTTGTTGAATCTCGATAGTGGAAATACACATATTAATAACAATGAGGCTAAACGTTTGAAATCGAGCGATAACTCGACCTATATGTGGCACTGTCGTCTTGGTCACATTGGAGTGAAGCGTATGAAGAAACTCCATTCCGATGGACTTCTTGAATCACTTGATTTCGAATCACTTGAAAGATGTGAAGCATGTCTGATGGGTAAAATGACTAAGACTCCATTTTCTGGTATGATGGAGCGAGCTACAGACTTATTGGAAATCATACATACCGATGTGTGTGGTCCAATGAGTGTAGCGTCGCGCAGTGGTTATCGTTATGTTCTTACCTTCACAGATGACTTGAGTAGATATGGGTATATCTATTTCATGAAACATAAGTCCGAAACTTTCGAGAAGTTTAAGGAATTTCAAAGTGAGGTAGATAATCAACGTAACAAGAAGATTAAATTTCTACGTTCTGATCGTGGAGGTGAATATCTAAGTTACGAGTTTGGCGAGCATTTGAAGAAATGCGGAATACTTTCGCAGTTGACACCACCGGGAACACTACAGCGTAATGGTGTGTCCGAACGTCGTAATCGAACTCTCTTAGATATGGTTCGTTCTATGATGTCACTTACAGATTTACCGCTATCATTTTGTGGTTATGCATTAGAAACAGCCGCATTCACTTTAAATAGGGCACCGTCTAAATCCGTTGAAACGACACCGTATGAATTATGGTTTGGGAAGAAACCTAGATTGTCGTTCCTTAAAGTTTGGGGATGCGAAGCCTATGTAAAGAAGTTACAGCCGGACAAGCTTGAACCCAAAGCGGAAAAATGCGTCTTCATAGGATACCCAAAGGAAACTATTGGGTATACCTTCTATCATAGATCCGAAGGCAAAATCTTCGTTGCCAAGAATGGATCCTTTCTAGAGAAGGAATTTCTCTCGAAAGAGGTGACTGGAAGGAAAGTAGAACTTGACGAGGTTGTCGAACCTTCTCTCGAAATTGCGAGTAGCGCAGCACCGGAAGAAGTTCCTGTGGTTCCTGCACCAATAAGAGAGGAAGCTAATGATGATGATCATGAAACTTCGGTTGAAGTTGCTACAGAGCCTCGGAGGTCAACGAGAACTCGTACCACTCCAGATTGGTATGATCCCGTTATGAGTGTCATGTTGGTGGACAACACCGATGACCCTGAGACATATGAGGAAGCGATGATGAGCCCAGATTCCAATAAATGGCAAGAAGCCATGAAATCCGAGATTGGATCCATGTACGAAAAAGTATGGACTTTGGTGGACTTACTAGATGGCCGGAAAGCTGTCGAGAACAAATGGATTTTCAAGAATAAAACAAATGCTGATGGTAATGTTACTGTCTATAAAGCTCGACTTGTCGCAAAAGGGTTTCGACAAATTCAAGGAGTTGACTACGATGAGACTTTCTCACCAGTAGCGAAGCTAAAGTCTGTGAGGATTATGTTAGCAATCGCTGCATATTATGATTATGAGATATGTCAGACGGATGTCAAAACAGCATTCCTCAATGGAGACATTGATGAAGAGTTGTATATGATGCAACCCAAAGGTTTTGTCGATCCTAAAGATGCTAACAAGGTATGCAAACTTCAACGGTCCATCTATGGATTGAAGCATGCATCCCGAAGTTGGAATCAACATTTTGATAAGGTGATCAAAAGTTTTGGTTTTATACAAACTTATGGAGAAGCTTGTATTTACAAGAAAGTGAGTGGGAGCTCTGTAGCATTCTTAATACTATATGTAGATGGAATATTGTTGATTGGGAATGATGTAGAACTTCTTAATAGTGTCAAGGAATATTTGAATAATAGTTTTTCAATGAAGGATCTTGGCAAAGCAGCTTACATATTAGGCATAAAGATTTATAGAGATAGATCGAAATGCCAAATATCATTGTCACAAAGTACATATTTGGACAAAGCTCTAAAGAGGTTTGGAATGGAAGAAAGCAAGAAAGGGTTCTTGCCCATGTTGCCCAATATGACCTTGAGTAAAACTCAAAGTCCGACATCGGCAGAAGATAGAGAAAGGATGAGTAAGACTCCCTATGCCTCAACCATAGGATCTCTAATGTATGCCATGCTATGTACTAGACCCGACATTGCATATGCTGTTAGTTTAACTAGCAGATATCAAAGTGATCCAGGAGTGGATCATTGGACAGCGGTCAAAAACATCCTTAAGTACTTGAGAAGAACTAAGGATATGGTTCTTTCTTATGGAGGTGATGAACAGCTCGTTGTTAATGGTTACACCGATGCTAGTTGGAACACCGATCCGGATGATTCTAAATCACAATCTGGATACGTATTTATTTTGAATGGTGCAGCAGTTAGCTGGAGGAGTGCAAAGCAAAGCGTTGTGGCGAGATCTTCAACTGAATCGGAATACATGGCTGCTTCAGAGGCTTCACAAGAAGCGATATGGATGAAATAGTTCATTACAGAGCTGGGTGTGGTTCCTAGTGCGCTGGACCCAATGTTTATCTACTGTGATAACATGGGCGCCATAGCCAATGCGCAAGAACCAAGGTCACACAAGAAGATGAAGCACATCAAGCTACGTTTTCACGCTATTCGAGAACATATCCAAGATGGGGATATAAAGATTTGCAAAGTACACACAGATCTGAATGTGGCGGATCCGTTGACTAAACCTCTCCCGAGGGCAAAACATGACCAGCACCAAACTGCCATGGGTGTTCGGTATATTACCATGTAATCTAGATTAGATGATTCTAGTGCAAGTGGGAGACTGTTGGAGATATGCCCTAGAGGCAATAATAAATGTAGTTATTATTATATCTTTGTGTTTATGATAAATGTTTACATTCATGCTATAATAGTATTAACAAGGAAACATTAATACTTGTGTGATTTGTAAACTTAATTTGAAGTCCCTAGTAAAGCCTCTATATAAATACTAGCTTGTTGGTTAATAGATGATTGTGGTTTCCCTATCATGAACATTGAGATGTTATTAACAACAAGATCATATCGTTAGGAGAATGATATGGTGTACATACTCCTATAGATAAGCGTAGCATAAAGATCAAGTCATTTTAATAGTTCAATTGCTATATGCTTTCTGATACATAGTAATCTAATTCCTTCGACCATGAGATCATGCATATCACCTTTACCGGATGGATGCTTTGATGACATCAAACACCACACCGTAACTGGGTGGCTATAAAGGTGGCATTGAGTGTTCGGAAAGTATTGGTTGAAACACATGGATCAAGAGTGGGATTTTTCCATCCATATGATAGATAGATATACTCTGGGCCCTCTCGGTGAAATGTCATCCAATTAGCTTGCAAGCATGTGACTGGATCACAAGGGATCACATATAACGGGAACGAGAAAAGAGTACTTATCGGGAACGAGGTTGAACTAGGTATGTAGAGATACCGACGATCATAACCTCGGATAAGTAAACTATCGTGAGACAAAGGGAAATTGATATCGTATGTAAGTGGTTCATTCGATCGCAAAGTAATCATAGAAATATGTGGGAGCCATATGAATTTCCATATTCCTCTATTGGTTATTGATCGGAGAAGTGTCTCGATCATGTCCGCATAATTCACGAACCGTAGGGAGACACAATTAAGGATTCGACGTTGTTTGAGTAGTTATGGAATGATGAGAAAGAGACCGAATGTTGTTCGGAGTCTCGAATGGGATTCGGGATATCACGAGGAGATCCAGAATGGTCCGGAGAATAAGATTCATATAAGGAAAGTCCCGTTTCGGAGTTAGAGAATGGTTCCGGTGTTTTCATCGGGAATGTTCTAGAAGGTTCCGGAATGTCCGGCACTCCGGGGGGGAAGGGTACATGAATGTGTCATTGCAAGTTGGAATGATTGCATCATGTACTAGGTGTCATCGCTGTCCAAAATAAAGGGTTTATTCAAATCCTAGTTTGAAAAGTCAAACGGCTAGTTTGAAAGTCAAACGGCAGTTTTTGGAAAGAGGCGGAGGAGTGGGAAACCGAGTTGGGGAGGGTTTCCCTCCTCCAACCGGCGGCGCACCACCCAAGACGAGTTGGGGAGGGACTCCCCTCCCTCCCCTTGGCCGGCCGGCCCCTCCACCTATATAAGGAGGGGCAGGGCTCCCTCCTAGAGACACACAAGTCCCTTGGCCCGAAAACCCTAACCCTAGCCGCCGCCGCCCTCCAAGCCGCCGCCGCCTAGGGATCTCCTTGCCACCGACTTGGGCACCTCCAAGCCCTAGCCGCCGGCCCTAGCACCTCTTACTTGGCGTGTCTAAACCCTAGATCGTCGAGGGGTTTCTCATAGCCCACCATACTCGCTCCGGCTTAAGGCGAAGCCCTGCGAGATCTCCCCTCTACTTCCGGTACCACACCGTTGTGCTGCCGGAATCGCGAGGAGAGTGCTACAACCTCCGCTGCCTGCTGGAACAACGGAGAGGAAGGTCTTCGTCGAGTACCGAACGTGTGACCGACTGCGGGAGCGCTGCCGGAACGCAGCGCCGGAAGGATCGTCTACACAATCTTGAGATCGGGAAGAGTACGACTACATCACCCACGAGAATCCGCTCTCGTTAAACACTTTGGAATCTTCGATGGTGAGTTATTCTATCGACTCGTTGCTATAATCTAGTAGATAGATCTTGGCTTATTTGTTTGTATGCGGTAGAAAATTTTTGTTTTCCATGCTACGAAACCCTACAGAATCAACTCAAAAGCTATTATGGTTGAAATTTTAAAAATGTTTGAATCCAGAAAAGCTGCTGACTTGCTATTTTTACCAAGGTTGATCTATAGATCCAAATGATTTGAATCCAACGGGCTTGGATTAAGCATTTCATTATCTTTCTAACAAAATTGGTTTCATTCAATTTGGTTTACTGAATCGAGCTGGGTTGATTTTTGAAACTAGGTACATAACTGAGTTTGAATATAAATAGAAAAAGCTAAATTCAAATGGTTGGGCTGCGCGGGAAGGGTTATTGGGCCGGCCCAGTGTCACTCCGTAGCGCGGGGCGCAACTGACAGGGGGGTCTACTGGTCAGTGGCTCTTTAAACGCGAAGTGGTACGGGGCTATGTGGTGCGTTGGATTAGAATGAAGATCGACGGCCGAGGGTCGTCGTCGACAATGAACAAGTCACCGGCGAGCTCGAACCCTAGCGTCTCAGTGGGGGTGCATAGGGGGCATCCCGGGGCTCCAGTGACGACGGTGAGGCGGGCAAATGACGAAGTCGATGACGGCGAACTCAGGGGTGGTCGCGGCAGCTCCAGGGGTGGACAAAATCAACGGCTCCTCTTCTCCTCAGCAGCGGCGAGCTCCGGCCAAATTCCGGCGATTCGCTGCTCGCCTTGCTCCGGCTAAGGGGTGGAACGATCAGTGAGGTGAGGGGAGTGAAATGGTGTGCTTCAATCGGCTGGGGGTCGCCTCCTTTTATAGGCCCGACGGTGAGACCGAGAGGGATGGGCAGGCGACGGTGGCGACACGGCTACGGGCGGCTAGAGGCATGGCCGAGGTTGGCGATCGATGGGCGGTCTCCTGGCGATGCTCTATGGTTTAAATTCGCGTGTAGGGGCGGTGGAAAACGGTCGGGAATGTGCGGTGCTCTGCGAGGCAGAGGCGGCGAACTCTGCGGCGAGCGGTGGCTACGGGGTACGGGCGGTGAAACGAGCATGTCTGGTGGTCTCCTGGGACGGTGGGTTGCATGCTGGCGGGCGGCGAGGGCTCGAGGTGGTCGGGTTGCGTGGGAACGGCGCGTGCTCTGTGGTGTGCATCGGCATGGTCGACAACGGCGCGGGCGCGGCGTTCCTGGCGGTTCTGGTCGCTGTCTTCATGCTAGGGCTGGTCGAGAGGGGGCGGTGAGGCATGGGCTGCAAGCTAGACAAGGTTGGCACGACTAGTTCTTCTCCTAGCTTGCTGTCCACACTGGAGTGACATGGGTGCTCTCGGCATGTTCACCCTTGATGACATTGGTGATCTTACAGTGGTGCTAGGGCTTAGTTAAGGTTGCTAGATGATCTACTGAGGCTAGTGTAACCAGAGAGGGAACAAGGTTGGCTCAAAACACTGCTCAAAATAGTGTTTGTGATTTTGTTGATTTGAATCTGCAACCTGTTTGATGAAATGGCCGCATGAACTTAAGTTTTGAATTTTGAAAATATTTTTGGTGGGTGTGCTAGGCATGTGTTGAGGGTTCTGTGGATGCTTGGGTTTTGAAAATTGAGCTTGTTTGAGTGGTTTTTGAAATAGTGGGATCTTCCCATATGAAATAGATTCAATTTTAAACTGTCATTTAAACCATGCATTCTAATGTTTTTGGATGATCACAAAGTGGGCCTTAGTACCTTATTATGAGTACTATCAAGGGGTGCAAAGATCCATACATGTTTCTGTTAAGTTCTGAAAGTTAGGGATAGCCAAAGTAGGCATGGGAGTTAAATTGGCCAAAGTGACCATTCACTTAATTTGTTTGTTTTGATTTGTTTGTCTTTGGGAAAAGTTTGGGGATTGTTTAGATGATGTTTATTTCACCTAAGAATCATTTTACAATCAAAGAAACACAGAACCATGGCAATTCAAAAGAATCCAAATTTTAATACACACACATGAATGCTTTCATACTTTTAATTGGGAAAGTTTTTGTTAATCCTAATTTTGATGATTAGAGTTTGATGATCCATGTTTAATATTTTTGGGATGTTACAACCCTTCTATCCTTTATATAGATAGGCAGGTCCCGGGTGCAGGCCGAGTCGGTTACATATTAGGATTTGTCCCCTTTGAAATTCTATCTACTCTAGTCTTGTTCTCCAAGGATCCGAAGGCGTTATGGGCTTGGGCCACCCAAAATCTCCACAGGCCGCGTATCTTTGTTGTGGGTCTTCCTTGGGCTGGACTAGGTATGCCAATGTTGTGTACCCGTGGGGTATAACCATCTCTGGTGCATCCTACCAATTGCGCGTCGACACCGACGCACAAAACAGGATGGGCGACTAACCTAGCTGCTAGTTGCACTGGTCCTGCAGAATCGTCCGAGGGCATACATCGATCGAGCAGGGTGTGACGGGCGGCCTTGCATCTCCACCGGGAGACCCAAAGGGTTGACCAAAACAGTTTGTTTCTGTTTATTTGGATTGGTCCGGTCTGTTCGGTCAGCCGGCGTAACCTATTTTGTCCGTGTCAGGCCAGCGTTGGCTAGAATTTTTATATGTTTACAGATTTAGCATAAAGTACTTAGATAAATATATATTTTGACAAACAAATAAACTAGATTAGATAATCTAATTAAAATAGTGCTTACATATGACTAGTTTACACTCACATGATTCGATAAAAACAACCAAACGTCATTCAAACTACAAGATACAAATAAGGGATTAGAGGTTTAGATTTCCCGCACGAGTTCATATATGTTCAACCAAATATAGTTGAAGCCGATCATGGATATGACTATGACGCAAATTTTATGGACTTGCATGAAATCTTCCCGAGACGCTAGACCTGACTCTGTCTCAACCAACTGACCCTAAAAGTCTCAGCCTTGGTTCAAGATGCTGTCATCACGGTCGTTCTCGGCGATCATGTTGTGCATGATCACACAAGTAGTCATCACATCCCATATCCTCTCGGTCGCGCTCATGGTTAGCTTCGTGCTGCGATAGGAGGTAGTGGTCATGTACCATCTGTGCAACTTCCAATAGAATTTCGGTTTCACCGTTGGACTCCTCATCGGACGATGACTCCACGAAATTCTTATAGAAGAACTCCATTGCCCTTAGACTGCTACCCATTTGTAAAGTATACTGCTATTAATGGCGATGCCAACTCCCGCAGCGGGCCAGATAACCTTGAAAGGACCGGCGAACATACCTCAACTGTGGTTAGGCAAACCACCGAGCAGGTTGTGCGCCACACGGAGGATGTTGCGGGTCCAGTCGACACGAGGAGGTCGGGGCGGCGGGATGGCCTGTAGCGCGTCTAGAGAACTTCAGCAAAGCGCGTGTCCTACGGTGCTGCTCGATATTGCGTGGGCATCGGCGGCAGCGGGCAATGGCGGCGACGATGGTTGTACCTGCTCTGGTCGCGTCATATAGAGGGCGAGGGTTTTATGAAGGAGAGTGTCTATTCTTCCAATGGCGAGAGGACCCGGACGAACTAGTGGGAGAAAGCGCGAGGAAAAGCGAGCTGTGTGGGTTGACTCAAGCGAAGCCAAATTTGATGCATGGTTGGATCCGTTTGTTCGTGTTTATCCATATAGGCCGCCCCGCTGGACCGTCACGTACCTATCTACCAGTCCGTTCTGACAAGTTCAGACGCGTAAGAAAGACTAGATCGACCCTATGAAGATGCCCTAAATGCAAGGGGGACGGGACGACCGTTTTGATTGCCCGGAGTGCGTATTCGGGAGTTTTTTTTGGAAAATGATATCCATCCTCCGTACGATGCCATCGTCCGGGTCAACAGCGCCTCCACGCGCACTCCCTTCCACGGATTCCATCTTTGGACCCACACCACCGATTGACCCAGGGCAGTCGTTCGCATGCACAACGCATGTCTAGACCCACCTCTACGTGTACTCCACCTTATCTTCTCCTACCTTCTCTCCTCCATAGAAAAATCCCCACATCATCTCGTGCCCACCCTCTCCCTCCCACCTTGCACGACTGCTAGTCTCCTCCATAGCACAACCACGCCGCCATGGCTTCCCTCTGCCACAGCATGACGCGCCGCTGCCGCTAGCTCTTGGTCCCTGTCGCTGCAAGTCGGCTGACGCTGCCGTGATGCAAGGAGCAAGCATGGGGACCTGCAGTGTTGCGAGCGGAAGCAGGCCCCAAACCCTCTCTACTACAGAGACACGATGTCCCTACTACAAGGGGTGGCCGCCCCGAATATAGAGGCACGGCGGCGTTGCTACTCAGACACGGTGATGCTGCTACAACGGGCAGCCGACCCTGCTACTCAGGTGTGGCGGCGTTGGTAGCTGCTACTCAGGCGCGGCGACGCTGCTACAACGGGCAGCCGACCCTGCTTCATAGGCGTGGCGGCCCTGCTACTCAGGCGCGGCGGCGCTGCTACAATGGGCAGCCGACCCTGCTTCATAGGCGCGGCGGCGCTGATACTCAGGCGCAGCGGCCCTGCTACATAAGTGGCCAGCGCAGCTGCAGAGACACGACGGGGCTGCTACAACGGGCGACCGGCAACATGTCTTGCTACATGGGAAAGACGACACTGCTACATGGGCGAGGCAGCATTGCTACATGGGCAAGGAGGTGTAGCTACATGCGGGCGCCGCCGCTATGAGCTGCCATCACCGCTGCTACACGGGTAAGGCGGCGTTGCTACATGTGACGCCGCTGCTGCTACAAGGGTGAGGTTGCTGCTACACTGGGGAAACGGCGTTGCTGCGAGGCCACCGCTGTCGGCCACCGGCGTTGCTGCGAGCGACCACGCTGGCGTATTCTCCGGTGATGAGACGCTGCTGCCATTGGAGGCGAGCGAGGTGGTGAAAGAGGAGGGAGCGACGAGCGAGGACCGCAGGGGTGGGTGAGGGTTGGTTTTTTTTTTCCTTTTTCGTGCGTGGGTGGTCCAGGTGGACACGTGTCGCCTCCTAGACCAGGACGGCGGGAGTGTTTCGATATTCCGGGGACGCATAGTGCTCTTCTTTTTGATAATTCGGGGAGCTCGTTTGGGTGGGATGATTTTTTCACTAGGTACGGAGTAGCTTTTTCGATGGTATAGTATATACACACGCGCGGACGCGTACATTAGTCCACTTCGTCACGTCTCGCCTTGACTCTGGACGTGTAACTCTAAAAAGTAGGCACCAGATGTCAGTGGCGAGTGTCACCCCAGGTCCAACCCCAATGAAACCTGCAATCTCTCTAAAAAAAACAATGAAACCTGCAGGCACCTGGCGTATGAGTAAGGCCTGGCCACCATCAATCCAACGCTAACTAGGCCTAATTCACGACTGAGAGAGGTCTCAGGCAGCCCGGCCCCGCAGGCCTCGCCGATGCCGGTACATGAATTGGAGCTTAAATGTAAAACTCAGGCCCACAAGGTGCCTACCACTACCAAGGCTGCTGGACTCCACTGCCGCCATCGTGACCCGTAGCTAGGCCTAGGCCAGCGCCTACATCCAAGTGGGTCATGCTCATGCATCCTCGCTGAGTTCACGCGAGCAAGTCGCCGAGAGGAATCGATCAAGATCGGGAGCAAGATTTCTAGCCTTCACGTTCTGGCTAATAGTGCACGACGTGCCCAGGCAGTTCGGCCGCTACGAAAATCAGTCAAGGTGCTTGCTGTAGCCTTTAGGAATTTGCTAGCTTCACACCTGCATGCATCTCGCTAAACCTCGTTCAAAGAGCTAGCTCGGCTTGGCTAACATAACGAGCTTAGATTTGAAATACACTTCGACTTGGTAAACTCGCAGGTTGCTTATTTGGCTTGTTATTATAAGTTGTTAACGGAAACACATATGAGATAATAAACTAGTAATTCTCTTTACTAATTTTGGACTACAACAATGCTAATCCTTCTATAATTTTACAAGACAAGATCAGTGAAAAATATAGTATATATCTCTACACCATTATAGGTGTAAGAATCATCCATTAGAAATTGGCCTTTTTCTCAGTATATAACATGTGTCCTGATGGTGAACTCATTGAGCATGTACTACGTACGCACATACGTACGGTACGACGACCTACGTGGAGCACTGATCCACCATGAGTTCACGATCCATTAACTAACCCCTGTACGAGGTCCACGTCACATGCACGTTTGCTACGCTGCCACCGCGCGTGCGTGGTTGCATGCATGGTCGAGTCCGCGTACGCGTACGTACACAGGGCCGGACCAGGGGGGACCCGGCAGGCCGGCGGCCGGTGGCCGGTTCGAGGATGACGATCCACGACACTTCGCCTGTAGTGCCTCGACCGTTTCTTGGCGTCGCGACTCGCGACCGCGATTGATCCGATCCCAAAGCACGTA
Organism: Avena atlantica; assembly: GCA_910589765.1. Lineage (NCBI taxonomy): Eukaryota > Viridiplantae > Streptophyta > Magnoliopsida > Poales > Poaceae > Avena > Avena atlantica. Next base: position 489,670,135 of record OU342736.1, read on the forward strand.
CGGACGCTACATTAATCCGGGCGAAAATGGTACGCTGCATCTGTCTCGAATTAGACGTTAGACAAATCTGCAACATAATGTCGGAACAGAAGTAATACAGTACTTTGTTTATAAGAATTGCTAATTCTCGGCTAACCCAGATTTAACATAGGACGTAGTCACCTTTTTTTCCATCCGATTAATCTGCTAAGATTGAGTTCCTGTAGGGCTCGCGCGGCCGGCCATCCGCGTATCTCGATTCTCCGTCTGGTGTTGTGATGAGTTAGCGCAGCCCATGCGAGTGCTCCAATCAGACAGGTTCTGTTTTTTGTTTTGTATTATTTGTGTGGGCTGCTAGGTAAAGTGATTGCAGTTTCTACATTGTTTTGTTTGTCTCAATTTTTTTCTTGTTCTCTTAATTTTCTTTGGTTCCATGGTCATTAAATTTTTATTTTTTAAGTACTTGTTTCTAGCACAAAATATTTGTCTTTTTTTTTATCTAGTTCTCTATTTTTTGATGGATCGATAGAGAAGGGAGATTGCAACTTAACTTTTTCTATATTTTATTTATAATTTTAAATATGGAAGAATCTTAGTCACAATAATTTCAAGTGGGGTGTAACCGAGTAGTATTATTTCAGTTGCATGTAGGGTTACAACTGGCATATTTTTCCAGTTGCATATGGGGTTGCAACTGAGATGATTTTATAGTTGCAAGGAGGGCTGCAACTCAAAAAATTTCAGTGCAAGCGGGATTGCAACTGAGATAATTTCTTAGTTGCAAGTTGGATTGCAATCCAAACTTTCCCAATTGCAAGCGGGATTGCAGCTGAGATAATTTTTTAGTTGCAAGCAGGATTGTAACTCAAACTTTTCTAGTTGCAAGCGGGGTTGCAACTGTGATTTTCTAGTTATAGAGTCCGTCAGTTACAACTGAAGTTGCAACTAACATATTTTTCCAGTTGCAAGTACGCTGCAAGCAATCGAGATTTTTTAGTTACAAGTGGGGTTGCAAATAAATTTTTCTCAATTGCAAGTATGGTTGCAACTAAGATTTTAAGTTAGAAGTGTATTTTCCAATTGTAATTGACAATGAAACCAAATATATTTTAAAATTGCAACGGTTCGCAACTAATATTTTTCAGTTGCAATTGGGTTTTTAGTTAAAACTACCAAAACCGTTTCTTAATATTTTTTTTAAGCTAGAGCGATAATTTTGTCCAACCAAAAAAAAAAGAAACATGCCGGATTTGTGTGAATAAAGCAACAAGGAAAGGGATCAGTAACTCCATGTGCATGTGTACGAGCAGGTGATGCGTCCGGGTGCCCATGCAGCTTCTCTGTTTCGCATGTAGCGCTCTCCGTCCGGTACACATGCATAGCAGAAGAGCAGACCTAGAAGATGGTCGCTGATTTTTGACAACTCGTTGATGACGTCAGGTGACTAGTCAACTGAGCATTAGAAAGACCCGTCAATTAATTGGGACAGAGGGTATAAGATATGTTAATAAGGTAGTTTTTTCTAAAATACATGTATCTAGATATGTTTTATGTTTGGCTATAAAAATATTTAAAATATTTTATAACCATGAACAAGATTATTTTTTTAATTAAAAAATATATTAATATCACAAATACTAATTATACCCGGCCTCTGGACCAACGAAATGTCTAACTACACATTAGGGATGTACACGGCCGAAAAAAAAGGTTAAAGTAAAAAGGCTATCACAGTGATCAATCACTCGCAACAGCAACACACAAAACACCACCAAAGACATCACCAAGATCGCAAAAAGTCTTACAAAAATGACGCGTCCAAGGGAACAGAGAACAAGCAGCCTAGTCGCCCAATCACTGATCTTAGTTTTTTACTCCTTCAATAAGGTCATTGCCAGGTATAACTAACGAAAGCCGTACCTTGAGTTTTTAACCTCAGAATGAGACTTGGTACTCGAGGAGCACCAACAGAACCGAAGTCCTACGGTGTTGCCCCACTTTTCGAGGCCTACGGTCTTCATCGCATCCGACACATCTTTCTGCCATTGTTTCGGAACAGCCGCCATGAAATTCCCCACCTCTCTCAGTTTCATGGAAATATAGAAGTAGACATGTCCCATAATATTCAACAAAAAACGGAGCTTCATGCCACGCCCACTTGAATCCGCACGAACACGCCACGCCCATGTCAAGATTTTTACTCATGAGTCTTTTAATCAAGCCAACACACTTCTCTAGCCTTTTTATTTCTCATTCCATGGCTAACCAAATCCATCATGTGCCCCTTCATCATTCACTTTTCGTGGGAAGCATGTATATTATAAGACTTATAAATAACTTAAGTTGACTCTTATGTATACTAATTTGAACTAGAGTATCTCATGTCCCCTTAAAAACATCTCTTCCTAGTGACTTATCATACAATACTAAATCTTTCACACAAAACTACTATGAACTAGTGGTAATTTTACCAATCATCTTTTACTTTTTAGTTTTAGACATATTCTATGCTTGTCCAACACGCTCAAGTTAACTTACTCCAAATAAAGTGTGACTGAAACCTCTAATCAGGGTATGATAATTTGCACGAGTGTTTCCCCATAAATCTCCAAATAATGGAAACATGAATAACATCAGAATTATATTTTTATTTAACCACTCACACCAAAGATACATAGATGATGCTCCAAGAGTCATGCATAAACTTAAACGGAAAGTAAACTCTTGATAACAAAAGAAAACTAGATGCAATATGATAGACTAAAAGCGAGAAGTGTACTAGAAAAACAAGTTTCCAACAAACTTTAGTAAATTCCAAGGACCGATAAACATCCTTCTCTTGAAGGTTCATGGCTTGACATGGTTAAATCCAATAGTGAAACATGAAAGAATAGATTATAAAATATTTTTTTGTCTAAAGAAAGCTCGATGCAAGATTAGATCGACAGAGGGGAATGTATATGAGAGGCTTTTAGGTACGCACAAACATTTGGACTCCAAACAGAGGTGAAACGGAGTCCAGAGGGGAGGGGGAGAAGTACCTGGTGGCGCAGCCAAGGAATCTGGCTACGCCTTGTAGGTGTTATCCTCCTTCCCGGCTCTGTTTTATCAAATCATTATACATCACTGCTTATTTTCAAAAATATTGTCTGTCCAAAAATTTCAGCTCTTCTCGAGAAAGTTATGTACAAAAAATTTACCTTTTATTAATTTTAGAATTTTTAGCAGGCTATGTCTGCCAGCGACCCCTTCTTCATGAATCTGGAGTTCATTCTCTTCCACCGTCTAACAAATTTTTGAACTGTAATATAGTGTTTAAGACATTTCCTATTAACCACATGAGGTTTACCTTTAATATTTTCACGAAGTCCAATAGCTCCAGAGTGATAAACCTCTTATATCTCTAATAGGCCTTCCCATTTTGATTTTAACTTTCTTGCAGAAAATTTTGAACATGAGTTGAATAATAAAACTTGGTCTCTAACCTTATACTCTCTCTTTATAATTTCATTATCATGGCAAATTTTTAATTTTTTTCTTAAACAATATATCACTTTCATAAGCTTCATTTCTCCATTCATCTAATAAGTTAATTTCCATAATTTTCTTTTCATAAGCAATTTTAAAATCAAAGTTTTTAGTTGTTTAACTATCCAAAGATCTTTGTGTTCTAACTCTACTGGAAGAGACAAGCTTTACCATATATTTTGTAAGAAGATGTACCTATAGGATTTTTAAAAGCATTTCTATACTACAACTTAGCAACATAAAGTAACACTACTTTACATCATGATTTTGACGCAGGCCATCAAATAAAATGAACATCGAAATGACCATATCATATCACTTGCCCCTTGCAAAATAAAGTTAGACGCCTTTACTTAATCTCTTGCATGTTTTATGTGGTTGCTAGAGCTTTTGCGGAAGAACCGGTTTCTTACCTATGAACTTTCAACCACAACATTGATCAATAATTGTCAATATGACACCCCTTTGAGACTTTCCTTTGCAAATGCCATGTCAACTACCGTAAAAGAGACAAATACCTATCAGTCGCATATATGGTACAAGCCATAGGTCAAGTGCGGAACCAGTATCGCGTAAGAGTATGCATAAGGTCGGTCTGGATACCTTCATCAAACATTGCTACGATATAAACATTGCACATGAGAGGGTAAAAATTATAGAATCGATGTACATATTCAATATGTGTTCTAACCATACAAGAATAACTATATATAGATCAACTCTAATATCAATGTAAGGGTTTGCAGCAGAAAACAATAATTTTTTTAACTAGCATATACAAACTAGCAAGATCTATCTTGGAGTAATGTTGTAATAGAAAGGTTTTGGTGACTTACCCTTGCAGATTGAAAGCGTTTAACGTTCACCATAAACATGGATGATGTAGTCGAGCGACGTGGTTTACCTCAAGGTCACGTTGAACCTCGCATGATGAACATGTGCAACAACTGGCAGCACCTCCGTGGTTTCGCACACGTACGATGCTCAACAACGACTCCGGTTCTTTGATCTAGACGAGAATGTAGAAGTATATATTTTGGATCGGTGTACCAGTAGCACGACAGCGTGCAGATGGTGAATTCGTCTCCCACGTGCGCAGTTTTTCTTGGAACTACGAGCGTGAAAGCCAACGAAAGAGAGAGATAGAAGAGCCATGTGGGAAGGGGGAAATGCCTCTAGGGCTCGATGCACCCCTCTCCCACGTGGTGTCCCCTCCTTCTATAGGGGAAGGGGCGCGCCCCCAAGGGGAGAGGTGGCAGCCGACCAGGGAAAGAGGTGGCGGCCCTAGGATGGGCCCTACCTAAACCCTAGGCGCCCAACCGCCCTCTTTCTTATCGATTTGGGCGGTAGCCCCTTCATGGGCCCTTCCTCCTGGAGGGGCAGCACGTGGGAGGAGTGAAATGCCCCTACAAATCAAAAATAAAATATATATTTAATATTAATTCCATTAATTGATATTAAATACATATTATTTAATTCCCTATTCTCTGAAACACCTTTGGAATCATTCCTAACACCCTTCGGATTATCACGAAACATTTCATGTTCTCTCTTCTCTTTACTAGTTATCCTAATGATTCCAAAACAATCTCTAATGTATCATCGAACCCTTAACTATGTTATCTTATGGTTTGGGAACACTTCAGACATGACCGATACGCTTCTCTAACCAATGATCATTAGCAGGACCTGGATGCCCATAATGGCCCATGTGCATTTCACGAATATATGTTGTTGAACCATAAATGTCGAGTACAATTTCTTTTGTTACTTTGATATTTTACTTGTCCGAGATCTGATCGTCGGTATCATCATACCTAGTTCAATCTCGTTATCGACAAGTTCTACTTACCTCGTTCCCGTGATATTCCATCCTCATGAACTAGTCATACGGTACGCAACTTCATGGATGTAATCTCACCGAGTGAGCCTGCTGTATATTCCCATCACGCGGGAGAAAAAATTCCGTTCTTGATACATACGCCTCAACCTATCCCTTTGGAACACCTGAGATACACCTTTATGATCACCTTGTTGCGGTGTGACAGTTGATGCAGTCAAGGCAGTCTCGGGTGATAGTGATTAGATATGATCTCACGGTCTAAAAAGTAGGTTACTTTGTTTTCTTAATTATCGCAATGATGAATTGTGTGACTTGATTGTGTTGCGATACTTATATTGGGTATTGTCCATCATATCATTCATCTAATGATATGATCCTATTGTCAGTTGACATAAATATCCATGATTAGGAAACTTTGATTATTAGTTGACCAATGGGCTAGTTGAATAGAGGATCACTAGGGATTTGGTTTGTTTACATAGCACACACATGCCAATGTTTCTGATTGATACAGTTATAGCATGTCGTAAAACCTACTTACGAACTAATGAGATATGATAATAAACATACTTTATTATTTTCCTCTAAGGCATATCTCTAACATGTGGAGATGTAGACACTCCCTCCATATTGGGCCTCGTGGCCTCCTTTTTTGCCTTCTAATGCCCATGGTATTTTATCCGATGAAAACTTATGTGGTATATTTCCCGATTTATTTGGGTACTTGAAGGTCCCTAAAATATAAAAATACAAAAAATGGGGTTTTATGCCTCCCACGAATTAAATATAAAAACAATGAACTTTGTAAAAAAGTCTCATAAATCATCTAAATAAGTGGAAATAATGCAATATCAATGCAAATAAAAATATAAAGTATATATCACAATATGATGCAAATAATGTTGGAGATATGCCCAAGAGGCAATAATAAAGTGGTTATTATCATATCTTTATGTTTATGATAAATGTTTTACATCCCATGCTATAATTGTATTAATAGGAAACCTTAATACTTGTGTGATTTGTAAACATAAAAGAGTCCCTAGGAAAGCCTCTTGTTAAACTAGCTTGTTGATTGATTGATGATCATGGTTTCCTGATCATAAACATTGGATGTTATTGATAACAATGTCATATCATTAGGAGAATGATGTGATGGACATACTCTTATAGTTAAGCGTAGCATAAGATCAAGTCATTTAAATAGTTCACTTGCTATAACCTTTCAAATACATAGTAACCTAAATCCTTCGACCATGAGATCATGTTAATCACCATCAACGGATGGATGCTTTGATGATATCAAACACCACTTCGTAACTAGGTGGTTATAAAGGTGGCATTGAGTATTCTAAAAGTATGTGTTGAGGCACATAGATCAAGAGTGGGATTTGTCCATCCATATGACGTATAGATATACTCTGGGCCCTCTTAGTGGAATGTCATCCAATTGTCTTGCAAGCATGTGATTGGATCACAAGGGATCACATATCACAGGAACGAGTAAAGAGTACTTATCGGTAATGAGGTTGAACTAGGTATGCAGAGATACCGACGATCAAACCTCGGATAAGTTAAGTATCGCGAGACAAAGGGAAATTGGTATCGTATGTACATGGTTCATTCGATGACGAAGTCATTGTAGAAATATGTGGGAGCCATATGAATTTCCATATTCTCTATTGGTTATTGATCGGAGAAGAGTCTCGGTCATGTCTGCATAATTCACGAACCGTAGGGAGACACACTTAAGGATTCAATGTTGTTTAGTAGATATGGAATGTGAGTAAGAGATCGAATGTTGTTCGGAGTCTCGGATAGGATCTAGGACATCACGAGGAGATCCGGAATGGTTCGTATAATAAGATTCATATAAGGAAAGTTCAATTCTAGAGTTCGGAAATGTTTTCGTTGTTTTCATCGGAATGTTCTAAAAGTGTCTAGAAGGTCCACCGATCCGGAGTGGAAAGGGTACATGGATGTGTCATACAAAAGTATAATGGTTGCATCATTTCCTAGGTCACTTGGCTAGGCAATAAAAATAGAGAAATCAAACTCTAGTTTGAAAAGTCAAACGCCAGTTTGAAAAGTCAAATTCCAACATGGTTGCCTAGTGGAGGGAGGAGAGAAAACCCACTTAGGGAAGGTTTCCTCCCTCCCCTTTCTGCCGGCCTTGGAAGTGGAGTTGGGGGAGGACTCCCCTCCCCCTTGTCGCCTCTCCCTCTCATAAAAGGAGGGGAGGGGCGCCCTCTTGCCCCACAACTTCAAACCCTAGGTTGGTTGCTGCCCCTCTCAAGCCGCCGCCACCTAGAGCCCCTCTAAAGTCGTCGCCGCCTAGTCCTCTTCTAGCCACCGGCCACCACCTCTACTTGGCCTCTAAACCCTTGTAGCCAAGGTCCCTCTCTATTCCACCATACCCGCTCCGGCTTAGGCGAAGCCCTAGGAGATTTCCCCTCTAATTCCACCACCACGCCGTCATGCTGCTGGAATCGCGAGGAGAGATCTACAACCTCCGCTGCCTACCGGAACAAGGGAGAGGAATGTCTTCATCGAGTATCATACGTGTGACCGACTGCGGGAGCGCTGATGGAACGCGACACCGAAAGGATCGTCTACGCGATCTTGAGATCGGCAAGTGAACGACCACATCAACCACGAGAATCTGATCTCGTTAACCGCTTTGGATCTTCGAGAGTTAGTACTATATCAACTCGTTGCACCGATCTAGTAGATTAGATCTTGGCTTATGTGTTTTCATGCGATAGATTTTTTTGTTTTCCATGCTATGAACCCCAACAAATAATGCATGTATCAACAAGTCACACGGAGTTAGATCTGTCGATCGAAAATCAAAACTAGTGCTAACTGTAATTTTACTATCGAGCGTGGTTTTAGTTCGACACTTGTGCCGAACCTTCAGTAAAAATCTAGAGTACATATATCCTATGGTTATCAACACATATCCTCGCGATTACTCAGGACTCAAATCACTAATTAGAAAAGACAGGAAAGAAATTCCAGTTCTTACCCTTCAGAGAGGATGAACGACACATTCACCAGGCTCCAGAGATGCAATACTTTGCTCTTCGCATTCTTTGCCCCTGTATCATCCTTGTACGATGCCCTCTAGCCTTACATGATCCATTTTCGTGTTGTCTAGCCTTGCAGAATTTATCTTCGTGCTCTCCAGTCGTGCATGTCCATATGAGTGTACCGAATCCGTTGTAGGCATGCTGCCAACGGCTGGCTCACAGTTTTCACTCACAACTGCCTGATCAAGGCATGATAGGACACATTGGCTAGGCAATAGGGAAGGGAGTGGACAACATCTAGGGCGACAAACAGAGGCCTAAGGGGAGGGCAATGGGTGGTGAACGACAGGAGGAGCAGGGCAATGACACATAGTGGGGGAGGGACAACATATGGAAGATGGCATAATAGTTTGGACTCTAATCCTTGAACCTGGGATACACGTCATCTAATGTTGAGGTGATGGGGCACGCTTGTTAGAATAATGGTCACACCAACGACTAAGCCAGATGGGACCCACATGTAAATAGACATAACGAGTTCACGAAAGCCGGTGACATTTTTCCAATTGCCCGAACTGTATTGACACAATCATAATTTCGTTAGCCTTGAGAAGACAGTCGTAATAAATCCTTATTTATAAAGTAGGACGGAAGCCTGTTTTAAAGAATATGTTCTGAGTTCCTTCGTTTTGTATGACACACCCTTGTCGTGTTTTGAGTATTTCTTAGTTGAGCTAGTATAACAATCATAGCCATTCTATTAGATTTCCTCATTCCTTTGTACTTCTATACCAATCTCAATGTTTAGATCGGATGATTCTTTTTTTTTCTTGAGAGGAGATCAGATGATTCTTAGTGTAGATCTAGAAATGTTGCTTTTTTATTGTGAGAAATAACAAAACGTATTCTCCTATACGTTGCTATAACTGATGTGGTTGCATTCATGATTTTAGTTTTGAAGAAAAAATGGTAAGTTTTATGCTTCGCTATTGGAACAGCTATAGTTTTATTTACTCCATCCGTTCAGAAATAACTGACTTAGGTGGTCTAGATTCAAATATATCTAATACATCCGAATCTAGATAAATCCAAATTAGTTATTTTAGACTGAGGGAGTATGTTAATTACAAGAACAGTGTGGGGACTACAACGTTTCTTAGCATGGGGATGAGACAAGGGTCCACACTAGTAGCCGGTGTCCCGGTACCTTCCTTCTGCCATGCTATATGTCAGCTACAATCACCAAGATTTAGCTTTGATTATTTTGTTTGTTCTTGTTGTCTCACCTTCCTGTTCACCATCGATTGAAGTGCAGGATGCTGTTGAGAACACAAATGCCTCAAGTACTTGATAAATCATCCTACAGCGTTCCCATTATATATGTGTTTCGCTCTTACACCCCTCAACCATATATACATGCTAACAGCTAACAACTTTGTTTGATTCACTATACAAAGATATATCGTCTCAAATTAACATCCAAAGCTTTGGCTAGCAAAATTGTCAAGTAATACGGTGTGAGCTCGTATGTTAAAGTAAATATACAATAGGGAAAATGGTTATCCAAATTACTATTTTATCCAAAAGCATTATCTTGGTTTTGGTAGCTCTATATGAACCAAAATCCTAAAACTGAACAAAGAAAATTCCAGTAACATCATGGTACCATTTACTTTTTTTTGTTCGAGCTGTACGTATCTGCAATATTGATTTTGTTTTTTCCACCCTTATTTCAACCATGGGAATCTAAAATATATATATTTTCCTAACATGTATAAAAGACAAACACATATGTGTCGCACGTGTAGTGTGTAATTATAGTTCATCAATCCTTCCATACATTTACTCTTAGCTAGGTTGTAAATTTTTTCACCTAGCTTCAGCTACATAATAGTCTGATGTATATCTTCTTTGTAAATGCATGCTATTTTGGTTAATGAAAATTGGTTCAGCCTTTTAATTTGCTCATCATAGTTCCCCGCCAGAGGAGCCCTTGACCGTGCAAGTGTGCCATACTGCCATCATCAAAAATACATGCATATGTTCAAGTGACCCTTGATGTTGGTAAACTAGCTTTTCAAGGAATGCATCAAAGCAAATCGCTTTCCAAGTGCAGCAACAATTCTTTCAAATTAGGTTAGTGCACTATTTATTCCGGTGAAAGGACCCTAGCCATCCAATACCATTATCATATATTACACAATTAGTGTCCGAAAGCCGCTTAAATCACACGACATTAGACCGTAGGGTGAAAAGAAATTATTCTAATCCTATATCAATATAACTTCTTAGGAACATCATATAAGTAGATATCAATCTTAGTCTAAACTTTTGAAACACATCTTTCTCCAACCTACTGATCACCAGCATGCAATGCCACTTGGATAGCAAATTGTACAGTCATTCCAAGATATCTAACTTGCATGCTATGTCTTTTGAGATCGGGATCATGTGTTATCCATCTAAAAATTAAGAAAATCACTAAAAACATGTTAGTTGGAAGATCTTTAGTAGAATATTTTTGAAACAAGTTGCATTCCTTGTCTCCGTATAGAACAAATAAAAATGACAAGAATTTGTTCTTCTGAAAAGGTGATATCCCTGGCCTCAGTCGATGCAAAGAACCATATTTATTGCAAAATTACCATCTGGAGATTTACGATGTCCAAAGAGTTGATATCAAGCTCAACCAGAGCAATAGAAATTACATGTAGCACCTAAGCACCACTGATTCTATTAATGGACCTCCATCCATACTGGTTGAACATATCTCAAGCGACCAACTTTACACGGTTGCACCCAAGGTGTATGAACTCCAGCTCTTCCACGTGGTCAATAAATGACCACATATGAATCCAATGGGTCGGGTAGCCTAGAAAACAACATGCAAAAATGAAAAATATTCTCTTATTCTAATAATATCGTTGATTTACACTACTAAATAACACAATATTAAAACTTTGTTCTGTGTTTTTCATTTTATCTCTAGGCAGTATTTGGCGATAGTTTAGGGCTGAGCATCATGCTAATGCTCGGGCTGCCTAGGATGTTGTTTTATCCGTAAAGTGGTTCAAAATTGAATTCACTTTCTATATATACCATGTTTTGTTGCTATTTTAGAGGAAATTTGTTGCTTCCATTTTCAAGGAATTTTATATTTTTAGTACATTTTAATGGATTTTTTGTTGCTTTCACATTTAGAGAAGTTTGTATTTCTTATGTTTGTGTGACAATTGTTTGCATGCATGAACCATCTTTGCCCAACTGAAGATGGTCCTCTGGCCCTGCCGGGCCCGACCCACCTGGCAAGCCCTCTAATGGTTGGCCCATGCTGGGCCCTGGACGGATTTGCATGCGCCAGGCCCCCACTCACTGAAAAGTGTGTTTGCTACGTACAATCCGATTTGGTACACATGCAATGGAGGATCAATTATTTCACTCGCCGAATTTTCTTTTCAACTTCTCCAGTCCATGTTGGTACATAGAGGATACATCAGACGCTGACACCAAACAAACAACAACCACCCCCAAGCATCTCTTGCACAGTGCCACACTTTTATCTCCAACCAAGACTCCAAACGGAACTAGGGCTCTCTTGGAAGAGCACAGCTAGCTAGCACAGTAGAAAGTGTTGTGTCTTAAAGTTCGCTGTCGCTCAATAATGTTCTGTTGAAATACGTAACCTAGTTAGTTGCAGGTTTTCTCTGTGGGTTTTTGTACGATTCTAGTGTTCATCTAAAGGAAGAAAGTGTTTTTTCCAGTAAAAATGGATCTTGCACACCCGAGCTCACATGCACGTTTTATTTTAGCAAAATATATATAAATGTGGATTTTAGTCGTTTTATTAAAAAAAAAATCACTCATGCACCTATATATGGTTCTATGCAGCTGCAACTTTGGCGATGACACACGATTTCCGTTTTTCACGAAAACTACAAGATTTCCCAATAAAAAATTGGAAAATACAAGATTGAGATGTAGGAGAGCAACTTTTATGCATTGTATTTGTTCATTATCAGCAAGGAGACTGAATCCACGTTCTTGCACCATAATAAAAGTCTACATTTAGTAGTCACTCATGTACACGCATGTGTGATTATTTGAAAGTTTTGCAAGAAACTACTGTCATTATTAGCCAAGGCCAGGAGCTCCTGAGTTCTCGTAGTACTTAATGGTATTTCACTGAACTACTACCGGTTTATTGGACTAACACGGAGTTTAAGAAAAAAGTTTTGACCATAAAATTTATCAATAAAACATGAGTTAAGTCCATGTTCAACTAATCCTTCTTGGACTCCATGTTAGCCTAATTGTCACAAAAATTATACCATTGATTGATATTTAAAAGCTCTTTTCAATGATATAATTTTTGTGACATATGATTCATATTTTGTTGGTAAAATTTGTAGTCAAACATATTTCTTGGACTCCATGTTAGCCTAATAAACCGTTATAGAGGGAGTAACAATATATAAAGAAGAAATAAGTAAGTATTTTTTACAAAAAAAAAATTAGTAGGTGTATTAGTTTGGACATTTATGTTACTTGTTGTCGCCGAGCAAACGGGTGAAACACTCCACCTGGGGAGTACGGATCACATGTCCAACTAATCCTTCTACCACAAACTAGAACCCTTAGCTAGTGCCTTTTTTAACTCACGCCTCTCAAAAATGTGTGGAGGTACAAAATATAGAGTTTGAAACATTTAATATAGACATGATTCAAAGGATGATTGGTTGCACCACATATATGAAACACTTCATGATGTTGAGCTAACGAAAAGTACCTTTTGAAATGGAGTACAAAGGACCACATAAAAATAACACCTTTTAAAACTTCCAAATTTATTTAAATATCATTGCATTCTACGCGTAGAAAGCCCATTTGTTTGATCTTAGTCTTGTTCTTTTGAAGTACACATTCATTCATTCCAGCAGAAGATACACCAAGACAACATTTATACATGTATATAGTATTTCATAATAGCTTATAGCAAGTACACTCTTTAAGAAAGAAAATAACAATTTGTCCATGCATATAATATTTCACAGTAGCTTCTTTTGAGTACACTCCCTAAAAATAAAATAAAACAACTTATTATTAATAAGCATATTATTAGTACACACCCCGGCAGGGCCCGGCACAAACCCTACGTATATCGATTCAAACAGGCCTTAATTGGTCTTTGTTTACATAATAGATCTTGGAACTGAGTACAGTGATTGAATCAATTGCTTGATTTATTCCAATGGACGACACACACACACACACACACACAGAAGGACAGCAGATTTACCATGGCATCGATCGTACGTTGGAGTTGTCTTGACTTCAGTCCGTTCACGTGATCAGCGTAGGGACTAGGGAGCTCTTGGCACTAGCTAGGCCCCTAGCTAGGAGCTGTCGTGTAGCCGCTGGAGCAGCGCGGATCGGAGGGCGCCGCCGTCGTCGTGCTGCAGCGTGGCGGGCACGTCCACGACGACGTCCTGCACGGTGACGCCCTGCACGCGGCTCACGCACGCGTGCTGCACCTGCATCTCCAGCGACCGGAGCGCGCCCATCAGCCGCGCCGGCGCGTGCGGGGCGGATCCCGCTGCCGTCGTCACGCGCACCGCTGCCGCGTCCCGCCCCACCATCCGCACCTCCACCGAATCGTTGCCGGCATGGAGGTGCTGTAAGAAGGCGCCGCTGCCGCCGCGGGAAGCGGAAGCCGAGATCGTCTCCCACCTCGCGGCGGCCGCCTGCTTGCCCTCTTCCTCGAGCCGTTCCACGCGGGCGCGCAGCTCGGCGATGTAGGCGGCGGCGTCGGCGAGGAGAGATGCCTTGTCCATGCGGGACACGGTGGGCACGGCGGCGCGGAGGTCGCAGAAGCGGCGGTTCAGCTTGTCGCGGCGCTGCCGCTCGGCCTCCACGTGGCTGACGATGGGGCCCTCTGGGCGGGGCCCGGGCTTCCGGCCCCGCCTCTTCGTCCCTGGCCGCGGTGTCGACGTCGTGGAGGCCGGCACACTCGCCGGAGGCAGCTCGGACAGGTCGGAGTCTGGGGAGAGCAAGGAGCCCGAGGGCCACAGGTCCCCTTCGTCCTCGTTCTTGGCCGGCAAGACGATGTCCCCGAGCAGCCATTGCTCGGGCACCTCGCACGAGGCGAACTCAAGAAACTGGTGAGGGCGCTCGATGTCCACGGGGGAGAACTGGGATGGAGGCGAGGGCGGGAAGAAGGAGGAGCACGGGGAGAGAAGCTCGTCGTCCATGGCCGGCAGCACGCGCGGACGTGTCGCTCCTCAAACTCGCAAGCTCGAAGAGGCAAAAGCTGAGATGCGGTCTTAGTTCCAATACGGGCGCGTATTTATACTGGTGACACATTTGCGGTTACTGCCCGGCGTTATGCCAGTCCTCAATTTTCCTTCCACAAAAATCATATCAGCATATTAGAAGTTCGAAGAGGTTGGCAGTTATGTGTACAGATGTGAGAAAGAGACACGAGGACCAACTTAATTACGGTCATAGTAAAATATATAACTAGTACTAGCTAAATAAACACGCATTGGTGGGGGAAAATCAAGTGAAAAACATATAAAAAATGTTGACACCGTTTTTGCTATGCATAGACGGTCAAACACAAAATCCTGTCATGACAGAAGTCAGAAGACCTAGGTGAGGTGCACCTAGGATGGAGCTCAGATTGTGGAGAATACGGCAGAAGACCGACAGAAGGTGAACGATGACCAAATCCGATTCTTCCGAGACATTAGCCAGTTAGGCGCCATATCTTAGTGGCACAGATACGTCGAAAACGTATCTATATTTTTTTATGTTTCATGCTTGTTTAGTATCTATTTTTTTTTGCTTTTGTCTACACTTTGAGGTGTTTTTATATCTTTTCTAAAACTAACCTATTAACAAGTTGCCACAGTGTCAGTTGTCTGTTTTCTTCTGTTTTTGGTTCCAGAAAGGCAGAAAATCATATTCTCGGAATTTGATGGGACAAAAGCCAAAGTCAATATTTTACCGTGGACGACATGAATCCAGAAGACGAGACGGAGAGGCGAGCCAGGGCCGCCACACCCCCTTAGGCGCGGCCAGGGTGGGCCCACGCCTAGGCAGGGTGTGGGCCCCCTGGTTGCCTCCCAGCCTCGCCTCTTCGTCTATAAGAAGCCCCCGACACAGAAACCCTAGGCACCCGATCAAAACTCCACGAAACCTTCTGCAGCCGCCGCCACCATCGTCCCTAGATCGGGGGGATCTGAAGTTCTTCCCGGCAGCCTATCGGAGGGGAGATCATCCCGGAGGCCTTCTTCTCCAGTATGAAGCGTGAGTAGTTGCACCTTGGACTACGGGTCCTTGTAGTAGCTAGATGGTTGTATCTCCTCCTTGCGCTTTCATGTATAGATCTTGTGAGCTCCGGTCATGATCAAGATCTAATCTATTTGTAATCATGCATGTTGTGTTTGCGGGGATCCGATGGATATTGAGATTACTATGTCAGATTGATTAATGGTTTTGTCTTATGATTCTATCATGTCTGTGTTGTTTGTGATCTTGCATGCTCTCCGTTGTTAGTAGCTTGGCCAAGTAGTTGCTAGTGAGTCTAAGAGGGGGTATTTATGCTCGATAGTGGGTTCATGCCTCTAGTTTCCAAGGGAAGTGACCGAAATCTCTTCGGTTGTAGATGTGTTCTTGCTACTAGGGAGAAAACAACGGTCTCTTGTTCATGGAACAAGTGGATTGTTTACCTTACACACTTTGCTTAAAGCAGTTGTCTGTTGCTTGCAACTTAATACTGGAGGGTGGTCGGATGATAACCTGAAGGTGGACCTCTAGTCATAGATGTAGTTGGATGACCGTCTATGTATCTTGTTGTATTGCCCAATTAACCTCATAGGATCCCTAGTATCATCCTATGAGATTGACTTCTCCATGGTCGGGTTGGATAATGCGTGGGGGTATTGACTTCTCCATGCGTCATGAAAATGGGATAAAGAATCCAATTGGAATCGAGGGGTCGAGTCTAGTGGAGTAGTGAGGGTAGCAAAGCAGCTGTTACCCTTGTATGGTTAATAGGAAGGAATGCTCCTTTCAGCCAAAGACTACGAATTTATCATTTATGAAATTGGGTGAAGGCCTGACGTGTAATCTATCGTTAAGGGTGCCTATCATCAATTCTCACCTTTAGAAAGAATCGAATCATCTTGTCAACCTTGTCTATTGCTTGCAACTTAATTACTCTAACTAGTAATTGCATTGTTATGCCTTGATCAGTTCCTGTCAATTAACAGGAACTGATCTAGGCATAACAATGCAATACCAGACAAAAAGATCCTATGAGATTCGATTGGGCAATACAACAATATACATAGACCGCCATCCAACTGCATCTATGACTAGTAGTCCACCTTCAGGTTATCATCCAAACCCCCTCCGGTATTAAGTTGCAAGCAATAGACAACTGCTTTAAGCAAAGTGTGTAAGGTAAACAGTCCACATGTTCCATGAACAAGAGACCATTGTTTTCTCCCTAGTAGCAACATCACATCTACAACCGAAGAGATTTCTGTAACTTCCCTTAGAAACTAGAGGCATGAACCCACTATCGAGCATAAATACTCCCTCTTGGAGTCACTAGCAACTACTTGGCCAAGATAACCACTAGCAACGAAGAGCATGCAAGATCACAAACAACACATACATGATAGAATCATAAAGACAAAACCATTAATTAAACCGACATAATAATCTCAATATCCATCGGATCCCCGTAAACACAACATGCATGATTACAAATAGATTAGATCTTGATCATGAACGGAGCTCACAAGATCTATACATGAAAGCACAAAGGAGGAGATACAACCATCTAGCTACTACATGGACCCATAGTCCAAGGTGGAACTACTCAT
Source organism: Avena atlantica (assembly GCA_910589765.1). Classification (NCBI taxonomy): domain Eukaryota; kingdom Viridiplantae; phylum Streptophyta; class Magnoliopsida; order Poales; family Poaceae; genus Avena; species Avena atlantica. The sequence goes on from OU342736.1 coordinate 489,687,411, forward strand.
GAATCATACCGGAGAGAAGGCCTCCGGGATGATCTCCCCTCCGACAGGGTGCCGGGAAGAGCTTCAGATCCCCCGATCTAGGGACGATGGTGGCGGCGGCTATAGACGGTTTCGTGGATTTCTGATTGGGTACCCAGAGTTTCTGCATCGGGGGCTTCTTATAGGCAAAGGGGGAGTCCGAGGAGACGGCCAGAGCTGGCAAACCCTAGCCAGGCGCAGGCTAGGGCCCACCCGCGCCTAGGGTGGGTCTGCCCCCCTGGCTGGCCTCTCGGGCTCCCCTCTGGACTTCTTGTTCCCCACGGAAAGTAATTGACTTTGTCGTTTGTCCCGTCCAATTCCGAGAATATTTCTCTACTAACTTTTTTGAAACCAAAAACAACAGAAAACAGGCATCTGGCACTGTTGCAACTTGTTAATAGGTTAGTACCAGAAAACATGTAAAAAGAACCTCAAAGTGTAGACAAGTAAAGCAAAGTAGATACTAAACAAGCATGGATCATAAAAAATTATAGATATGTTTCTGACGTATCAACATCCCCAAGCTTAACTCCTGCTCGTCCTCGAGTAGGTAAGTGATAAACAGAATAATTTTTGAGGTGAACATGCACCCTCACAATAAAGATCCAACCATTTGCAAGCATTGGAAGCTGGGATCAAAGAACTCTAAACATGTGAATGAAATAATGGAGTTCTAACAGTAGGATATAGTAACTATGCATGCAACATGGCAAGCTACAAACAAAAATCATGAATAACATGCATTGAAAAACATTTGTTTGTTTCACATACAGAAAACATAGCATAGTGGCAATCATCTTGTCCCTCATAGAGTAGCAATATAGATGCATAGGACAACTTCAAATTTCACAAGGGTGACTAGAAACAAATAGCACAAGAACAAGTAATATCACAATATGCATCAATTAATACGCTTTGGAACACTGCACACAGAATGACAACCATGCTCTCTCAATGGTGCCTAAAGGTAGAAGGTGGAGACTCAAATAATGGTGAAAGAAAGGCCTTTTTATAAAGGAAGTAGGGATTACAAGTTTCAAAAAGAGCTTCCAAAAATTATGGTACTTGTTAGCTTTCAGCCCTCATTGCCCATATCATAAGCATCTTGAAGTGGTTAAGGTTAAAGTGGAAAAGATGGAGTATATGCTTGACGAAGTATAAGTTGGCAATCTCAAGTCCCTTGAATATGAGGTCTACACCTCATGGATACTCAACTTAGGGCCCAGGCAATTTCTTGTCACTGTAAGTATTTGCATATCATTAGAACCGCCAACGGGGTACCCCTTGCACATGGTACATGAGCTTTCCCATAACCAAAATGACAAGGCAAGCAGACAATGAGCATCTCAGTAATATTTTTATTTACCATATGCATAGCTTTTTTATTGAGGATGCTTCATAGATAGCTCACTATGGTGATGCTGCAAGTTTCCACCATGATTAGGCATGGCTTAGGCTAGCGGCCCAGGCATTTCTCTAACACAGAATACAAACTCCATGGACTTACAAGTTCCCACTTCATTTCACACCGGTAACATCCATAGACAAAAGAGAATGATATCAACGCAGTACAAAAGTACAAGTGCAATGTTTAAAACGTTCCCCGTGACAACACAGTTCTGCTAATCCCAACTTATAAGTGCAAGCATATACAACGAAGTTTTCTCAATGGTTCAAGTTTATTAGGGGCAAAGAATAAAATGTGCCATCAAGTTCGTGAGGGCTTTAATCACTAAGTTTTTATATAACAAAATAGTTTTTAATTGGAAGATAGTTGAAAACAAGAATATACTTGGAATGGTGTAACACACCATGCATAGAAGTTTATAGTGGACACTTTGGAATAACTTGGTTTCTTGGGAGTTGGAAGCATGAGTAGAACTTACTCATACAAGTGGAGGCTAGCAAAAGACTAGGAGCAACCAACTAAGAGAACATAATGGCCATAATCATGCAATGCAACAAAGCATACTAATCAAAGCAAAGAGTGGTACTACAAGTCAAGGACTAAATGATCATAGAGGCTAATGGTGACTTGTCATAGTCATAACATGGTGTAAGCATGTGCCAAGTCAACCCAAGCAAAGCATTAAAGGAGAATACCACAATACTATGCTTTTGCATGCTAAAACAACGCATAATTTCTTCAAGGCACAGTAAGCAATCCCAATTTTTTGGAACAAGACATGCTACAACAATAATCACTAAGCATAATGCTAAAACAACACCTAGCATGTCATGCCAGTCTAAGTCACGGTCAATGCAAGCTCCTCTTGCACATCAAGCAAGAACTTACTACTCCTTTCCAACACCAAGGAAACTTATTTGCAAAACAACACACCGAGAACGGGGGTCCAAACTTACTTTATTCAAGCAAAATAAACTACATAAGCAAAGCAAACAAAAACTAACATGCTCCAAGAACAACACAACTATGCATGAAACAATAAAAGTGAAGTGTCTAGATAGACCTGAGCTTTTTATTGATGAAGAAGGGGATGCCTTGGGCATCCCCAAGCTTTGACGCTTGTACCTCTTGGATATTTCTTGGGGTGACACCATGGTGGCATCCCCAAGCTTGAGCTTTTGTCCATTCTTCATCTCATTACATCATTCTCTCTCTACACCTGAAATTTTTCCTTCATACAAAACTTCACACAATCTTCATTAGCTACATTAGTGTATTCAAAAGATATTAGACCGCTTGGTAAAGCTTTGGAACAACAAGACTTTTCACTTAAAAACACAAGGTACTGTAGCAAATCCTTCAAAAAGTTCAATTTACCTGAAGAGAACTAAAAAAGGAATCAATAAGAAGCAAATGCAAATAATGGCAGGAATCTGTCAAAAACAGACCAGCAGGTAGAAACCGATTTTTTACCATCTTCTGTTGCTCAAATAAAAAAGTGTTGAACTAACGAAAGTTACATAACATGGGGGATTTATTCATAAATTTTGAGATCAATCCGATTTATAGAGACTCCTCACGAATTTGTTTGGTGGAGGACATAAATCTATTTTGGGACAGCAACTCCCCAAATCTTACTTCCCTCTCATTAGAGGTCATTCTTGGCACAAAAAGAAAACAAAAAGGATAAGTAGAGGTCATTATTTAAGTAATAACTTGCAAGACTCAAGGAAACTCTTGGGTTATCTCCCAACAAGTACTTTTCTTTAACGCCTTTAAGTTAGACACAAGAAGCAAGAAGAATCAAGTGTTGGAATTATGCCCTAGAGGCAATAATGAAGATGTTATTATTATAATTCTTGTTCATGATAAAGTTTATATTCCATGCTAGAATTGTATTAAGCGGAAACTTTAATACTTGTGTGGTTTGTGAACAACACTGTGTCCCTAGTATGCCTCTATGGACTAGCTCATTGATTAATGATGGTTAAGGTTTCCTAACCATAGACATGAGTTGTCGATTAATAATGAGATCATATCATTGGGAGAATGATATAGTGGACATACCCAAACTAAGCGGAGCAATTAGATCGTGTCATCGTGTTCATCTTTGCGAAGCTTTTCTTATGTCAAATATTGTATTCCTTAGACCATGAGATAATACAACTCCCTGGTATCGGAAGAAAGCTTTGAGGTCATCAAACGTCATCCTATGAGAGGGTGATCATTAAGGTGTCTCTCAGGTGATCGGAAAGTACCTGTTGGGTTGTATGTATCGAGATGGGATTTGTCCCTCCCAAGTCGGAGAGATATACTTCGGGCCCACTCGGTAATCGATATCAACACCTCTTGCAAGCATGTGGTTGAGGAGTTAATCACAAAGTGATATCGGATTACGGAACGAGTAAAGTACTTGCTGTGAACGAGATTGAACTAGGGATGACGGTACCGACGATCAAATCTCGGGAAAGTAAAATATCGCGCGACGAAGGGAATATATATATGGGATTGATTGAATCCTGGCATCATGGTTCATCCGATATGATCATCGATGAATGTGTGGGAGTCAATATGGGTTTCCAGACCCCGCTGTTGATTATTGATAGAAGATCATGTCTGCATATTCTCGAACCCGAAGGGTCACACACTTAACGTGTCTCGACGCTAGGATAGATTGGATATTTGGTTTATGAGTTTTTTGTTCGGAGTCTCGGATGGGATCCGGGACATCACAAGTGAAAGGAATATGCCCTGAGAGGCAATAATAAAGTGTTTATTATGTGTATTCCAAGTATATGATAGATGTTTATTTTGCATGCTATAATTGTATTAATACGGAAACGTTAATACATGTGTGTTTAATAAACAAACAGAAAGTTCCTAGTTATGCCTCTCTCATAAACTAGCTCGTTGATTAACAAGATGATCAAGGTTTCCTGATCATGGACATTGGATGTTGTTAATAACGGGATCACAACATTAGTGTAATGGTGTGATGAACATTCATCCGAAGTATAGCATTACGATCAAAGTCATTGAGTTTATATTGCTATAACAACTTACGAAGTGATCCTAATCCTTAGACCATGAGATCATGTCAATCACTAACACCGGAAGAGTTTCTTGATAACATCAAACGTCACACCGTAACAGGGTGATTATAAAGATGGATTCAGAACTAATAAAGTGTTATGTTGAGGCTCATGGATCGAGAGTGGAATTTGTTCATCCCGATGACGGATAGATATACTCTGGGCCCTCTCGGTGATATCACATTGATTAGCTTGCAAGCAAGTGATTTGATCACTAGAATGTTATATCACAGGAACGAGAAAAGAGTGCATGTCGGTAACGAGATCAAACTAGGTATGGAGATACCGATGATCGAATCTCGGACATGTAATATATCGTGAAACAAAGGGATTAACATACTAGCGTAAAAGGTTCCGACGATCACAAGAAAGTCATCGTTGAATGTGTGGGAGTCAGTATGGGTCTCCAGATCCCGCTTCTGATTATTGATCCGAGAGGGGTCTCGATCATGTCCGAATTATTCACGAACCGTAGGGTGACACACTTAAGAGACACCGACATCCAATTGGAGCAAATGTTTCATGCCGAAAGAATGAACAAGCGCAGGAATTTATTTCACTAGATATCGAAACAGGTTTTCGGGTGAAATTGCATAAAGTGGTTATGCATGTGAAATAGAATTCTAGCAAGGGGTTATTTGTGAATGTTTGTCATTAAAGTAATTGACAAAATTCTGAATAAAATAAAAGAGTTTTATTTAATGAGAGTTTGCATTAAATTTGGTGGAAATTTAATGGGAATTTGAGTGGACTTTTGAGTGGAGGGAATTTAAAGGAGATTTGTGAGTGGAGTGTCCACCCACATGAAGAGGGGAGGGAAAGGGGGCAGCCCCCATGCGCCAGCCACCCCCTTGGGGTTCCCCCCTCCTCCTATAAAAGGAGCCCCCCTCCTCACTTGTCTCTCACACCTCCTCATGAAGGATCTCTCTCCCCCTCTAGAATTTATTCCCCATGGTCTCGGACTAGCGAGATACATGTTCCCGGTGTCTATTCGGCAAGAAAGAGTTGTGCTTCCGCTGCATCGCTGGAGCGAGGAGGCGGAGGTTGCTCGGTGCCTCGAACGTGTGTGCGAGCACGGATGCGCTGCTGTTTTGCGGCGCTAGGACTTCCTCTCGATCTTGAAATCGGCAAGAGATCGTCTACATCAACGACGAGTTGAACTCGTTAAGCTTTGTCGGTCTTCAAGGGTATGTTCTCTACGGATATACATCCGCCCGTTGTTTGTATCTAGTAGATAGATCTTGGTATATAGTTCACATCGTAGGAAAATTTTTGTTTTCTATGCTGCGAACCCTACAACAAGAGGTTCCGGAATGGTCTGGAGAATAAGATTCATATAAGGCAATGCAGTTTTTGGAGTTCGGAATAGTTTCGGGTTAATCGATATTGTACCGGAAGCTTCTAGAACCTTCCGGAGGGGGACCAACGTGGCCCCACCTGCCGGGAGGGGTCATGGGCCTATGAGGGAGTGCCCTAGCCGCGTTGGTCCAGGGGCACAAGGCCCCATAGGGCCCAGCCGGCCAAACACCTAGGAAACCCTAGGGGAGCTTCTAGAAGGGAGGGGGAAACTTGCCCCCCACTCCTCCCTCCTTGGCCGCCGGCCTAGGGCTTGGGGGAGGGGCTAGGGCTGGCCGCCCACCCCTCTATATAAAGAGGGCTGGGGGCGCACCCCTCCCCTACACCTCCTCCACAACCCTAGCCGCCCTGCTGCCCCTCCTCTCTCTCTCCCTCTCGACTGCGCGTAGGCGAAGCCCTGTCGCACAAACTCTCCACCGCTTGCACCGCGCCGTCGCGTTGTAGATCCAATCCATTCTCCAACCTACTTGCTGGACCGAGGAAGGAGGAGACGTCGAGGTGCCGCACGTGTGCATCTCTCGGAGGCATCACCACTTGCGGTGTTAGATCAGATCGGATCGCGAGGAGGAGAAGCGAGTACGACTACATCACCCACGTTCCGTCGAACGTTCCGCTGTGCGAATCTTCAAGGGTATGGAGATCTCATCTATTCCCCCTCGTTGTTTGCATCTCCTAGATTAGATCTTGGCTTTCCCATTCACATCCGTAGAATTTTTTTGATTTACTATGCTGTGAAACCCTTCAGTGGTATCAGAGCTAGATCTATGCGTAGATGTGTTTCACGAGTAGAACGCAACATGGTTGTTGCGGGCGTTGATGTTTTCTATTGCAAGCCTCTTGTTTGTGTACTTCTTATGACGCGGGATAGTGAGATCGAAGCGGTCCAGGACAACCTTACGCGACCTCGTTCGCGAGACCGGCTCCGCACTTGACGTGTGGCTTGTTCCACACATGCGGCTGGTGGATGCCAGTTTCTCTCACTATAGTTGTCATGGGATTTACACCGGAGTTTGGCAACCATAATATCACCGTTGTGGCTTTCCGTAGGTAAGAACTTGTTCTTAGCTTGCTACTCCCATAAGCCATGTAAAACATGCAACAACAAAGTAGAGGCGTCTAACTTGTTTTTGTAGGGAGTGTTTTCCGTGATATGGTATGGCCCAAGATGTGATGTGTATGTTGTATGTGATGATCATGTTTTGTAATGTTTCACGACTTGCATGTTGATGAGTAAACAACCGGCAGGAGCCATATGGTTGTCTTTATAATTGTGTATGACCTGAGTGTCAACTTCTTATACGCCATGTAATAGATTTACTTTATCGCTAAGTAGTTAGCAATAGTTGTAGTTGCTATTCGTGGTGGAGGCAATCATGGTGGAGTGATGGAGATCATGCCGGCACGCACAAGATGGAGATCATTGCGCAAAGATTGGCTATACCATGTCACATAAAGTTATATGCATGTGATTGTTATCCTTTTGTGTATCTTATTATGCTTAGATCGCGACGGTAGCATTATAAGATGATTCCTCACTTAAAGATCAAGATAAAACTGTGTTCTCCCCATGTATGCACCGTTGCGAAAGTTTGTCGTGTTCAAGCATCACGTGATGATCGGGTGCTATAAACTCTACGTTCACATACAACGGGTGCAAGCCAGTTTTGCGCACGCGGAAATACTTGGGTTTGACTTGACGAGCCTAGCATGTACAGACATGGCCTCGAAACACATGAACCGAAAGGTTAAGAATGAGTCATATGAATGATATGATCGACACTTCGTTGTCCACCATTGAAACCACATCTCTTCTCGTGAAGATCGGATTAGGTGTGGTGAATTTGGATCATGTTCACTAAACAACTTGAGGGATGTTGAATTTAGTGGGAGTTCATCTAGTAATTTGATTAAGTTGAACTAGTTATCATGAACATAGTCTAAATTGTACTTGCAAATTTTGTAGATCAAATGGCTAAGTCCAACTTCAACTTCAATGTTTTTGTTGAGAAAGAAAAGCTTAGAAACAACGGGTCTACTTCACCAACTGGTTCCGCAATCTGAGAATCATTCTCGCTGGCGGACAAACGGACTATGTCCTTGAGGATGCGCTAGGTGACGCCCCTGCTGTAGATGCGCCGGCTGATGAGAAAGCTATTTATCAGTCGCGCAAAGATGATTATGGTGTGATTAAGAGCACCATGTTGTTTGCTATGGAACCAGACCTTCAAAATCGTTTTGAAGATTACCCCAGGCCCTTTGAGATTCTTGAGGAACTAAAAACTATGTTTCAGACTCAGGCCTGTTCTGAGAGATATATGAGATCTCTGAGAAATTCTTTAACTGCAAGATGGAGGAAGGGAGTTCCGTTAGTGAGAACGCCATAAATATGTCGGGCTACACTCAACGCCTTGAGCAACTGGACTGCAAGATTCCAGAGGATCTCAAGATTGATAGGGTTCTGCAATCACTCCCTCCTAGCTACAAAAGTTTTGTAGTGACTCATAATCAGATTGGTTCCACTGATACGATCACCGAACTCTTCGCTAAGCTGAAAGCTGCGGAGGTGGACATAAAAAAGGATAATCATGTGTTGATGGTCAACAAGCCCCCCAGCTTTAAGAAAGGTAAGGGTGCAAAGAAGCCCTTCAAGAAAGGCAGCGGCAAGCGCGTTGCCCCTGCTGAGAAGAAGCTCAAGTCTGGACCTAAGCCGGACACTGAGTGCTTCTATTGCAAGGACAAGGGTCACTGGAAGCGCAACTGTCCGAAGTACTTAGCGGACAAGAAGGCTGGCACCATCAAAGGTATAGTTGATATACATGTTATTGATGTTTTCCTTACTAGCCCTCGTTGTAGTGCCTGGGTATTTGATACTGGTTCAGTTGCTAATATTTGTAACTCAAAACAGGAGCTACGGAATAGACGGCGGCTTGCGAGGGATGAGGTGACGATGCGCGTTGGCAACTGATCAAGAGTTGATGTGATGGCCGTCGGCACGCTCTCCTTAGTTTTACCTTCGGGATTAGTTTTAAACCTTAATAAATGTTATTATGTGCCTGCATTGAGCATGAACATCATATCTGGATCGTGTTTATTGCAAGACGGTTATTCATTTAAATCTGAGAATAATGGTTGTTCTATTTATATGAGTAACATATTTTATGGCCATGCACCTGCCGTGAATGGTTTTTTTCTTCTGAATCTCGAAATGGATGAAACACACATCCATAACATTGAGGCTAAGAGATGCAAGGTAGATAGTGATAATACTACTTATCTGTGGCACTGCTGTCTAGGACATATTGGTGTAAAACACATGAAGAAACTCCATTCTGATGGACTTTTGGAGTCTCTTGATTTTGAATCATTTGACACATGCGAACCATGCCTCATGGGCAAGATGATCAAAACTCCGTTCTCCGGAATGATGGAGCGAGCAACAGACTTGTTGGAAATCATACATACCGATGTATGCGGACCGATGAGTGTTTCGACGCGCGGTGGGTATTGCTACTTTCTCACTTTTACCGATGACTTAAGTAGATATGGGTATATCTATTTAATGAAACATAAATCTAAAACATTTGAAAAGTTCAAAGAATTTCAGAATGAAGCGGAGAACCATCGTAACAGAAAAATTAAGTTTCTACGATCCGATCGTGGAGGTGAATATTTGAGTTATGATTTTCTCACGCATCTTAAAGCAAGCGGAATCGTTTCGCAACTCACGCCACCCGGAACACCACAGCGCAATGGTGTGTCTGAACGCCGGAATCGAACTCTATTAGATATGGTCCGATCAATGATGTCTCTTACTGATTTGCCGTTATCATTTTGGGGTTATGCATTAGAAACCTCTGCATTCACTTTAAATAGGGCACCATATAAATCCGTTGAGACGACACCGTATGAACTGTGGTTTGGTGCTAAACCTAAGTTGTCGTTTCTTAAAGTTTGGGGATGCGAAGCTTACGTCAAGAAGTTGATGCCGGACAAGCTCGAACCCAAAGCGGAGAAATGCGTCTTCATAGGATACCCTAAGGAAACTATTGGGTATACCTTCTATCACAGAACCGAAGGCAAAGTGTTTGTTGCAAAGAACGGATCCTTTCTTGAGAAGGAGTTTCTCTCGAAAGAAGTGAGTGGGAGGAAAGTAGAGCTAGACGAGGTTGTTGAACCTTCTCTTGAATTGGAGAGTAGCGCAGCACCTGAAATTGTTCCAGTGCCGCCTGCACCAACAATAGAAGAAGCTAATGACAAGGATCATGAAGCTTCGGACGATGCTGCTACTGAACGTCGCAGGTCGACAAGGTCGCGTGCCCCTCCTGAGTGGTACGGCAACCCTGTCTTAACGGTCTTGTTAGTAGATGACAGTGAACCTGCGAACTATGAGGAAGCGATGATGAGCCCAGACTCTGAGAAATGGCTAGAGGCCATGAAATCCGAATTGGGGTCCATGAGCGAAAACCAAGTATGGACTTTGGTAGACCCTCCTAGCGACCGAAAGGCCGTTGAGTGCAAATGGATTTTCAAGAAGAAAATAGACGCGGATGGTAATGTTACCGTCTATAAAGCACAGCTTGTCGCGAATTTTTTTCGACAAGTTCAAGGTGTTGACTACGATGAGACTTTCTCTCCCATAGCGATGTTTAAGTCCATTCGAATTTTATTAGCAATTGCTGCGTTTCATGATTATGAAATATGCCAGATGGATGTCAAGGCTGCATTCCTCAATGGCAACATTGATGAAGAGTTGTATATGATGCAACCCGAAGGTTTTGTCGATCCTAAGGATGCTGATAAAGTATGCAAACTTCAGCGTTCCATTTATGGACTGAAGCAAGCATCTCGGAGTTGGAACCTTCGTTTTGATCAAGTGATCAAGAGCTTTGGATTTGTTCCAAATTGCTACGAAGCTTGTATCTACAAGAAAGTGAGTGAGAGCTCAGTGACATTTCTGGTACTATATGTGGATGACATATAGATTATTGGAAATGACATTAACATGCTTAACGATGTGAAGAGTTATTTGAACAAATGTTTTTCAATGAAAGACCTAGGGAAAGCTGCTTATATATTGGGCATCAAAATCTTTAGAGATAGACAAAGACGCCTGATAGCTTTAAGCCAGAGTACATACCTAGACAAAGTTCTGAAAAGGTTCAGAATGGATAATGCAAAGAAAGGTTCAGTGCCTATGTTGTCAGGTAAGATATTGAGCAAGGCTCAGTGTCCAGCTACGGTAAATTATAGAGAAGCTATGAGAAAAGTGCCTTATGCCTCGGCCATAGGTTCTATCATGTATGCCATGCTGTGTACTAGACCGGATGTGTCCAATGCTCTTAGTTTGACGAGCAGATACCAAAGTGATCCAGGAGTGGAACACTGGACAGCCGTGAAGAACATCCTAAAGTACCTAAATAGGACTAAAGAAATGTTCTTAGTCTATGAAGGTGATGAACAGCTCGTCGTAAAGGGTTACGTCGATGCTAGTTTCGACACCAACAAGGATGATTCTAAATCTCAGACAGGATACGTTTATATTTTGAATGGAGGAGCTGTGAGGTGGAGAAGCTGCAAGCAAAGCGTGATCGCGGGATCTACAGTAGAAGCGGAATACATGGCTGCTGCAGAAGCGTCAAGTGAAGGAGTTTGGATCAGGAACTTCATCACTGAGCTTGGCGTGGTTCCAAGTACCATGGACCCACTGGAGATATTGTGTGACAACACTGGCGCCATAGCACTAGCTAAGGAATCAAGATATCATCCAAAGACCAAGCATATCAACCGCAAGTTTCATATAATCCAAGATTATATATCAGATGGAGATCTGAAGATTAGCAAAGTACATACAGATCTGAATGTCGCAGATCCATTGACTAAACCTCTTCCACGTGCAAAACATGATCAGCACCTTAGTGCCATGGGTGTTAGATTGTTGCCAGCTGTAAACTAGATTATTGACTCTAGTGCAAGTGGGAGACTACTGGAATTATGCCCTAGAGGCAATAATGAAGATGTTATTATTATAATTCTTGTTCATGATAAAGTTTATATTCCATGCTAGAATTGTATTAAGCGGAAACTTTAATACTTGTGTGGTTTGTGAACAACACCGTGTCCCTAGTATGCCTATATGGACTAGCTCATTGATTAATGATGGTTAAGGTTTCCTAACCATATACATGAGTTGTCGATTAATAATGAGATCGTATCATTGGGAGAATGATATGATGGACATACCCAAACTAAGCGGAGCAATTAGATCGTGTCATCGTGTTCATCTTTGCGAAGCTTTTCTTATGTCAAATATTGTATTCCTTAGACCATGAGATAATACAACTCCCTGGTATCGGAAGAAAGCTTTGAGGTCATCAAACGTCATCCTATGAGAGGGTGATCATAAAGGTGTCTCTCAGGTGATCGGAAAGTACCTATTGGGTTGTATGTATCGAAAAGGGATTTGTCCCTCCCAAGTCGGAGAGATATACTTCGGGCCCACTCGGTAATCGATATCAACACCGCTTGCAAGCATGTGGTTAAGGAGTTAATCACAAAGTGATATCGGATTACGGAACGAGTAAAGTACTTGATGTGAACGAGATTGAACTAGGTATGACGGTACCAACGATCAAATCTCGGGCAAGTAAAATATCGCGCGACGAAGGGAATATATATATGGGATTGATTGAATCCTGGCATCGTGGTTCATCCGATATGATCATCGATGAATGTGTGGGAGTCAATATGGGTTTCCAGACCCCGCTGTTGATTATTGATAGAAGATCATGTCTGCATATTCTCGAACCCGAAGGGTCACACACTTAACGTGTCTTGATGGGGATACGCCTACTGGGGTATACTCAGCAGGACATTTCCGACTGGCCCAAGGGCTGGCGAGTGGGCCTGCAGAACGGCGAGTGGATCGAAGCCCAGCAAGGTACCAGGCGACTGGAAGTTGAAGGCTCAGGCGAGTAGATAGGCCCAGTCGGTCTAGGTTAGACGATTGCCAAAGTTGTAACCGAATCGGTTGAGATATGTAAACCCTAGGGGAGGTGAGCCTATATAAACCTCCCTAAGGGGTGAGTAGAGACACGTTCCCTCATACACCCAAGCAACTCGCCGCCTAGTCGCCGAGTTCGCCCATTGTAATCACCTCCATAATACAATCTAGCAGGAGTAGGTCTTTACCCTCCGGGGGGGCGAACCTGGGTAAAACCCTGTGTCTTTGCCCTCATCTCGCACCGCAGATGGCTGGCCGCCCTTGCCCCTCGTTCTACTACTCGCTGCCGATTGCAGCATCTGCCGTCAACGCGGTGGCCCAAACAGACGTCCCCCAGTTCCTAAACTGGTCGGAACAACCCATCACCTGGAGCCTGCAAGACCACTCGCCACGCATCGAGTACCCAGGCCGAGTCGCCCTGGTGGTCAAGCCCAAGGTTGGCGACTACTGGCTCCCCAAGACACTGATGGACGGCGGCAGCTCCATCAACATCCTCTACCTCGACACCTTCAGGCGGCTGCGGCTCCCGCAGTCGATGATCGAGACAACCCACACTACGTTTCACGGCATCGTCCCCGGTCGGAAGGCGTACCCGATCGGCAAAGTCACGCTGCCAGTCACGTTCGGCACTCCGGCAAACTTCCGCACCGAGCGGATCGTCTTCGAGCTGGTGCCCTTCGACAGTCCTTACCACTGCGTCCTGGGGCGCCAGGCGTTCGCCAAATTCATGGCGGCACCCCACTACGCGTACAACGCGATGAAGCTCCCCGGGCCGTGCGGCGTCATCACCATCAACGGCGACCCCGACATGGCCGCCGAATGCGAGGCCAAAGGAGCCGAACTCGCCGACGCCGTCATCGCGACAGAAGCTAATCACGCCGACGAGCTCGCCAAATACGCGAGCGGGGTCAACAATGACGACCCCACAATACTCAAGAAGCCCAACTCCGAGGGCACAAACACCTCAACCTTTGAGGCCACGACGCACACTCGCACCGTCGAGCTGGTCCCAGGCGACCCCAGCCAGACGGTGACGATCGGGACAGGCATGAGCCCAGCATAGGAAGGCGCGCTCATCGAGTTCCTTCGTGAGAATAGGGACATCTTCGCATGGAAACCCTCCGACATGCCTGGTGTCCCTAGGGAGCTCGCTGAGCACAAACTAAACGCCGACCCCAAAGTGCGACCAGTCAAGCAGTCGCTACGGCCCTTCAATGAAGAGCGCCGTCGAGCAATCGCCGAGGAAGTGCAGCGCCTGCTCGCTGCCGGCTTCATCCGGCCAATCAAATACTCCAAGTGGCTGGCAAACCCAGTCCTGGTCGAGAAGAAAAACGGGACCTGGAGAATGTGTATCGACTACACAAACCTGAACAGCGCCTGCCCAAAGGAGCAGTTCGTCCTCCCGCGGATCGATCAGATAGTCGATTCAACCGCGGGCTCGGAGTCGCTGTGTTTCCTCGACGCCTACTCCGGGTACAACCAGATCAAAATGGCCGTCGAGGATGAGGAGAAGACGGCGTTCATCACGCCATTCGGAGCATTCTGCTACACCGCCATGACCTTCGGCCTCAAGAACGCCGGGGCGACCTACCAGCGGTGCATGCAAGAATGCCTCGCGAGTCAAATTGGCCGCAACATCCACGTCTACATCGACGACGTGGTCGTGAAATCCGCTCGCCAAGGAGACCTACTCGCCGACCTAGCGGAGACCTTCGCCAACCTGCGGAGGTACAAGATAAAGCTTAACCCAGGCAAGTGCACCTTCGGTGTACCCGCCGGGCAATTACTAGGGTACGTCGTCTCCAAACGAGGGATTGAGGCAAACCCAACGAAGATCGACACGATCGCCCGGCTCGGCAAACCCGAGTGCTTGCGCGACGTCCAGAAGCTGGCCGGGCGCGTAGCGGCTCTCAGTCGCTTCATCCCCCGCCTGGGCGAAAAGGCGATGCCCCTATACCGCCTGATGCGCAAGAATCCCACCTTCCAGTGGGACACGGAGGCGGACGACGCGCTCCGCGACCTCAAAAAGGTGCTACTCGCCGCACCACTACTCGCCGCACCCGCTGACAAAGAGCCCATGCTGGTTTACGTCGCGGCGTCCGAGCGCGTCGTCAGTGCCGTAATGGTCGTCGAACGACCAGAGGAAGGAAAGGAGCGCCCGGTCCAGCGGCCGGTGTACCACATCAGCGAGGTCCTCACCGAGTCGCGCCAGCGATACCCGCAGTACCAGAAGCTAGTATACGCGGTCTTCAGGGCTCAGCGGCGCCTGCCGCATTACTTTCAGGAGCACCCGATCAAGGTCGTCTCCTCAGCACCACTACAAGACATCATCCGCAATCGCGAGGCGACCGGGCGGGTCGCCAAGTGGGCCGTCGAGATCGGCGTCCACAACATTAAATATGAGCCACGGAGGGCGATCAAGTCCCAGGCACTGGCAGACTTCATCGCCGACTGGGAGGAGGCCCAGCAGCCTGAAAAGCCGCCGTACCTCCATTACTGGAACCTGCACTTCGACGGGTCCAAGAACGCGGACGGTGCAGGCGCGGGGATAGTGCTGACTTCACCAAAGGGCGACAAGCTCCGCTACATCCTCCGACTCGAATTCACGCCCTGCACCAACAACATGGCTGAATAGGAGGCCCTACTCCACGGCATGAGAGCCGCAAAGGAGATGAGCGTCAATCGCCTTCGATGCTACGGAGACTCCGACCTCGTTGCGGGACAGGTCGCCGGCACCTGCGACGCCATCTCCCCTACCATGGCGGCGTATCGCCAAGAGGTGGACAAGTTGGGCGGCCACTTCACCGGCTACTCTGTCGAGTGGATCGACAGGCGGAAAAACGAAGAGGCCGACGCCCTCTCTTGCATCGGGTCGGCTCGACTCGCACCACCCGCCGGCGTGTTCCTCGACACAATTTCCAAACCATCAGTCTCTCCCCCGAGGGAGATAGACATCGGAGTCCCTCTCCAACCAGAGGCAGTCTTGGTCGCACTCATCACCGAGCCCGACGACTGGACCAGGCCCTACGTCGCCTACCTGGAGACCGGCACCCTGCCCACAGACGAGACAAGCGCTCGAATGATTGCTCGCCGATGTAAGTCCTACACCATAATCGACGGCGAGCTACACAAGCGCAGCGTCACCGGCGTGTTCCAACGTTGCGTCCAACCGGCTGAAGGACGCAAAATTCTACACGACATCCACTCGGGCGACTGCGGCCACCACGCTGCCGCACGCTCCCTGGTCGCCAAGGCTATGCGACACGGCTTCTACTGGCCCACCGCACACGCCGACGCTGTCGACATCGTCCAGCGATGCGCCGGGTGCCAGAAGTACGCCAACCAGACGCACGTACCAAGTTCGGCGCTCAAAACAATCCCCATCACCTGGCCATTCGCCGTGTGGGGCATGGACATGGTAGGCCCCTTCAAGAAGGCCCCCTCCGGTTACACCCACCTGCTGGTCGCCGTCGACAAATTCACGAAGTGGGTTGAGGCCAAGCCAGTCCGGAAATGCGACGGGAAGACCGCCACTAAGTTCCTACGCGAGCTCATATACCGCTACGGGTTCCCCAACAGCATCATCACGGACAATGGCACGAACTTCGCCAAGGGAGCAATGGCCGAATTCTGCGAAGAACACCACATCCGGCTCGACCTCGCGCCAGTCGCACATCCGGAATCCAACGGCCAGGCGGAACGAGCCAACCAAAGCATCCTCCACGGTCTGAAGCCGCGACTCTAAGTACCACTTGAGCGCACTGCGGGATGCTGGGTCGACGAGCTACCCTCCGTCATCTGGGGAATCCGCACCTCGGTCAACAGGTCGACGGGATTCACTCCCTTCTTCATGGTCTACGGCGCCGAAGCGGTCATGCCCACCGACCTAGAACACGACTCACCGTGGGTCGTCCACTACACGGAGGCCGCAAACGAGCTGGCCCGCCAAGACGGGCTCGACCAACTCGACGAAGCACGCGACCTCGCCCGATCGCGCATCGCCATTTATCAGCAAGGGCTCCGCCGCTACCACAGCCGACGGGTGAAAACCCGCACCTTCCAGGAAGGCGACCTGGTGTTACGCCTCATCCAGGACAAGAAGGGCATGCACAAGCTCTCCCCTCCGTGGGAAGGCCCGTTCGCTATCGGGCGCGTACTCGGCAACGACGCCTACTACCTCATCGACGTCCGCGGGGACGGCGAACTCGATGTCAAGCGACCATGGAATGTAAATCTCCTCCGGAAGTTCTACTCCTAGAACCCCACATATGTACTCTCCAGTCGCTATGAAATAAAAGAAACAGTTACCGCAAATTGCGTCTACTTTCCATGCCTTGTGCCATTCGCACACGTAACAACAGCGTCATGCTAACATGCAGAAGTCAACCTTTGGTACAGCGACCGGCACGGCCAAGTAGTGCGATGTAAGAGCACTGAGTCATCTCAGATCCTGCGTCGTCCACGAAAAACGCCAATCCGGAGCCCCATTGGAGTCGCCTAGCTCGACTGGTTTTGCAAACCAAGACAACTGCCCTCGCTTCTCACAGCGGCCTTGGTCCTCCGCATCCTCGGCGTAGCGACTCGAACGGCTAAGTACCACGCTCGGGGACTGAACACCAGTTCGTCGCGATCGGTCAGGGAAAACGTCAAGTAAGAGAGCACGCCCAGGACTCGCCACGCGACTGACCCCCCGGGCCAGGCAGGAGTGACGCGCTCATACCAACGCGCTCAGTCCTCAACCACCCTCGAGTCGCGCCTCGAACTACCAAGTACCACGCTCGGGGACTCGGCCACCCGACCCCGTTCGCGTACGGGAAAACGGTAAAGTACAGAGCGCTCAAGGGAGTCGCCTTGCGACTGGCTCTCCGAGCTCGGGCGAGTCGACTAAACTAACAAAACACATGATAACAACAAACATCATATACAAGGTGAACCCCACAAAAGGGCGGACGCGCTCGGGGACTCATCCAAAATCAATCCAAAACACGCAAATTATTATCAAAATGGACACAACATCCAATTCAATCGCACATCGCATTGTCTTACATTACAAACTATGCCTGCTCGGCAGAACTGCTGCTAACTTGTCTAGGCACACTACCCTATTCTGCAGGCTTCGACGACGACGCACCAGAGTCCCGGCGCCTACGGATGAACGC